>JAGQAX010000010.1:39388676-39994747 GCA_019142605.1 Cephalopholis sonnerati | reverse complement strand
CTTACTTATATTGGCATGCCCAGGAATACACCACAGAGGTAAGCAGGCAATGACAACAACAAGCTACGGCTAACGGCTAACGTTACTTACCATTCAGAGACGTCTTGAAGTAACCTCTGTACTTGGCTGTCCAGTCTCTACCTCCGGATCGGATTCGGGATCCAACACATATGGCTGTATTTCAAAAGTTGACATTTTCAAAAGTGAAATTCTCTCAACTTCCACACCGGCAAAATAAGGAGGTGGGGCTCGGCAGCGCTCGGCAGCCCTTCGGAAGCAGTGGCGGCTGCTGGTCTTTCAGAGAGGGGAAGCTCATTGTCGGCTTACATCATAAAATTTGTCAATTTATTTATATGTAAATTCTGCCCTCCAAAACGATATTAAGCTCCAACAAGGAAATGTTGAAATTATGTTAAACTGAAACAAGGAAATACTATGAGTGTGTTTTATTTACAATGTAGGAAATGAACAAGTAATTTCGCCAAGCAAATACCAACAAATGGGTTTCAGTTTGTCTTTTGACTTCACCTCATACCTGTCAAGTTTTGGATTTGAAAATAAGGGAAATTTTCTGGCGCTCGCTGCGAGCCGTCCCACCACCTCAACCAAGCTCCAGTATCCCTTACATTTTAAGACAAGTGTACAGGATATCTAAAAACAACTTGTCAACCGCTTACTAACTACAATTAGGTGATCAGAATCTGATAGGCCTACCTTTGTTGACATTGAAATGCTGTGAACATTCCTACGTCATAATACAGCCTAAATGAAAACACAAAGGGTATATGAAGCACATTTATTTATTGTTTATAAAACGGGTGCTTCCCATCCTTAAATGTGATTGGCTGAGCCGCGTTCCATGCCGTTGTAAAATCAGAGTAACCCACTGGTAGACCGCAGCGTCTGTGTTGCTTGGCAACCATTCTGTCCACTCGATCTTGCTTGGTGGAAGAATGAATAGTTCTCAGTTTTATTGTTGCATTATTACCAATAAATTGTTGATTGATTTTTTTCATGTGTGTTTATTTTATGGGCGAGTTACAGTGATTTTAAAACGGCTGAGGGGCACTGAACACCCCTAAGCCGTTGTAAAATCACTGTTACCCACGGCTTCTCGGGGCTTATTGCTTAAACATATTTTCAGTTCATAATGTGCCCCATCCTGCTCCTCTTTAGGAAAGTAAATTCGCTGTCCCATTTTTCGAGATATTTACAGGACTTCTTTGTTTTTTTGGCAGGAATGCCTTCTCCTTCGTCACATCCGTCCATCTCTCTCTTTTGTTGTTCCGGGTTTGTTCCCGTTGTCGGCACTAACCTCGCGACAAGTGCCACCCAGGCTACTGCAGGTGGCAGCTCTCGCGAGGCTAGTGACAGAGTTCAGTTTGGAGAGGCACAGGAATGTTTTTTTTTTAATTATTATTATAATACGGGAGATTTACGGGAGAATACTAATACGGGAGGACGGCGGGAAAGAGGGGTAAAATACGGTAGTTTCCCGGCCAAAACGGGAGACTTGACAGCTATGCTTCACCTGCAAAATCCGCGATGGGACTGAGCTGAGCTGTCAAGTGACGGTGTATAGCTCCACATAGCTGTCAATCAAAATGGGATTCAGCCTTTCGACTGATCCTCCAATCATCATGCGGAAGCTCAGCGTCCAGCCCGGCCGAGGCCCGCCCACAGCTCCATTCACCCCCAGAGACGCTGAGCGTCCGGGGGCGGGACAAAATCGTGGCATTTATCCAATGACCGTCGAGTTTCGAGGCAATGAAAAAAACTGTTCCATGCAGTCCCACTGAAGTGCATGGACGCTCAGCTTCTACGGGGAAATGCATTGACCATATGAGAAAACTGCGCTACGGGAATGTATGAGAAGTAGCTGATTCTGAACAAACTCGTCTTTGAGATGAACGTGTTTTAACGCATCTGTAGTCAATGAAATGTTAACACAACTGTACATATTTGACCATTTAATTTTTGACATTTTAGGGGAAGCTGAGCTTCCCTTGCAGTCTTAGAGAAATCGCCTCTGTTCGGAAGTCCTCAGGAGTGTGACCAATCACAGCGGAGTGGGCTCGGGGCTGGGGGGTTGGAGTAAATAACACAGACCGTTTTCGCGGGATGCGGGAAATACAAGGAAGCGATGCAGCGAGAGACACAGCTTCCCAAAGATCTACAAAGCTTTCAGTGCGGGTAATCGTGTGTAGCTGCTCTATAGGAGTCCAATAATCAAATACAAAGGCCCGAAAATTAGTATAATAGGTCCCCTTTAATCCTTTTTTTGATTAGCCACGTACATTCCATGTTACCAGGTTGAGTGTTTGCATGTTTAAATGTTAGGTATGTCTTGATATGAGAAAAGAGGAGAGTTGAATATACAGAGATGGGGTGAAGGGGGGGGGGGGGGGATTGGTAGTAGAGATAGAGAGGTGGGGGTGGGGGGCTGGGGAGGGCAGAGGGGGGTGAGGGGAGGGAGATGGGGGAGGGACGAGGCTACAGAGTACACACATGTGACTGCACATAGAAAAGAGTGGTGAAAACACAAGGCCAAGAACAACAACATAAAATAACACATCTGCTGAACAAAGGTAGGGAGGAACACTGGTAAGTGCATTACTGGGCATTACACAGTTTCCTCATGCAAGGGAGCGAGGTAGGAGGTTGAAATATTAATTGTAGGAGGTTGAAATATTATATTGATTCAGTTAATTGTTACTTACTGTCGGTTTATTTATTCATTTCAGTTCATTTTTGATTCATTTTCATTTTTGATTCATTTTAGTTCGCTCAGAAGAGCCATGGTGTGATTTTTGTGTTTCTGAATAATTGTATGGCTTGTACAGCTCCCAAGGAAGGATCCTGCAGAGGCACACATTGGAACAGGCTAACAAGTGTCATCAGGTGTGCGTCATTAGGCCTCTTGGGACTGACAGGGTTTCAGGGTACTGTGGGAATTCTGATACTCTCCAATCCATCCATTTTCTAACCACTTATCCTCTTGAGGGTCGCGGGGGGGCTGGAGCCTATCCCAGACTGTCGCAGGGCTGACACATAGAGACAGACAACCGTTGACACTCACATTCACACCTACGGTCAATTTAGAGTCACCAATTAACCTATCCCCTATCTGCATGTCTTTAGACTGTGGGAGGAAGCCGGAGTACTCGGAGAAAACCCATGCTGACACGGGGAGAACATGCAAACTCTGCACAACAGGGCTCCCACACCTGGGATGGAACCAGGAACCCTCTTGCTGTGAGGCGACATTGCTAACCACCAGACCACCGTGTCGTGTATTTGAACAAATATAAGCAGCATTTTCAGAGTCATGTGACTTTTAGGGAAAATATATTTCTGGATTGTACTTAAAAGAGAAGTCCAGTATTTTGCACTTTGAGCCCCATTCCTGGGTTGTTTATGATGAAATAGAGTGGTTAAGATCAAAATCTTGACGATTGCTCCTTCTCTGAGAATTTGAGAGAATTTGGCTTTCCCCTGCCTGACTTAACAATGCTGTCTATGGCCATGTGTAAATCTGTCCTAAAACCACCTTAAACATTCGTTTTCAAAGCCATGAAACTCACCGAGCGGTCAGTGGTGTTCGTTGATGTTCTGACATAAAAATTGTAGCAAACTGTGGTTTCCATCTGTGCTTTCGCTATTTATCACGATTGCGGAACTATTTGTTCAGCTGCCTCACACCCGTATGTAAACTTCCACTTGATCGTTCGTTTGACCCTCGTTCGTTATACACTCCAGCCCACTTGATGGCGATAATGCTCCTTTATGTGAGTGTCACCAACCGGCAGGAAACCATTGCAATGTAATGGGACACAGAAAGAAGCAGAAGAAGAAAGTTGGTGTTGTGTTCAAAGGCATCGTACTGCAAAGGTTGTTTACAAGCGAGTAATAATGGGCAAGTTTTGTGCGGTCAGCGACTGCAGGAGTCAGCAACTGTCGAGCCGGCACTTTCGCTGAGCTAAAAGACTACAATGACTACAACCATGTCATGAACAACCCCCTTTCCATTTCCGGTGGTGGATTACTACCAACGGACAATGAGTCTTCCTATAGAAAATCATTGCATGGACAAAATGTCAAATAAATCATCATGGAAACCACAGTTTGCTACGATTTTTATGTCGGAACATCAATGAACACCACTGACCACTCAGTGAGTTTCACTGGCTGCTGCTCTCTCCTCCCGCTGCCCCGGAACACCACTAACTGCAGTGTTGGAGATGTCTCTTTTTCTTCTTCCTTAAAACAGTAACCAATCAGCATTAAGACAAACTCCGCATGTTCGTTTGATGAAGAATAACAGGAGAGTAGATGGTCTCAGTTAATTTATTCCAAAAATCAAAAAGATTACGAGATACAGAGCTCTGTGTCCAACTTCACGTCCCTGTCTGCAACAGGTGCCGTCAGTTCATGAAGTCTGACTCCTAACTTTCCCTGGACACTTTAATAAGGCGTTACAGTTATGAAATGTGCACGCAAGATGATTGGCTGTTTTTCCACTGCAGTTCCGCTCCCTCCTTCTGACTCTGCCACGCCTTACTGCTTTCACGTCAACTGCTCCTGCAAAGCAAGGTCGAACGAAAACATGCACACTACTAAAGTGTGCTTCAGCGCATCAGCTGTGTATGAGAACTTGTTGTCAGTGATGTACAAGAAGGCTCACTATCCTAGGACATTCTGTGCTTATAAGGTATTTGTTATTGTCTTGGTGTTCTTTCTTATCTCTGGGTGCTGGCGCCTGCAGCTCTGTCTACTACACACACAGTAATTGTCCACTACAAGTAAGCTTCACATCCTCTGCATATCAGTCATTTAGAGAATGGGCACAGTGATCAATGTATAACCTTTTTACAATAATCCAACAGTCCCTCTTTTGGCCTCTACTAAGAGGCCACTTTTCAGTAAGTTTAAACTCCCTCTTTTGATCTCAAACACTTGAGATCACTTCTTCTTCTTCCTCTTCCTCACCTGGGAGTGGCTCTCTAAGCAGAGCAGTGGTTTCCTACTGACATATTTGGTATGGGGGAGGGACTGGCTGTTTCTTTTCAATAGCAGACACAATGATTCTCTCACACAATGACCTTATACATGGAATACAACAACAGCCACACAATGCTAAGCAAGCTATCATCCCCACGAGAGACAGAAAGACTGATACTATCAAACTACGCCATTTTCCAAACCACTGATCCAGAACTCGACTGAGGGGGTTACTAATACCTGAGTGCTCATGCATTTCCTCAGACAGTCCGCTGACTGCATCTCTGGTCCCGTTAGCCAATCTGAGAACGTTGTAATGGACATAATTAATTCGGTCGACATTTTTGTTCAGAGTGATTGGGAACAGAGCACTAATTATGGGGATAGTATCTCGCCTAATTCTTGTCCTGTATTGTTCCTAAGGAGACAAGTGTAATTACTTATTTTGGGAGTGAACGTTGGAGGTATGGTGTTATTCTTAGTCGGAGGAAAAATTGAATCAGCGTCTTACACCCCTGTGGGTCTGGACTCATGGTCATATTCATCATACACTGGAAACCGGTGGGGTCTTGATCTGGAAATAGAGGTGCAGGTGTAGTAAACAATGTGGGTCTAGCTGAAAAGCATGCGACACAATTGGACATAGATCAAATTGAAACCCTGTGCTCTGTCCCATTGTATACATCAATTCCACGCCCCCATACCGCGTTAAACAATTGTCTGAGGTGCTCCTTTTATGACGTGGCATTTTTCTCTCTCTTAGGGATCTCTCATGATATACTAATGATAGCACAATAACACAAGCTACTAGAGAACAATTTCTGAAGAAATTGCTTGTGGGAGCTGCAAACTGTCAGCTACTGTTGCTACTGCTACTGCCACTGCAAGCTGCTGCTTCAACAGGATTTATTTATTTATTTTTATTTTTTCTGAATGTTATAACGCATATAATGAAATGCATATTTGTCACATCCTGTCAATGGCCACAAGGTGGGGCTATTGGCACCATCTTTCACCATGTTGTGCACACTGACATGAAGAACTTGTGTACCAAGTTTCATTTTACTGAAAACAGCAGAACTGTCGAAACATCATGTTAAAACATTACAGTAGCGCCCCCTGTGGGTAGAATTGAATTGAACTGAATTTTACATAATGGTGCACTGTCGTTATATGTACAAGATTCTCAAATTTGGTATCGATCCGAATCAGCATTGAAGAGTTATGGCTCGTTCAATGGATCAGGGCACGCCTTCAAAAGTTTTGTAACCAATTACAGACAAACGGTAAGTGATACCAAAAAACAAAGATATGAGTTGTGTTCGGGATCATCTAAATATGGTATGTATTAAGTTTGGTGAAGATTGGATGAAAAATGTGCCAAAAGTAGCAAAAAAATGCATTTTTGAAATTTTTTTTCAAAATGGCGGAAAAAAATTTAGACGTAAATGGGCGTGGCCTATATCAGTCTACTTGATACCATCCAAGAATACACTGTGCCAAAATTGTTTGGCTAGTCCTCACGGTTCATGAGTTATAAGCCAAAACATAAAACACGTAATAACTGACCACATGGTGGCGCTATAGGTTGCATTATAGAATATGTGAAGCAGTTCCACATGGCTCACCTGTCAAGTTTGAACATTTAAGCACTTTTAGTTTTGAGATATGAGCTTTCAAACATTGCTCCCATTGACTTGCCATTATAAATTTTAATGCTTTAAAAAAAAATTATATAAAATCATTGGAATATGTGAGAGATGAGAAAAGTAATAGCACACGTCTCCTTATGGGGATGTACAATTTGACATTGAAATGAAGATGATATGACAAATCGTGTAGGACTACTTAGACTACAAAAAATGGCGAAATAATAATAATAATAATATATAATAAAAATAATAATAATAAATAAAGAGCAAAGATAACATAGTGTGGGAGCTGCAGCTCCCACACAAATATTACAAATAGTCCAATATACCACCAACGTTGTTCTCTCCCGATCTCATGGCTAAAAGCAGTTCCTCCAATCAGTTCTAGGCAATATCTATCCTTCGTACTCTGGTCAAAGCGTTGATCCAGAGGAGCTTTAAACCTTCTTACCACATCCTAGGCCTGCACTTCTGCGAGCTAAAAGTAATTATCTGACCTAATTCTCTTAGGGAACCCATGCATTGGAATGTACTGATTAATCAGAAATTTGACCACCGTTTTTGCATCCTCTGATTTTGCAGGTATGGCTTCTGGCCAGCCAGTGTATGCATCCACTGCTACCAGAAGATACCTGTACTCGTAGCCAATGATAATTTGAGAGGCTTCTTGCTGCTTGGTTATTAACATATTTACATCACAAGCTGGCAACAAATCATATACTTTTTCCCTGTCTGAACCATCATATACTGTGGTTTGTCCCCAGCTTTTTCCTTGCTGCTTCACCCGCTACTTCATTACCTTTGGAGACGACCGTTCCCATGTGGTCGTGTCCTTTACATTTGATTACTGCCACTTCAGCAGGTTTCATTAGTGCTTCAACCAATTTTTTCATCTCTTCTTCCTGTTTGATAGCCAGTGGTTTTGCCTGCAAGTCTTCTCTCACCCTGGTGTCTTTCAGGACCCTTTCCTCGCGCCATGTTTATTCCCTCATGTGTGAACGTGATGTGTGGTGGATTAGGATTTTTTATTTATTTTTATTTTTTTGATGCTGCGTGTTGTCAGTACCGTGCTGTGTGTTGTCAGTACCGTCAGTGCGTGTCCCATTACTATGTGTGTCACTTTCTGCAAAGTGTTGTCAGTACCGTTAGTGCGTGTCCCATTACTATGTGTGTCACTTTCTGCAAAGTGTTGTCAGTACCGTTAGTGCGTGTCCCATTACTATGTGTGTCACTTTCTGCAAAGTTTTTCTACCCCTGCCGTGTGTCGGGTGCATGGTGGGTGTCTGTACTCTGTTGGGTCTAATGTGACGCTTGCATACATTATCGTCCTATCATCCTTCCCCTTTTTTCTGAAAAAGCACACCAGCAACGGTGTGTGTTTTTTCAGAAACATCTAGGAAGAACGGTAGCTTATGGTCTGGGATGGCCAATTCAGTGGCGCTGGATAGCGCCTGCTTAAAGTTAATGAATGAGTTTTCTGCCTTGGTGCTCTGAGGGAGAGAAATCAACATTTGGAATCTATGTGCGAGTCCAATGGGTGAGTGAAACCAATTTTTATATATGGGACCCAAATTTTTAGCTTGAGGTTTAGCATGAACAGCCAGTGTTATGTGCGGGGAGGCTTCCTCCGCCACCTCATACCACGCATCTGGTCAGGCGCAAGGTCAACAGCTGCAGCCACACCCTCGTTCCCTACTAAGATACAAGTCGAATTGACATCCCACATTCTCCCTTCTAATTCATCATAAAAAGCTTGTGGGTAAATTTCATCCCTGTCCCTATCGTAATAGAGCGCTACGTGGAGGGGATCAGGGGTAGGTGTGTAGGGGTGAAGTGTTTGGACCCAAGGACGCCACAACTGATCGAGGGTGTTGATGCCTAGTTTGTCTTTGGTGTCTGGTTCGAGGAGACCCCAGTAGTTATCAGCCCAATGTCCTTCAGCCGTGGGGGAGGTGTCTGCTGACAGCAACATCCGAGAGGAGGACTGTACCATGGACAGCGAACAGTTCACTGTGTACCCATTGGGAAAAGTCACAATTAGTCCATCTGGACTGCATCAGACTGAAGCTCCACATTTCACCAACACATCGCGTCCCATCAGATCAACTGGGCACGAGAGTGAGGAGATATATTGATGTTTGAAAGTCTGTTCAGCCTCTGGGCGGGCCTTGATAGCCGCCTCGGAGTGGGCCTTGCCATCCTCCCTTGTGTGCACCTCTGTATCCTCCCCTTAGTGGACCTTGTCCAAACTCTGCATTGCAGGAACAGCTTTGCTGAGGACACTCCCTCTGCCAGTGAGTAGGGTCGCCACACAAGACACACCCAGTGTTCCGTGGGTTCCATCTGGGTCTCCCACAACCCCTACCTCTCCCCCTAGAGCCTCCTGCTGTGCCCATGGGACCGCCCCAATGAGGGGGGCGGGGATCTACCCACTCAGGGATCGGGTAAAGATCCGGAGTTCCTGAGGGTGGTCCAGGCGGGGGCTGTTGTACCATTTGATTGGCTGATTTTTTATCTGTCTTTTTGGCCTCATTAACCTTACTGCGAGCTTCATCCAACTGCAGTTTTAGGAGTTGTACCTGAGTTGATTCCGTACTGTCCCTGTCCTCTGCCTGTTTAGCTCTGTGTTTTTTTTTTCATATGGTGTGTAACGTGTTTCTCCCATTGTTCAGTAGAACAGCCTGGGATATCTGGATTGTTTTCTATGTGTTCCTTGACGGCCCTTGACAGCCCTTCCAATACCGCCTTTCTAAACAATGTAGTTTGCAATTCCCCGGAGCCCGGGTGTACCCCGGTCACCTCCACCCATGTGTCTTCACATCTACTCAAAAATGTGGTGATGTTTTCATCAGGTTTAATGTTGAAGGTTAGCGTGTGCATTGTACCGGTGGGAATAGGAAATTTCTGCCGCATAGCCAGTCCAATATCTGTGGCATGGCGCGAGAAAGGTTTTGAATCTGGTTCATCATTTATTTTAGCCAGCATTTCCACTTCCATCACCTCCCAGCAAGAGAGCTGTTTTCCCAATAATGCTCTCCAGTCTCCCAGTGCCAATTTAAATCAATCAAATCAAATTAAAAGTGTTTGTGTACAAAAACGTTCCATCCATGGTCCGCCACCCTCCGTGGGAGGGGGCATTTTATCCAGGATGCAGTTCATTTCAGTGAAGGAGAAGGGTTGATATAGCCTACTTCTCCCCCATGTGAGCCTTATCTTCCCATACTGATCCTTTACTGTCACTAGTGGACAATAACCCTGCTCACTACGTTCCCTGTCAAATTCACCTTCCATGTTTGTAACTTTAACACCTCTTTATCTCAACACACACTATCCAACCGGGCTCCACACGCCCTCCTTGTCCAATACACAATCATACAACAAACCACCAACTCTTTCAACCATAACAAAAACACAATACAACCAAAACGCAAGCTCTTTTAACAATTACAAAAACGCAATACAAGCGAAGCATAAGCTCTCTCAACAATTACAAAAACGTAATACAACCGAAGCACAAGCTCTTTTAACAATTACAAAAACGCAAGACAACAAAACATAAACTCTTTCAACAGTTACAAAAAGCAATGCAATAAAACACAAATTCTTTCAACAATCAAACAACAATAGTGCCGTGAGAGTATTATACTAATTCTCACGGACTTACAATTTTTCCCGTTTCGCTGTGATTTTGCTTCTTAAGTCTCACCCTGTTGCAAGCCGGCACACCCAAGCTTCTACACCAACTTCCTGGAGTGGTGCGGGGTGCCTATGGCCCGGCGGCAACTGGCGTTTATCTTAAGGCGAAATTACACAGCTTCCTCCCTTTATTCCCCACAGAGCACGGCTGCCGCTCGGGCGCTGAGAGAGCAGGAATTCGAGTCACCTCTACTAGACTCTACACAACTCTCCCACCCCGTTAACATAGCTGGCAGTCGGCAAGCCACCCACAATAAAACATCAGTCACGAGACCTGTGGTCCCCCGACCCACGAAGCATCTTTTAACTTAAAAGGTAGTGCTTGTGTTGAGGATCACAACAATACGTCGCTCCTCTGGCGGTGAACTCTATAATATTTATGCGTTTTTACAATCGACACAAGGGCCTCTCACCCACTTTTACTCTTCTTCTTTAGGAAATTAAATTTTGTCTTCCTTCTATTTCTAAAACAGAAAGAAATTTAATTTCACCCGACTATGTTTTCTGTTTAGGAATTAAATTTAGGATTTAATTTCTGGACCTTTCACCCGACTATGTTTTCTGTTTAGGAATTAAATTTAGGATTTAATTCCTGGGCCTTTCACCCACTATTCTTTCAGGCGGGACTTTAACCCTCTGTTTGGCGTGACTTTAACCCTCTGTTATGTTCCCAGGGGACTTCAACCCGTGGTCGGGGACTTCAACCCCATATTATACCAATCCCCAATTATCTCGTAATCTACTAAAAATGGCGCCTTGCCAACTCAGTGACAAACAGTTTTGGATTATAGGCCAAATAGCAGTACTTTGTATGAAACCAGGCGTCTGCTTTACCTTTTTTAATGAGGCGCCTCGTTTGTCACCACGTTTTCAGTTGCCTTGTGTCTCGTCCAGTCCGACGATTGACCACTACCCTCCTTCTTCATCACGTCGGGGTCACCAAATTGTTGGAGATGTCTCTTTTTCTTCTTCCTTAAAACAGTAACCAATCAGCATTAAGACAAACTCCGCATGTTCGTTTGATGAAGAATAACAGGAGAGTAGATGGTCTCAGTTAATTTATTCCAAAAATCAAAAAGATTACGAGATACAGAGCTCTGTGTCCAACTTCACGTCCCTGTCTGCAACAGGTGCCGTCAGTTCATGAAGTCTGACTCCTAACTTTCCCTGGACACTTTAATAAGGCGTTACAGTTATGAAATGTGCACGCAAGATGATTGGCTGTTTTTCCACTGCAGTTCCGCTCCCTCCTTCTGACTCTGCCACGCCTTACTGCTTTCACGTCAACTGCTCCTGCAAAGCAAGGTCGAACGAAAACATGCACACTACTAAAGTGTGCTTCAGCGCATCAGCTGTGTATGAGAACTTGTTGTCAGTGATGTACAAGAAGGCTCACTATCCTAGGACATTCTGTGCTTATAAGGTATTTGTTATTGTCTTGGTGTTCTTTCTTATCTCTGGGTGCTGGCGCCTGCAGCTCTGTCTACTACACACACAGTAATTGTCCACTACAAGTAAGCTTCACATCCTCTGCATATCACTCATTTAGAGAATGGATACAATGATCAATATATAACCTTTTTACAATAATCCAACAGCAGCCACACACTCATTTAGCTCTTATGACCACTTATCCACTCAATTAGTCAGCAACATGAACAATACTTATAAACTTGTAAACTGTCTTACTTATCAGAATCAGAATCAGAATCAGAAATACTTTATTGATCCCCAAGGGGAAATTGTTTTCGTTACAGGTGCTCCTTACAAGTGTAAAAAGAAGAAGACATAGTGCAAACAAGTGTAGAAAAAAGATATAGTGCAAAAAGAAGTAAAAATATAAGAAATATAAGAAGATAATTTACGAAATATATATGTAGAGACCACACAACATAATTTACAATATATACAGGAACCTTATATACAGACTGAACAATACAGTCAGTTATTGCACGGATTATTTAGGAATAAATATGTAATAATTTATTATGAGTTGGTGACAGTGGTGAAACAGTCCAAGGGCAACTCAGAGGGAGGAGTTGTACAGTTTGATGGCCACAGGCAGGAATGATTTCCTGTGGCGCTCAGTGGTGCATTTTGGTGGTATGAGTCTCCCACTGAAAGTACTCTTGTGCCCAACCAGGACATGGTGGAGTGGGTGTGAGACATTGTCCAAGATAGTTCGCAGCTTAGACAGAATCCTCCTCTCTGACACCACCACCAGAGAGTCACACGCCATTCCCACAACATCACTGGCCTTGCGGATCAGTTTGTTAAGTCTGTTGGCGTCCGCCACCCTCAGCCTGCTGCCCCAGCACACAATAGCATAGAAGATAGCACTGGCCACCACAGACTCATAAAAAATCCTGAGCATAGTCCGGCAGATGTTGAAGGACCTCAGTCGCCTCAGAAAATAGAGACGGCTCTGGCCCTTCCTGTAGAGAGCGTCAGTGTTCTTACACCAGTCCAGTTTATTGTCAATGTGGACCCCCAGGTACTTATAGTCCTCCACAATGTCCACACTGACCCCATGGATGGAAATCGGGGTCACCAGTGTCTTGGTCCTCTTCAAATCCACCACCAGTTCCTTTGTCTTTGCCACGTTGAGCTGCAGATGGTTCTGCTCACACCATGTGACAAAGTTATCCACAGCAGCCCTGTACTCATCCTCATCACCCATCCAACTATGGCAGAGTCATCAGAAAACTTCTGAAGATGGCAGGTCTCAGTGCAATAGCTGAAGTCCGTGGTGTAGAGGGTGAAGAGGAAGGGAGAGAGGACAGTCCCCTGCGGGCCCCGGTATTGCTGACCACTCTGTCTGACACACAGTGTTGCAAGCGCACGTACTGTGGTCTACCAGTCAAGGAGTCCACAATCCAGGACACCAGAGAGGCATCCACCTGCATAGCTGTCAGCTTGTCACCCAGTAGAGCTGGTCGGATGGTGTTGAACGCACTGGAGAAGTCAAAAAACATGACTCTCACAGTGCTCGCTGGCTTGTCCAGTTGGGCGTAGACGCGGTTGAGCAGGTAGATGATGGCGTCCTCCACTCCAAGTTGGGGCTGGTAGGCGAACTGGAAGGGGTCCAAGAGTGGCTGGACCATGGTCTCTCCAGGGTCTTCATAATGTGGGAGGTCAATGCCACGGGTCTGTAGTCCTTGGAGCCACTGGGACGCAACGTCTTTGGCACAGGAACGAGGCAGGATGTCTTCCACAGCATGGGGACCCTCCGGAGACTCAGGCTCATGTTGAAGACATGCTGAAATACTCCACATAGCTGGGGGGCACAGGCTTTGAGCACCCTGGGGCTGACACCATCAGCCTTACTTGAGTGGAGTCTCATCAGCTGTCTCCTCACATGATCGGTGGTGAAGCACATTGTGGAGGTGTCAGGCGGAGGAGGGGTGTAGTCTTCATGATGACGAGTGTGGTCAGTCTGGCTACTGGGGGAGGAGGTGTGAAGGGGGCTCACACTGGAGGGTAGGGGGGTGTAAGCAGGAGGGGTGGCCAGTGATGGTCCTCATGCCACTCCAGACCTCCCTCATATTGTTCTGCTGGAGTTTCCACTCCAGCTTCCTCCTGTACCTCTCCTTAGCCTCTCTGATCTTCACCTTCAGTTCCCCCTGTATTGTTGTCACCTCCTCCCTGTCACCAGCTCTGAAGGCCCTCTTCTTGGTGTTGAGGATGGCTTTGATGTCCTTTGTTACCCATGGTTTGTTATTTGGGTAACAATGGACGGTCCTGGCTGGGACAGTGGTGTCCACACAGAAGGTGATGTAGTCCGTGATGCACTCTGTGAGCCTGTCAATGTCATCCCCATGTGGCTCACAGAGTGCCTGCCAGTCTGTCACCTCAAAACAGCCCTGCAGTGTCTCATAAGCCTCCTCTGGCCATCTCCTCACTGTCCTCATGGTCGCAGGCTGGCTCCTTACTAGAGGCACATAGCAGGGGTTGAGGTGCACCAGGTTGTGGTCTGACCTACCCAGAGGGGGGAGGGGGGAGCAGCTGTATGCGTCCTTGGCGTTTGCATACAGCAAGTCCAGGGTTCTCCCTCCTCTGGTGGGACAGCTCACATACTGTGTAAAGTTGGACAGTGTTGTTGCCATGGTGACGTGGTTGAAGTCACCCGAGATAGCTATGAAAGCACTCGGGTGTTGAGTCTGCAGACAGGCTATGGCGGAATGAATGACGTCACATGCCGACGTCGGGTTGGCAGAGGGGGGGATGTAGACGGTCACCATAATCACATGTGAAAACTCCCTGGGCAAATAATACGGCCTGAGTCCAACAGCAAACAGTTCAATATCCGGGCAACAGATTTGTTCTTTCACAGTAATGTGAGCGGGACTGCACCACTGGTTGTTGACAAGCACGGCAAGCCCCCCTCCTTTGCGCTTACCGCTCTCGGTGCAATCCCGGTCGGCCCGAACAGTCTGAAAGCCGCTGATGGAGACGTTGTCGTCGGGAATGTCCTTGTGTAGCCATGTCTTTGTAAAGCAAATCAGACTACACTCCCGGTACTCCTTCTGACTCCTGGCGACTGCTGTTAGCTCGTCCATTTTATTTCCCAGTGACCTCACGTTGCCCATGGTGATAGAGGGGAGACCCGGCTTATATATCCTCCATAAGCCTCCGTTGTCTCTCCCTCGCTCTTTTCCGCTTCTGTTTCATTCCTCCCCTACATCCTCTGTGTGTTTTCCTCCACATTTCAGCCGGTATCGCTGATGTTCCAGCCGCCAAGCCGGCCGGCCTCAGCGTGATCAGCTGATCTCTGGAGTAAACAATGCGGCCATGGAGTTGTTGCGCAGTGGTGCCGGGTCCGAGTGAAAGTAGTAAATTAAGAGTAAAGAAAAAGACCAGAACTCTCTCAATCAACATGTTTAGAGAGGGCACAGCTTCAGAATATTGGTCTTAAAATACAAAAACAAGTAATAAGGTATAAAGCAAAAAAAAAGTAAGAAATTAAGAAAAACAAGCAGGAGCGACCGCAACAGGCTGCACGCACGGATGGCGCATGCCATGTTATAACACAACACATAAGATAACACATTAACAGGTCGCTACACTGCTGCCCCCCTTACAATGTCCCTCGCCCTGAGGGATCAAACAAAGACTCTAAGGTGGCCCGGAGGCCGTCTCTGTCGCTGTGGCCGTGGGCCAGGCAGTGATCCAGGCAGTTCCTCCTGCTGATTGGGGCCAGGTGGGTGAGGTGAAAGGGGAGAATGGGGCATGTGGGTGGGGGACACAGTCAGTGTGTCTGGGGGGCTGGGTGTAGGGGGAATAGGGCTGCTATCCATCCGCGGCCTGGGGCCAGTTCTCCTCGGCCCCCCTGTGTGGCGGGCTGTGTTGTCTGAGCCATTACCCTTTGGTGTGGTTGGCAGGGGCTCAGGGATCTGGAGGGGGAAGGAATCCTACTTGTATGGGGCCAACCTGTCTCTGAGGAGTGCCACCTTCCTTCCTCTGGGTGGCAGCTGGACCCTGTACACCACCTCACTCATCCTCTCCAGCACTCTGCAGGGTTCCACCCAATGGCTGTCCAGTTTAGGGCACCGGCCCTTCTTTCTCTGTGGGCTGTACACCCAGACCAGTTCTCCAGCCAGGAAGTGCCTCCCCCTGGCTCTCGCATCGTAGTTCCTGCCCACCTTTTCCAGCTGGTCTCGGGCAAAGTTGTGGGCTGACTCCAGCCGGTCTTGAAGTCTCCTCTCGTACTCACGCCCAGGAGGAACAGCGGGGGTGTCAGGGGGCTTTCCAAATGCCACCTCAGCTGGCGTCTGGAGCTCCCGCCCCAAGGGTGCTTTTGTGCTAGGGTTCTATTGAACCGTTCCATGAGACCATGACTTTGTGGGTGCAGTGCTGTAGTTCGAGTCTTCTGCATGCCTAGACGCTCGCACATAGTGGCAAAGACACGTGACTTGAAGTTCCGTCCCTGATCACTGTGGATGATTTCTGGCACACCAAACCTACTGAACATGCCTTCCACTAAAGCCTCCACCACTGTCTCTGCCTCCTGGTCTGGTAATGCATATGCCTCTGGCCATTTTGTAAAATAGTCCATGGCGACCGGGACGTAGCGGTTGCCCCTGTCTGTGCGTGGAAACGGGCCCATTACATCCACTGCAACTCTTTCCATCGGGGCCCCCAGCGGCATCTGCTAGAGCTGTGCATGGGACTGATCCGGGGAGCCCTTATGGGCTGTGCAGGGGTCACAGCAGTGACAGAAGTCCTCTACATCTCTCCTGAACTGCCCCCAGTAGAAACCCTGGCGCAGGCGGCGGAGGGTCTTGGAGACTCCGAAGTGTCTAGCCCCCGTGGAGCCATGAGAGGCCTTTAACAGCCGGGGATTGTCTTTAGGAGAAAAAGAAGAAATGACATTTGGACACACTTTCGTTACATAGACGTGGAGAAGAAAACGGAATGTGTTGTGGAAAAAGATGGGGAGAAATGCGGCCATAAAATCACAGGAAAAAACACCACGAATCTTTAGAGACATCTCAAGGCATTCCATAATGAAATTGAGGTAAGTCAAGACATTAATGTAGCGTTAGTTTCTATTTTAGAAAGCTTATGCCAACTCATGAGGCTGTGGTTAATGTTTCACATTTTAACGCTAGCTCTAGACGTTAGCAACTGGAGCTGGAAACGACTGATGAGACAAACGCATAGATATAGAACACGGACAACTAAAACTAGACTTACATGTCATCAGTTTTCGTCAACTAAAATTAGACTAAAATGTCATCAGTTTTCATCAACTAAAACTAGACTGAAATAGTCATGGACAATTCTGACTAATATAAGACTAAAATGCTCAGACTTTTAGTTGACTACAACTTGACTAGACTAAAAAGAGTATGAACATGACTAAAACTAATAAAAACTAAAATGACAGCTTGACACAAAGACTAGACTAAAACTAAAAGTGAAACAGGCCGCCAAAAACAACACTAATCTATATGAACCCCAAGTTGTTTCCCTGATCCATGGCATTCTTTGGGCACTGCCTGAGGTGATGGCCGGGGAGGCCACACCCCCAGCAGACCACGAGGCATTGGCGAGGGCATGTGGCACTCTGTGATGATTGCAGAGACACAGCACGAATCAGTTCAGTTATGTCAGCTGCCCATGCAGGCTTGTCGTGGGCTGGGCTGCTGTCCACTGTGGTTCTTACAACTGGGCTAATGTCTCTCGGTCCACTCTCCGTGGCCCCAGCTCCCACAGTCTTTTTCTCAAGGGCCAGCTCTAATGCCTCTTGCAGGGTACGGGGGTGTGCCAGTTGAGTCTGAATGCAGAGCTCTCTCGGGGTTATAGCCTAGATAAATTGATCCCTGGCCAGTTCTCTCTGCACTGCGGGAGTCATGTGGGCATATGCTCTCCTAGCGAGAGTCTCAATGTCATTGGCCAAAGCAAGGAGGGGCTCACCAGGTTGTCTGCGTTTGCCCCACAGTTCTGAGCAAAGGAGGCCGGGCTGTTCACAATGTCCAAAACGTCTCTGCAGAGCCCCAACCAAAGCCCCATAGTTGCTCCTCTCTTCCATAGTTCATTGGCCAGAGCCCAAAATTTCATTTGTCGGTACCACTCAAGGTGGCAAAACTTGGTAATAATTTTGAAAATGTCCATGTCTGTAGATGATATTTTGGTATGATAGACATTTCTGAGTGGTAGCTGTATCACAGTAACCAGCTCATAAAGTGAACCATCCCCTAAAGTAAACTGCATTTTAGACGCTGGTGCATATTCTGGTTTAGGCTCATGGTCTGGACATTTTTCAGTTTTACAATATTGAATTTGGTATAATTTTAAAGGGGACCTTCTTGGCTTTCATTTAAGCCCACCTGAGAATCTTTCTGACAAATACTGAAGCAACTGTAGCCCCTCAAACAGTCAGTGACACACATTTTCCCACAATTTTCACCTAAATTATATATCTTTCTTTTAGTGCTGTGGCATCTAGGAACATCAGGGATACAAAACACAGAAACTGGAATACTCACAGGACTCCAAATATTCAGGAAATGTATAATATACCCATGCTATCTCATTGTGAGGCGTTATTGTGAGCCATAAATTAGAAGAATGACTTTGGCAGAATTCTCTCACATACTGTATAATCTCTCGTTTCAAAAATGTGCTCTATCAAACAGTTGATTTGTCATTTTATAATAAAGGTAGCAAAGTCAGCTAATGAAAATAAAATTTACTATTTGCTATGAAATAAAAACCTTCTGATAATTTATTGTTGTAAATCTGATACATTAAATGTTATTTCATCATATATATGCTAAAATAATTTCATAAGTACGATTTTTTTCTGTCTAAAAGCATTACCAAATGGTTGATTTGTCATTTTGATTCTAAGGTAGTAATTTTACATTTTATATAAAAAATACATGTTAGCATTCAGTGTTAATATCATATACCAAATGTTATTCCTTTAAATATTTGGACCATTTTTGAGATGTTTTCGTAAATATTTGGGTGAAAAAAAAATGCTACAAAATTTTGTAGCATACCACCTGAAATTGGAAGTGTGAAGTGGATCTAATGCCCCAAAAACATGTATGCTGTTTATTCTTTCCATAAGTTAGCATTTTATTTGACTTTTTCTACTTTTTTGGTATTTGTATGTATTGTAATTCATTCACCATGAAGCGACATCTCAACCGTTTGGTCGAGGCCTGTATTTTAAAAACTGCGGGGTCTGTTGAATTTTTTTTTGACTTTTAATTGAAGTTTTACAGTAGTTAATTTAGTTAATATTAATTAGGATGATTTTCACCCTTTATCAGTGTTAGTTTTACTTTTAGGTTGTGACTCTCTGTTGCTGTGAATGTGGAACCAATGTACTGAGAGATTAATTAAGGTTTTGCATCAAAGTATTGATGATTTCTGATTGTATATTGCAGCTGAAAACTGGCTGAATATGGCCATCAGTGAACAAGCGAGTAACAGCCCACCATTAAAGCAACCACAGATGAAGTGCATCACCCACTGCTCTGATGATAGAAATAAGCTGGTTTCAGCACATAATGTTGACTCCTGGAGATCTCTGCTCAGGGCAGCTCAGATGCTCCTACACAACAAAGTTAAAGAAATATCACACAAAATCTGTCTGTATATCTGGCAAAAAAACCCTGGAAAGATTTAAATTAAACATAGACTGTAACTGTGATTTTTACCAAACAGAACCAGAAACCATCATCCACCTCTTTTATCAGTGCTCATACAGTAAAAACCTCTGGACTCATATACAAAACCTAATCCATAACAAAACTGGACACAGAATCAGCCTCCAGGAAAGCCACATCCTCTTTCACTTTGAAAACCCCTCCATACCTCACGACCTTTCTTTTTTGTTGCAGACTATCATCATGCTGGGCAAATTTCACATTCACAAAACAAAATGGGCAAAGAAAAAAACAAATGGAAAATACTTTGAAAATGAATTTAAACAATACTTTAACACAATAATAACATCATGAAACAACAAAGCCATAAAAATATCGGACTTGTTTATTAAATACTTAAAATTCCCTGATTGATTATAAAATGTGTGTTATTTAATTTCACCCTGTTCTGTTCACAATTGAATATGGTTTGTTACCCCATATATATGTTTGTAATACTGCCTTTACATGACTCTTTGTGTTTACACTGTAATTTGCATAAGTTGATGTTTGCATTTTGTGTTATTTCCTATGATCACTTTCAGTTAACACTCTGTATAACCTCCTTGTGTTGAATTTAATAATAAAAAAAAAATGCTAATGCTAGCTAACTGCTATTAGCTATAAGCTAACTTACGTGACGGTTAGCTCATTAGCAAGTAAGTCGGTAGCAATAAAATAACTTCATAAAAAAAAAAAAAGACTTGCTCTGACGTATTACAAAAGTGGACGGCGATAAAATCGCGAGAGCGAGGCGGCCGCAGTTTTTAGAGCCAGGCGCTGCAGTTGCTGTCCACCGACTGCCCCGCCTGGCTCTCACCTGATCTAACTGCTGATCTTTTTTTTTTTTTTAATTTTCTTTTTATTTCGAAGTGCACTCAAAAATTACAGACAATCTCCAGAAATGAAAAAAATAAAGAAAATAGGGATACTCTTCCAGAGGTACTAGTACCATACATAAATTGTCTCTCAGCCTATCTTCCTGTTATATCGGCTTATAGTCCACTTCTTTTAACTTTTGAGAAGGTAAACAAACAAAAAAAAAAGTTAGCTTAAAATGGTAACAAACAGGTAAAACCATGTGCATATTCATATATGCCATCCTCACACCTGTGCATATACACTTACGCACACACTTACTTACTTACATCATATGAACATACATGTACACGTACCATAAAATGAAACAAAATAGGGAATAATAAACATGTAACTATATACATCCAGAGAGAGATAAAGTAAAAGAAACAAACAGCAGTTTGGCTTCACACCTTCATAAACATACTATAATGGTCAGATCATGCACCAAGGCGAATGTATTTGAGATAGACATATATATATATGTAAGGAGAAAAAAACAAAAAACAACAATTTCCTTCAATGCATTATCATAACAAGGTCGGGTCTCAGGGGTCCAATATACTGCATCCATTTTTCCCAGCATTGTAAGAAGTAACCCATCTTAAGATTTAGCGAGAAGGTGATCTTTTCCATCTTATATATTTCAAAAGTCACATCTATCCAGTCGTTTAAAGTAGGCCCCAAAGGCATCATCCATCTTTTAGTTAGAGCCTTTTTCCCTGCCGCCAATAATATACCCATTAAGTATGTGTCAATACCTCTCAGTTCTAGGGGGAGAAGACCCAGGTATATGGTTTTGAAATCAAATGGTATTTGTATATTGAAGATGGTCTGCATGGCTCCATGTATGTCAGTCCAGTATTTCAATATGTTTTGACAGGCCCAAAAAATATGATAATGATTTGCAACTTGACAACCACAATTTCTCCAACACTGAGAGTTACCATTGTCATAGTGTGACTTCACATGTGGAGTGATAAAAAACCTTGCGACATTCTTCCAGCAGAATTCCTTCCATGCATGAGATTTTGTGCACCTCCACTGAAAAGAGCATATATCTTGCCATTCTTCCTCTGTTATTTGTAAATCTCCTTCTTTCTCCCACCTTTCCCTGATATATTCAGTGGAATGATCCTCCAAAGCCTTGAGACACTTATATAGTTGTGATATAATTCCTCTATTTTTATCTGATTTGTATGCATTTATGAAAAGCTGGGTAAAGGCTTTATTGGTATCTTTAGTATCAATCTTTTTGATCTTTTGATTGTAATAATTTCTTAATTGGAAAAATCTGAATTGATCCTCTCTTTCTAATGTGTATGTGTCTCTTAGAGTTTGAAAACACATGATTTCATTTTTCTCTACGATGCCACTCATAGATGTTATGCCTTTTTTTATCCAGGATTTGAATCTATGGTCGAGAGTATTTGGAGTAAATTCTGAGTCATATGCACACCAACTTAGGATTTTAACATCCTCTTCTAGGTCATGTTCTTTTATAACCTTTTTCCAGACTTTCAACACTGATTTTACCCATGGGTTTTCTAGTTCATCTATGTATCTTGGCAAGTTTTTGTCTGGCAATATGGCCCGTATATGGGTACCGGGTATTATTTTAGTTTCAAAATCCTTCCATTGTGCATTGTAGGATGGGTTACACCAGCACAATAAAGTTCTGATCTGTGCTGCGTTATAATAATTTTTTAAGGATGGTAAACCCCAGCCTCCTTTTTCTTTGGCTAGCCATAACGTTTTAAATAAGACTCGTGGTCTTTTTCCTTGCCATATAAATCTTGAGATCATCTTGTCCCATTCTGCAAATTTATCTTGGGTAACTGTTACTGGGAGGGCCTGGAAAAGATATAGGAATCTTGGTAAAACATTAATCTTGATTGTTTCTATTCTCGAGCTCAAACTCAAGAAGGGTACAAGATTCCACCTTGCAAGGTCTTCTTTAATTTTACGGTGTAGAGGGTCATAATTTTTCTCATATAACCTTGATATGTCCTTGGGTAAAATCACCCCTAAATATTTAAAGGATTCTGTTTTCCACTTCAATGGATATGCATTCTTAAATTTATCAGATAGGCTCAAGTTGTATGTAAGAATTTCGGTCTTAGAAATATTAAGCTTATAACCTGATAGTGGGCCAAGACCTTGTAAGAATTTCATCACTTCGGGCAAAGATGTCTCAGGTTGTCTTAAATAGAAGAGGACGTCATCCGCGTAACATGCTATTTTATGCTCTACTTCATTAATTGTAATACCACTAATTTTATCATTCTGTCTAATATATTGAGCAAGTGACTCCAAAAAAATCGCAAAAAGGAGTGGGGACCAAGCGCAACCCTGTCTCACTCCTCGCTCTAATGTAATAGAGTGGGATATGTGACCATTAATTTTGAGTTTTGCCGTAGGGTTGTCATAAATAGCTTTTATAGCGTTTATCGCAGATTCATTGAAACAAAATTTATTTAGAACTTTATAAAGATATTGCCAGCTGACCGAATCGAAAGCTTTTTCTGCGTCTAAACTTAGTATCATTGCCTTAACCTTGTGTTGTCGAATATGATCCATAATATGTAGTGTACGTTTTATATTATCATGTGTTTGACGCATGTGTATAAATCCTGTTTGGTCGTTATGAATCAGAGTGGGGAGGAATTTCTCCATCCTTCTTGCCATTACAGATGTGTATATACGATAGTCAACATTAAGGATGGAAATCGGTCGATATGATCCACACTCACTCCTATCCTTACCTGTGTGCATTTTAATTGAACAATTCGTTTTCTTATACATGGTTTCTATTGCTGAACAAAAGTACTTACCAAGGCTAAATTTAAGTAATGCCTGGAACATTAATTTGTGTTCAATGGTATCAAACGCTTTGCAAAAGTCCAAAAATAAAATAAAGCTGTCATCAGGGCAGTATTCAACATAACCAATAAGATCCAGAACAAGTCTTATCAGAATCAGAATCAGAATCAGAATCAGCTTTATTGGCCAAGTACGTGGTGTACATACAAGGAATTTGGCTCCGGTAGACTTTGCTCTCTATGTACAAGTATTTACATAAGTACTTAAATTAAATAACCAGTGTAGAAAATGCAAAATATACAAATATACAAGAGTTGTACAAATATACATAAATATAAAAATATGAAAAAATATACAATGTTCAGGGTGTGAGTGTTGTTGTTTGTCCTGCCACTCTGTGACTGTTATGAGCTCATCAGAGCGACAGCCTGGGGGAAGAAACTGTCTTTGTGACGGGTAGTTTTGGCGAACAGTGCTCTGTAGCGCCTACCAGAGGGGAGGAGGTTAAACAGTTTGTGTCCGGGGTGTGAGGGTTCTGCAGAGATGTTCCCTGCCCGTTTCCTGACCCTTGACCGGTACAGGTCCTGGATGGAGGGAAGATCAGACCCAATAATCCTCTCTGCACATCTGATTGTCCGTTCCAGTCTGTTCCTGTCCAGTTTAGTGGCGGATCTAAACCAGACGGTGATGGACGTGCAGAGAACAGACTGGATTATGGCGGTGTAGAACATGATCAGCAGTTCCTGAGGCAGGTTGAGCTTCCTCAGCTATCGCAGGAAGTACAGCCTCTGCTGGGCCTTTTTTCGGACAGTGTCTATGTGGGAGGTCCACTTCAGGTCCTGAGAGATTGTAGTACCCAGAAACTTGAAGGTGGTCACAGTTGACACTGTGCTGTTGAGGATGGTGAGGGGGGGCAGTGTCGGGGGGCTTCTCCTGAAGTCTGCAGTCATCTCCACAGTCTTGAGCGGGTTCAGCTCCAGGTGGTTCTGACCGCACCTGAGGACCAGCTGCTCCACCTCCTGTCTGTATGCAGACTCATCACAGTCCCGGATGAGAGCGATGACCGTGGTGTCGTTCGCAAACTTAAGGAGTTTCACAGAAGGGTCTCCTGAGGTGCAGTCGTTGGTGTAGAGGGAGAAGAGCAGTGGGGAGAGGACACAACCCTGGGGGGCACCAGTGCTGATGGACCAGGAGCTGGATGTGATGCTCCCCAGCCTCACATGCTGCCTCCTGTCAGTCAAGAAGCTGGTAATCCATTGACAGGTGGAGGCAGGCACTGTGAGCTTGATGAGCTTCTGGCAGAGAATTCCGGGGATGATTGTGTTGAACGCCGAGCTGAAGTCCACAAACAGGATCCTAGCGTAAGTCCCTGGGGAGTTGAGGTGGTGCAAGATGTAGTGCAGTCCCATGTTGACTACATCATCCACCGACCTGTTTACCCGGTAGGCAAACTGCAGGGGGTCCAGCAGGGGGCCTGTGATGTCCTTCAGGTGGCGCAACACCAGTCTTTCAAAGGATTTCATGACCACAGATGTCAGGGCGACGGGCCCGTAGTCATTCAATCCTGTGATAAAAGGCAGGATATTTACTGACACATGCGTCACTGACACATGCGTTATGTTGTTAGATATATGTCTGCCCTTCATGAATCCTGTTTGTGTTTCATCAATAATGTCATCCAGTACTGCTTAAAGTCTTTTGGCAAAGATTCCAGCGAAGATTTTATAATCATTATTGAGGAGACAGATTGGTCTCCAATTATCAATGCAGAGTGAGCCCTTATTAGGTTTAGGGATAAGTGTTAAAAGCCCTTGATATAAGGTAGGAGGAAGAGTCTGGTTATGAATGCTTTCGGTGAGTACACCATGGAGGAAGGGGGAAAGTTTATCACAAAATGTTATGTAAAATTCAGATGTCAAGCCATCATTTCCAGGAGATTTATTTAATTTAAGTTGCTGAATGGCCAATCTGACTTCTTCTAAGGTTACTTACTTGTCACAGAGGTCCCTTTGGTCAGAACTAATAGATTTTAACTGAGAGAGATGTCCAAAAAAATATTGTGTTGCATTTTCATCATATTGTGATTTATACAGGTTCCTATAAAACATTAAACAGTGGTTGGATACCTTTTGTGGATCATCTGTGACAGCTCCATCTATATTAAGTTTTTGAATGCAGTTCGCTCTGCTGCGTGACTTTTCCAGCCTAAAAAATATGCTGTATTTTGCTCCCCTTCTTCCAGCCATTGCTTTCTGGATCTCACATAAGCTCCTTCTGTTTTAACTCTGTATATTTCATCTAGCTTGAGCTGCTGCTCAGTTAGTTCTTGTTTGTCATCTTCTGTTAGATCTTCAGGCATACACTGAGTAAGAGTGGCAGTGTAAGAAAAACCTCTTTTCTTAGTTTGGCCAGAGAGGATCCATACTGTCTTAGGTATTTTGCTATCTCGAACTTCAGTAGTTCAAAGCCCTCTGCCAGTAACATTTTATTAGAAAGTGAATCTTTTCTGTAACAACTTTATGTTTTAAGACCGAGTTGTTGAGTTTCCAATATGAATTCCGGTAGGTACTGGCATTGGGTCTAAAGTTAATTTGAAGATTTATAGTTTTATGATCTGTGAGCGGGGTAGTCAAAATATTAACATGGATATTATTTTCATCTAGACTACTTGAGAGTAACCAGCAGTCGATTCGTGACCTGCAGGTACCAGTTTTGTTAGCCCATGTATAGGATTTAGTATTTGGATTCTTTTTTCTCCAGATGTCTACTAATTTAAATTTATGCATAAATAAGATGACATTGGAGAGAGAATTTGCTCTATTTTTTGGGGGCCATCTATCTACAGAATCGTCTACTGTAACATTGAAATCACCACCAACAACAAACAGCAGGTTTGGATATTTAGATAACCAGGATATAAAATGTGAACCCAGAGTATCAAATAGGAAGTCATTATCAGTTTTGGTATTATAGCCATATACATTGGCCAAAAGGACTATAATGTCATCAAACTTAATAATTAGTATAAGAAATCTACCATTTGAGTCACTCTTGGAATGTAATATAGCTCCTTCAAATTTGTTTTTCAGGGAGTTTACTCCTGCTGATCTTTCTGAACCATGTGAGAACCATTTCCCCACTGATTTTTCCAGAATTTACTATCTTCTATGACTGAGTGTGATTCTTGTAAGAAACAGAAATCAGACTTTTCTTGTTTGATAAATAAAAACAGGGCTTTGCGTTTTAGATTATCATGCAAGCCTCTGACATTAAGTGAAACCACTGATAAAGACATTATAAGAAATTATGCAGTTAATTCAGAAATCTCAAATTAGCCTTAATGTTTCTCATCTTCATAAGTAGGGCCTTTATTTGTACGTCTCCTGCAGTTAGCAAATATAAAATACAGAAATACAATGCAATAATTCATGAACCCCCTCATCTTGAAGTTAAAAACAGGGCACTCACACACCTCTCTTAGGACGAGTGCAAAACAAAAACACCAGGCTTCTACGACAGGTTCTGCATATAAAGAGAGTAATTCTTGCTCCGGAAGCCAGGTCACCTGCACTGTGAGGGTTTAGTTAGGGAAGATTTGAAGGAGAAACTAAGTCAATTAATTGCCAAGGTAAGGCAACAATTTAAATCAAAAATTTAATTATAACAAAAGTTCATTATAAATAAAGGAGGAAAAAGGGAGGGGCGGGAGTCTTCTTCTTCTGTGCAAATTGTGCCCAGTCTATGGACTAAGAGTCATTTTTCATATCATTCACAGTGACCCTTTTACCGTCAGTAAGGGCATAGGAGCCTCTGAATCCGGCTTTCTTTCCCTCTTTCCTTGCTTGTTCCACCAGCGGCCACAACTTGTTCCTTGCATCTTTCATTTCTTGGGTGAGATCCTCGAAGATTTTGATTTTCTTCTCCTTGAGCAGCTTAGAGGTTCGCACATCTCTCCAGATCTTGTCTCAGTGGGTGCGAGACAGGAACTGCACAATGATGCGGCGGCTGGAATGACGGTCTGCAGAGCGGGGTCCAAGCCTGTGGACAATGTCCACAGAGAAGTGCAGCTGCTGAGCGATGCCAGGAGAGACCAGGCCGAGGATGTCGATGATGGTTTTCGTGATGTCTTCTCCGGCCCGTTCGGGGATCCTGGCCACTCGGAGGTTCCATCTTCTTTGGTGAGCTTCCATGTTAATCTATTTGTCGCGGAGCACCGCGTTTTCTTTCTCCAGTGTTTCAACTTGACTCTGCAGGGAGTCCACATGGAGAGTCACATCTTCCACTTGTTTCCCCAGGAACTCCAGGGAGTTAGTAACACTTTTAATTGTTTGTGTGTTATCTTTAACAGTGGTTTCGAGAGATTGCAGTCTTCTGAGGGATTCCTCCTGCATTTTTTAAATTCTCTCCATCACTGTCATTAAGGCACACTCTCCTGTGCTGTGCCATGCGCTTGTGGAGTGGTTGTTTTGTTTCAGACTTGTACATTGGTGAAACAAAATAACCACTCCACAAGCGCATGGCACAGCACAGGAGAACCAGCTCCTCAGGACAAGACTCAGCTGTCCACTTACACCTACAGGAGAAGGGACACTCTTTCGAGGACAGCAATGTGCATATCTTGGCCAGGGAGGAAAGATGGTTTGAAAGAGGTGTAAAAGAAGCCATCTATGTCAAACTGGAACGACCATCGTTAAACAGAGGAGGTGGCCTCCGACACCACTTATCACCCACCTACAATGCAGTCCTGGGATCCCTCCCCAGACCACTTCACACCCATTCACACCTGGTCCCACCTGACCCTAACGACACACATGATGGTGAGGTGGGTTGACGACTCACATTGTTGAACCTAACGACTCTGAAACTAAGAGCTCACATGTGACCCTAACGACTCTGCCTGGGTTCCCACCCACACAGAGTTTAAAAGCCTGCAACTCTGTACCAGTCAGTTAGAACTGAAGAAGCTTCTTGGATGAGAAGCAAAACGTCTTCAAGAAACGCAAGCAAGTCCAGTTGCCTACGATATAGCACTTAGCATTAGGGTGATTGATAGTCCTTCTTTCCAAACATATCATAAGCTTTTTCAATGTCAATAAATATGGCAACAACTGCTTCTTTGTTTGCTATAGCTCTTTTTATATCTAAATCCAAGCTCATGACTGAGTCCAATGTTGAACGACCCTGCCTAAACCCATTCTGGTACAGCACAAAGTATCCTCTTTTTTCCAGCATGTACACTAATCTTGATGTTATCATATGCTCCATGATTTTACATACCACTGATGTCAGGGCTACTGGTCGGTAAGAACTGGGGTCAATCGGCTTTTTCCCTGGTTTCAGAATTGGGATTATAACTGCATGTTTCCGTTCTTTGGGCAATTTGCCAGACTCCCACACACTGTTAATAAGTGCTAGCAGCTCCTCTAAAACACAAACTCCTGCACGTTTGAAAAGTTGATACTCTAGTCCATCTCTACCTGAACTTGTGTCCTTGCCTTGGTTAATTGCTCTTTTTAGCTCATCTAATGAAAAATATTTATTAATAGCTTCTGAATTTTAATTATTTTCCTGCAGCTTACTAATTTGCCTTGTTATTACTTCTTCTCTTATTCTTTTATTTTCCTCACTTACATAGTCTGAGCTATGTACTTTTTGAAATTGCTTTACTAACATATCTGCTTTCTCTTTATTGTTTATAGCCTCCTCTCCACTATGACAAAGGACAGGTAGACAGTTCTGCTTGCAGACCCCAGACATTCTATGAACTAATTCCACATTTTCTTAGTAGATGTCTCAGGCTATGCTTTATTCCTGGCATGTACAGCTTTGTTGCACTCTTCATTCCACCAAGGGACCATAGAGCCTCTTCTAGGCACCTTCTTCCTAGGGATTGTCTCTACAGCTACTGACCATATGTATTTGGAGAATAATCTATTCCATTCCTCCATACCATGTTCACTATCTATCAAGCCTATTTCTTCATTTAATTTTTCCTCATATTTTATCCAATTTGCTTTTTTGAAATTAAATCCCATTGCTAGGTTATCTGGTTCCTCAATCAAACACCTTCCAAATTTGCTCATTATAGGTATGTGATCACTCCCCATTGTCTGCTGGTCCATTACTTCCCAAACACTTACTGCTGCTAATTCTGCTGATACCATTGTGATGTCTATTGCAGATGAACTGGTTTGCCCTTCCCTAAACCATGTTGGCTGACCATCATTCAATACTACCAGATTATTTTTGTCCATAAACTCCTCTATCGTATTTCCATTCCTGTCATTTTTCTGTCTTCCCCATAACTCATTATGAGCATTGAAATCCCCTACCCAGACCACTGGTGTGCTAATTTTGTCCATTATTTCCTGCAAATAGATTATTACTTGGGTTATATAGGTTCATAATAGTGATTTTTCCCCTATTGGTCCATGCTTCAATAATTACACATTCCAAATCTGTCTCAACTTCTTTCCTTCTGTACTGTATTCCCATTTTAACAAAGGTAGCACAGCCCCCTCCTGTCCTGTTTTCTCTATCTTTCCTTTCACATTTATATCCATTGATTTTAAAATCCAAGTTTGGTTTTAACCATGTTTCTTGGGTACAGATGATTTCTGGCTTTTCCTTGAATTCCTCTAAGCTTTTCCTGACCGTTTGCTGTTAGAATTCTATTGTAGGATAAAAAACATTATGACAATGAAGCTAATCCTCGTCATAATCCCCATCTCTGCTGTCCATCTCTTCTTCATCAGTTCCCAGTAATAGCTCCTGCCACTCATTTCCAGTGTGCCCGTCTTTATTCTGTGAGAATGTAGCCTCTCATACCTCTTTTGGATCTATGCCCTTGAATCCCAGCAGCTGCTCTGCTGCAGCAGTAATTTCTCTTGCCACATACGATTTTTTGTTTGTAACTATTTTTACCCTCCACATTGCTTCTACCATAAATGCCAATAGCCTTTTCTTATTGACCACAACTATGACATCATCACCATTTAGCATTTCTCCTCCTTTGATTTGCCCTTCATTGGTAAGCTCTGCTCTGGGGCACACACTCATTTAACTCTTGTGACCACTTATCCACTCAATTAGTCAGCAACATGAACAGTAATTATAAACTTGTAAACTGTCTGACTTATAACACAACACATAAGATAACACATTAACAGGTCGCTACAGTATAAAGCATTAACACTTTCATCTGCTCAATTGATTTGGACAATTAAATAGCTATCTAAAAATGTGTCCTGTTGTTTTGGGAAGAGTTGGCAGTGGGAGGGTTAATCCTTCTTTACCCTGAATATGCAAAAGGTGCTGTTTACAGGTGAGGCCAGGTAAAGCCCCCCCACAAACAATCTCACAGACACATTCACCCTAATCCCTTTTTCAGACTGCAGTAAACACAACAGCTGAAAAAAGTCCTAAATCACCACAACATCTACAGTATATAAACAGACTTACACACAGAATCACACTGTGATTCCAAAGTGTTCTAGATTTTATGTGAGTATCACCACAAATTCAGCTACAGTAATATGATAGTGGATCTGATCTGATAAGCCGAGTTTACGGTGGCCGGGAGGTGCAAACCAACATTACAAAATGTGAAACGCTTTTACAAAGCTTGGGACAAATTTACAATTTGGAAAACATTTTTACATATCATAAAACAAAATTACATTACCATAACTCATTAACAAGTCCCGAAACAAATTTACATTTCAGAAAACAAATTAACAAGACGCGAAACACTTTTACAAGCGCCGAGACAAATTTACAAGTGGTGAAACAAATTTACAAAAACAACCTACCGGAAAGGGAACGTCCCAAATCCGGGGTTGACCCGGAAGTGACGGATAAATTCGAGTTGTTGATGTTGTCAATGGACGGAGATAGACAGCGACCGAGGGAGTATTCCATCAAAGTCGCTAATGATAGCGGCGCTTAAGTGATTAAGCCTCGTTTGAATTAGCGTCAGCTTTCACCTCAGGCTGAAGCCGTTCCACCCCTTCAAGGCAACTTTAAGTGTGGAGCCTGTATAAATTGCCAACATACCAAAAACCTCAGGTCTTTTAATCACCCTCTCAATGGGAGGACCATCAATATTAAGGATTTTATTACTTGCAAAACAAAAAATGTTATTTATATGATACAGTGTCCATGTGGCAAAATATATATAGGTGAAACATCCCGTTGCCTTAAAGAGCGTATCACTGAACATAGGAGTGCCATTAAGAGAAATGATGTAACTAGTCCTGTTGCCAGACACTTTAATGAGAGGCAACATCACATTTCTTCCCTATTCTTTATGGGCATAGAAGTGATCAAGTCCAGCCAAAGAGGTGGTGATGTCAATTTTCTCAGAAAAAAGAGAGAAGCATTTTGGATCTTTTACCTTAAAAGTTTGTTTCCAGGGGGCATGAATGAAGACTTTTCAATTCATGAGTTCCTATAGAGGCTCCTAAACATCCCTCACTCATGAGGTTGCATAGTGATTGTGTAAAAGTCTGTAAATTAAAGTGCTATCTAAGCATGCCACATTGAATAAACATATTCTGGGTAAAAGTGTATTAGAGAAAAAAATGCTACCACCCCCTGGCTGCATTTCTTCACTTCATGGACCAAATATGGTATTACTCATGTCCCCAGTTGGACACTCCCCTCACCTCTCTGGTAACCTGCAACAAAGATTGGCCTGTAGCCACATGACCACAGGCCCAACCCACCTTTAAATGTGCCCTATTGGCTGATATGTTGTATGGATGTATGTGATTGGTTGTTTTTCATATTTTCATCATTTTTACATTTTTTTTACTTTCTTTGTCTCCTTCATACCCTTTTTTAAGTGCTGATTTTAATGTGTTTCATGATGACCCTGATGAAGGCCTGAGCCGAAACGCGTTGGTCAAAAAATAAAGTTGTTCCCAGTGCTACAAGTGTTGCTGGAGTTCTACTCTTTTTGGACATTTTTCTTCTCTCCATGCACCTTGTGAGTGGGTGAAGTTGTGCCAGAAAACCCCCACTTGCTCCTACATGAAGCCGTTCCACTAACACATTTCAGCTGCGCCTCATCAGCGTTAACTTCAGCCAGGATTATCAAGTCTTGCATTAGGCGCGCGCACAGGGTGCATGAGAAGCCCAGAATATGCGATTGTCGAAAACGCGATCATGTCGGAAAAAGACAAGAAAACTAGGGCTGATTTCTTCAACAGCGCGGAGCAAAAGCTCCTTGTTGAGCTTTACTAAGAGTATAGAAACGCAGTTACCAGAAAAGGAAATACTGTTGCTACTGTCAAGGCAAGAGATATGGCGTGGCAGAAGATTGCCGACCGCTTAAATACATAAATTAACTTTTACATCAGTGTTTAATGTCTTATGTTTAGACTGTGTTGGTCAAACACACTATGTCCTGTCAGTAGTGAAGAGGAATTGCCACTGTCATTAACGTGGGAGACCCGGGTTTGAGGCTCAGCTGCACTGTATCATTTAATGGAAATTAAATTTTGCAAGGAAATTTTATTTGGTTTACAATTTTTTTTAAATGTGTAGTGTACTTTGCACCAACTGATATGCCAAATTGTGTTATCTCTGCACAAGAGTGGTGTCCACAATGTTAAACGCATGGCTGTGCAGGTGTTACTCCAATCATATGGACAAGTGTTAATGTTAGGCCTAGCTGATATTAAAAGTTCTGTAGGCTACAAAGTTATGATGAATAATTGTCGGCTAAATGGCATTACATTTCACATACGTGTAATGTGTGACAAATGTAAGCTATAGGCTGTTGGTGAAAACATCTAAATAATCGCTGCAACATAATTTGATGTAGTGAATGATGCCATAATCTGAATTCGAACCCCAGATGCCCACATGCCAGTTGTGGATGACACCACTCTGCTACTACTGGCAATTTTGCTCACAGAGGAGAAGAATTTTAGTATTTCAAGATATCATCACGACAATGATACTTTTTTAAAAAAATTTTAATCCTTGGGAATTCGACGAAACTAACCAAAAATGTGCGGTGAATTCATTTTTGCTGAAGTTGTTAACTTCTTTTTCGGACAACACGGATAACCAAGCGAAAAGTGTGAGGAACTGTTTGTCTGAGACTCTGTGTATTTGTAACACCGATTCATTAAGCCTGATAGTTAACCTGCCACGGAGCAGGTTAGTTCAGGAGCATATGTTACCCCAGTAACTCAGCTGAGGTTCCTGTTAGCGAGAGTCATGGAACCGAACTCTCTCTAAAACTAGCGCGGCTTATCGAAGTTAGCCGGGATTTGTGGTTAGCTGGTTTGATGGAATACCCCCCTGGTTTGATGGAATACCCCCCGAGTCATGTTTTGCCCGTTTGTGGACAACATATGAGCCGATTAAGGCGGTTTTGTTTTTCGTGTGGTTGGTCGTTAGATTTTTTAAATGGCGCCGACCAGACGGAAGGACAGGGGACATCTCAACAGCCGGACAACCCTAAACAAAGTAAGTGCAGCATAACACTAGCTATCTTAAGTCTGTGAATTAAAGTGAATAGTGCTAGTGGTTAGCGGCTGCTAACTTTCTATTTTGAAACGGAACTTCGTTTATTTCAGCAGAAAAAACTTGCTCATCATACAAACAGTCAGTGGCCTGCACAAACATTTTGGGGGGCAGGTGCTCAGTGAAAAATAAGGGCACTTTGTGCGGCATGCGGAACTGCCGGCTGCCTTATTATAGCAGTGTGAGATTTAAAAATAAATAAATAAACATTAAAGGCAAATGTTGAATGTAATTGCATATTTATTTATATCAATATGTTAATAAAATTACTTGACCTTTGAACTGGTACAGTTTCACACTATAGCACTGATCAGTCAATCACTGTTGTTTTATTTCTCTGGAATAAACACACATGGAGAGGTTTTTAGCAAGTTAGGCAGCTACAATGATAGATCAGTGTGCTTTTTTCCCCCCGTCAGAACAAAAGAAGTGTACAAAGTGTCATTTTGAAGTCTTATCCTCTCCTTTCTAGGCATTATGCTGCAATTGGTAAATAAAAAGAGACCAACAGTATGAATAAGACTGCTTGGTTACATTACAACAAGGCACAAGGCTACTTTTTCTGCAGGCAATTGCCTGTTTGTCATTTAGCAAATAAATTACTGCAAGTGTTAATTATGTAGCCTAATGTAAATCTACACAATAGCCTACTAAATATTCAGCTTAAGTATACTGATAGATTCACATGCTGTACCAATGACAAACTCTACTGGTGGTCATCACGTCATATCTATTGTTGATTTTGGCTAACGTCTAGCTTGTTAAGTAGGTGAGCAGACGGCTAATTTATGCTCAGCTGTGTGGCGCTGTATGACAGGCTACTTCACAACAGAGACAAATAAAAGCAAATTATAGCTTGGCAACAGAGGGCACAAGAGGGGGCAAACAATACACTCGACTCGATTCATTTATGTGTTACCTGGCTGGTGGGGCAAGGGAGGGCGGTGGGGGGGGGGGTTGCAGCTGTGCACTGTCTGCTGCTACAATGTGCCTCAGTTTGTGTCCACTCTGCGCATTCACGTTGACCAGGGAAGAGAGGTGAGTGCGGGTGGGGTGGGGGGTGGAGGGAATAGTAAATGGGGCATTATTATCACACGCTTTTAATCGCCGAGCATTTATAGATGATCATGTCAGCATGGGCCACATACACTGTTAAAAAAAAAAAAAAAAAAAAAAGAACTTTCAAAAGGGCACTTGCTTGGTCCAGAGGGCAAAGGGCAGGTGCTTTAGCACCACCTAGTGTCTACCTGTGCACGCCACTGAGGACATCGGTTCTTGGTCTACACTGCAAATGGTATGCATATGTGTACTATACTAATGGTTGGTTAATGATCATTAAACATATATTTCCCATGGCATATGCTTTTTTCCTCAATATCTTAAAGTATGTAATCTATTGTATGTTTTAATTTTGCAATATGAATTCATTCACAGCTGTGAGGGAGGATGAATACTACCTGGCAGGAAAGATGATCGCAGTGTCAGTTGTACATGGAGGTCCAGAACCCCATTTCCTGTCAGAAGATCTTGTACATTATCTTGCTGGCCAGCCTTCGTTCAAATCAACAGTTAATTTAATAACTGATAAAGAAATAGGGAAAACTTTGCAAGAGGTGAGAATAGCATAAGGCTACAGTGTGGTAGGGCAGAGTTTTACATCCTGCAGTGTTTTAAGATAATGTTTACTTTCAATATTGCATACACAGAATTGGCTTCATTTATTAGTTTTTGATAGGGTAGGGTTACACCATGCTATGTATGTCACTGAATAAAAAATAGGCAAGGATATACAGTACATAAAGTTATTTACTGGAGTGTTTATGCCCCTTTTTTTTATATCTTTCAGATTGAGAATGCTGCTTCATTGGATGCTCTACAGGAATGCATCCTGAGACACAACACAATGTTACAGACAACAGGTTGTCTGAGACGTGTCTGCTGTGGAAGAAAAGAAAGAAATTGTGGCAGACTACCTCCGATGGTATATTATAGACCACAACTCATCTGTAATTGACAGGTAACATCATATTTATAATGATGTGATTTTCTTCTTTTTTATGCATTTATGTAATAATCTTTTGTTTGAAATGCCTCATGGCATGTACATCTGTTATCAATTAGTCACTGTGACAAAATTTGTGCCTTAGTGTATTAAAACTGATTAGGGATGCACCGATCCGATATCTGTCTCGAATATCGGCCCGATATCATCAAAATAGATGGATTGGGTATCGGAAAATGCAACCGACACCTGAGCCACTCCTTTCCCTTTAAATCTATTGCGACGCAAGCTATGGTCATACGCAGGGGTGATGGGAATCTGGCACCGTGCTGAATTTCCGGCGTGCAGCGATTGGCGAGGAAAGAATAAAAAACCAGTGTGGGATACATGCGTGCTTCGCAGACAGTAGACGGGCTGTGTAGACCCTATGCATGTCGCCCACACTGTTGTGAGCATTTTTACTTCTGCGCTGGTGTGTCTGTGTCACTCTGCAGTTACACCTCCAAAACACTAGTCAGCGGCGGAGGTTTCTGTGAAACGCTGTAAAGTTTAAAAACAAAAACACACATTAAACACACATTGAACACACATTAAACATGGCTTAATACAGACAATTTCAAACACAAGTACACAAATCAGCTTCACTATAACTCGCAGCATTCACAGACAAACACTTGTCTTTAACTGGACACATTTTCCCCACAAATACGACATGCTAATGTTATTAGCACAAGCCTGTGGCATTTTACATTGTATGGATTAGCCTAGCGGCCTATCTATTTTCCTCTTCTCATATAAAACCAGGGACAACAGCAACATTTAACAAAGGTGACGGCACATAATTTGGCTCCATTATAACACAAGATTCACCGACAAACCAAAACAACTGTCATACTAGACACGTTTTCCAAACAAATATGAAATGCTAACGTTATTAGCATAAGCCTATGACATTTTACATTGTATAAATTAGCCTAGCGACGAGCGGAGATTTCCTCTTCTTATATGAAACCTGGATAAATCCCGAAGTATAAATCCCAGAAGGATAAATCACACACAAGACTTAAAATGCTCTTTAGTGGAGACTTTATTGTCTTCACAATTTATAGTTTCTTATCTGTGAAATAATAGTAATTTAAAGCTTCGTTTCCACTGAGGGAAATGGTTTCAGCTTACAGAAACAGACAGAAGGTCTGCGTCACCGCAACGTTTTGTTTTTTTTTTAAATAAACTTTATTAACACATATCAAATATAGACAAAGATAGGGATTACAGGGAATTTAAGAGAAGTATGAAATAAACAATAATCCGTATAGCACATGTGAACAGGAAATAAATAAAGGAGCCAGGGGTACATGACATTACACAAAAACATCAAAAAAACTTAAAGACATTAATTGTTCTCACAGCCTTTTTGTTCGTTGAGCTAGAGAGCACTCACATATCGTTCAACCTCCTTCAGGAAAACAACAAAACAGGATTTACTACAACTGAATTTACATTTATGGATAAAAAAACTTGGCTAGAATCAATATCAATCAAATTTATTACAAAAAAAGACATCGTTTTCTTTTTTAGGATTCTTGAGAAAACCAAACACCACATTTTCCCAATATAACGTGAAATCTTCAAAGATATTCTCAATAATGAATCTAGATAGGTCTTTTTTCTTTACACATTTCATGGTGTAAGGACAATGCCAAAATAAATGTAAACTGTTTCTGGATCTTTTTCACAGAAAGAACTGTTAATGTTTACATCTCTTTTGAACATGGGTGATGACCCATTCAATTCAATCAATCAATCAGTTTTATTTATAAAGCCCAATATCACAACTCACAGTTTGCCTCAAAGGGCTATTCCTCATGCCTCAACCTGAAAAAAAAATTCAGGCTTAGGTTTTTTTTTGTGCTGTCACACCTGCATACGTCAGCAGTAGCATGTGTGCTCCATGCAGCGAGAGTTGATTAGCCTACCTAGGCAAGCGCAAACAACATGGAGCGAGGGAGAGAGTCTGCTGTGTGGAGATGTTTCACACTGAACACTCCAAGGTATATAGCTTTTTAGGTCAACCATGGTATCGGATCAAACATCCCTAAAACTGATAGCCTTTGTGATGTATGTCTGTCCATTCCCTGCCTTGGGCCAATCTATAAGTACCCATGCCATCCTACCCTCTGTGTCATTCCTCTGTGTGATGTGTAGTTTTTAACACTTACCATAGCCATGTGCAAGGCAAAAGAATTTAAAAGAGTGATGTTCAACACACAACCATTTTCCCCAAACGTACATTTGTTTAGGCAGACTGTAATTGTAGGGAAGAGAGGTTTTTTTATTTTATTTTTTTTTCCTTTTTTATTGTCTGCATTTATTCTCATCGTATAACACCACAAAAGTGGTGTCAACTTTTTATGAGACTGATGCATATTTTAGCCTTGCAACAAAATATATTGATACTTTGTGCGTGTGTGTGACCATCACCAGCCCCCCCCCGGAAGCCAAGCTGTCATTCTTTATTGGATTGTCCTAATATGTGCCAGAGGGGGCAGTGCTGCACCTCAGTGAATGGGGGGGGGCGGACAAATCACAGGCAAGGTAAGCTAAGACAAATGGGAGAGGGGAAAGACAAGCAGTGCTATTAGGATGCAAGAGAGTAGGCTGCTATGTTGTACTCAACAACCAATAATCCCATCTAAAACCAAGAACAAAGAATCAAAATTGAAGACCAGAATTGTGGGAGTCCTGACAGTAAAGAGTAGGCCACCAGAGGACATGAATGAGGGAGGAATGCATAGAGGGCGTGGTTTAAGTGAGAAGTCGGAAAAGTGACTCAGCGCATTCTGGCGTGTTCCCACATCGCCCAACAGTGGGACTCGACAGGAGCTGGCAAGCCCTGAACAAACATGTATGTGCGATGGACACCGGAGCCCAGAGCAGCCACAATGACCCAGCAGGGCCAGGCTGGCCAAGCGCCCCACCACGGGACGCAGGAGCCCCAGGAGGCATCCCCCAGAGAGCCACAAGGGCCACGGACAGACACACAGACCCAGAGGCCAAGAGGGGGCAGCAACCGATGACCCCGGGGCGCCCCGGACCAGCCCAGGAGGCACGGGACAGGAGGGCACACCCACCATCCAACACCCAGCCCACTGCACCAGCAGCACAGACAGCACTGCAGTGAGCGCCCCGACCGACTGCAAACATGCAGTGAACAACCAGAGAAGAGCCAGGCCGCCGGCGTGCCCCAGCCCAGACTCCGCAAACAGACATCAACACCCAAAACCACATCCATCCCGGCCCAGAACCCCTCCACCCCAGGTCCACGGACCCCATTCATCACCCATCCATCGGCACCCCCACCGCGACTCATCATGACATGCAACAATGACGGCCCACATACAAACGGACTCCCACCAAACAGAGACAAACGCGGCCATCTCAAGGGGCACAGGCCCCATTGATGAGGTAAACCTAAGTATCCACCGTTACCCCCCTATTACTACATTTCCACATTCCCTGACGAGGAAATGTTCTCCCTACACTATGTTTAAGTGCTACCCTGAGTGAAATGTGGTGCATTAAAAGTTGGGGGGGGCGGTGGGGCGGCCAGGGGCCTGGCCGGAGGGCTGCAGGGAATGGGTACTCTGCAGCCTACCCCGACCTAAAGACCCTGAACCACCCCAGTCCTCCCCCCAAGGTGTGAGTGTGTGTGCAGCATTAAAATGGTGGAGCAGGAGAGGCAAGTAGGAGGGAGGATGGGGGGACACAATGCCGTAAAGCATTGCAATCCGCCCCACCACAGAGCCCCCCATCCTCATCCCCACCTGTCCACAGGGCCCTAGTTGTCATGTCCCTATATATGCCGTGAGATGTGTGACGAATCCCGCATCAAAAGGCATGGGACCCTCAAAACCACCGCATTCACCCCATCCAATGAGAGCCCATCCACACATGGACCACCGCCGCCGCACATCCCGACAAATGATGAGGCTCATGACCCCAGGACAGAAAAGCCCAGACCAGGAATAGGAGCGGCTCCAAAAGTCGATATCCATCCATAGAACACAGGCCAAAACGCGCCAGCAGCCCCCCCCCCCCCACCCCCCCCAACAATCCACCACACGCCCACAATAGCCGGTACACCCACCACAGCGCCATACACGCCAACAATACCGCGAACTCCAAATCCACCGAATGACCAGATGCCACACAACCTAGCCCCGCACACCCAGAAACACCCCACAGAACCCAAACATAAAATCCAGGCCGACCGCCTGCCACCACATCCACAGAATCGCACCCAATCCAGATCCATCCAGTCCCAACGAAAAAAAAACAAAACACACACAACACACACACAAAAAAAAGTAATATCCGGGATATGACACCTCCACTACATCGATCACCCATGCTCAAAGATGCTCAGACTGTGAGCGCCAACACCACCCCAGAAGATATGCCGAGGGCACAGGATGCGCGTCCCGCAGCAAACCAACATCGTCATGCACTGCCACAACCCAGGACAGCACCGGACCCGGAACAAGGCCCACAGCTAGCAGTACTCAATCTCCGGTGGCGGCGCACAGGCACGGGCAGGAGCCTGCGTGAGGATGAGCTGGAGCCCCCCCCCCCACAAGAGAGGACACCTGGCCCCCAAAGCTGACCCCCAGGCAGTGGAGGGCCCCAGGCCCCCCCGAGGGAGGGCGAGGGGCGAAGAGGAGCGAGCGGGCAGGAGAGGAGGGAGGAGGAGGGAAGGGGAGCGAAAGGGGCACGGTGGAGCAGCAAGAGCGCCGAATCGACCCAAACCCCCAGGGCCAACCAGAGCACCCCAGAAGAGGCCAGCCGCCACCACCCCCTGGACCCCAGGAGGGCGCGCCAATCCAGCAGCCCTGGAGCTCCAAAGGAGAGACAACGGATGCACCCACCCCCCAGGGGGAGAAGTCAGAACCACATAGGCCATGCATAGCCAGAGAGCAGCCCTGGGGATAGGGGAGAAAGAACACCCCTAGTGCATGCACGGGGTCTTGGAATCCATGTCACCATCATTCCTTGATGAGGAGAGGGTTAATAAACTGTAATATAGCAGAGACATGAGATAGGGGTCAGATCATAGGCACAGACAGAATAAACATGTTCTGGAGCAACTCAAATCTACAAGAGGGGGTGGCATACGCTAACAGATAACAGGAAGCTATAGATTTATATTTAGAGAGCTAATAAATGGAGACCATTTCTCTGTAAAGGATGCCAATTGGTTTTTTTTTGGTAGCCGATATTTTCTCAAGTGAAATGTGTTCAGCAAGGAGGTTCAGCCAATGGATGATGTTGAGGGCTTTCTTATCCTTCCAGTTAACCGAAATAGTTTTCTTGTCTATGGCGAGGGCTGCAAGTGTGGGTTGGTACTGAGTGTCTGGTAGGGTCGTAATTGTTAGATTGCCAATTAAGCAGAGATTTGGAGATTGCGGGATTCTGCAGCCCAAAATAGAAGAGAGTTTCTGTGTAACTGTTTCCCAAAACTGATAGACAGGTGAACATAGCCAAAGAGCATGAAAATAAGTGTCGGCCGTGTTTTGAGTGCATTGAGTGCATATGTCGGAGGGTGAGAAACCCATTTTATACAATTTATATTGCATTATATGTGTTCTATGGAGAACCTTAAATTGGATCAGTTGTAAGTTGATATTTTTTGTCATCTTAAATGTGTTTTCACAGATCTGGGTCCAGAACCCGTGGTCAGAAGATATGGATAAGTCCACTTCCCATTTGGGAATTGGTAGATGGATAGCGTTTGACCTCGAGAGTAAACTATAAATCTTTGAGAGATTTTTCTTATTTTTTGGGGACAGTTTTGCTATGTATTTGACAATTTCGGACGGCTGTAAATCAGGTGGTTGTAAAGTGGTCTGTAGGGCTGGAATTCTTCTTGTAATTGTACTTTTACCTGTAGATATTGGAGAAAATTCCCATTACTTATTTCAAATGTACAGAATAAGTTTGTATATGTCATGAGTGTGTTATCTTGGAGAAGGTGGTGGAGGTGGGTGACCCCTTTCTCTGCCCATGTGCTATGATAGAGTGGTATTTTATTGTTTACTAAATCAGGGTTGTGCCAGATTGGGGAGAGTATACTGGGTTGTAGTTGGGAGCCTCTGACTTCCAGGGTTTTCCACCAAGCAGTCAAGGTGGAGGCAATCAGAGGGTTATTGAAGCAAGAGTGATGTTTAAGGGTAGAGGTGATGAAGGGAAGGTCAGAGATTTTGATGTGGTTGCAGTCTATCTGTTCTAGTTGTAGCCAGGAGTTATGCTCTTCATGTGGATGTATCCATTTCGTGAGATATTGTAGTTGGTTGGCTAAGTAATAATGCATAAAGTTGGGAGCCTCCAGTCCACTTTCCTGTTTATTCTTCTGTAGAGTAGTCAGGCTGATTTTAGCTTTTTTGTTCTTTGAATAGAATTTACCAATAGCAGAATCTAATGATTGGAACCATTTGGATGTGGGTTTGAATGGGATCATGGAGAAGAGATAATTAATTTGAGGTAATATTTTCTTTTTAACTGTAGCTATTCGTCCTAAAAGTGAGATGGGAAGGTTGTTCCAACATCTCAGATCACCACAGACTTTGTCCAAAAGTGGGGTGTAGTTCAAATGGACCAGTTCAGGGAGTTTTGAGGAAATATGTATGCCCAGATATCTAATATTGCCTGTGGGAAAAGAATAATGTAAGTTTTGGGCTGCAGGATTCCACGAGTTCTCTGTTAATAGAAGTATTATTGATTTTGACCAGTTGATGGCGTAGTCTGAAAGACGCAAGACGGTGGTGGTGAGATTACACACTTCCTTCACTTATGTTTTGGGTTCTTGAAAATAAAGTAGAATGTCATCTGCATATAGATTAATTTTATGTTCAGACCTCTGAAAGCAGATGCCTTTGATATTGGTATTTTGATGTACTGCTGTTGCCAACGGTTCAATAAATATCGCAAACAACAAGGGAGAGAGTGGGCATCCCTATCTGGTTCCCCTTTGCAAATTGAAGCTTTGTGAGGTGATCCCATTAGTGGTGACTGTGGCCCTGGGTGAGTTATACAGAGCTGATACCCATTGGATAAATGACTCTCTGAAGCCAAATTTGTGGAGCACAGCGAAAAGAAAGGACCAGTTAACTTTGTCGAAGGCTTTTTCTGCATCAAGTGACATAACCATTGCTTCTTTGTTGTAGCGTTGTGTCAAACTGATCAGATTAAGAAGTCTTCTGACGTTTTTAGTGGAGTGCCTACCTTTAATAAATCCTGTTTGATCATTGTGAATTATTGACGGGATAATTTTCTCCAGCCTGGAGGCGAGTGCTTTAGAGATAATTTTGATGTCGGTGTTGATTAGTGACAGGGGTCGATAGCTAGAAGGATGCGTGGGATCTTTGTCTGGTTTCAATAATAATCTTATTGCGGCTGTATTCATGTGAGCGTTTATATAACCATTACTTTTAATCTCTGTCACTGTCCTGAAGAAAAGTGGTGCTAACATTAACCAGAAGTGTTTAAGGAATTCCACGGGGAAACCATCAGGACCAGGTGCCTTGCCTACTGGCATACTGTCTAATGCACATTGCAACTCATTGATAGTCAACGGAGCGTCCATGATGTCTCTGTGTTCAGTCATTAGTTTAGGTAAGTTTAGATTGTTGAGAAACTATAGATAATTTAGAGATAACTTATGGTAATAGCTGTAAAAGATCGGATTAATTTCCTGAGGTGATTGAGTGTATTTGCCAGTGGGATCCTGAATTGCTGTTATGTTCTTTGTTGCGTTGGAGTTGATTAGCAAGAAATTTGCCTGATTTGTTGTTGTGTTCGAAATCATTGTATCTTAGTTGTAGTAAAAATTCTGTTTTCTTTGATAGGATATTGTCGAGGCATAACTTTGCATTTTGTAATTCAGACCATAATTGATCACTTGGATTTATTGCATAATCCTGTGTAAGTTGTTTAATTTTTTCCTCCAAATCTGTCTCTGTTTGTTTTTCCTTTTTTTTTTCTTGTATGAGGAGTACGACATTATTTTACCTCTGATTACAGCCTTCCCAGTTTCCCAAAGTAAAGAAGGAGATAGATCAGGAGAGTCATTATTTTTTAGAAAGTCTGCCCACTCCCTCCTTATTATTTGATCAAAGTCCGGGTCTTTAAGTAGAGATATGTTTAGGCGTCAAGTCTGAGGAGGTTTACATATGGGATTGGTTTGCAGGCTGAGGGATATTGGTGCATGGTCGCTGATAATGATTGGGTGAAGATTTTAATTCTTTCTGTCTGTGAGCGTATACCATGTACATTCCAGGATACTAAATTTAACTTAGACATGGAGAGAGAAGATGTACTGTCATTGAGTAAGTGTCCATTAATATAACTTCTGTGTGTGTCTGTGTAAGCTGTCTGTAGCTGTCTGTAAATTGTGTGTTGCAGAGAAGAGAATATTTAGTAGTTTTCTTTAGATAATTTAAATGCAGTTGGCACTACACAGCAGTGAAACAGTGTTTGTGTTCACTTTGTAGATTTAAAGATGGTCTTTCAGCCCTTCAGTTTTTGACTGCACTACAACAACACCCTACTGTGCTGGCCCCTGTCCTGTGCCACTCTGAAAAGCAACTCACTAGCTTTGAACTTGAGAGACTCTTCAAGCCTGACCTCAGTCCTTCAGAGAGTAACAGGACACTAAAAGAAAGTCAAGCCTTGGCATACTGGGCAGACTATCTCCTTGATTGTTAAGGTTTGTAAGGTTTTTTTGTAACTAGTTGGAAAACCACATTACCATGGTGTATCTTAACATTTCTTTCCTTGCAGCAGGCCAGGTTGCTGTGTCTGTGGAGGATGTTTTGATGTTTGATGTTTGCAACTGGGCTGACATCACTTCCCCCATCTGGCTTGGAACCATTGCCACGGATAGAGTTCCTGGATGAGTCTCCATTCCCAATGGCAAATACGCGTTCAAACTTGTTGAAATTACGACTCCTAGACTCATACAGTGTGTTTGGACTTTGGAATTCAAAATAGTCCAGGATTTGGCTGTTTCTAAGCCATATGACTAGATGACCCCTAGAGCCCAGACTCTAAAAATGTTGTTTGTTCTTTGTTGTTAAAAGTGCACCTAAAGCTGCAGTTGCTGTTGTTAAAGGGGTTTTTATAATGTAAAGATATGTGAGCATGTTTTTTTGTCAGTTTTCTCAGCATTTTGATAATTATTTTAGCTCCAAACTGTGGTCTGTTTATGAATCGCTGTTTTAGATAAAATAAGACAAACAAGTATTTCAAGAGATCCTGTTTTCTATGATACAAAAATGTAATGTAATAAATAAACATTACTCATCACATTACTTTTTTTTTTATTCATTTATTTCCCAATTTAAAATAATGAAGTTGTGGGTGACAGATTCAGACACTTAATGTTCTACCATTACAATAAACCTCCCTTTTTGATCAATGTCAATTCATAGCTGAGCAATTTCTTTTAGTTTCAGATACAGTTCAGTTGCAGACTGCCAGCACTCTGGCTTTTGTAATTGATTGTGCTCCATAGCAAAGTCCAAGTGCTCCTGCATGTTTGGGTCCCCACATGGAGCTCTTGACAGGTGAGCCTCGGGAAAGGCATCCAGTTCAGCCTGTTCAATTTTAAATCCACAGTCTCTGGAGCCAAACCTATGTTAAACAGAAGACATAATTGCATTTATTTGATAGAAGTAAAACAAATACAAATATTTATTTGCTGCCAATGTATTACCTGTGTGGTAAGTAGTAGAGTTCATTGGGCACTCCTCCTGGACATGATGCTGTTCTGAAGGGGCGAATCCTGTGACTGTTCCACAGTCTCACACACTCATCCAAGTCCTTCTGAATAACATCACCAAAGCAGTATCTCAACAGACTCTGATGCTCGTAACTCCCGTTGAAGTATCCGGCATCTCTAAGGTCTGCAAATAGCTCCATCCAGAACTGACACCTATAGAAATTGATATAATGATAATAATCTTAACAATAATAATAATTAATTATAATTTCTAAGCATATACGCATGTTTGAAGAATGAAATCAAAGGTTAAATATAATTAAATGACTTTATGAAGGCGCTTACCTTCCCTTTCTGAATATGGACCACCAGGACTCAATCCTCTGGTTGTTTGTGGATGAGCCATACATGTGACTGGATGCTCCAGAGTAGTAGTCATTGTGGTGGTGGCATAGGGTGCACTGCATTGCAGCCATGGTCCCATTCATCGTGCCACAATCAGTCCTCAGTCTTATGGGGATGACACCGAGGTGTCGCATACATGACAGGAAATAGTGAGCAATCACTGATGGGTCATTATTTGTTGGTCCACATGCAAGCCACAGTACTTTACGTGAAAATCCATCGATGCAATATAACCCAGCTTCATTCAGTTTACTTTTCAGTGACCTCAAGCTGATGTGTACACCATGTAAACAGTGGCAAGTGACAAGTGGCCCTCATTAAAATACTGTATGCACTGCTGTAACATATCTGGTCTGCCGGTCTGGTCCATGCCCCTTAAACATTGTAGAGACCGACCACACGAAAAACAAAACCGTGTTAATCGGCTCATATGTTGTCCACAAAACAGGCAAAACATGACTCGGTCTCTGTCTATCTCCATTGACAACATCAACAACTCAAATTGACCTGCTCCCGTTATCACTTCCGGGTCAACCCCGGATTTGGGACGTTCCCTTTCCGGTAGGTTGTATTTGTAAATTTGTTTCGCAACTTGTAAATTTGTCTTGGTGCTTGTAAAAGTGTTTCACGTCTTGTTAATTTGTTTTCTGAAATGTAAATTTGTTTCGGGACTTGTAAATGTGTTATGGTAATGTAATTTTATTTTATGATATGTAAAAATGTTTTCCAAAATGTACATTTGTCTCAAGCTTTGTAAAAGTGTTTCACATTTTGCAGTGTTGGTTTGCATCTCCTGGCCACCGCTCTGAAACAGCTATTCGCGCCGATTGTACATGATACCGCTGTGTAATCCTCTGAAATAAGTTCACCTCAAAACAAATGAGGGATGCCTTGACCTGCAGGATATTCTAATGTGTTTACTCTGGTCATTCTCACTGCGATTCCCCCGAAAAATACACCAATTGAAACCAAAAGAATAAAAGCAATTATTATGTCATTATCATGTGAATAGTGGGGGGAGGGGGATACTTAGTGCTACTGTAAATGATTTGTTTAAAAACTTTTTTTATCTAAATCCCGTTATTTAAAAAAAATCTTATTCGGGTGTGAACACAGTGGAAAGTGTAAATTATGAGGTTTCTGACAATATTTTTTTTCCCCACACTTGCACGATAAAAACCCCTGGCAACGTTAATCCAAATAAATGACATATTTATATTAGTTTCACTGAAGAGGCCCCGCCTTCACCTCCAGCAAATCGTGTGCAAAGCATTGTGGGGATTTTATACCCATGGAGGATCCACACATGCATCCTCCGAATTTCACTGAAAGAAGAGGGTTGTTCGAGATGAACTGTGCCTGGCCTGCAAAGTAGATGAGATCGGGCGGCTGCAGCAGGAGGTGGTGACAAATAGCCACAATCAAGTCGGACAGTTTCCAGCAGCCCTCAGTCCATACAGGAAGTCACAGAAACACTTACATCCTGTCCGATATGATGTCAATTTATTAAAATACTGTCAGACTTATATATGAGGTTGTTTTCAGTATCCATCAGTCACACAACATGTATTCCGTTAAGAGAATAAACCTTCAAATCGGACAAATAAAATTTAAATATCTGAAATTCAACGAAAAATAATGTCATATTGTTGAGTCAACATCAAAACCAATCAGCTGTTGGATTAGGTGACAGCCAGGAGTGGCAGTTGGTGGAGAGCAACTGCAGCGCCTGGCTCTAAAAACTGCGGCAGCCTAATTCTCGCGATTTTATTGCCGTCCACTTTTGTAATATGTCAGAGCAAGTCGGGATGAAGTCGGACACAAAACTAAAGCCTAGCTCACATTACACGATTTTCACCCTGATTTTGAGGTCGCAAAGAGTCTTGAGAGCCATTAAGAAGTCCTGGGGTTGGAGGTGAGTCAGCAGATAGTCTGCCACGGCGATTCTCATGTGTGAACAAGCCTACAAGCAAGTCTTGCCCTCATCTGTGACTGGAACTGGATAACTGGCATGCTAGAAAACTGGAGAGGTCTGACACGATTGACAAAGAGCATCAGCCGATGAGAGGCAGGATATGGCAATGCGATGTATGGCTCTACCAGCCCCAGCAAGAAGTCAATGCCCTCCGCTGTCATCCGTAGCATTTCCTGAAAACCCATTCAATCATTCAGCTATGAAAGGTACAATAATCTGGGTCAGAATACATACATAGACTATATAGACAGTACAATACAAGCTAATAGCAGCACAGTGGCAACGGAGTTTCATTCACAGAACTCACCTCCAACTCTGAATTGACAGCCCGTGCAATCTGCGTGCAGCAACCCATTCCTTCACCCACCCAAATCCTTTTCTTCTTTTCCTGTTTCTTCTCAGCGCAGAGCAGGGTGCAAACCACCTGCAGAGCACCAAGCTGTTGGAGATCCATGTTAAAGTTTAGCGTCAGGGAACTTCATGATATCCTGTTTTGTTCACGTGTGACAAAACGTAGATTGGTGATGTCACCACATTATCTGGGGCTCTGTTGGCGAGGGCTCGCTAGAGAAATCTTGCACACACAGGTCGTAACGCAGTTGGCGAGACTCCCACTGACAGAAACACGTCGCCAAGTATGAACACTCAAAAGATTACGATAGTCTCCGCAACTGAAGGCTGGTCGGCCAGTCGTGTAATGTGAACAAGGCTTAACCGGCATGCACTATGCGCCGATCGCCGGTGATCGAATCTGCGCAGGCCTGGCTCATCTCGAACGGGCCTAAGGACTCAGTCCTTCGTGAAACTCAGAGGGATCCTTGACATTGGAACAGTCCTTCAGCTGGGGTCGATGACGTAGCATAAATCAAATTTGGCCTTTTGAGGATCCTTCTGTAACCAGGGTTAGTTAAACCCCAGGTTATTTGTAGTTACTCTGAAAGTGTATGATTATTTTTCCATGCGAGGTGAGCAGTAAAAACATCTTCTAAAAACAAAACTGTATATGTGTTTCTGTCTCTTTAAACGAGGTGGCAGTTGTTATGTGCTGTTTTCAGTGAGCAAGAAGCTGACAGGAGTGTACATCTTACTTTAGCGCCGCTCTCTGCAAGTCCCCGCAGCTGAGGCATGGTGTGTGAGTAGATGCTGGAAGAGAAGATGAGAAAAAGTTAGAATTAAACTGATAAAAACCTAGAAGTCAGAAACTGAAGAGAAGAGACAGAGAGTTAGAAGAGACTATCGGCGAGCTGCGTGTTCGAGTAGGACGATGTGAACTGTTGTAGACGATTGATTTCCCGGCTGGTTTTTTTCCTATAGAGTCCCTCATCTGGGTCCTCAGTCCTCGCTTCCTCTGCTGTCGTCCATATCCACCTCCATCCTGGTTGCTACTCCCCTGTCATCCACAGCTTCATCCACATCTTCATCTCCACCGCAATACTCACCATTGGACATTCACTGTTAAAGAGGGTGGTAGGACTTTGAGTGCACCCATTTTATTTATTTATTTTTTCATTTGAACTTTTGGGACAATTTACTTTTCAATATCTGAGATCTCAGAGGTTTTTGTTGTTTATATTTTATACTTTTTGGTATTTTGGTATCGTGCTCAATATACCGTCTTTAAACTTTCAGTCTGTTGTTGTGTGTATTATTGGGGTAGACAAAACAGGTCTAAATCAAAAATTAGTCAGGTAAAGACCAGCAGTCTCCTCATCGAGTCTAGAATTAAATTCAACCCTTATTTTCCTGATTGACATTTAATACTGTCTTAAAGTGACAGGTGCAGGGCTTGGGTTACACTTCCTTGATTTTGAGAAACACCTAGTGTTTTACGTCGTACGTTGATTTATCGTGGGTATTGATTGTTGAGTCCGAATGTGGTTCCTTTAATTTCCTTTCCTTTGCTTTTGACCAGTTCTTTTGCTGGAAGTGTTCGAATTTGGCTATGGTGGGTCTGGGTCTGTTGTCCAATTGTTTTCCGAGACAGTGAACTCTGGACTGTGATGTTTTGGACGGTGTCGGGTGATAGTTTCAGGTGAGTTGTCATGAAGTTTTTTATCAGGTTGTCAGGTGATTTTTCCAGGATGCCTGAGAAGATGAGATTGTCACGCATGGAATGGGTTTGTAAGTCCAGAATGGTTTTTTTCATTAGTTTGTTTTCTTTTGTGACAGCATGCATTTGCTCGGTGAGTGATTCAGTGGAGGTCTGTAAGTCCTGGTTTATTTTTTGAAGTGATATGATGTTGTGAGTGAACTCCAGGCTATTGCATATGTCGTTAACGTCAGCGTGCAGAGAAACTAGCAGGTCAAGTTTTTTGTTAATGCTGTCCAAGAGACTAACCTCAATTTCAGTGTTTGGAAGATTGATGGTGTCTGTTGAGGAGTCCTTTTTTCTTTTCAGAGGATTTGGTGTGTCCAGGAGGTCCATGTTGTTTTGCTGGTAGTAGTAGTGGTCAATGAAAGTTTCCAAGTCCGTTACAGTCTCCACTGTGAGATTCGTTTGATTCAGGTTAATAGTATCTGATAGTCTGTGAATGCGATCCGGTCCTGGATGTAGATATAAGTCTTGGGATGAAGTTTGTTTGATTTTGCTGTGATATGTCTCTCAGCTACAGGGCGCCGCCATGATGGATCTTGCCTCTGTGGTCTGACTCTCGCGATATGCACAGGCTGTCTGCAAAGTGTCGTTACCAGTCGCTGCAGTTCATGAGTCAGTTCCACCCCTCACTCCTCCACAATCCCACAGGGTCATCCCTAATACAGCACTCCTAGAGCAGGTTAGGGTTTTGGTGCCCTGCTCGAGCCCCAAGTATAGGTCTCTGCAGAGCACAGATTGGCCAGTGGGAGGATTTCAACCGTAGCGGGCAGTTTTCAACCAATGCAGCTCAGTGGGAGTAGGTGGTTTTCAATGGTTGTATCTGATTGGCTGAAAAAAGTATCTCCGCCTTGCCACCTCCCACCTCCCGTGGTTCACAGAAGCTGGTGTTTATAGGAATCAGTTGCAAAGATGGTGTTAAACGGAAAATAATAATAAATAATCATAATTTAAAACAACTTAGGCTACTTTTAACATCTTACTTTCACACCTGCAGCATATGAGACAATGCTGATGGAGTAGCAGTAACGATATTAGCTTGTTATGGATATCTTGAAGGGAGACGGTTAACCTCCACCTTCAAAACATTCAGAAAATTTGTGCTGTGACTTGGGCAGTGAAAGTTTATCACCTCCATTCTCTGAGCTGGTTATGATCATATATCCCAGTACACACAACTAAGCTTTTCTGTTATGTGTTCTTCCACAATCACATGGCTATTTTCATTTTATTCTGAGACTTAAGAGATTAGGGGGAATATGATGTTGTACTGTTACTGTATATTACTGTGTGCCACTGTGCAGCATGGGTGCATCCCCTGTGTCAGTAGTTATCTGCTCTGGATTGTCAGGTTAGCACTAAATGGTTAAATGAAATGTATGCATTCAGTTGTGGTTATGATGTGATGTTAAAGGTGCAGGCCAATAGTCAGTGGTTATTAGGAATGATGGATGTGGCAGCTCAAGGGTTGAGGTTGTATGCAGTATGCCAGCCCATTTGTTTACATTGTCCTGTATCGGGTTAAGTGTAGTCCTTACAGATATAGCTGGCTTTCTTTTTCAGCCAACCGTTGTAAATGCCTGAGTGTGGGCAGTGGTGATACTCTTCCCTCACCACTCTTACCTGTTCCCCTCTGTACAAAAAAAAAAAAAAAAAATCACACAAAATCCTCATCGCTGACATGCTGTTCATTCAATCTACCTTTGGCAAATTCGAGTCTTGCCTACCTAAGAGGAGTGGTCACATATTGTAAAATGCAGTTGCAGGTGGGCCCCCTGCTGACTAATAGGTTTTCTTAATAGCCTGAGATTATGAAAATTATTGATTCACATATTTCAATGCAGTCAATTTGCATTATCCAAGAATTCCTTCTAATTTATTTTAATCTCATTTTCAAAGGCTTGGTAAAATGGAGCTGAGGTATTCTTAACAGGGGAACCACATGTATATCAAATAACGGTAACACTTTATTTTACTGGGTCTCTGATACAGTGTATCTACATCATGAAGTACAGTGTAACAAACCATGCAATATATCATGTATTTATATTGTAAATACATAACCCCAATCCCTAACCCTAATCATAATGTATGTACAATATAAATACCTGATATTACATATTGTTACATACTTACTGTTACACTGTACTTAATGATGTTAGATACACTGTATCAGGAACCCCATAAAATAAAGTGTTACCCAAATAACTATATAAAATATACTGTGGAGTCACACAATGCACAATGTTCCAACAAATAAACTTTAATCTTAATTCAAAGTAAACTGAACATGTAAACTGAAAAGTGAAAACAACAACAAAAATGCACACACAGGCTGTAGATTGGCATATGCTGTGCCCAGAGTCTGACAGTCTCAGCTGCAGTTTTCTAACATACACCCTAACTGCTTCACTATTTATTCATTCACCATCAAACCTCCTCCCCAACACCACAAGCGCTGTAATAAGTGTATGAGCAATACCCGGGGGCGAAGGGCTCTTCCGTATAGAAGGCGGTGTAAACGTGGCGCTTGCTATTCCCCGGAACCCCTGGGGGGGTTGATCTCCATGGAGTTAAAATCATGCCAATACCTCACAAACACACAAAACATGTTTTATTTACGCCCAATGATTCACAAACAAACTCAGTGTGGTTTGCAAATACAAAACATCATTCACAAACTAATGCATTTTGTTTTGCAAATAAGGAACGTACCTATCAAACAAATACATCATGCTTCAGAAACAAATACAGCATGTTTCACACATACAAAGAAACATATTTCTTCTATTACAAAAAAAAATATCCTTCAAGTACTAACTAAAATCTTTCAAGTACAAAAAAAATATCCTTCAAGTACAAAAAAACAATCCTACAACTACGAAAAGCTGTCACGTGACTTTTGGCACAATCTTATCACTGTCACATGACTTTTGGCACTAATTTTCCATTTGATTTAATTTTTTAACTAAACTTTCTAAGAAATGTCCTGTAGTTCGCACTCCACAACAGCAGGTGGCGCTGTTGATTCAATTTAAGGCCAAATGTTAACTAAACCCCAGAAATGTCTTTCCTGGGTAGGATGATAAATATGTATTTAGTAGGAGCTAACCCAGTTTACACCGATTAGGCTAACTTAACTTTTCATTCTAACTTAATTAAATTAAACTATGGCCACATATAATGTTAATAACTTGATACGTCTTGGTCTTAAGACGGAATTTTGAAGTGAAGACGACCTCAATCCACACACATTTATTTTAGCACCATCTGAGGAGTTGTGTTAAGTTCTGCAGATAAAACACGTCCTGCTTTCGCTGCTTCACATTGAAAGGTTTGAACTAACAAAGTAACAGGAGGCTTTTATTGTGAAAAGTTTATAGGAAGTGAAATGTGGTCATTAGCGCAAACTTTTTTAGCGGCGATGCTCGCGCTAATTCACATGAAATCAGGTAAAGACGTGGAGATATTTAGCGCTAATTTGTTCATGTATTAGATATAAATACTACAGGAGGTTAAAGTGTAAGCAGAAACAGCCACAGTGGGGTGTTATATGCTGCAAACAAACCGGCTTTGTGCACCTCGATCTGCACTTTACCTCCAACAGGTGAATATCAATGCTTTTACAACTGCAGTCAAGCCTGCCTCCACTTCGAAAAACATGGTCAATCTAGCCCCCACTTGTTTTGTGGTGCGCATATATATACATATATATATACGCATTGCAGTACGGGTGCAGAAAGACTAATTTCAAAATAAAAGTAACCTTCTTGTGGATATGATCTCACACTGATTCACTCAGCCTGTCTCATGGTGTGTTTGTGAATTAATGAGTAAATCAATTAATCAATCTATTAATTATCTAAATAAAATAATAGGAAGGAAAACAATCCATACAATGAATATAAAAGTATTTTCAGTATTTCCACCTAATTTCAGAAAAAATGAAATAACATGAAATGAAACTACCTGTTTCCACAGACTAATGGTTCAGAATGATAGCACACCACCTCAGGGTGTCACTCACACAGTATAAGGGAGGTCTGATGTAAACTTTCAAAATTAAAGCTCTAAGAAAATTCCTATATTTCCAATGATTTACCTCTAATTTCAGAATTTAATAATAATAACAATAATAATAATAATAATTTCATTCTGAACCATAATTGGTCTGTGGAAACAGCTAGCTTCCTTTTAATATTTTTCTGAAATTAGAGGTAAATCACTAAAAATATTGGACTTTTCTCAGGGCTTTAATTTTGAAAATCTGCATTAGACCTCCATGATACTGTTTGAGTGATACCCTGAGGTGGTGTAGATAATAGATAGACAGATACTTTATTGTCATTGTCATTTTCATAACAACAAAATTGGAAAGTGCATCCTCTGCAGTGTAAAAGACAACAAAGTTAAGAAACAGTAACAACAAATTAAAAAACTATAAAAATAGAGCTAAAATAGGATGTTCATATTTCCCTTGATGTTTCCCCTATTGCACATCCCCTTAGCAGCGGCAACAAAAACATACATATGCATTCATTAGTGCAATTTGTTATTCAGTGCGATTATTGCCCTGGGATAAAAACTGTTCTTGAAGCGGTTTGTTCTGGTCATAATTGTCCTGTATCTCCTGCCTGAGGGCAACAGTTCAAACAGGGAGTGTCCAGGGTGTGTTGGGTCCCTGAGAATGGTATGGGCTCTGCTAAGACAGCGGGAACTATAAAGTTCTTCCAGGGTGGGGAGAGGGCAACCAGTGGTTTTCTGGGCAGTGTTGATGACCCTCTGAAGTGCCTTCCTCTCTGCTGTTGTGCAGCTGGCGTATCACACACACACACACACACACCATATGTGAGCACGCTTTATATGGAGCTGCGGTAGAAGGCCACAAGCAGCTTCTGGGAGAGATGGTTCTTCCTGAAGAGTCTCAGGAAGTAGAGTCTCTGCTGTGCCTTCTTTATCAGCTCCGTGATGTTGGTGCCCCAGGTCAGGTCCTCCTCCACATGGGTGCTGAGGAACCGGTCGAGAGGTCGAGACCCTCTCAACACAATCCCCATTTATGTAGAGTGGTTGAATGTCCGTATTACTTTTCCTGTAGTCAACGATCACCTCCTTTTTTTTGGCGGTGTTAAGAGCCAGGTTGTTATTGCTGCACCACACGGACAGCCACTCCACGTCGTCCCTGTAGGCCTGATTCATCCCCCCCAGAGATGAGTCCGACCACTGTGGTGGGTGGGGGCGCAGTCGTAGGTGTAGAGGGTGTAGAGTAGGGGGCTCAGCACACAGCCCTGTGGTGAGCCGGTGCTGAGGCTGAGAGCAGTGGGGGTATGGGGGCCCACTCTAACCCTCTGCGAGTGGCCCGACAGGAAATCCAGGATCCAGTAGCAGATGGATGGTGAGAGACCCAATTCTGTCAGCTTGGACACCAGTCTGTGGGGAAGGATGGTGTTGAAGACTGAACAGAAATTCACGAAGAGCAGCCTCACGTAGCTCCCCCGCTGCTCCAAGTGAGACAAAGCAGCATGGAGAGCTGTAGCCATAGCGTCCTCCGTAGATCTGTTGGCTCTGTAGGCAAACTGGTGTGTGTCCAGAGCCGGTGGTAGACTGGCAATGATGTACCTCCACGCCAGCTTCTCAAAGCACTTCATAATGATGGGTGTGAGTGCTACTGGATGGTAGTCATTGAGAGTGTTAATGGTCCTTTTGGGCAGCGGCACTATGACAGAGGACTTCAGGCAGAGTGGGACAGTGGACTGGGACAGGGACTGATTGAAGATCTTGGTGAAAACCCCAGCTAGTCTGCACAGTCTTTCAGAACCCGACCAGCCACACCATTGGGCCCTGATGCTTTCCTGGGGTTCACGGCCCTCAGCGTACCCCTCACCTCACTTTCCTCCACTGTGAGTGTGTGGACGCTGCTGACAGGTGGTTGTGACGTTGCTGCCATTGAGTCCGCCTCAAAACGGGCAAAGAAGAGGTTCAACTCTTCTGCCAGTGCTTCGTCCCCCTCAGCAGTTGAGAGGTTGCTTGACTTATAGCTGGTGATGTTCTGGATCCCCTGCCATACCTCCCTGGTGTTGTTGCTGTTGAGGTGGTCCTCTATCCTCCTCCTGTATGCCGCTTCACCCCCTCGGATGCCTTTCTTCAGGTTGGCTTTGGCAGCACTGTATTGTGTCCCATCCCCAGACCTGAATGCGTTGTTCCTCTCTCTCAGGAGCTTCTGGACCTCACTTGTCATCCAGGGCTTCCTGTTCAGGTAGACCCGAATGCGTTTATCTACAGTGACAGTGTCCATACAGAACTTAATGTATTCCAGGACCGCTGCTGTGTTACCCTCCAGGTCCTGATGTTCAAAGATATCCCAGTTTGTTCTCTGGAAGCAATCCTGCAGCTGTTGGGAAGCACCTTCAGACCATGTCCTAACAGTCTTAGTTGTAAGAGCCCTTTTCCTGAGGGGCGTGTATGCTGGGATCAAAAGCAGGGACGTATGGTCAGATTGGCCAAGGTGGGCTAGTGGCTTAACCCTGTAGCCCTGTTTGATGTTGGTATACATCTTGTCCAGTGTGTTTGCTCCCCTGGTTGCACACTTTATGTGCTGATAAAATTTAGGGAACACTGCTTTCAAATTGACATGCTACAATGTAAACAGCTTCAGGATATGAGCTCTGTTGCTTGGTGATGGTTTCATAAAGGTGTCCGTTTGCCATGCTAGCATTAGCATCAGGTGGTACATCGCTGTCAGCATTACAACAGTAAACTCCCTCGGGAGATATATGGGCCTGCATCTGCCAGTCACAAACTCCAGATCAGGGGGGCAGTGGCTGGCTTACACCTTGGCATTGGTGCACCAGCTGTTGTTCACATAAATGCATAACCCCCCTCCTCTGCTCTTACCGGAGGCCTTAGTCCTGTCCTGCCGATATGCTGTGTAGCCTGCTAGCTCAATAGCTGTGTGAGTGCATGAAGCCAGGTCTCTGTGAATAACAGAATGCAGCTGTCCCCGACAATCTTGTTCACTGCAATCTGTAGCTTTAGCTCATCCAGCTTGTTGGCGAGGGACCTCACACTAGCGAGGAAAATGCTGGGAAGCGGTGGTTTGTGCGGCTGCCTCCGTAGCCTCGCTAGCACGTCGGCTCTGCAGCCCCGCTTCTGCTTTCTTTCGCACCGCCGCCGCCGTCTCTTTGCTGGGATTGTAATCCAGGGAGGGCCCGGAGTCGTAGCTATGTCAGCCGGGATGCTGTGTGAGCAAGAAACTCCCTCGTTCCGTAAGCCTATCTGTATGAGATCGTGCCGGCTGTAGATGTAGTTCGCCGAGCAGAAAAACGTCAGGAACCCATACAACACACACAAAAACAGCCATACAAAACACTGATCAGAAGAGCACCGAGCTGCTGCGTCTGTGCGCGCTGCCACACTGTCATTCTGAACCATAATTGGTCTGTGGAAACAGGTAGTTTCCTTTTAATATTTTTCTGAAATTAGAGGTAAATCATTAAAAATATTGGACTTTTCTCAGGGCTTTAATTTTGAAAGTCTACATCAGACATCCATGATACTGTGTGAGTAGGCTCGTTCGAGATGAACAGCGCCTCGCCTGGAAAGTAGACGAGATCAGGCAGCTGCAGCAAGGGGCGGTGACAAATAGCTGCGATCAAGTCAGTTTCCTGACAGCCTTCAGTCCGTACAGGAAGTCACAGAAACACTCACTTCCTGTCCGATATGATGTCAATTCCTTAAAATACTTTCAGACTTATATATAAGCTTGTTTTCAGTCTCCATCAGTCACACAACATGTATTCTGTTAGGAGAATAAACCTTCAAATCGGACAAATAAAATTTAAATATCTGAGATTCAACATTAGAGAGCAACTGCAGCGCCTGGCTCTAAAAACTGCGGCCACCTTGCTCTCGCGATTTTATCGCCATCCACTTTTGTAATACGTCAGAGCAAGTTGGGATGAAGTCGGACACAAAACTAACCAGCATGCATTGTGTGCCGATCGCCGGTGATCAAATCTGTGCAGGCCTGGCTCATCTCGAATGAGCCTAGTGACACCCTGAGGTGGTGTACTGTCATTCTGAACCATAAGTGGTCTGTGGAAACAGGTAGTTTCCTTTTAATATTTTTCTGAATTTAGAGGTAAATAATTAAAAATATTGGACTTTTCATAGGGCTTTTTAAAAGTCTACATCAGACCTCCCTGATACTGTGTGAGTGACACTCTGATGTGGTGTACTATCATTCTGAACCATAATTAGTCTGTGGAAACAGGTAGTTTCATTTTAGAATTTTTTCTGAAATTAGGTGGAAATACTGAAAATACTTTTATTTTCATTGTATGGATTGTTTTCCTTCCTATTATTTTATTAAAATAATTAATAAATTAATTGATTAATTGATTTATTCATTGATTCACAAACACACCATGAGACAGGCTGAGTAAATCAATGTGAGATCATATCCACAAGAAGGTTACTTTTATTTTGAAATTAGTCTTTCTGCACCCGTACTGCAATGCCTAGTATATATGCGCACCACAAAACAAGTGGGGGCTAGATTGACCATGTTTTTCGAAGTGGAGGCAGGCTTGACTGCAGTTGTAAAAGCATTGACATTCACCTGTTGGAGGTAAAGTGCAGATCGAGGTGCACAAAGCCGGTTTGTTTGCAACATATAACACCCCACTGTGGCTGTTTTTGCTTACACTTTAACCTCCTGTAGTATTTATAACTGATACATGAACAAATTAGCGCTAAATATCTCCATGTCTTTACTTGATTTCATGTGAATTAGTGCGAGCAGTGCTCCTAAAAAAGTTTGCGCTAATGACCGCATTTCACTTCCTATAAACTTTTCACAATAAAAGCCTCCTGTTACTTTGTTATTTCAAACCTTTCAATGTGAAGCAGCGAAAGCAGGACGTGTGTTTTATCTGCAGAACTTAACACGACTCCTCAGATGGTGTTAAAACAAATGTGTGTGGACTGAGGTCGTCTTCACTTCAAAATTCTGTCTTAAGACCAAGACGTTTCAAGTTATTAACGTTATATGTGGCCATAGTTTAATTTAATTAAGTTAGAATGAAAAGTTAAGTTAGCCTAATCGGTGTAAACTGGGTTAGCTCTGTTGGATTATTGTAAAAAGGTTATATATTGATCACTGTGCCCATTCTCTAAATGAAGTGATATGCAGAGGATGTGAAGCTTAGTTGTAGTGGACAATTACTGTATGTGTAGTAGACAGAGCTGCAGGCACCAGCACCCAGAGATAAGAAAGAACACCAAGACAATAACAAATACCTTATAAGCACAGAATGTCCTAGGATAGTGAGCCTTCTTGTACATCACTGACAACAAGTTCTCATACACAGCTGATGCGCTGAAGCACGCTTTAGCAGTGTGCATGTTTTCATTTGACTTTGCTTTGCAGGAGCAGTTGACGTGAAAGCAGTAAGGCGTGGCGGAGTCAGAAGAAGGGAGCGGAACTGCAGTGGAAAAACAGCCAATCATCTTGCGTTCACATTTCATAACTGTAACGCCTTATTAAAGTGTCCAGGGAAAGTTAGGAGTCAGACTTCATGAACTGACGGCACCTGTTGCAGACAGGAACGTGAAGTTGGACACAGAGCTCTGTATCTCGTAATCTTTTTGATTTTTGGAATAAATAGAAGTTAACTGAGACCATGTACTCTCCTGTTATTCTTCATCAAACGAACATACGGAGTTTGTCTTAATGCTGATTTGTTACTGTTTTAAGGAAGAAGAAAAAGAGACATCTCCAACAGCTCCTACTAAATAGATATTTATCATCCTACCCAGGAAAGACATTTCTGGAGTTTAGTTAACATTTGGCCTTAAATTGAATCAACAGCGCCATCTGCTGTTGCGGAGTACGAATTACAGGACATTTCTTAGAAAGTTTACTGGCATTTATATGTGAATCTGAAGGCATTTGTATGTGGATCTGAGGGCATTTGTGTGTGGATCTGCAAGGCAGAAAATTAGTGCCAAAAGTCATGTGACAGTGGTAAGATTGTGCCAAAAGTCACGTGACAGTTTTTAGTAGTAGTCTGTAGTTGTACTTAAAGAATTTTTTTTGTACTTTGCCGTTTTTGTACTTGAAGGATATTTTTTGTACTTGAAAGATTTTAGTTTGTACTTGAAGGATATTTTTTTGTAATTGAAGAAGTATGTTTCTTTGTATATGTGAAACATGCTGTATTTGTTTCTGAAGCATGATGTATTTGTTTGATAGGTACGTTTCTTATTTGCAAAACAAAATGCATTAGTTTGTGAATGATGTTTTGTATTTGCAAACCACACTGAGTTTGTTTGTGAATCGTTGGGCGTCAGTAAAACATTATTTTGTGTTTGTGAGGTTTTGGCATGATTTTAACTCCATAGAAATCCACCCACCGGTTGAAAACCGCCCACTATGCTCTGCAGACTACTTACTCTGCTCAAGGGCCCCTCAGCAGAACCCAGGAGGCACCTGGAGAGGTGCCAGGCCACTATCCATATCTAGGGTCTTATTTGTAACTTTTACATACACACAAAACAAGGCCTGAAAGAGGCGTATGCCACTTCTTATAAATAAGCTGTGACCTATAAAAACAAACTTGACAGGAGAATGTTTGCACCTGTAGGGAAACTTTGTCCCATGTGAATGCACATTTTGGAGGCAGGGGAATCTGGCAGATGGCAGGGGCATTCCTAGGTTTCTGACAAATCCGGGGCTTAGCCCATAGCAGCTTATTAAATGCGCGCGCAGCGTGCGCCGAAATTTTTAGACATCCCATCGCCCATCTTTTCCTCTATTTTGCCCATCTGTCCAGCTTCATTTAAACCCAACCAGCTTTGGGGAACAACATGTTAACCTGTTCTAATGCTACCACCTAGTGGTGGAGACACACCTTGAAACTATGGTGAAACGTTAAAAACCACATTACCCACAATGCCAGGTGGATTATTCCTTGTCCTAAAATAATCACACACTGATTTTAAGAAACAACAAGCTAACTACCTCTTCCACCATCCCTTGCGCTTGTCTGTCTGGTGGCAGCAGCAGTACCACTAGCAGCAGCAGCAGTACCATCTTGATTATCATCATCTGAGAAGAAGTGTGTTAAATTATTTTAAGAACACACAATTCACACTACACTTGCATTCACAGACGAATGCTTGACTAAGTACAGGGGTGCACTGCAAACCTATCACCAGTGAAAAAGGTGACAACGATGCAATCCCATAATCACAGATCATCAAACGAATGACCCATTTTGAATTTAGTTTGCACCCAAGTAAGTAGCCACTGACATTAGCTAGCTAGGTAACAACACATTGTTTTTCCATGTAACACATTACAGTAGAAGAGGCAGGCTGTGCAGGATCCCTGACCGCATCCCTGTCTGCTAGCTATCATGCATGAAAAAGAAAATAAACAAGATGGTTTAACATTATAGCCTAACGTTAACGTTAGCTACTTTCCCCTCCAGAAGAAGCCCAAGCTTAATTATTTTTAGGAACACAATTCTCACACACTACAATTGCATTTACAGACAGATGCTAATAATAGATCGTTTTTTCCATGTAATATCAGCCAGCTAGCTAGCTAACGTTAGCTACTCCCCTCTAGCTCCAGCTGCAACACTCATTTCGAAATTATAAATTTTTCCATAATTCCTATTCCCATTACCTCTTTGACTGCTGACCACCTTTGGGGGAAAAAACATGGAAATCTTTTTTTGATGTTGTGACATCTTGTGACACTTTAGCTGCCAGACGGGCTCTGCTGCTACCCAAAAACAGCTGAACTGCTTGTTGCTGTCAAGCCAATTCGCGCCTGACCACTGAAGCTCTTGGGTGACCTGGAGGTGTTAACCACTTGTGTGCCAATGCTGTAGTAGTGTATTTTTTTTTAAAACAAAATAATTAACTGTTACTCAAACCTCTTCAAAAACATTGTTTTATTGAAGCAACAACATAAGATAACCTTTGAGGATGTGATCTAAAAAAAATGTTTTTTTTTTGAAAATTAATATTAGGGGCTAATTAAAAAACATCCGGGGCTTTAGCCCCGAATAAAACAGCATAGGGAAGCCACTGGCAGATGGTGAGGTGGTGAATAGATGCCATATTGCAGAAATTAAATGACATTATTATCATGATCCACTTTATCATAGACATTCACTCCAGCAGTTTTATTTGTACATGTGCCAGTGAGACAGAACTTTTCCATAAACACCTCTCAGCTGTAAAAATTATAAGACAACTCAAATCTCACGTTGAATTTCAATTTCATCAACTCTGTCTCACCCATCTCACCATCATGTATGACTGTGTGCTGCTGACACTCCTGTACCCTTTTTACTCATTCATGTTGGCTTGACTTTGCGTCTCCATTACAACAGGGCTAACATAAAGGAAAACCTTGAAGGTCTGTAACTGATGAGGACTTGTCTTGAGTGATGATGTTTAAAAGCAGTGGGCTGATCCATGGCTAAAATCCCGTTATTTTTGCTGCATGTGATTTTCCACAGCAGGACAGATAACATAAGTTTACCTGCTGGAGGTGAGCTGTTTGCAGAATTGCAGTAAGAGCCTGTTGTCTGCAGCTCTTCATCATCACTGTGTTTCTGATTTTACTCTTCCTCCCTGTGGTATAAGAAGGCTTGTTTTAGGAAAAGGAAAAGTCCCTGAGAAACTGAGCTAGGACACTAGGAGAATGCAGACCTCCACCAAAGCCAATAGTTCAGTCTTTCTTGACATGCAAATCTGCAAGTCCCACCACTGTGAATGTCTGGATATATTCCTGAAACTATTTGAATGATGTCAAACAAATGCTCCATAACAACTGTTTTCTGTATTAAGTTTTAAGCAGCTACACGTGTAGGCGACCCCTAAGGATTACTGGCACCTGTGAATGTGGAAACTCATTTAAACTCATTAAACATATTTATTTTTGTTTGAAATGGACTTTAACTACCATTCACTAGATTTTTAGATGTATGGAATTTCGCCAAGGCAAAATGTCCTCATCTTGCAATGTAAATGTAGGTGAAATAATCTGTGTAACTCCCTCGTGATTCAGATCCACTCCATAATTTAATGGGCTCTTCCTCAGTCCGTGCTACACCCTTCCACCAAGTTTCATGAAAATTGGTCACGTACTTTTTCTGTAATCCTGCTGATGAACAAACCAAGAAGAAAACCATACTGAAACTGAAACTTAACTTCCTTAGTGGAGATAATAACGACAGGCAACTGCTCTTTATTTTGGTTAGTTTTATTCTCTTAATGAATATAATCCCTTGTTTTTAGACCATTAATTTTACTCTTCAACAAAGAAACAGGATGTATGTTAGTAGACTTTCACGTACAGAGAAAGTGTGAACATCTTTCACACTGAAATAGGATGATTGTGTATCAGGTGGCACTGTTCCAAACACTGACAGCTACTACATTGAGAGGGTTTCAAATGTAGGGAGTCCATTTAGACTGGAAACTAGATGATTTCTTGAGTTGGACGCAGGGGGACTTAAAAACACAAGGGTTAAGGACACAACAATGAACAGCAGTGACACGGATAAACATCCACACAGAGCTTTCACGGCATGTTACAGGACCAATTACCTCATACTGTACATCTCCTGTTGACTTTTTGCTCAGCAAATTCCTTTTTTGTGAGAGTGAAACACTGATGTGTTGTGTTACATTTACAGATAGAAGACAGTGGAAGCCAGCAGCAGGGATCTACAGCATGGTGACACACTACAGTAACACAACAACTGTTTTCATGCACAGAACTGGTGTTTGAACATTAACACACATGTGCATGATGTAATGTGCAACTACATCAAAATGGCGACATGGAGAACAGTTGGAAGACCATTATATGTGTATAAAGGCATCAGGTGGAAGGTGTAGTACCGGGAGCTTTAGAACAGGGCCTTTAAACTACAGTTATAATCAACTGCAAGAACTGGTACATCACTGGTGCTACAGTAATGGTAAAAATACATGGGACACGGTCGCAGCACGGTATGGCTTCATGCTACACTGACCATAGAGGCGGCACTTGCTTGGCAGGCACTGCACTGCTCAACATTGATTTTACACAGCTGGTGTATTTTTCTCGTGGCTCAGCAGCCCTCCAACAAAACTACTGACTGTGTACAAAATGATAACATTCTGTTTAAAAATGATAAAACAGAATAGCACATTGTACCAGAGGCAATGCAAAGCAGCAGAGCATCACTGTGTGTGCTATTACATTTTACATTATAATAAACTGATGCATCCTGTTGTTACAATGATCCCGTTAATGAATCCAGTACCAGTTAATATAGCCTGTATGCATCCAAATCCTCCGTGATCAACGGCATTATCACTTGCAAAACTTAATACACACACGGTGAAGTTGACACTACAGAGACAGAGTCAGTGTAGCAGGTAAAAAACCCACTCTGCTCCACCTATGTGACACGCTACGTCTGTGCCTCTTGTATTTTGGCTGTAATGGGTCGCCTCATGATGAGCTGAATTGTTACATCACTTGTCGGGACAGGTTGGACTGTGACAAGCTGGAGGTAGGACTGAGGGTGTGAATGCACACAGTGACATGGTAACTGAGATCAGTATAAACACTTCATGTTTTCATGCTAAATAAAAGCACCTACTCAGGCAGCAAAAAAGTGTGTTTGCCCTTTTTTGTTGGACAACTGGCTGTGGGGTCAGAGTTCCTCAGTGTGTAATGAGTGATAAAAGGTATATATCAACAGCAAATGTCAGGCTCAGTTTCTAGCATTCATTCAAAATATTACAGAATATTTGTTGTTTTTGCAGAGGTTGATTATGCCAACCATCCCATGCTGAAAGGTTTCAACAAATCTATCAAATTCCACTTCATGGACTGACTACTTTTTAATCTGATTAAATGTAAGTTTATAATTAGTTTTTGATTCTGGTGACTGATTGCAGAAAATAAAGATTTACATTTTGAAAAAAATACTTTGTTGGCTTTTTAAGAAGAACTCCCTCCCTAAAAGATTAGCAGATAGGTTAGTATTGTTGACATAAATGCCTTAAAAATATGCGACCAAGGCACTAGCAGTGAACACTGAAGAACAAGGACACCATGTCAGCTCAGGAAATGTTACTTGTTTTAAATAATGGCTCAACCTGGAAGTATGCAGCATGTACTACGTCACAGGGGAAAGATGGCAAAAAGGAGGTTTCTACATCAACTAAACTGACTTATCAGTTAAGGAAGTTAAAAAAATACTTCACCTGCACATGTTAGGATTTAAAACACGGCCGAGTAGTGCGCCTGGCTCAGGGCGTGCTACTCATAGGTGAATGTTTCAAACAGGAAGGTTTTAGTGAAAACATATGTGTTTGGGAAATACTGACCATAGAACATAGGACTGAATAAAAAAAAGACTTGGATTATACTGGCAAATTGTGTGAGAGTTTGTAAACAGATGTTTTGTTATAGTTTTGTTATCAAATGTCCCCATTTACTTCAGTTTATGAAAGATGTTCGCCCTTTTTGGATTCTCAGTTCACCTGATGAGAAAAACAAGGTTTTCTTCACCAATTCCAGGTAATGTGGTGAGTAACTGAAATACAAATTGCCATTTTGCAGGTGAAATATTCCTTTAAAGTCACCAGAAACAACCAAGTGAAATGAAATGTGTGTTTCTGTGAGCTGTAGAGATGACGCCACAATATTTATCAAAGGACATGACTGCTGTGACAGACCCCACTCTGATCACAGTAGATGATGTCAGAGGTCTTGAATAGCTGGTCATTTACAAACTAAGGGTACAAACACACTGGGAGCGCTGAGCTGCAGAGCTCCTGCTCATTTTCATTGAGAGGAGCCTCACAGTTCAGATGAACATGCTGTAACCTCACAGGAAGGAAAACTGGTGCAGTTAATCCCACCCGACACACATATTTATTAAAAACAACTGTAAGTTGAAGCTTAGAAATTTATTTTTAACATCCAATCAGATTTTGCCCAGTCTGTATCACGGTTAACTCAAACAGCATAAGCAGTGGACTAAGCAGTTGAGTGCATTTGGACTGACAGCTCAGTGTGGGAAGTGTTGGTGCTCTTGTGTGTTTCTACTCAAAGTAAGTCTCTGTTTCAATGTGACCTTCATTTCTTCCTCAGTCAGACCTCTGCTTCAGGAGGTCAGACTGCATGACATCAGTGGGGTGTTACAGGTCATAAAGAGTCTCCAGCACAGTGGCCAGAGACCAGGCCTGGGTCTCACAGCTGAACGGGCAGTACTGGCCATTCTCATTGGTCAGCTCTGGCAGACCTTTCCATGGAGACCTGAGAAGAGACAGGGCGGGTCAAAGGTGACAATACACCCACAACAAAATTATTTATTATACATCACTTAGAGGATCTTCCTGAATGCTACGGCACGTAACTGTGCGTTCAGACCAAAAGAGGCAAAAGAGGCAAGGACGCCCGAGGCTGCACGAGAAACAGGACAGCTTCCAAAGCGGCAAAATATTTTAGCCGCTTTGGTCGCTCTTCACGTGACTGACGTCAAAGTTAAATCGCGCTAGTCATTTAAAGGAGCCACAAAGCAGACTTCTTGACAGCGGCATAGTGCTGCTTGCTGTTGTTCACCTTCAGTTTAAAGCATGCCTAGTTGCATAGGAGGTTTTGTGTGTCATTAAATACAGAAAAAAAAAATCTCAGAGCATGAACATAAATCAAAATCACCATCTAGTCACGAGTGGATTAACTATTGAGGAGGAAGCAATTAACAAAGGGCATTATGATTTACCCACCACAACATCAAACTTTTACAACTTTGAAATATACTAAAATTCTGTGGCAAAGACGTACCCTGGGCATGCAAGCCTTTCTTGCTTCATCTGAATGAGATGACACATTGCACAACAAAGCATTTTATCAACTAACTGACATTTAAATAGAGCAAAAATATCTTGATGTGTGCAGTGAAAAGTGCATTTTTTTTCAAGCGTCTTCTTCGGGTGTACAGGCAGGCAGCAGCACACATCACAGCGATGTCATCCAAATCCATGATGAGTCCATATGATTTTGAGGGTTAAACATGCATATTTATAGTCATCGCAGACCATGTTAATGATACAATAATAACAATTATGAGCGGGAGTTAATTTAATGTCATAACCGCCTCACCCCATTTTTCCCCTTTCTTCCAAAAAAGTAAAACGCTCTTTGGCCACAAGATTGTTATGTTTTCCGGCTCCGGGGTAATTTTCTTTAGGCCTATAGAACACACACACACACACACACACACACACACACACACACACACACACACACACGGGTGCAAATGCGCGCTCCTTACGTCTCAGCTGCAGCATCTCTGTGCACAATTACGCATGTGGTGTTGTCTGCTTGTCTTTAGACTTTGTAGAGGATGGGATGAGCCCGCACACAAGTGATCAATTTCTCGGCATCCATGACGGAACTAGGAACCAAAGTTACATGCGTTGTGCTTTGGGGCCCGCTCGAGCGAAGGACACCTCTACTCTGATTGGTTGCCGGCGGTTGCCGCTGAACCGCGTCATAGCTAATTACCATAAAGTTAACCGAGGTTCAACTTTTGATCTAGTGCCGCTTTGGACGCTTTAGCCGCTTTGGACGCGCGGCTGACGGCGGCTGACGCTTTGGCCGCTCAGGACGCCGGGCTCTCATTGAAAATGTATTAACTTCCGGCGTCCTTGCCTCTTTTGCCTCTTTTGGTCTGAACGTACAGTTACAAACTAAGACATTGTAAAGTGCTTCAATAATATTCCAAATGGAACACCAGCTTGTTTTTCATGAGCTCTTATTAATTCCTTAGTTAGAAACAGAAAACACTTTTACTTTTTCATGATCAATTTTAAGATTTGACAAGAGATGAAAAGAAAGAACATGGGGTGAGAAATATTACCAGTTATTAAAATGGCCAATAACAGTACAATTTTGAAAATGAAGGTTGGAAATGTTGGATCACAGTGCTGACATGTCATTAGCTATGACTGTATCACATGAGACAAAGCAGAGTAGGTGGATAAACAGACAGACCTCTCCAGGTGGGTATAATGTCGAGACAGAACATTTTTCACCAGGGTGACCGTCTTTGTGTAGCTTTCTTCTCCCAGCTTCTTAGCAAAGTAGAGCTTAGCACGTAGGAAGTAGCCTACTGGCCACAGCCACTCCTACGCACACACACACACACACACGCACGCACGCACGCACGCACGCACGCACGCACGCACGCACGCACGCACACACACACACACACACACACACACACACACACAGTTAGTTATGTGCAGAAATAAAAATAAACAGCAACACAGTGCTGCATCACCATTAAAAGGATAATCCTGTTAACACCATTTCAGTCACAACTTCACTGGTGCTACTTCAGTCACAAACGTCTTCAGATCTGTAAGTTTTAGTGAGGATGATGATGGGCTTTGCTCGCTGTATGTTGGGAATAAATCTAAAAAAAAAAGCCTTCCAATCTCTCAGTTCAACCGTATCAGCCCGATTTGCAGCTCAAATGATGACTTCACCCAAACAAAACAGCTTGAAAACAGTTTTAGACAAAGAGGTTAAGAAGAGACTTGGAGTCAAAGGGCCTCATCATGTTTCTCAGATCTGTCACAAACTGAATGTATTATGACCACTAAAACCAAAGAAACAGAACACAGAGTGATTTGTGCTTTACAGTATTCACCTGTCTCTAAGGACTAGAAAATACCATCAAAACCACTGGCAGATTGTTGAAACAGATCCTGTACTTAAGAACTGCTTTTCAACCCCCCACATGTGGTTCATAAGAGACCTCCTAACCTAAGCAACATGCTGGGGAGGGCAGACCTTCCACCTCCATCACCCTCACACTTCCTCAGTTCTGTCCCCAGAGGAAGTGAAGTTGCTATATATCCTGCTATATATTCTTTTTATGTTTTTCTACCTGGTGTTTCGTGGTGTTGTGTATCCACTAAAAATTGGGGGTACATAAGTTGTATATTTGTATATATGTGTTTTTCTTCATGTACCTTTATTTCTATGCGTGGCCTGACTGTTAATATATACTCACACTGTAATGCATTCTGCTGCTGTTAGGGTTAGGGTTAGGGTTAGCAACTGTAACCTATCAAGATGTGTTTTTTAGATGTATATATAACAGCTACTTAACTAAATAACTTAAAATTGTTAAATTTTGTATGTAAAATTTTTTAATGCAATATTGTTTACATATGTGGGATATAAAACAGGACAGAACAGAACAGGAGCCAGAGCCTTCAGCTATCAGGCTCCTCTTTTGTGGAATCAGCTTCCTGTTTCGGTCCGGGAGGCAGACACCGTCTCCACTTTCAAGACTAGACTTAAGACTTTCCTTTTTGATAAAGCTTATAGTTAGGGCTGGCTCAGGCTTGTCTTGGACCAGCCCCTAGTTAGGCTGACATAGGCCTAGTCTGCTGGGGGACCTCCTATAATACACCGAGCCCCTTCTCTCCTTCTCTCTCTCTCTCTCTCTCCCTTGCTAGTATTCATGTCCTGTTAATGCATCACTCTAACCCGGGCCTACTGCATGTCACTAACTCGGCTTGTTCTCCGGAGCCTTTGTGCTCCACTGTCTCGCAGGTTAACTCGTACCGCAGCTTTGCCTGGATGATGTGTCGTGGTTGTGCTGCTGCCATGGTCCTGCCTGATGCCTCCCACTGCTGCTGTTACTATTAGTCATACCTGGACTATTATACACATATCATTATTGTCACATACATATATAATCATATTATTAATATAATATCTGTTTCTCTTTATGTCTCATTGTGTCATATGGATTACTGTTAATTCATTATATTGATCTGTTCTGTACAACATCTATTGCTCGTCTGTCCGTCCTGGAAGAGGGATCCCTCCTTCAGTCGCTCTTCCTGAGGTTTCTACCATTTTTTTCTCCCCGTTAAAGGGGTTTTTTTGGGGAGTTTTTCCTTAGCCGCTGTGAGGGTCCTAAGGACAGAGGGATGTTGTATGCTGTAAAGCCCTCTGAGGCAAATTGTGATTTGTGATATTGGGCTTTATAAATAAAATTGATTGATTGATTGATAAAATAAGTACATGCTGGTATTTTCCCCTTATATATTTATTAAAAGTAGTTTTGGTACAATATTAGAGTACATATGTATATATACATATTATCTTTGTTTATTTTTATTGTGAATATGGGCAGCAGGTGTGGTATGTCACATGACTGGCTCAGGCAGAACTATGGGTATTAAAGATGGCGAATTTCTGTCATTTATCGGAAGTCTGAAGAAGAGTTGTAACCTCAAAACATCACTGTACATTAAAATCCTTCTAAACAGGAGCTGCTTGGCGTGCAGGCTTTTTTTGTCTACTTTGCAAGATTATTTTTTTAGCCACTGAGCTCTTTACAGGGTTCCCGCACATTTTTACCAATGAATTTACAAAACTTTTCTATAACTTTTCCATATTTTACCCAATTTCCATGACTTTATTTAAGTAGGCTAGTTTAAAATGGGGAAGCCTAAATAGCAATACAGCCATACACTTTTAAACATGCACTTCCCAGGCATTCACACATAAGTTAACTACTAGCACTTGCTAACTTTATTCGCTCAGTAGACATTCTTACTGCCACCTGGCTGCATATGTCAACATATCAGACCAGCACATACAGGTAACTCCACACCCCTTTTCAGGGGATAGAAAATCAAAGATCCTCTAGATTTCAATGCAATTAGACATGTGCTTGGATTATAATTTTGACATGGTGTATATATTTTTTTCTTGTTAAAGCAAAAGTTTTATAGACATGTCTAATAATTGTTTTGCAACCTTTCCTGAACCTGAGTTTCCTGTCATGCCCCTTTTGTTCTTCCCTCTTGTAAGTGGATCAATGAGGCAACTCAGGCAGTGGATATTGCTTATCTTGACAACTGGACTATGTGTATCACATGTTGCTTGTGATGTTTCAGGGGTTACATGGTACAGCTCTAGATGTAAACCTAATAATACAAGTAGCATATTTTGCGTAGTGTTGAACATTTGGATTTTTATAAATATAGTTCTAACAACAGCCAAAACAATGCATATTACAAAATTTGACAAAACACTGTGTGAATTCCAAACCATTTCCAGGCCTAATAAACAGTTTTTCTAATTTCATAACTTCCAGGAGTTGGAACCGTGGGAACCCTGTCTTTAGCAGAAAGAGTTCATAATTGTTTGTTATTGTATTGACTATAATTTGTTCTTTCAACATCTGGTTGTGTTGTTAATGCGCTAACTGGCTAACTAGTGTCTTAAATCCGTCCTGTCTTACTTTTTTTTTTTTTTTTTCCCTTTTGTTTTGACAAATACAGATGACTGGATGCTTGTGTTTAAAGTTATTTCCTCTCATGTGGGTGCAGAATGTACGTGCTAGTTGGCCATCGGCTCTTGACCTTGTGGAGTGTTCAAGTGCAACTTTTGGCTAAGAGACAAGTGACATAAGGTGTAGTAATAGTTGGTCTTTGTCACCACAAGTTCTTTGATGTTGGTTTGGTGTGTCTGGGCCCTTAAGGCCAAAACACATTAGTGGCGAATGGTGCACATAAAAAAATATGCTCCTTTTTATTTTGAATGTAAATAATACACCCTGCCATCCCCTGAATTAAATGCACTTTCCCCCCACTCACTTTCTGCTTGTACATACTAGCTCCCATAGCAGCTCTTTTTCTTTGATCCTATGGCAGCTCGACTCCTCTCCTCACCATTGATGCAATGAGAACTCTGTTGCTGACTTGTGTGTGTGTGACAAAGACCGGATGAGGAGAGACTCGTTGAGGTCAAGAAATATCCTGAGCTAAACGATGAAAAATCCTGTCATTCTAAAGACCATGGCCAAAATGATACGTTCTGGCGAGTTATAGCTCTGGAGATTGGCACTTAAGGTGAGAAAATAAATTTAATAAGTGGGTGTCTACTCATGATTTTAAGCTAATGCAGAGGTGGAGGAGATACAGATCTTTCAGTAAAACTAAGTAGTAACTTTGCATGGTCATCTATTGACAAGCTGCAGTGTGACGCATCCAGTGTGTGCAAGGGGCAGCACCTGTGTTTTCTGCTTTAGACTAGTGCTGGGCGGTATACCGTTTCATACCAGATACTGGTGTTTTTTTTGTTTATGATATGAATTTTTCATATACCGCAATACCGGTGAGTATGTAGCATACACAACGTTGGGAAAGCCGAGTGACGGAACGTAGCGCCGCGGGACATTGTTTGGGAGGGGACTGTTTTGCAGTTGCACTAAGCAAGGTGATGTGATGGCACAGCGGTGAGCTGTTGAGTTAAGAAAATGGATATTAACAGTGAAAGTTTTGAAACTAAAGTTACAGAACGAGTAGAAAATGACACAGAAGAACTTGTACTGAAAAGAGGAGCCGTGTCTGTTGTTTAGAAGTTCTTCTTTAAAAAAATCTGACGTCGATCAAACAACAATTATCTTTAAATGTCGGGCTAAAGTTGTAGCCGCAGGAGGCAACACGAACAATATGCTTCACCACCTCAGGCACAAACATGTCCTGGAATATCAAGAATGCATGAAACTAAGATCTGCGTCCTCCACGTCTGCAGCTAACGTTGGCAGTGGCACTGCAAGAGAAAAGATGAGTCAGATGTCACTCAGAGACGCGTTTGTATTGATTCCTTCACTTCATTGGAATCATGAGTGCCACCTCTTTGTAAACAGCATCATTTTGTAGGGCCATGCAAACCTGTATCAATACTAGTGTGGACATTAATGTGTTTCTACTAGGGCTGGGACTATAACGCGTTAATTTCGATTAATTAATCACAGGAAAAATAACGCGTTAAAAAAAATAATGCATTTAATCGCACCTTTCTCAGTTCCCTAAAGAGCACGGCTCAGGCCGCATTTTCCTGACCGAACCCGACCTGAGTCCGAGACAGTTATAACCGAGCCTGGCCCGAACCCGACAGTCTTTATGTTTTTCAAGTCCAAACCTGACCCAAGCCCGATGCAGTTTGTTACCTGACATAGTTATTGTTACCATGGTTACAGCTTGTCTGTTTACCGTGATCACACATGGACAGTGTGTAAATGACCATCAAAAGGCTGCTGTTACTCACAGTCACACACGCCGCACACACAGCAGCGTAGCACAGCACACACACAGTTGGAGCAGAGCCTGTGTTGTGTTCAGGCGTTGTCACGTAAATAACAAATTCCAGCACTTGAATAGGCCATAGCACAACACAGCAGCATGTCAAAATTCTTAACTGTTATCCGAACCCGGCCCAACCCGTGGGGTATCCACTCTCTGGCCCACAATAGACCAGATGACAGGGTTCAGAGCCAAAATAAGTAAGTCTGCATCTGACAAATTAAGAAACTTTATGGCGAAATGAAAAATAAACATATTAGTTTAAGTAAGTTCACCTATATGTCTGTTCATTGATTCAGTCATCAACCAAAATTTATCTGAATTGAGAAACTTTGCTTATTGTGTCAATTGTTGCTTTTTGATAAAAATGTGATTAATTAATTACAAAGCCCCTAATTAATTAGATTAATTTTTTTAATCACATCCCACCACTAGTTTCTACAATATTCACTCCTCATGACAGTAAAATAGGCCATTCTAAGCCAATTTACTGCAGTAATTCCTCTCTAAATCATTAAAAAATGTGGTTAACACCAAGTCGTGCATGAAAAAAAAAAATGCCGTCATATACCATGATACTGTCATAAGTTGGAAAAATACCGTGATATTAATTTTTGGTCATACCGCCCAGCACTACTTTAGACAAACTCTTCCTAAAGCCATGTGACAAAGCAACCATGAGTGTTTTTCTTATTCAACTCTCTAGTGCAGGGTGTGTCACACTCACTGGTCCTTGGTGATAGTTGAAGCCTTTTGCCAGGTTGTAGTTGTCGTTGTCCAGAGCATTGTCATAGACACCACAGTACACCATGTCACTGGGACAACACAAACACAATGTCAGTGTGAGACTGAATATATAATCCTCCCACTGCTGCTACTAAACCTGTCATAACACTTTCTTTTTAAGCAGACATGATTACATTTAAAAACAGAAGATCCATCATGTGTCTTTAAAAGGATGTTTGTGCATTGAGAGTATATAAGGTTTATTTACTCAGGGTCAAGTGTCTTCATTCCCAGTGGTCCCAGTAGTTTTTTCTCAGCAACCTCCAGAGCCTTCCAGGCTCTTTCCACTGTAAACATCTCTGGCGCCTTCAAACACAGAGATCATGTCAACCTGCCAGTCACAACTTAATGAAAAGTTACACACAGTAAAGATTATTCAGATAAGTGGCTTTGTCCTCTTACCACCACCATGGCAATAGTGAAGTTGGGTCTCAGCTGATAGTCACACCAGGGGCTGGAGGCTCCATAGCTGTCCTTATAGATGCCTTTTTTGTGCACCAGATCAGGGTGCTGCTCACTGGGGTCATTGGGGTCGCCAGACACCCAGAAACCTGCTTCAAAGGATTGCTGGAGCTGCTGGTTCCACTGGGAGTATGAGATAAACATTTCTTCACCTAAAAGGAGGAGGTATTGCAGTCATTTACAGAAATTGTCACCAGTGCACACCCATCTCGTCTCCTGTTTATACAAGTTTTGATTTTTTTATGTTCAAAACAGGAGGTACAGTTACCGTCTTATGTGTCACTGTGTATCGCCCACCCAAGCACAATGCCACCTTCCAGACTGAGTTCCCTGAGTTTTTATCATCGGTTGTTTTAAATTTTGACAGGATTTTAATCACTGGGGATTTTAATTTTCATGTGGACACTCACACCAATGCCAGCGCTGCTGAATTTCTCAGTACAATGGACTCCTTTAATTTCATTCAGCATGTTTCCGGCCCAACTCACATCCCTGGCCACACTTTGGACCTAGTATTTACACTTGGCCTGGACATTGCCTCACTGAATGTGGATGATTTGGGTGTCTCTGACCACAACTGCATCATGTTCTCAACCCCGTTCCACACTGTCCCCAGCCATAAACTACCTGTCCGTTACTCTCGTTGTATAAATACATCCACTGCCAGTAATTTTGCAGACGCTTACACTGCTTCATCTCTTTTTAAAACCGTAATTGGCCATCCCCTTCACCTGAACACAGAACAACTAATCACAGCATTCAACTCTATCTGTGGAGACATTTTGGAATCCGTTGCCCCTCTGACACTCAAAAAACTAGGGTTGGGAATCTCTGGCATGAAGCCGATTCGATATGTATCTTGATACACAGGTTACGATTCGATTAAAAAACGATATATTTTTAAGGCAGAGCGATTCGATACGATTCGATACAGTTTAAGAACGATACGGTTCGATACAGTGTGAAAACAATACGATAGTAAACATTTGTTGATGTAGACTTTAAACTAAACTATAAATTTGTCATGTCTATAAAATGACATTCTTACATTATTTTAAACAGCTAAAAGACCACATTTCCACAAGCATTTTTGCTTTCTGGCACTGTCAAAAATAAACAACAACAAAATTCCATACCAATGTATGTTTATTTTTGAGATATGACCAAAAAAAAAGACTTGCTGAATGACCATCATTTTGTTGGATGGGATCAATGAGAAAATAAAATGTATATTTACAAAAACAGAACATTAGACTTTGTCTTCAGTCCATTTACTGCAGCTATAAATAAAAAGTGCAAATTTTCCCCAAAAATGACAAATATCCTATGGCTTAAATTGTCAAAAGTAGCAAATATTCCAGGAAGAGATAAGCAAACATAAAACTATTTTTTGTGAAATACTGAAAATTTTACTTTTCTAACATTACCATACTCAAAATGTCATAACTGCTTCAGCCTAGTCCTTTGAACTCCAGAGACAGACAACAATAACAAAGTGCAACATTTCAGTCTGAGTATATCCTGGTGTTTTGAACACAAGAGATAGGTAACTGAAGTGCAACATTTCAATGTAAACATCTTACAAACTGAAAATTATACGCAGCAGCTCTAGAAAAAAAGAACAATTAAACCTGCTAGTATTATCCTTTACCACTGGCTTTCAATGTGAAGTGGGGATCCACAGGAGTCCTTAAAGATTTATTGTTTAATAAACCAGAGTGTATAATTGGAAAAATTTGGTTCAATTTACAAACTCAGTGTGAAATTATTAAGATTGAAAGAAGGACCTTACCAATTCAAAAGGTTCAGAACCTCTGACCTATAAACAAAGTATGCTAATATAACCTTGTAATAATGACCCATCATCTAATGATGAGGCATGGGGAGCCAGGGTGACAGGACAAAGCAGGTACTACACCAGTGGCGGCTGCTGGTCTTTCAGAGAGGGGAAGCTCATTGTCGGCTTACATCATAAAATTTGTCAATTTATTTATATGTAAATTCTGCCCTCCAAAACGATATTAAACTCCAACAAGGAAATGTTGAAATTATGTTAAACTGAAACAAGGAAATACTATGAGTGTGTTTTATTTACAGTGTAGGAAATGAACAAGTAATTTCGCCAAGCAAATACCAACAAATGGGTTTCAGTTTGTCTTTCGACTTCACCTCATACCTGTCAAGTTTTGGATTTGAAAATAAGGGAAATTTTCCGGCGCTCGCTGCGAGCCGTCCCACCACCCAACAACTTGTCAACCGCTCACTAACTACAATTAGGTGATCAGAATCTGATAGGCCAACCTTTGTTGACATTGAAATGCTGTGAACATTCCTACGTTATAATACAGCCTAAATGAAAACACAAAGGGTATATGAAGCACATTTATTTATTGTTTATAAAACGGGTGCTTCCCATCCTTAAATGTGATTGGCTGAGCCGCGTTCCATGCCGTTGTAAAATCAGTGTAACCCACTGGTAGACCGCAGCGTCTGTGTTGCTTGGCAACCATTCTGTCCACTCGATCGTGCTTGGTGGAAGAATGAATAGTTCTCAGTTTTATTGTTGCATTATTACCAATAAATTGTTGATTCTTTTTTTCGTGTGTGTTTATTTTATGGGCTATATGTAGGGTAACCGTTTTATAAAAGCAATAAGCCCTTGAAGCCGTGAGTTACAGTGATTTTACAACGGCTGAGGGGCCCTGAACGCCCCTCAGCCGTTGTAAAATCACTGTAACTCACGGCTTCTCGGGGCTTATTGCTTAAACATATTTGCAGTTCATAATGTGCCCCATCCTGCTCCTCTGTAGGAAAGTAAATTCGCTGTCCCATTTTTCGAGATATTTACAGGACTTCTTTGTTTTTTTGGCAGGAATGCCTTCTCCTTCGTCACATCCATCCATCCCTCTCTTTTGTTGTTCCGGGTTTGTTCCCGTTGTCGGCACTAACCTCGCGATAACTGCCAGCCAGGCTACTGCAGGTGGCAGCTCTCGCGAGGCTAGTGACAGAGTTCAGTTTGGAGAGGCAGAGGAATGTTGTTTTTTTTTTATTATAATACGGGACATTTACAGGAGAATACTAATACGGGAGGACGGCGGGAAAGAGGGGTAAAATACGGTAGTTTCCAGGCCAAAACGGGAGACTTGACAGCTATGCTTCACTTGCAAAATCCGCGATGGGACTGCTGAGCAGTCAAATCTCCAAATAGCTGTCAATCAAAACGGGATTCAGCCTTTCGACTGATCCTCCAATCATCATGCGGAAGCTCAGCGTCCAGCCCGGCCGAGGCCCGCCCACAGCTCTATTCACCCCCAGAGAAGCTGAGCGTCCGGGGGCGGGACAAAATCGTGGCATTTTTCCAATGACCGTCAAGTTTCGAGGCAATGAAAAAAACTGTTCCATGCAGTCCCATTGAAGTGCATGGACGCTCAGCTTCTACGGGCAAATGCCATAGACCATATAAGAAAACTGCGCTACGGGAATGTATGAGAAGTTAACAACATCGATAAGTAGCTGATTCTGAACGAACTCGTCTTCGAGATGAACGTGTTCTTACGCATCTGTAGTCAATGAAATGTTAACACAACCGTACATATTTGACCATGTAATTTTTGACATTTTAGGGGAAGCTCAGCTTCCCTTGCATTCTTAGAGAAATGGCCTCTGTACTACACTCACCTAAACGATGCTTAACACACAATGAGAAGTGCACTGTGCTGAACAAATTAAAGAAATCTAACTGCTGCTGCTGGGGCTGGGGCTGGGGCTGGCGTCGGTGCTCGTGCTGTTGAAATCCATTATGTTTTAGCATGTTGTTTCGTCGACATTACTACTTTTAGCTTTGGGCTGTGAAGATAATGCTACGGAGCATGCGCGACAATCGTTTCGTCAGCTCTCGCGTTATTTTAGAGATGAAAACTGTAAAGCCTTGGGTAACCGAATCCTAGTCTCGCGATAGCCGATCCATAGCTCTACAATCGATTCATCTAAGGATTTGTGGCTGATTACTATCGATTGGTTAGTCTGCTACCGATACAGCTGTATCTCTCGCCTGTAAAACCGGATATCCGGTCGTATCGGTTTATCGTTCCCAAGCCTACAAAAAACCTCGCATTAAAAGTCAACCATGGCTGAATAGTCAGACCCGTGCTCTCAGGCAACTCTGTCGACAGGCAGAACGTAAATGGAAAAAGGACAGACTTCAAGTTTCATTTGAAATTTTGAAAGGCACCCTGACAAACTATCAGCAATCTGTTAAAGCTGCAAGAGCAAACTATTTTGCCACCATCATTTCCAGTAACTCTCACAGTCCCAAAGCTTTGTTTCACACAATAAATTCGGTCCTCAACCCCATTGTTACTACCTGTCCTGTCCCAACCACAGCCATTTGTGAGGAATTTTTAAATTTTTTCTCGTCAAAAATCAATCACATTCGATTGAATATTTCATCCCCTCTCAGTGATCCCTCTATAGTGTCTACCAGTTCTGCCCGCCTTCCTGACTTTCAGCCTGTGCCTCTTTCAAACATTTATGACATCATCTCACACACTAAATCCACGACCTGCCCCCTGGACATTGTTCCCACACTCCTCTTAAAAGATGTGTTGGAGACTGTAGGTCCCACAATCTCCCTTATTATAAATAGCAGTCTCACAAATGGAACTGTACCATCCTGTTTTAAACATGCCATTGTCCAGCCACTCATTAAAAACCCAAACCTTGACAAACCTGTCCTTAACAATTTTCGTCCCATTTCCAAGCTCCCATTCCTGTCCAAAGTACTGGAGAAAACTGTCTACTTACAGCTTGTGTCCCATCTAGCCAACAACAACATCATGGAGACATTTCAGTCTGGTTTTAGGGCTCGACACAGCACAGAGTCTGCCCTACTCAAAGTGTCAAATGACCTACTGCTGTCCTTAGATAAAGGTAATTATGCCATTCTAATATTATTAGACCTCAGTGCTGCCTTCGACACTGTCGATCACAGTATATTATTGAACCGTCTTCAACAACTGGCAGGCATCCAGGGAACGGCTCTCAAGTGGTTTGCCTCCTATTTATCAGACAGGTCCTTTTCTGTTAAGATTGGTGGCCTCTCCTCCTCATCTGCCCATATCACTTGTGGTGTACCTCAAGGTTCCATCTTAGGGCCAATCTTATTTGCACTGTACATGCTCCCATTAGGTTCCATTTTCCGCCAGCACAAAGTCTCTTTTCATTGTTATGCCGACGACACACAAATCTATCTTCCGTTAAACCCAGGGGATTCCAGCTCCATCACATCCCTCCTGAACTGCCTCCAGGATGTGAAATCCTGGATGGCTACAAACTATCTTCAACTGAACGATAACAAAACAGAGGTTATTGTTTTTGGCCCCCCCAACAATACAAGCAGCATCGTCAGCCATTTAGGACCACTCACATCGTACGTTCGTACCCATGCCAGAAATCTTGGTGTCATTTTTGATTCTGAGAGACTCCTGACCGGTGCCAAAAAGAGAGATAGCATAACACCAGTGCTAACGTCCCTGCACTGGCTACCCATCAAATACAGGATTGATTTTAAGGTTCTTTTATTTGTTTTTAAAGCAATACATAGGCTGGCACCCCAATATATTGCTGATCTCCTCTGCCCCTACTCTAGTTCCCGACCTCTCAGATCCTCTGAACATTGTCTTTTAACTGTTCCACGTTCGAGGCTGGTGGGTAAGGGAGATCGTGCTTTTACAGTCGCTGCTCCAAAGCTCTGGAATAGCCTTCCACTTAGAATCAAATGCTCCCCCACCATTGACTCTTTTAAGACCAATCTTAAAACGTTCTTGTTTTCAAAGGCCTTTGGTTGTTTGTAGTGGTTTTAGTATTTTATCATATTTTCATGTTTTTAACTGTTTTCACAGGTTTTTAATTTTGTTTTATATTTGTGTACATTTTATATTGCTATATATTTGTGTGTCTCTCTTTTACTCTGTACAGCACTTTGGTCAACTGCAGTTGTTTTTAAATGTGCTATATAAATAAACTTGATTTGATTTGATTTGATTTGATTTTGATTTAAAACACAATGAGAAGTGTTTATTACAGATGCTGCTGTAGGCCATAATGTGTGCAGGAGGCTTTACTTTATCTGAAAATTCAGGTTAAACCTCAGTGTATTTGTCAGTGTGTGTCTATAATACCATTTCGGTGTACTTTAGCTCCATCATATGGGAACAGTCCTTGGGCGTGGAGCTCCACAACCCAGCGTACAGCTGACTTACAGAGACCCACTATCTCCACTGCTGCTCCATCTCTGGACACATAACACATTAAGTTCAATTAATTGTGTGTTTAGTCTGTAACACAACAGAGAATAATAAACAAACATACACTGTTACAATGATGCAAAACAGCAAATCCACACATTTGGAACTTCTGATTGACTGATCAAACAATTCAATACAGGATCAAAATCTGATGCAAAGTACAGTGAGACATGCAAACTTATCTTTCCTAAAAAACGGTAAGGGATTTGTTCTGTGGAAAGTTTCTGACAGCTGGACGTAAGGGAGTGTCTGTGCGTGTGTGTGTGTGTGTGTGTGTGTGTGTGTGTGTGATCAGATTGTGTGTTACCTTGGAGTAGCAGGCATGCCTTTGTTCCTTGCTCTCTCACTCTCTCCCATTTTGTCCATCCATGTACCACAGTTAAAGCGGTTTCCTCCAGTCACAAAGCCTGTGGCTGGATCCACCTTAGCAAACACGTTGAACCCTGGGAAGCAGTGGAAGAGCTCCTTAATACAGTGGCTGAGACTGAAGGATAGTTTGGAGAGCTGCTGAGGTTAACAGATCTAACATTGGCCTCTGTAGTACCAGAGAAGGATTTGTTACAGTGATAGTTTTGATTTTTTGAAGTGGGTTTGTATGGGGTATTTATCCACAGTCAACGTATCAGATACAGCAGATGTCTGTCAACATGCCCCGAGTTTGAAGACGCAAGCTGGAGTCTGAGACAAGGGCTACGCAATGTACTGCTGTGGACAGGGTCAGTGATAAAACATATTTAAGCCACCTAAAAAAGTCCCACCTAAAAAAAAAAAAAAAAAAATCAGTATCAGTTTAAGTGCACACTATATTTAGAATATTTTCACTGCTTTACCTTTCTGCCAGACAGCCTGTTCTGATGGGGAAGCTGTTTTAATTCCCCATCTACTCTCTTGTCAAAGCCACCAGATTCCATTGACAAAAACAGTAATTGTAACTTGGTTAGTGTTATTGTGTAACTTTAGTGTTTGTAAACTAACACTTTAAGCAAGAGCCTGACCAATACTGGATTTTTGGGGCTGATGCCAATACCGATATTTCATATGCAGACACACACTGACTGACACACACACACACACACACACAGTTTTTTTGAAATCACACAGTTTTGACAAATATATGTCATATGTAATGGAGGCAGAAAATGTCAGTTAACAATAAACTTTATTGTTAAAAAGAACACCACTGCACTGAATAAGCAAATTTTAATCTGACACAATAACATACACCAACAAACTGACTGAGGCAGTAGTAGACCAGCAGCTCCTGTGTTCATTAAGCCAAACTACTGTTTCTCTCAGTGGAATCTGGCTTTGAAGAGAGCTTTAACACGGCTACAGTACACCGCCAAAAACTGCAATGTGATGGAAAATATTTTGGACTTTTTTAAGGTGGCTAAAATACGTTTTGCTGCTGTCCCTGTCCACAGCAGTACACTGCTTCGCTTCTTTGTTGGCACTCCAACCTGAGGGGGTGCTGACTGACACCTACTGTATGTAATACACTCACTACGGATAAGTATAATATACAACCCCTTCAAAAAATCAGAACTATCCCTTTAAGTTTGTTGCTACGGAAAAGCATTACTGTTCATCATTTTCTTACATCCATCTCCTTGTACATTATCATTTACTCCAACTGTACCTGGTAAACTTTAACACACATCCACACACACACACACACATGTTTGTACTTCTATCTTTGTGAGGACCCTCATTGTCATAATGCATTTCCTAGCCCCTTACCCTAACCTTAACCATCTCAACTAAATGCCTAACCCTAACCAAAACCTAATTCTAACCTGAACCCTAAAACCAAGTCCTAGCCCTCAAACAGGCCTATGAAAAAGTGAGGACCAATCAAAATATCCTCACTTTCCAAAAATGTCCTCACGTTGTTGCTAAAATACAGCTTTTGGTCCTCACTATGTAGCATGTACAAGAATACACACACACACACAGTCTATCCTACCTTCATCTCTCATGTTCATGTCTATCTTGGGTCCAGCGTTTCTCTCTCTGAAGGAAATTCCCTCTAGATGGCGCTGCAGAGTCTCCTGGATCACATCATACAGAGGCTGCTCCTACACACACACACACACACACACACACACACACACACACACACACACACACACACACACACAGGAATATATAGTATACTGTCAGCGATGAAAGAATCCTTCTCGATCCCTCACTGCAGTTAAAGCACTGATATCACACTGTAACAATACTTCCCTGCATTCATAACCTTCCAACAGTATTATCATCAAAATGTACTTTAAGCAGTTAAAGTCAAAGTATGTATAGTGCAGTAAGATGTTCCATGCTGTTAGTGTTTTCCTGTTCTATCTGATGTTTTTAGATGAATATTCCTGGTGCATTAATGTGTATGTGTCATTTTACTGCTGTAGATGTTTAAGGCTGTGCTCATTTGACCTCCTTGATATACTGTTGGATAATTCAGTCTACAGCAGTGCATTATAGTCTGTAAGATCATCATGGGTTTGCATCGTAAATTTGCAAGTAAGACCCTCGCATCTCTAAAAAGTCAGAAAAATGGCTGTTTTCATCTTTGTGACAATGACTTTTCCAGCTGATCCAGGAGGGTTTTTAAAGAGTTTTTTTTTAACTATGGAAGAAGGATAATGTTCTCAACACATAAAGGTCTTCATCTTTCAGTTTATCACAAACATTAAACTGCAACACATCTGGAGATACATGGTTTTCAATGGGCAAGAGGAGAATGAAAAACTCTCATCTGAAAAGGAACTACAGCTGTCAGATAAATGTAGTGCAGTAAAAAGTGCAATATTTACATCTGAGATGTAGTGGAGTAGAAGTATAAAGTAGCATAAAGTGGAAATATTCACATAAAGTCCACATACTATTTGTATCGCAGAACAATACTTAAGTAAATGTACTTAGAGTCCAAGCTGTATACTGTACATATGAAGTTGTACATTGTGTTTTTTGTACATACCACCTCTCCAGGTGTCTGGGGTTCACAGTCATCAGTTGGGTACATGCGGGTGACAGGGCAGCAAAGGATTTCATGCCCTTGAGGAACGTGGGTAGCGTAGTCCTGAAAAAACAAGACATAGAAAGTACAAGTAAGTAATTAAGTACATCATAGATCTATGAAACCCCTAACCCTAACCTTTCTTTGCCTGTTTATTTTAATACATAATTGGGTTAAGAAACATTTCCTCTCTAAATAAAGTAAAGAGTGAAAAGAAGATAACCAGCAAAAGCAATAAAGGCATAATGAGTGTGAAACACTGCTGGAAAAATACGTGTAAAAGGTTATAGCTTATTTTTTTAAGCTCTACCTTTAATTGGGACAATAATTTTTATCAGGGTTGAAAAGACAGCTTGAACCACTGTTAGTTTTTGAAATGAGGATCATTTATTTCACCTAACATCAGCCATTTTAAGCTAACTTTTCCAAAATGCTTACACTGCTATTGTCCTTCTTTCATGTTGATGGTTCTGTCTGGATCATGCAAGCTGCTCACTCACCATAAACAAGTATACCTGCATCCAAATCTCAAATTCTTCTCTTTATCATTTAAGTGAAAAAAAAAAACAAAAAAAACAAACAACATCTGACATCATTATTGTTGTTGGCTATCTTTGAAATGAGAAATAACCTCAGAAGAATTTATAGGAGAAACACCTCAAATTATTTGTAATGTGACCAATGACTAAAAATATCATCAGTCATAAGCTGTTGAATGGCCTCACCTTCTTTATTTATACAAGTATTTTTGGTAGCCATGGGGGCTAATTATATCTGCTGCAGGGGTTTTTCCACAGTTTAAAGTGGCTTTAATCTATAGATGTATAATCACATATTGTTTAAATACAGTCAAATGAAGGTGCGTCATGTGACAAACTCAGAAAATTATCCCTAACTCTGCAGTTACCCTCTGCTCTGTGGAGCATTTTAGCATCTTTTAGTTCTTTATCAGCAGTAGGTGGTTACTTTCAGTGAATTCTCTGATTAACCCACTGTGCGCTTCCTACACAGCAACAGATGGCTGACAAAGTTGGCAACATAGTAAGCATTTAACATCTTAATAGGAGAAGCTGGTGAAGATTGTCCATCCATCCATTTTCTTGCGCTTTCCAAGACCGGGTCGTGGGGACAGCATGCTGAGCAAAGTACTCCAGACATCCCCCTACCCAGCAACACTTTCCAGCTCCTCCTGGGGGATCCCAATGCCTTCCCAGGCCAGATGAGATCTATAAACCCTACCATGTGGTCTGGGTCTGCCCCAGGGACTTCCCACCAGTTGGACATGCCCGGAAAACCTCTAATGTAGGCGCCCAGGAGGCATCCTGATCAGATGCCCGATCCACCTGAACTGGTCCATTCAATGCAAAGTAGCAGCAGCTCTACTCTGATGTCGAGCTCCTGAACTTAACTCTAAGGCTGAGTCTTAAATGTATTTACATTCCTTTACCTTCTTCTTTCCATCTATCTTACATTTACTTACTATATTACAGTGTCCTCCTACCTGGATGCACTGCAGCCACCACCACACGGCATCACGGCAGTTGTATCTGGCACAGCGACCCTCACCTAGCAGGTTGGGGATCAAACCATGACGCAGCGTTCCCGCAAAGGCAAGGATGATATTACTATGGAGACCATGAGACAGAATGCTTAATTGTACTGATATAACCCAGAATACCACAACTACTAATACACTCAAAAAGTCTCATCAGAAACTGCTTAGCTCACACACACAAACACATGCATACGTACCGAGCCTCAGTGTGTCTCCCAGTGAGCAGCATCAGTCCTCTGAGAGAAATGAAAGTGTCTCTGCCCCAGCAACGGAAAATCCCGGAGGAGAAATGAGGGAGACCTAAAGAATATCATAAGTGCAACAGTTCAATCAGCCAATGACCATCCACCAACACTACATGTATTTACAAATATAAAATTTTATTTTCATCTCACACCACTGGTGATCCAAAACCAGGAAATAATCAATTAATTCATAATGTCAATAAAACACCTTAATTTCTCTTTTTTTCCAGTTTACTTAGTCTTAATTTGATCCACAGATGCAGCATGAAGTGTCTGTTGCTCGGCTACCTGCAGCCAGTGAGACACAGCACTGCTCCTTCTGGCCTGTGATTGGACTGATGCGGTAGGGAACATCCTCGATTTTTGTAGAAAGGGGAGGGAGGGCAGGGAAGCGTCCCACACCACACATCTGAACTGAACCCAGCGCCAGGTAACGAACAAAGCTGGAGCCATTCTGGATGAAACTGTTTGGACATGCAGAAGAAAAATCTGCCACTCCAGATTCACTCTGAGTTTCAGATCTCAACAATGCAATTTCCATAATGGATCCTACCTGGACATGAGTTTGTGAGTTGCGTCCAGGGCTGTGGTGTAGGTTGACACCATGATGGCATCAAAGTAACAGGGGATAAGGTAGCGTGGGATGTGTTTCAAGTAGTTAAACATGGCTCCCAACCACTGACCCACCTGCAGACATGCAATGTTACAACAGATCACTTTAAGGTCTGTAGACATATCCATACTCTCCTAACCTGAATACATATAACCTCCCAATGACAATGGTGCAGTGTATGGCCATACAAAACACTTCAGTTTTTCAGAGATTAATGCTCAAAGCATTGAAACACAACTGACAATTGAAAAATGCAACAACATGAAAAATGTTCCAGCTAAGATAAAACAGCAGCACAAGTATGAGAACAATCACATTGTAGAGATGAGTAGCTTTAAAAACTAAATACTATATATTTACACACACACAGACACACACACCTACAGACATGAACAGTAACAATAAACTATAAGTAGGAGAAAAACAGTAAAAGATAAAATGGGGAGACAAGGGAGTTAAATGAAAAATGAAATAATTGCATTTGAACACAAACTGCACTTTAGAGGATGGAATTGGTTTGTGGGTAAAGTGGCTTGTGTCTGCTAACACCAATGTTAGTAGCATCCTTGATACTGGAGTTTTTTTAAATATCATTTTTTAATTATACTAAAAGTACTAAAAGTAAAGAATGTCTTCCTTGGTGTCAGGTTTCATAGAAGTTGTATGAAGTTGATGGGTTGTGGTGACCTTTATTTGATGAGTTGCTGCTGGTGATTGTGGACACACCTCCTACACATGCTGTGAACTGTCATGCAATTTTGAGCTGTATGTAAGTACTGTATAACTTTGTGAGTGTTACGTCTTGTGAAACGTTGACCTTTTTTAAATAAATTGATGCAAAGGCAAACAATTGTGTACGGGAATCACAATTTTTTTTTAATTAACTATTCTGAGGGACCTGATGCCCTGCATCACCAAATAAGCAGTAGGTGTGTGTGTGTGTTGTGTGTGTTGCTGTAAAAGCCTCACCTGTGCCAGTGGTCCCTCTCTGTGTATCAGTCTGTTGGAGACAAAGTCCATCAGCCAGTCGCCTTGTCTGAGGTTAGCACATACCGGGTGGCCCAGGTCATTGTTGGGACGGATATCAGCCAGCACTGACATCAGACCTGCACAGACACAACAACAGCTACATTTACACTGCTGTCATGTTAGGCCTCTAATGTGAGAGATAACATGGTCAAATATCAGTGTGAGAACAAAACAAGCCTGCCAAGAGCTCTGGTCAGCTGGCATGAAGTTAAAGTGCTTTAATGAATTGGATGAGGCTACATCTCCTCTTTAAACCACACACACCAGTGTGTACACATAGTATGTTTCTTTTGTTATTCTTTTTGAATATGTTAAGAAACTCCCGTGAACAACTTGGTGAGTAACTGTTGCCAGCTCACCCTCTGGGCACTACCATGGGGCCCTTGGGCAAGGCACCTAACCCCCAACTGCTTAGAGTGCAGAGTATGTGGCAGCCCCTTCTCTCTGTGCATATGTGTGTGTGTGTGTGTGTGTGTGTGTGTGTGTGTGTGTGTGTGTGTGTACTTCAGGCTGGTGTGGTGTGTGTCAAGAGTAACAACAGAGTGTCAAAATTGAGGGCTCAATAAAGTATTTCTTAAGATTGTTATAACTATCTGTCCTTAGTTTATTTCCGTGCATTGTGTTTACTTAAAGGAGAAGTCCAGTATTTTGCACTTTGAGCCCCATTTCTGGGTTGCTTAGGACCAAAATTCTGACGATTGGTCCTTCTTGGAGAATTTGGCTTTCCCCCGCCTGGCTTAACAATGCTGTCTATGGCCATGTGTAAATCTGTCCTAAAACCACCTTAAACGTTCGTTTTTTAAAGCCATGAAACTCACCGAGTGGTCAGTGGTGTTCATTGATGTTTTGACAGAAAAAATCGTAGCAAAATGTGGTTTCCATCCATTCATCTCGATTGTGGAACTGTTTTTTCAGCTGCCTCACACCTGTGTGTAAACTTCCGCTTGATTGTTCGTTTGACCCTGAAGCGTTATACACTCCAGCCCACTTGATGGCAATAATGCTCCTTTACGTGAGTGTCGCCAATAGGCAGGAAACCATTGCAATGTAATGGGACACAGAAAAGAAGCAGAAGAAGAAGGTCCTTGGTATACTCCGGTTCAAATCGGTAATCACAGCCGTCAAAATCCATTGTGCAATTGTTTAAACTTATTACAAAACTTTTTCGTTTCTTCTCGTTCTTCCTCCAGAAGGGCACACAGCACTGTTGAGCTGGCACTTTTGCTGAGCTAAAAGACTATAATGGCTACAACCTTGTAGTAAACAACCCCCTTTCCGTTTCCGGCGGCGGATTACTACCAACGGACAATGTGGCTTCCTATAGAAAATCAATGCATGGACAAAATGTCAACTAAATCATCATGGACAACACAGTTTGCTACGATTTTTATGTCGGAACATCAACGAACACCACTGACCACTCGGTGAGTTTCATGGCTTTGAAAACAAGTGTTTAGGGTGGTTTTAGGACAGATTTACACATGGCCATAGACAGCATTGTTAAGCCAGGCGGGGGAAAGCCAAATTCTCTGAGAAGGGCCAATCGTTAAAATTTTGGTTCTAACCACTCTATTTCATCATAAACAACCCAGAAATGGGGCTCAAAGTGCAAAATACTGGACTTCTCCTTTAATGAACTGGTGTGTAACTACCTTGCAGTCCAGCATATTTGAGGCTCTCCCATCCAGGGATACTGTAACAGCCTCCACCATCTTCTTGTTCTTCTGAGTCACAGCGGAACAGCAGGACATTCATGTCTGCTAACGTCAGCTTAGACATCAGCCTGTAAAACACACACACACAGCTTTACACTACACAAATTTACACTGCATATGTGCAGCTTTTTTAAAATTGATACAGCAAAACCAAACCAGGGATATTGTCTTTCTTATTCCATTGATTCTTCTTCCTTGCCAAAAACCTATCATCTACATTACCCACAACTCAGTGGCTGATAATTTGGTTGGAGACTGGGGTGTGTTACACAAGTAGCAGCTATTCTTATTCATAAGTTTCTTCTTGGACTGCATCCTTCTTGCCTATGGATCTACATCCTAAAAAAAGTATGGCAAGTCTTTGTCTTTGCTCCCGGGACTTATTCAAGTAACTGTCCCTAAAGTACACACTGAACTGGGAGAAAGGGTGTACAAGTATGCTACTCCGTCAGCTTGGAATCAGCTGCAAGATTACCTGAATCTTCTTGAGCTGCTCTATTTGAACTGGAATGATTCGAAATGACATGGAAGCAGGCACCTGTAGCTGTAGATGTTTTTAATGGAAAAAAGGTTTTTAATTTGCTTTTTAATTGCTTATAATTAAGTAATTTGCTCTTTGTTTTCATTTTAAATTGTTCTATGTTTGTTTCATGTCTGCAAGGGTGTCATTTGTGCTGCTACCTGTCATGGCCTTGACACCATCAAAAAGAGATTCTAAATCTGTCTTTTACACAAAAGTTAAAGTAGAATTAGCGCCCTGTGGTTGTACAGCTCCACGCTGTTTCTTTTACAAGTTACATCCATGTCCGTGAAAACATGGATGCTTCACATACATGTTCCCCCCGGCAGCACAGAAGATCTATACAATGAGCTATGTCCTCAAGACATTTGTGAGATATCGCATTCACGAGAATGAGATGGATGCAAGGTCACACTGACCTTGACTTTTGACCTATTACCTCCAAATGTAATCAGGTCATTAGTGAGTCCAAGTGAACAGCTGTTCCAAATTTGAAAACATTCTCTCAAAGTGTTCTTAAGATATCGTGTTCACAAGAATGAGAAGTCAAGGTAACAGTGACATTGACCTCTGAACTATGACCACCAAAATCTAACCAGTTTATCACTGAGTCCAAGGGGACATTTGTGTCAAATTTGAGGAAATTCACTTAAGGCGTTCATGAGATCTTGTGTTCATGAAAATGAGAAGTTCATGTGTACAGAGGGACGTACAGACAGACAACCCAAAAACATAATGCCTCCAACTATGGCCATCACCAGTTAACTGAAGTTGACTAAAATGACCTTATGATGACATTTCTCAGATTGTGTGCAGCTTCCTCTTGAGGCACTAAAGGCTTTATACTACTTGTTTCACATGTGCAGTAGCGCTCGGATCCCCGCAAAGTCTGTGGAGTTTCCTTCTAAAGTTGAGTAACTGTTTGGCTATCATCTATCATTATTAATTTCATGCTTAAAGGATTGTCAAGTCTGTTCTTCCAGTAAAAGACAGAAAACATTTAATGTATCATTAGGGCATGAGCGACATGCACATGTGTGTCGTGGTTGTGCTGTGCCCTGGTCCTGCCTGATGCCTCCTACTACTGCTGTTATTGTAAGTCATAATTCTGCTATTATTATACACATATGATTATTATTGTAACATACATGTACTATCATATATCAGTACATACTTACAACATAAACTACCACAATTACTGTTATTATGATATTATTACTAAAATTAATGTTATTGTAGCTATTGTCATTACTGTCTGCCCTGCATCTCTCTCTGGCACTGTCTCTCTCGGACTCTCTCTGTCTCAATTTCTCTCCTTGTCTCTCTTCATGTATCATTTTGACATATGGATTACTGCAAATCTATTACACTGATTTGTTCTGTACACACATCTATTGCACGTCTGCCCATCCTGGAAGAGGGATCCCTCCTCAGTTGCTCTTCCTGAGGTTTTGTACCATTTTTTTCCCCGTTTAAGGATTGTTTTTTGGGGCAGTTTTTCCTTATCTGCTGTGATAGTCCAAAGGACAGAGGGATGTCATATGCTGTAAAGTTCTCTAAGGCAAATTGTGATTTGTGATATTGGGCTTTATAAATAAAATTGAATTGAATTGAATTGAAAATTGAATGTGTACGTACTGTGCCAAGGGTTTCTGCAGTGCTTCTGGTGGGTTGTCATCTGCTACACTGCCTCTCCTGTACTTTGGGCTGAACTGAGACAGGTAATACCTCAGCACCCCTGCCAACTTCTGGGCCTTGGGGTCCAAACTAACCCTGTGAGGAAGAGGGAGAATCACAGAAAACTGTGTGACTAACAACTGACCAAAATGTACAATGCTAATAAATCAGCTTTTAAAACACCAAGAATACTTTGTTTCTTCAGTGATGATGCAGATACTGTACTGATTTTACTTTGGTGCTGAGAATATGTGCAGGTCCATATGCAGTTTACCTGAAGGCGATGACGCTGCCAGGTGTCAACCTCTGAAAGATGATTTCCTGCACAAACTCTGATCTACCTTTAGATGTAACTCCAGCTTGCTTCACCACTGTACTCTCCTGCAACTATATATATAAATAAAATATATACATTAGGGAAGCTACAGTGAGTAAATTATTCCACTAGTTAATTAACTTGTGACAATGCCAGTGTTACTGATTACATCAGACATTTTACAAAAAGATATTAGTTGACAAAGCCTAGTTCAGTGATGAAAGACCATGCAGAAAAGTTGCTATTCCAGCACTGGCAACTGCCTACACTGCAAACCAACCCAAAAGAGGAAGACAGACTTGTCAAAAAGAGTCTAAAATTTAAGTCTGACAATAAAAAAAATAAAACACATGTCAATGTCAGCAAAGGCATCCAATCCATCTGTCCAAAGAGATGGACAGAAAATGTTGCTAATACCAGTCAAACCACACACAAAACTACTACAAATTCAGGTACACGCAAAGGATAAGATCGAACAAAACAATAAATGCAACGTCATATTCGAGATACCATGCCAATCATGCAATAAAAGTTACATTGGGGAGACAGGGAGGAGCTTCAGCACACAGAGGAAAGAACATCAAAAGGAATGCCAGAAGGAGGCGGATAAAAGACAAATAAGATCAATAAAAGAATAGGCACGACAAGAAACCTACAAATCAGCCATAACAGATCACTGTAAAAGAGAAAACCATCTTATGGACTGGGACAAGGCCAGAGTCATCCGCACCGAGGACAACAAACACCAGCGCTGGATCAGGGAGGCTACTGAGATAAGGAAGTGGGGCCCAGGGACGATGAACAGGGACGAGGGGCTGATAGATCAGCTGATAAAGATGCGTCACAACCACCACCAAGTGACACTTCCGAGGAAGGCAGAAGCTTCCGCTGAAACATGTCAAGAAGTCTAAAAAAGTATGTAACACCTGAATACATGTCTGAGATAAAAGAACAACTAAAGTGATTATCAGAAACTGAAGACATAATTAACACCATTGACCTAATGGTGCTAATAGTTTAGCTTTCTGCTAACCATAGCTGATGGCTCACAGCTGCAGCTAATTGAGGTTAATGTAGCTAACTAGAGTTAAAAAAAAAACCCACATTATGCTATCTCAAAGGGGTTTATGGGCACAAATCTTAAGTCAGCGGCTAAAGCAACTCAAATTCAGCAGGTAGACATCCTGACTCCCCACAGACCCAGCCTGATGTGACCCCTGGCAGTGCTGGCTGAATTTGAGTTGCTACAGCTAAAGTAGTCTATGGCAGCAAGGAGTGAGGCAAAGGGACTGCCAGTGTCCTAGCTAGCTAACTGTGGTCAGATAAACAAAGAGAGAGAGCGATGCAAGGAAGGGCTGAAGAAATGTGCTGCGTGCAGCTCCACAAGAAAGTGAGATTAAAAAAATCAATGTCTGGGAAACATTGGGTTACTGTGTGACATGTGTGCATATAATGGTGATCGTGTGGTGGGAGAGGCTTAGTACAGAGAGGAGAGAGCTGCAGGAGGAGGGTGTATTCCCAAAGTCTATGTTTTTTTTCTTTCCTTTTCCAGAAACCTGCAGACCACAGCTTTAACTGGCGAGACCCAAGTTGACTTTTATTATGAACTAGTCACATGAGACGGAGATTAACGCGTTAACTTTGACAGCACTATATATATATGTATATATATATATATGTGTGTGTGTGTGTATATATATATATATATATATATATATATATATATACATATATATACATATATATATATATATATATATATATACATACATATACGTATATATATACATACATATACATATATATACATACATATACATATACATATATATATATATATATATATATATATAGATATATATATAGATATATATAGATATTCATTTATTTCAGTAATACACAGAATTACCATGATTCTAAAAATGATCACAGCAATACTTACCGATATATGCTCCTTTATTTCCACAGTGTATTCTGGCATGCCATTGATGTAGTCCCCATCCTTCTTATAACTCCCAGCATGCCTTTCCACTGTCCTTGCCTCCAGCACCACTTCCTCTATCTTCCCTTGAGAGAGAGACAGAGAGAGAGATATTCTCACCCTTGGGAGGATTTATTGGAAACCTAGTTTACAAACTCTTTCACAAAACCATGCATGAGGTAAGGAACTGACATAGTGTGAGAAAAGTACAAGACGTACATGAAGACTACAAAAATTTCATATAGACGTGCTTGATTTCTAATACAAAGGTAGCAATGTTTTCATCATACCAGGTATGCACATGGGTGGGACTTTGGTGTCGTACTGGTGGGTTTTGGGATTCCAGAAGGCTGTCCTGCACACTGCCACCACAGACTGGTGTGTGCTGGGACAGTGTCGGGTAATTGCAACAATATCTGCATCAACCTGGTCTACATACACCTGGAGAGGAAGATGATTAGAGATTAAAGATAAAGACTAAAGAAGGAGATATTAAAATGTTCCAGTCATACTGCTTTCCTTGTTTACTTTTATAACCTTTAACAGATTGCAGAGTGAGCTGAAACTGCTTTTAGTGTGAGCTGATGTTTCATTTTAACACACATACAAAGGTCACCATGGTACCTGTATGAATCCCTGAGCAGCCAGTTCCTGGTGCAGCTTGTTGAGTGCCAGTTTTCCAGCTATGATGCCAGTCTGGAATCCAACCTCACCAGTGGAGGTGGGGGATGCTGAGGTGTTCCACTTGGGGTAAAAACGCTCCTCTTTCACCACAGAGATCTACACACACACACACACACACACACACACACACACACACACACACACACACACACACCAAGCACTGTCAAGATTGTCTGTTAATCTACTAATGCTACTCTTATCTGCTCCAGTTCTAACAAGTTGAGCAAGTGTGTGTAATATCCAGTATACGTTTGGTACTGTATGTAGGTGATAGATTACATCACCCTATATACAGCACAGTTAGTACTGGGGAATCAGTGTTTTCTGAATTCAGTTGAAATTAATTTCAATTTTGAGAGAATACTTGTTTTCAAATCTTCTGTGAGTAGAACAAAAGCACAAAATGAGGCTAAAATGATGGCGTGAAAATCCAGACCTGTACACAAACAAAAAGCAAAGATTAACATGTGACTCTCTAGTGGGCCTTTTCCACTGTCACTTTTGGCCGTGCTGAGTCAGGCTGTACTGATTCTTGTTTCCATTATCAGTTTAGACGCACCGTGCCAGGCCAAGCTGCGCCAAAAATGGATCTTATCTGCAGTAGGTCCAAAAGCAGGGCCTCTCACCCTCAAGTGGGTAGTAGTGACATCTCGCCAAGGGCAGCCAACCCCCAACAACCCCCCTTCTGAAACAAGCAGTGTGTGATACAAGAGTCAACTTGCCTCTGTCTGCAGGAGACCAGAGAGAAAAGCATTTTTAAAAGTCTCTGTGTACTCAGCTCTTAGTACTTTTGTAGCTTCTAACTAAATCTCTGTGGTTTGGAGTTTAGTTTCTCTCCTGCGTCCTGTTTTGTACTATAATTTATATCTGCAGATACTGATAATCAATATCAGCTTTAATTTACTGTTGTATGTTCTCTATCAGCCATATTACAAGTTGTATGAAGTTGCTGCTCGAAAACTCAACATTTCCTTATTTTGCTGCTCCACAATAAAAGTTTTTACATAACAAAAAAGGGGGACTTTTATTGTGAAGAACCTTTAGGAAATGGAATGTGTTTATCACTGAATTAGATTAACTTTGTTAGTGGCTTTCCTTCAATAAAAGCAAGTCTAACAATACCGCAGGGAGGAGAGTAAAATCAGAAATAGCCACAGTAAGATGTTGATGAAGAGCTGCAGACAACACGCTCTTACTGCACCTCTGCAAACAGTTCACCTCCAGCAGGTAAACTTCTTTTACCTGCCCTGCTGTGTGATGAAAAAACACATGCAGCAAAAATAACAGGGGATGTAAATGGCTTAAACAAAGGTTGAAGCTGAGATTAAAATTACTTCCTGTCAGCCTTTATTTTGGTGGACCCCTTTTCCTTTTGATCCTTTGGGACATTATTTTGATGCCTTCTCCTGGCAGAAACAGGGTATTGAAGCAGAAAAGTTTGGGAACAATGAAGGGAAGACATGAAATTCTACAATAATTAAGTGACTGACTGAAATGGGAACAAGGTACTGTGTCAGTTAATATTTAATGATTTTTGTGTGGTGCTATGTGTTTTAACTGACTTAACAGTAAGCAAGCGTTTAAAATCAAATGTATCCCTGTTGGAGCAGTATGCTAAAAATAGCTGGGGGCTTAATAGAATATCAGTAACATCACGATGGTACAGTCTTACTTATTTCATGTGTTCAAAGGTTGATACTGTAATGTATGCTCATATTTGTATTTGATATGGTATTTATGGATTATGGTTACTAGTGCAGTGCCCGTAGGAAGTATGTATTTCTATAGAAAAGTGGAAGCTTAAGTAGATTTTTCATGTATGGCCAAATGAGGCTGTGTTCGATGGTTGGATGTACAAAGAGGTGTACATACTCTTACATAGTGTTAATAGAGAAGCTGTACATTGGGTAAGACATGAACGTACATTGAGATATGGAGAGACACGCAACATCATTAGGTTCCTAGCTTTCCGTAGGCGAACAATCTTGAAATGGTAGCTAGCAAGCACGTAACCCTGCACGCCTGAAAGGAAAAACAAACATTTCCGACCTAGCCACACTTTGGTATGGGAAGTTTAGGCAATGTTTTAGTCAATCTAACCATGTTGTAGCCATGTCAGCAAACACCATGAGCAGATGAGAACAGCGTGGTGAAACTTAAGAAATACTACTTACCCATGAGATTACTGAAACATGTCATGTTAATGCAAATTGCACCACTTCATCTATTCCTATATGGGGGAGGGACGAAAGGGAATGCCATAACCCCAGGTGTACACTGGATCCGTCGCGTGCGTGGTCCGGCCGTGGCACGGACTCCACTGTCCTGTGCCGGGCGTCAATGTCCACTGGAAGCGTATCTATAGCGGCGCACACACGAGCAGCTGGAATTGACGGATTGCGAGATCATGATGTCATGCGATAATTTGCGGAAACACTGGAGGTAAAAAGACATCAACAAGCAAAGAAAAGATTTCTCTACCTGCCGGGGGCCACAAACTTTGACGTCATGTTGTTGTAGCGATGTGAAATACGCTCCAGAGTTTTCATGGGTGTTTTTATTTTGAAAATTGACCACGATACTCTCGTCCTTTCTGCGCCTGGCCTCCTGTTTGACTCATTTGGTCTGTGGAAATTGACACGTTGTCGCGCGGCATCCGTCAAAAAATAGACCCGGCGCGTATTTTTAGCGGAGTGGAGCGCCGAGCCGCTTCTGGTGGAGCAGTTTACATTGACCTGAATGGCCGCGATTAGCTCCGGCACCCGCGCCGTGGCTGAATCGCGCACGTGACAGATACAGTGGACATCCCGGGTAAGCCTGTGCAAAGTTTTGGGTGACCCAGAGCGGTATAGCAGTAGGACACTTTGATCCTTTATTCCGTGAGGCGTGGCTATAGCTGCCAGTGAGAGCGCGATAGGCTAGATTGGTTACACGAAGGTCTATGGGATTTTAACTTTTAATGATAATACTGTGAATATTAATCCAAAAAAACTTCAAAATGAAGGATGCACACCATCGTGCCATGCGCAAGCCACATCCGAAAGCTTAGGTTGATCTGACCAACAGTCAGAGAGATATGCGAGCCACAGACACAGAGACACACACACAGACACTTCTTGCTTTATAGATAGATGTTTGCACGTGGATAACAGCTAATGGTGTGTGCATTGTAGCTCTGACAGTGTTTTCTGGAGAAAAGGTGTTTTGCAGAAAAAAAGGTGTTTCAGAAGGAAAAAGTTAGCGATGGTGTTTAAAAAATATGGGTGATGGCTGAACATAATTAAAGACTTCACCATTGTCTGGCCTTGGGTTCGCTACAGGGGACTTTAGTCGTAGATCAGTCCATTGCTTTTAAATGTCATCACTCAAGACAAGCCAACATCAGTTAAAGACACACCTTCCAAGTGGGTAGCCCTGTTGTAATGGAAATCCAAATCTCTGCCGTGCTGGGCTGAGGGCCCAAACCAAACCAAGCTAAGCCAAGTCAGCTGATCACTGTTGAAAAGGGGTATAGCTCTACACCTAGCTTTTAAAACTACAGACATCACAACTTCAGAGAAAATAAAGCAGCGTTAACCATATTTATATATTTGCAATAAATAAGCCAGTATTGGGCATTTCTGTTTATTAAACACACACTAAAAAGCCATAACTATGGTTAAATGCTACAAAATACTATTGACCTATTTATCAGATGGAAGTAATAGCTTGTGTGTGTGTGTGTCTGTGTTTGTGTTTGTGTGTGTGTGTGTGTGTGTGTGTGTGTGTGTGTGTGTGTGTGTGTGTGTGTGTGTTTGTAACTAACCTGATGTGGCACTAATTCATCATATCCTCTGGTGGAACCAGTGGCACAGCAGGCCATAGAAACTATAGCGGAGCTGGGGAGGGAGTCCAGTGCTGAACGTAGCTGTATAACAGAAGAGAGGCAAACACACAGCAATTACTGTGTACACCTGACATTTGGAAAGAGCCTGTTACTTTTGACCACAGTGATCTCCTCATAATTTCTTTTTTCATCAGAACGTTTTGACCATTATGTCATGTCTTACTTAATGTTTCTTTGGTCAGGTAAAAGTGGAAAAAGCAGGAAAAGAAGGAAGACTACTATTAAATTTTGATACATTGCAGACATTATGAGAACTTAATCAGGTGAGAAAAAAACACAACAACATTCTAGAAGAGACAAACTGTTCTTTTTGTTCATGTAAAAAAGATGCATACTGAAGCAAATGGTTATCAGAATCTTGAGTCATCCCACTCCATTCTAACCTGACCCTGACAGAGACCCACCTGTATAGGGCACTCGTTGTCATGGGTTACATCAAGAAACATGGCATGGGCGATGGAGGGCATCAGTGGCCGCAGACTGGGCTGAACAAAAGCTCCAACTGGCTCACCTCCATAACGATAGACCAGCCGTCCCTCTTCATGGCTGTCACCAGCTGACATGGCCTCTATGAACAGATCGGGGGGTAAGGAAAAGTTCATGAGACAAATTAGGACCGTTTTCACAACACAATCCATACTGCTGCAGCACTGTACATGAATTCACACATTCAAGCACACTGTGATGCAAACACAGGCCACATTCCAAACTGACAATGGAGGTGTTTTGCCTTTGAAAGTTGATGGACAACACAAGCTCAAGTTTAGTAAATACATTCAGGACAAATGTTCATTAATGTATGGACTAAGCCCACAGGCATGACTGTTCCAAAACAGTCCCTGTTTTCTAAATTGTTTTAGATGTTAAATTCATCATTTCTAGCTTTATATCAGCCATTACATATTATATTAGAATGTTACAGAATTATGATTGGTTTTGCACTTTTAGGACTTGCCTGGCCAAAACCCAAAAAACTAAAGAGTTCAAGTATGTCAGGGTCTTGTTTATGAATGAAGGAAAAATGGACTGTGAGATGGGCAGGCGGATTGTCGCAGCATCAGCAGTGCTGCGGGTGTGGATGGATGGATGGATGAAACTGTGTTTAAATATGCAAACAGGTGACAGATTGAAGGGGAAAAAAATGAATAAATGAGATGGGAAAAAAGCAAATGCAAATGCTTCCAAATGAGCTCACTGAATGGTTTGATGGATATCAAATGATGTGAATCACATGCTACAGCCTTCACAGTCACCACCAGTCGTTTTGAAGATAAATGGTACAATGCACTTGGGGAATCACTGACAAGAAGATCTGAAGCTGTTCTGGAGGATTGTGATGGGACACCCATAAGTGTGTTGCCTTTTTGCTATGATTTATCACCCATCTGTATGTACTGTACGTAAAAGTAAAATAATGTACAAGCAGCATAATTACCTACCTTAATATCCCGCATCATCTTCTCTGTCAATATTAATAAATATACTACATATGTAGGTGTATGTAGTGTGTGTACATTTTAAACAGATAACTTAATGTACCTCGTATGAGCGATGAGATCCCTAGCTTGGTTACGAAGATATTATCCAGCTCCTCACTGCCGGTGAATAGTTCAGCCACCACATACAGGTTAGGACAAATTGTTCTGGCCACGTCGAGCATAAACTGGTCAAGCACAGCAAGGAAACACACCAAAACCAGTGCAGACAGTGCAAGAGGTCATGATTTAGAGAGAAGAAGAAAGGGAAGGTTGAGGGAAAAAAGAGGAGGTTGAGGAAGAAAGAGGTTGAAGAAGAGACAAAAAAGGACAGAAAGAGGACAAGGAGGGGAGTTATTTGAAGGAAATGCAGTCAGTTAGTGATAACAGGCCCAGAGACCACAAAATGCAGCCATACAGTCCATGAGCACACAGAGATAGAGTGAAGATATACAGAGATGTTCGCATATGAAGAGGAGGATCACAGAACAATGCAGTGAAAAGAGGAGAGAGACACAAAAACACAGAGTTAGTTCATGCATAAGAGTTGTACCTCGTATAAGGCTGCTAATTCCCAGCCGGTTAACAAAAACATTGTCAATGAGCTCGCTGCCTGTAAACAGCTCAGCTATCACATACAGATTGGGTCTGACCGCTCTGGCTGCATCTAACATGGCCTAGACAAAACAATACACCAGCATTACAGACAGGGAGAAAAACGGTCGGCGGTTAACAGGATTACTCTGATATACAGTATGCAACTACCTTTAAACTCACATGTGTCACATTAATGACATTCAGTGACATAAAAACAGTCTGCAATAACATCTGATTTTCTTTTCCCACTTTAACTGTTTATTCTTAAACTAATCTTATTTAAAGCTATGACATACAACTTTTATTATGTTTAAAACACAATAAATAAACAAGATATGGACACTGTACTAGCCAGTGTACTTCCTCTTTGTATGTCAAAATTCACCTGCTGCATTAACATATCTGTCTGTCAGTGTAGTTGGCTAAGTTTGCGGCTTGTACTCTTTCCTGTTGGTATGTCAAAAGAATGTGCCAATAGTGGGCGTCAGTGTTGTTTTGTTTTTTAGGCATTGCAAATGAGCTAGCTCTTTCTCTAGCTAGATTGTACTTAAGGTAGACAAAATATTGTATCATTTTAATTCTAAGGGCCTAAAGTAACCAAGAATGTTGTTGTGCATTAGAAAAGTGTCGCAGGTTAAGTGTGTGTGTCACACACATGGTGTCACTACATTTTGTTGGGGAAACAGTGCCCTGCTTGAGCAAAGTTTCTCCACTGGTTTCTGTTGTGACCTGACGTTCAACAAAGAGTTGATTCTTTCAGTGTTAAGAAAGGCTAACGTGTATCTTTACCATTTCATTATATTACACAGAGTGCCAAGAGAAAATAAAATATCTGTATGATGTGATGAAATGCACTACAATAGGCCTACAATAACTACAACCTAAAATGATGAATATTTTTTGAAACTGAGGTTGTGTGTGTGTGTTGACTCTACTGTATAGTCATTTCAAGGCCGTGCTTTGCAGTGGTGCTGCATAGGACTGCACTGTAATAAAATGTGTACTCAGGATGCCTTTACATGGAACATGAGAGTGGTTACTCATTTCATTGTACCCATGATCATAACAGTGCCCAGGTTTCTCACTATGCAGGTGGGCCTTAATTTCTCGATATCTCAGCCACTTATTTCTATACTGGCTTAGCCAACTTAGCCAACATTACAGATGTGTACAGTTTGATTACTGGGTGTCTGAACTCTGTTGCATTTACCACTCTTTACTACTCTGGATTTAACTCCATCAGATCACTAGTTCTGGAAGACAGGAATGACAATACAATGTATGCGGGGAAAAAAAAAATTGATACAGCATAGTATCGCAATATTTTTGTGTGACACAGAGTGCCAAGTATAATTTTTTTTTAATTTATGAATTAATAATATTACATTTACAAATTAAACTTTAGGTAGCCTGCTAGAATAATATAAGTAATTGCTTTTTTAGTCCACTAGATACATTTTCCTGCTGCAAAAAAAAAAAGACTAAGGTAAGAGTGACTGCAAACTTTCACTTATTAGATAAATCATATGTTGAGAGAAATTTCCTTTGGGGACATAATTTGTAGTTGAAAAAAAAATTAATAAATCACAAAATATTGCAATATATTTTGACACAATATTCAGCATATTGCAACATATATAAAATTGCAATAATATTGTATTGTGACTTAAGTATCGTGATATTATCATATTGTGAATCCTCTAGTGATTCCCACCCCTAGTTTCTCTTTGATTACTCCACCTACCATGTTCAGAATTGGGATATGGGCTGGATATTATGTTTACAAAAACAATAATATATGTGCAGGATAACCCAAAAATTCACCATATTCATGTACGTGGACAATGCAACAATACACTAAGGTGACTAGTTGACTTAACAACCTGTCTTATGCAGAGTCCACAATTATCATTATTATAAAGAATTCTAGGGTGGTATTCATAATGCTGAGTGCTGTACTTGATTGTTTTACAATGGACAAGGATTTAATTGTTCTGGTCAATCAGTATATTTTAGGACACTTAACTGAATTATGATATGATATGATAATATATGACAATACCTCAGCTACATGTAGTGGTGTCGAGTGGCAGTTGTCCAGTCTGACTCCATGGAAATATTTGGCTGTGATTTCAGTGTATTTCTTCATGTGAGCCCACAGGTATGGGCAGTCCTCAGGCCCATTGCCATAGCGGAGTTTGACACTGTCACCCCAGCATACCAGCTCCCGACGCAGGTACACGTTGGAGCCTATAAGTAGCACAGACACAGACCAATACTGATAAAAGGAATCACAATTTCATCTATGTAGACTATGTAACATTGAACCTGACAATAGCTTATTTTACATTAAGATCCTATTAACAGACACACATATTCAATTGTGTTTAATCCAATACAAAAAATTATCTGTAATCTCTTCTGTGTAACAGTATAAAGCATGAAGGTTAGAAGGAGGAACAAGTTATACTGTGTTTACATGTAAATGTTTATCTATTACTCTGTTCTTTTAGTTTGTAGACCTGACTCTGAGATGTTCAATATATTTACTTGGCTCAGCAAAGTTGCGCAGTGGATCGTCGCCCATCACCCAACCGTTGTGAGCCAGGAAGTGGCATATCTTGTCTGGCTGGTCCAGCAGTTGCATCTCCTGCTCCAGACTCATGTCCTGATATGGGAAGGTGAAATACCTGAGACAGATGGATGAAAACACTGAGATCCACAGATACTCAGCCTCCCTTTACTCCTGACGTTATAATGAACCTCATGTCCCTATTATCTGCATATGAGCGTCTGTATTATCCTAATGTGATTACAAGCCAATGACAAAGAGTAAGTGTGCATCCACTAAAAGTGTTTGTTTTTGCCACTGACAGGCTCCATCTGTAATTCTAAGTGTTTGACACGATTATGGCAAGAATCTTCAGTGATAGACCTTTCTGATAAAGAGTAAGATCCTTTTTGTTTCATCAGAAACAGATCCAAAATCACTTTTGTCAAAGCCACCAGACACACTTAAACAGAAACAAAGTTAAACTTACAGAATGCATCTTGGTTTGCCTTTCCACTACTTTCACAATCACCAACTCTGTTTTGGTTAAAATAAACCCAGTTAGATGTGGAAATAGGATGACTACATACACATATGCTAAAATTACTGTTTATTTAAATGTTATCTGGTAGGTTTGGCAATTGCGACTTTGGGGCTATTTCTTGTTAAACAAAAACAATCTGATGCTTTATCAAGACAGTGTTAGACTGTTTAGCCACTAGTAAAAAAAAGTTGTGAGCCTCCAAGGACCCGTTGTTCTTGAGGTACAAATCCCTGTGTGATAACATTATTATAGCACATTATAGCATTATAGCACATTATCAAAACAAAAGCTAATGGCATTGATTAATGTTAGCACCGCTATACTGTCTGGAAACATGCACTGAATTAACTAAAACACACTAGGCTAACTATGACTAGTGACTAGTATCTGTGCATGCTAATATCAGGTGTAAATGGACTCCCTGATGGGAAGCGGAATACATATTCACTCATCCTGTTTTGCTTCCTCTATTTTGTATCTTTTTTCCTCCCACATACTGAAATGTCAGTAGTGTACAGTAGTTCATGTAACATACAGTAGTCCTCTGTAGAATCCTACATGGTCCAGTGCAATGCACTGCAAGTAATGGCAGTTATTTTTCCCTAGCTGGCATCTCAAATTTATGATAATCTGACCTAAAAAGCATGACAGCAATCCTTCTTCCAACTGTCTTCTACCTCCATGTATTATATCGTTCCCACTCCTTTTTCTCTCTCCTTCAACCCACATCTTTTAATTCCTTACCTGGTAACCATGGGGTTTTTCTTGCTAACAGGACCAAGTTTGGGGCCGTGGTCTGCCAGGCGCTCGTACACTACATTTCCCACAATACAGTTAGCAGCCTTGAGGAAAGAAGAGGAGGAGTATAATAAACACTGAGTGATGCACAGAATGCATTTTGTATTTTGGAAACCTTCACTGTGGCTCAAGTTCCATACTTTATGCAAATACTATGCAGAACACGTGACTGTACTGTATGTTCTAATACTGACAATGCACTATTTTGATAGCTAGCATACAAGTAATAAATATCAATGACATGACGCATTTTGAGTATCTATATCAGCCTCTCCTTCCTGACTCCACTGAGAGCCATACCAACAGGTGTGTCACACATGGTTGCTAAGACATGTCTGACCTTCCTTTAGAGCCTCGTCATATCATGCTGTATAGCAGCACTGCATTCTAATTAGGGCTGGGCTATATGGGCTAAAAATAATATAGCAATATTTTCAAGCTATACACTGTAGACATCGCAATATTTTAAATCCCCTCTAAAATACCATAGGCTACTAAAATACAAAGTTATTAAATAAACTATGGTTACAAGAAAGTTAAAGTACCTACTGTCATGATAAAGTTAAATAAAACACTGTTGTAACAAAGTTAATTAAAGGACTGCTATAATAAAGTTATAATTAAATAAATCAAAAGGGAATCACTGGTACTTTTATTTTGAAGCACCTGGCTTGTCTCTGGCTGCAAGTGTTAATGTTTTTGTTGTGAACTTGAAGGTTCTGGTCAACAGTTAGCTGGTAGCAGCTAGCACAAATTTAAACTGGTGCCGTGGAGCCTTTCAATGTGAGGGTTTATTCACTGTGAGCTGCAAACACAGTAACAGCTTCAGTTCATATATTACTAGTGTTTGCAAGTTGCACTGATGCTCCATGGTCACATGGATGGTTACGCCGGTCGCTTAAAAAAAATGTGACTCAGTGTTCAAGATACAGTCATTTTACACATCCCCTGAGGAACAACCTGCAATACATAGAGAATATTCAATGTATCGCCCATCCCTAATTCTAAATATTCTAATAATTATATTATTGTTTATATAGGTACCACCAGCAGTAACCCTGCGTGGTGCTACTTTACACCCTCCCTTACCTGCTCCTGATGCTGGTGAATGATGTGGTACTGTTCATCATTCAGCTCGTTCAGTTTCTGTCTCAGCCAACCACAGCACTCCTCAATGTGCTGTGGGGAAAAGCTATAGAGAGAGAGGTAGCATAAAACAACAAAATATACCATTACTGTATGTTCTCCAAAGTGCTACATACATGTATTTATGTACCATATGGTCATATGGATTACTACAAATTAATTATGTTGATCAGTTCTGTACACATCTATTGCACATCTGTCCATCCTGGAAGAGGGATCCCTCCTCAGTTGCTCTTCCTGAGGTTTCTACCATTTCTTTCCCCGTTAAAATGTTTTTTTTTTGGGGGGGGGGGGGGTTCCTTTTCTGCTGTGAGGGTCCAAAGGACAGAGAGATGTCGTATGCTGTAAAGCCCTCTGAAGCAAATTGTGATTTGTGATATTGTGCTTTAAAAAATAAAACTGAAGTGAAGTGAATAGAATACATACATGTGTACACACAGACACAGTATAAATAGTGGTGGGTTGGAGGTGTATATGTATAATCCTGCAGTCTACCTTAAAGGTGCCCTTTTCAATATCTGAACCAGAATCATATGATGATCATTATGTATTGAGCTGATTCTGTTCAACATTTATGTTTCCTTCTTTTCAATGCATGGCAACAGTGTCACACTTCAAGTGGTTTCCTGATATAATGGCTGGACATGTCAGATTTAGAAGTAGAAAGTATGATATTGAGCTGAATGCAAAACCGAACTGAAACTGAATGGATTTATCAAGCAGGAATACTCAGTACCTCCAATTTTAAATGAACAATAGCTCACTGATAGACTGTCTACCAAAAGCAAACACTGTTGACAGTAAACCGACCATAAGTTAGCTTCAGTTTTCATGAACAGAATAAAAGAAACATGGAGAAAACTTTTAAAATAAAGTTCATGTTAAGTGATTTTCTTGTCTCGTCAAAGTCAACTTTTCAGCACTTCAAAGATCCACTAAAACTATCACTTTGTACCAAAAACCCACAAAGTTTCAACTATAACAGTAGCAGCTTTAAGTTTTGAGTCGGACCTGTGAGGTACAAAGGTCTCTAGAGCAGAGTCCATGTCCACAGTGTTGCCGTAACGACGGTACTTTGGGTCCTGAATGATCCTGAGGCTCTTCTTCCCCCCAGTCTTACTGTGGTCTGCCTTGGTGCCTTAAAACACATACATGCAAAGGATCATTTAAGTCTGTTAAATAGCTATGTAGAATATTGTCTGCAAAAGGTACTGCTGTGGCACTGTACTAAAGCAACAGTGTGAAGGTTTTAGGGAGATTTAGTGAAATCCAGCGGTGAGGATTGCAGGTTGCAACCAGCTGAAACTTCTCCGGATTAGAATTAGAATAGAATAGATTAGAATTCCTTCAGTGTTCATTGATCAGGAGGTTTTTATCTGAAGCTGAATTATCCAAAGGGATCTCTTCCTCCCCAAATAAACAGACCAGCTGATTTAAACCACTATTTATGCTGAACAAAGCAGTTTCATGTTACAAATCAGTGTTTCTTCAATGCTGTGAGGCACGTCACCAACAGAGCACGTGCCCAGTGCCTGCTATGTGTGCTCACCTATTTTCTCTGATCACTTAAGATCCAGACGTTCAGGAGGTTTTTACCCAAAGCTTAATTATCTAGAGGTCTCTTCCTCATTAAGACAAACACATCCGGTCATTTAAAACACTGAATAAATCAGTTTCACGTTACAAATCAGTGTTTTTCTGACACTGCTCATTACAGAGGGGGCTCTAACTACAGTGGCCAACATTAAAACATGCAAAAATGCAAATGTCCATATCTAGAGCCAGTGTTTGGTTTATCTATTCTGGGCTGCTGTAGAAACATGGCGGTTCAACACGGCAGTCTCCGTAGATGAGGATCCGCTCATTATGTAGATATAAACAGCTCATTCTAATGCTGCGTTCACACTACAAGGGACACAGCAAAAGCGTGGCCAGCTGCGTTATTGCTGAGTCGCTGTGGAAGGGTTGCTCAAGTGCTTGTTATTATGGCTACTCGTCAGGGGCTTGTGTGTGTATGCTACTTGCCACAAAAGACCTCGACTGAACGTCATCTAAAGGTTGTATTTGGTCATAAAAATATCTCTACTTTTGATCAATGTCTGAGCCACATTTTAACATCACATTTCGCCGCCCCACTGCATCACTGAGCACCGCAGTACACAGAAAGCTAGTGTGACGTCAGCTTGACTTGTAGCCTGTTGCTATGTAACTTGTAGTGTGAACACAGCATAAGGTAATGAAAATGCTACAATTCTTATTTTCAGGTGATTATACACTTAAAAAACATATATATTATATTAAGGGAGTGTAACAATCCATCAATCTGGATCGATATATTCAAAAATCAACAATCCAATATCATCGATGCAAAGTGAAAACATTGATTCATATCATCATCTTTAGGGTACCTTTACTTTGAAATTATGTGTCACTGTCAAAAAGCAGCAGGCACATGATGGCAAGCAGCCAAGAGACAGAGGATGAGAATAATGTTATTTACACAAGAATAAATCAGCAGTGTGGAAATATGTTACGTCATGGAGAAAATATGAAACGGACAAACACATGCTGTATGTGTCTTTACGAGGTAAAAGGTATCGACGTACCTGCCTGAATTAGCATCTCACTCCGTTAACTTGCTACTACAGCAACATTAGCTGCTTTGTTTCAACAATGTTCAGCTGGAAAAAACGCGCATGCAGGCTGAAATCCAACTGTGTTGTTATGTCAGGAGATGCAGAGACTTAAACCAACAGTGTTAAAGAAAAACAAAAATAACATTGCATGTAATTGGTTAAGCTATGAGTAGAGGAAAAAAAGTCAGCTAGCAGCTAGGCTAATTTATGCCATGGAAACATACTTAAGCTAATAATTGGTCACTAGCTAAAAACAATTGTTTTGTCCACGAACCTTGGGTTATTACTGAGCGGAATTTGATTCTTTTGTTAAATGATCTTGTTGTTTTATGGCTGCTGGGAAAAGTTTACCTTTAGGACTTAAAAGCCAGATAGCCCTTAAGTTTTAGGAAAAAGGTGATGGTTTGGGTTAAAATGAAAAAAATTCTGACAGAAAGGGCTCTCTGACAGAAAGTCCTGAAGGTTAACTTATCTCATGTATTGTCTCATGTGTGTTAGTGTAGTCAATTAAAATAAACTTTACTGCATTTATTATTTGTGTGTTGTTTTTATCTGTTATGGCCAAAAGTAAAAAGGAAAAGAATGGCAGCTTCTTCTGTAACAGACTGTGTTAAATGGGCAAAAAAAAACCCCGTCTCATATCAATCAAATCCCATCAAATCAAAATCATAGCACAGCAGACTTTGTAATATCAGCATATATCTTATTGTTGCTCAAACAATCAATATAATACTGTATTGTGATGAAACTGGTAATTTACACCCACATTATATTATATTCAATTTCTGCCAGTATCGTCCCCTAAATCCTACACACTGGACCTCAAGAGCAAGAGTTTCGGCCATGTTTCAATCATTCCTCTTATGCGTTTCCGACAGATCAGATATGCTTCCAATACAGGTGTTTAAAAAGGAGGATTTTATGCTTCTTCGTGTCTATTTTTTTGTTCTGCGCATGTCATTTCTGCTCTAAGAGCTGCCAAACACAGGTGAGCTACAAAACAGCTCTGTACCTAAACACATCCTGTGTATACCCTGAGGCTGCTACTGCTCTGCTGCAGTGCACGTAAACAAAGTTTACATTGTTTGCAGTGATACTCTAAATTTTCACCAATCTACAATACAGACCACTTAGTAGAAGGGTTCTGAACTGCTCCACAGCAACATCCACTTTGACCTGGTAGAATTCCCACAGTTTGATCTGAGGATACAAATCCTGCCACAACACACTACGGATGCCCTGATACACACACATCAACATACAGAGAGAGAGAGAGAAAGAAGTAAACACACAAATAATCCCTATTATTAAATGAGCTTTATAGTCTTCAAAATGCTGTTGAAAAAATGTACTTCTAACATTATCAATAAATCATAAATCTTTTTATAAGGTGTTCTTATTATAAAGTGTACAGTGCACAGCTGAACTATGTTAACTCACATTCAGATGGCTCTCATTGGAAATATCAGCAGGAAGTCCTTTAGCTTTGTAGCGTCCCTCTGCTACTCTGGTGGTTAAATGCCAGAGAGCTCTATCTAAGACCCAGGCTGGTCGCAGGTGGGGAGAGTTCACCAGGTTGTAGCCACACTCTGGATGTTCTTTGATCCACACACTGTTCGCAGCTGCAAAGAAAAAAGAGAAACGCAGAGTTAGAATCATTAAACTGACTCACTTATGAACAATGCTCGAAAACATACTTGAAAACTGTTGGTGACAACAATAAGAATGAGCCATGAAATAATCATGCTAGGAGCATTTGAACATTTTTCACTAGATTGAAAGCTTGTTGTTGCTGAAACACCAAAAACAAGAGAAAATTACATTGATACAACTGAGTTTTTGTCAACTTAAAAAATGTGAGGAAAACATTAATTATTATTAATTCAATTAAACACTTGATCAAACAAAAATATATATTTACGGGAGTAGATCATGAACCGAAAGTTTAGAAAAGGCTGCCATATGATTTTGCAGAGATATAGAGATAGACTGATAGACCGTAAATCATCCACTCAGTCTTTAACCTTTTAGTCAGGCTTATTTTACCACTTGACCTTTTCACAGAGAGGGAGAGAGGATGAGGTGATAAGAGTACATGGGTAAACAGGAGCACACAGTGCTAACATAGAAGAGCACGCACTCCCTTCTCTCATGTTAGAGCTTCAGTGTCCTTTCAGTTACCTTCATGTTATTGTGTTCAGTTTTGATTCATAATAAACATGCACTATAATCAGAACATGAATCCCCCCACCCAAAAAAAAAAGGATGCCATGTTTTTTTCTAAAGTCTTGTTACATGACATAACAACTGTGTGAGTATATACTGTCATACAGTACAGATATCAATGCTAACATTTTCCCTCCTTTATTATTGTTAATACGGTATTCCTTATTGGTTTAAGGGAGTTCTGAATGTAATCCAAGCAGCATCTACCCTGGTAAGGCCATCCTGATGATGTGAGCTCAACATTTGATGAAACAGCAAAAACACATTTTCCTCCAAGAAACCCTGTGATTGCATACTTATTGTTTAATTGTTGTTATTGACTCAATTTCGGCAATAACATCACTTATAAGGGGTTTTTTTGGGGAGTTTTTCCTTATCCGCTGTGAGGGTCCTAAGGACAGAGGGATGTTGTATGCTGTAAAGCCCTCTGAGGCAAATTGTGATTTGTGATATTGGGCTTTATAAATAAAAATTGACTGATTGATTGATTATTGCTGTGTTTACTAATGTTAGAGTTAGCGCTTGTTGCTTCGGGAGCTGCTGTTACTGTCCTGCAAGCCATGGCCTGCATTTTACATCATCAACACTGCAGTCCCTGATTGACTGCTTACGTTGTCAACTACGGTGCAGATCCCTGATTGGCCCAGATTGGATTTTAATTTCTGGATAAAGGCGGGGCGGCACCGATTCCAGACTGATACAGACAGTGATACAGAATGTTGAGCTCATGTCTTCAGGATGGTCTTCAGGATGGTCTTACCAGGCTATGCAGCAGCCTCCTGCGCTAAAACAATGAAGCTAACACGAAGGTGCCAAAAACTGCAATTCTTTAAATGGTCACTTGAAGCTGACTCCAAGAGCCAGTCAATCCCCATAGATCCCCATGTTAAAATGCCCACCTTACAGCCAAAATAACATGTTTACAGTCTGGTATAAAAACAGTTTTGGTCTCTATACTTAATTTCCCCCTTCATGACAACTGTACAGGGGGTACATTTTCATATAACGCACCTGTTTACATTTTATTAAGGCTTATAGTTACGCATAATTTAGGGCAGGCTGCTCTGAGTGCCAGGCTGTCAGCCGATAGTGCCCTTGACTTCTCAGTCAGATTCACCCCTCGTTCCTCCACAAGCCTCTCAGCCAAATATGGTCACCTCTGGCTCCAAGAAACCGAGGTGGCAATGGCCAAAGAGCCAAATTCGAGGAGGAGGAGTCCACAAACCAACAGATGACATCATGGTAGCTATGTCCTTTATTTTTACAGTCCATTTTGAAATCAAATTTCTTGGTGCTATGGTTCTGACCTTTGCACTCCTGGCTGAAAAATGCAAAGTACTATTGTAGGTATCCTAACCTGGATGGGAGGAAGTGTTTAATCTCTATCATGTCCAATCTTTGAAGCATTCATTCAGTTTGGTCACTTCCCGTTCCTCATTGTTTCCCTTGAGAACCAGTAACTCTGTTTTAAAGCTTGATGCCAGTGGCCTCTTTAGTAATCTGAGGTTAGTTCCTGGTTTGGCATGCTGCTCACACACACCACATACTTCACAATGTGTGTATGAGTGAGAGAGAGCAAGGAAGAGACATACTGTACACTAAAGGTTGAATAAAATGTACCACAATCGTTACGCAGAGTTGTGTTTTCTATGTCTTCTATAGAAATTATTAAAGTGATATCTAAGATATAATCGAATCTCAAAGTGGGTGTTACAGAGAACAAGTTTTTCAAACCCAGTGGCATTAACTTGATACTAGCGGGACGTCATGGTGATCTTGTGGTCTGAGATGCATACTACATAACTGCTATTCATGTGATCCTGGCCCACAACCTTTCTCTCTCTTTCTCTCTCCCCATATTTCTGGTCTAGCTCTCCACTGTACACTGTCTGATAAAGAAAAATGTCAAAACAATGTTCATAAATAGATTGAAAAAAATAAAACACCACTAATCATATTCAGGCTTAGCTGAGGTGCTGGAACTATAAAACTATCAAAATGAACAAAAAAGGTCTCTGACCAGAAAGCTTGCTTATTATAGATTTTTGATTTTTGCACAGATCCTAGTGTGTGGGTGCTCTTTTCATTCATAAAAACAATAGTCATAAAATACTACATGAACCACTTTGTGACAAGACACTGGCCCATGTTCCAAAAAAAACATCTCTTGCAGCAGCTGAAGCTACACCGGGAGCATTTGGAATCATTTTCTTCCCTTATCTCTAGGGGTGGGGGAAATAATCAATACAGCATAGTATCACAATATTTTTGCGTGGCAATATTGTATCGTCACACAGTGCCTAGTGTCGATTTTTTTTATTATGTAAATTATTAATATTACAAATACAAATTAAACTTTAGGTAACCATTAGAAAAATGTAATCAGTTTCTTTTTCGGTCTACTAGTTACCCTTTACTGCTGTAAAAATGGCTGAGGTGAGAAAACTTTCTTATTAGAAAAAATAGGATGTTGACAAAGTTTTCCTTTAGGGACATCATTTACAGTGGAAAAGAGGTAATAAATGGTGATATATTTTATCACAATACTCAGCATTTAGCAACATATTTAAAATTGCAATAATATTGTATCGTGATTATATTGTATTGTGGATCCTCTGGTGATTCCCACCCCTACTATTCTTTGGATTTTATAGACCTCCACTGGTTATCAGAACTTCTCTGCCTAACAATGGCACACCTGACTTTCCTTCGGTATAATTTACTGCTAAGGGACAGAAATAAAATGTCCCTTTGTGTTTAAAGACTACTTAAAATTGATCTCTAAATTCTGATAATGAAATATAAATGTTTCTACACATTTTCATTTATATAAATCTAAGACCTCTAGTTTGATGGCGAACCAATAAGTTTTCATTCAGGCACAAACATAATTTCCAATTAGTGGGAGAGGGGGTGGGGGGGCCGCATCACTTATTTTGGCGATAAAACCTTAATCAATCAGCTCTTTTTAAATTTTACAGAGCCTTAAGAGACAATAACAGAAACTATGTATATAAACATTATCTCGGTCTACTGTCTACCAACACATTTCATGTACACTCTGGTCTTCATACTTCAGTTTTAAATTTGTTGACCATCTTGTGTTTAAATATTTTTTTAAATTTTATTGTGTGTATTAGACACTTTCATTTCCATTTCTAAACCATACCACAAATTTAAACCACATACGGACACACGTTTGTTGTCCATTTGTTCTGCTCTTTGTTTTTGTGAACATGTAGTTCCCTCTCAGTTCATACTGATAGTCTCTGATTAGAAACAACCTCTGGATACAGTCTGGTAACATGCTAATGTATGCTTTGTTCATTACTAATGCTATTTTTAACTTTACAAGTTCGCTACATTTGAGTGCCTGTCAGTTTATGAATAATTTATTTGTCGGTTCTTGATAACCAGCTCTGTTTATGATTTTGACTGCTCTCTTGTGAACAAGAAAATCGGATATGTGATTGTTTGTGACCTCCACACGTGTGGAAGAATGAAAAAATGATACAATATATTTTTTAAGTTAAGAATGTCACTTGTTTAGTTTAATACTGCGATGGACTTTGATACGATGGCTCTAGAGAGAAGGGATACAATTTTTGACATACTGCATCAAAAGTTCAAAGGGTCAGAGCGGCCTCTAGCTCAGTGAGTTGAGTGTCTGCCCCATGTAGGCTGAGTCCTTTGCAGCAACCCGGGTTTGATTCCCACCTGCAGTTCTTTGCTGCTTGTCATCCCCATTCTCTCTCCCCCTTTCCAATCACTATTCAGCTGTTCCACAGTTAAGGTGATAAGCCCAAAAGAAATAATCTTTAAAGAAAAAAAGTTCAAATGGTCAAACTGACACCACAGAAGAACATTACTATAAACTAAACTAAGGTAAGAAATATTGAATAGATCAAAAGAGCTGTACTTAATCTGATCTCGCCCTGGCCAGATAAACCAATGTAAACACACTGTCTGTGTAAATGGAAGGTGCCATGGACTACTGACCCTGCGTTATCATCACCTGAAGTGACTTCAGGCCTTTTCAGTCCTTTAACTATAACTTATTGTGATCTACAAGCACTGGGAGATATTCATTATAAAGGTGCTCATTTAAAAAATATGTGGAAACTTAAATATTCTGCAAATGAGATTGTGGACAGTATGCTTATAGACTCAGCAGTATGCTTATAGACTGTGTCTGTATTAAAACCATGGTTTACAGATTGGCCCTGATGAAAATCCAACAGCCTTTTAATAATTAAGCAGATGCACTTTAACATCCACTAAATGTTAAGTGTGTTGTGTTCCAATTTGATCTCCACTCTGGCTGGGCTGTACTCAAACAGAGAGTGCACACACACATAAACAGATGCACACAGTCACTTACCAGTGTGATTATACACCACATCTGTAATACACAGCATTTCCCATTCTTTCTGTAACTTCTCCACCAGCGCCCCTACATCCTCCCAGCTGTAACTCTGACCATCAGGGCTGAAGTCAGGGTTCAAGCTCATCTGGTCGGCCAAGGAGTAACAGGACCTGGACTCTCCCAGAGTCTGCAGAGGTGTCAAGTGGATCATGTTGTATCCTGTGAGAGAAACCGCATGCACACTATTATTAATATGCACCATACTTTTTGATACTACTAATAATGATAATATGTATCATGTGTGATACTGAGGCTCCAGCCCCTGTGACCCTGAAGGAGAACTTTCTACAAGCCAGCTGGTCAACAAAGCACAACAGCATGCAAGAGATCCTATCCACTGCCCCTGCCCCCACCCTACCCACCTCACCTACAGGAAGCTTCGCTTCACCTCCAGCCTCTCAGATAAGATCATATTCCTTTTATTGTCATTTTACGTTATGATAAAACATTAAAACAAAATACTGATTCACATTTAAAACCGGCAAATTCTAAATTCTCAGTGCAATGAAATTATTAAATTAATAAATAGATAAATAAATAAATCTTAAATAGAAGCAACTAAAAAGGCCAATAAAGTGCAGGGAAAAGGAGTGCAGTCAAAAGACTAGGTGAGTTCATGTGTGCTACAGTTCAACAGTTCGACAGTTTGATCGCTGAAGGATAAAAACTGTTCCTCAGTAATGTTGTCCTGCAGTGGATGCTCCTGATCCGTATCCCTAATGTCAGGAGAGAGAGGAAACTGTGGGTGGGTTGAGGAGTCCTTAACTATGCAGTGATGCAACAATTATCTCCTCTGCTGTTCTGACAATCCTGTCCAGTTTATGTCTCTCCTCTGCTCTGTAGTTGCCGTACCGGGAAGTAATGGTGTGTGTCAGGATATTCTCTATGGAGCCTCGGCAGAAGACAGTAACAGTTGGGCTGGGGATATCTGCCTTTCTCATTATGCGGAGAAGATGGAGGCACTGTTTGGCCTTCTTGATGACCGCTATAGTGTTGTTGTTGGAGGTAAAGTCATCTGCCAGATGGTATCCTAGAAACTTAGTGCACTTTACTCTCTCCATGACAAACCAAGAGATGATCAGAGAGGGGTGCTGGTCTGGTTTAGCCCTCCTTAAGTCAATAATTATCTCTTTTGTTTTGTCAGTGTTGAAAATGAGGCTATAGGATTTGCACCAGGTTGTCAGCTGCTCCACCTCTTTTCTGTACTCTTACTCATCCTTACTGTAGATGAGGCCCAGGACTGATGTATCATCAGCAAACTTTATGATGTGGTTTGAGGTGTACTTTGCAGAACAGTCGTGAGAAAGCAGCGTGAACAGCATTGGGCTCAGTACACACCCCTGGGGCAAACCTGTCTGCCGTATCTGTGTAAAAAAAGAAAAGTCCAAGATCCACCTGCAGGTGCCAGTGTCTATGCTTGGCAGCTGCAAATTGTCCACCAACTGTTGTGGCAAGATTGTACTGAATGCTGAACTGAGTTGATTAGTAGAATTCTGGCATAGGTGTTCTTAGCATCCAGATGAGTCAAGGTGAGGTGGAGCAGGGTGTATATGGCGTCCTCCGTAGACCGGTTTGCCATATAAGCAAACTGCAAATGGTCCTAGCTGACAGGGAGTTGTGATTTAAAGTGCTTCATGGCAAGCCACTCAAAGCACTAATGCCTGGTTCACACTACACAAAATTTCTGTCCTTTCTAACAGTCACTATGTCACATTAGGCGATTGTGGAGTCATAAAATCGTGCCGTGACTTGGCCTACAGACACGACACACTACACGATGGTCCACACCAATTTTCCCTGGTCGTCTTTCATGACATGTGTGATGTCATCAGATTGTTCTTGTCCTATTTATATTATTATTATCAATATTATTTCAGTCACTGTGTCTGTTCATGTCCCGGCCAAAATGTTGTTGTAGTAATGCAAAATGTGCCACCACATGTCAGGAGCTACATGTTAAGTACCGTACGCAAACAATCAAGTCACTGAATCCTCCACAACCAAGTTCCTGCAAATGTTTCACAATAAAAGCATATTTAGAAAATAAAGAGATTCTCTCAACTGAAGTTATGATGGGCTTTTAATTTGAAACAGATACAGGAAGTGTTGAGTTTAAAATGACGGCACGATGCATTAACTTTATCAAGGCAAACGGGAGCGGATAAAAAGTAAAAATATAAATAATTACAGAGGGAATAAATAATGGCCCATTTATAATATAGTCCGTTTCACATGAAGCTGGTAGCTTCTGCAGTTGTAGTAAGTAAAAGCCCCACCACTATTTTTTAATTTTATTAAAGAAATAACACTGTTTGCTTGCTTGATGCTAATTGCAGTATTCACCAGGTTGCTAAATTATCTCTGCATTTTCACGCCATCATTTTTCCCTTTTTACTCTGTTGTAGTAACATCCCTAGAGGAAATATCATAAAGGCTGCGGTGTTGTTGTCCTACAGTTGTCTACAGAAGCAGATCGCTCTGTGTTTCTATTGGTTACAGTGATGGCTGTGATGGGAGCAGTCATGAACAACAAAAGAAAATAAATATGCTAGACTTTCTGTTGGAACGTCGTGAGGCGTCGCAGATGTGGCGTCAGTTGTCGTCTACTATGACACACTTCACGAAATGAAACGATCGATTATCGCGTACGACACTCATTGTCATTTACGATCTGTGCCGACACTGTACGTTGCTGCGTTGGGCTAGAATCAGGCTGATATCATGTAGTGTGAACCAGGCATTAATTGCTACTTGGGTGAGGGCTACAGGGTGATAGTCATCTAGACAGTCAGTGTTGGCTTTTGTGGGTACAGGGACAATGGTGGCACTTTTAAAGCAGGAGGACACTATGGCCTGGCAGAGAGAAGACCTAAAAATGTCCGTGAATACATCCTTCAGTTGGTCTGCACATCCATTCAGAACACAGCCTGGGACCTGTTCTGGTCCAGCAGCCTTCTGATCATTGAAGTCCAGCTTAAATGCAGGCTTATAGCCTGTCACAGTGTGGAAGCCCTGTCACAGATGCTTCATATCCTCGTTGTCCATGAAGTGACTCACCAGATTCCCCCTGTACTGTTTTTTTTTTGCCTCTCTGATGCCCCTGTTCAAATTGTTTCTTGCCACCCTGTATGCTACAGCGTCATCCCGATCTGAAGGCCGCATCTCGGGGTTTCAGCGGCAAGAGGACCTCTCCTGTCAGACATGGCTTGTCAATTGCACGCCTTCTCACAGTTTTCACCACAGTCACATCATCCATGCATATAGTGATGAATCCCATCACTGCCTCTGTGTATTCATCTAAGTCTATGAAGCCCCCATATGTAGCAGCATCCTTAAAAATACTCCACTGTGTGCATTCAAAGCAGTCCTGTAGGGCTGGGATAGCCTCTTGTGGCCACACTCTGATCTGCTTCTGTGCAGCTAGCTCTTGTCTCACTCTGGCTCTGTAGGAAGGCATCAGCAGCACAGTTAGATGATCTGAGTTGCCAATGTGGGGTAGCTGGGCTGCCTTATATTAAGTGGTGGACAGTAACGAAGTAAATTTACTTGAGTACTGTACTTAAGTACATTTTTTGAGTATCTGTACTTTACTTGAGTATTGTTTTGGGGGGGATACTTTTACTTTTACTCCACTACATTTAAAGGACAAATATTGTACTTTTTACTCCACTACATTTCTATTGATGCTCTCGTTACTCGCTACTTTTGCTGTCACGTCAGCTGATTTTTTTTTTTGCTTAATTCTGTTATCAAAGAAAATAAACTGATTCTGCTGAGTTGCGTATGGTTTGTCTTAGCCGCATTGCCGTACCTGTACTACGTCATGCTTAAAATGAACCTTAGCTTTGGCGGTTCACATCCACATCATGCGATAGCGGTGTCATGGTTTCAGCAGCGATAACTCCCCCTGGCCAAGAGCATCCGTGGCCGTATCTCAAGCACATGTTCGAAGTTTTTGATACGAAGAATGATTCGTATTGGATCAAGTGTTTGCTGTGTTTACCGCGAACAAATTATATCACAGCCTACAAAAACTCGTCTTCCAACCTGAAAAAGCACATCACGGTATGTAACTTAGCTACTAGCTAGCTTAATGTTTGTTTAATTGTAGATGAACATTGAACATTGTAGATGAACGTTATTGTCTGTGCTTGTAGCATCATAGGTATATGTGTGTGTGTGTGTGTGTGTGTGTGTGTGTGTGTGTGTGTGTGTGTGTGTGTGTGTGTGTGTGTGTGCGCGCGCATTAGTGAGGTGGGGGCTGTCTTTGATGTGGGTTATCCGGCTCATTTTTGGCAATGATGCATGACATAAGTAAAATAAACTAGCCAATAAGTTATTTATCTGTAAATGTCAATATTGTAGGGCCTATTTTACTGAAGATATTCGCTTTTTTAAAAATCTTTTTTATGTAGAGAAAGCAAAAATATTCTGAACTGACTGCAGCTGCCTGCAAAAGAAAGAGTGAGGCTGGGACAACTTCCTCAAACCTCAAACAGCAAAGCTGTTAGTAGAAATATTTGCTAGTGGAGCAAGTTTTTTTTTTTGAAAATTAGCTTGAAACAAGTGAAAATTGGCTAAAACAAGTTACTTTTTAGGTGATGTGTCTTATTTTAAGTGTATTGAGATTTGTTTTGACTAGGAATGAGACATTTTGACTAGAAATAAGACAAATACTCTTGGCAAGATTTTGGGTTTTTGCATGATGTGTTCAAATGTAGCTACAACAAAAGGAAATTTGGGTTTTTGTGAGAAAAATACTGTTGGGGGTGAAATTTGTTTTCTTGGCAATATGAAGCAATTTCATTTGTTGATGAATGCAGCTGAGTTTGTGTTCTGAGGCGTCTTGCCTTTATTTGTTTATTTTTGAGCTGTAAACATTTCTATAGCAGAATCACGTCTGAATAACAATAACGCTACTTTCCTTTCCTGTATTTCCTGAGATTTTTTTTAAAAGTACTTTTACTTACGTAATTTTTTAAGCAAATACTTTAGTACTTTTACTTAAGTAATATTTTGACTAAGCTACTTTTACTTGTATTGGAGTAATATTTGACAAGGAGTATCTGTACTTTTACTCAAGTAGTGAAGTTGTGTACTCTGTCCACCTCTGCTTATATGCATCCTTAATGTTTGTGTATACAAGGTCTATGGTGTTTTCTCCTTTTGTTACACAATCCACATGTTGATAAAACTTGGGCAGCATGGACTTCAGACATGTCTTGTTGAAATTCCCCGCAACAATACAGAATGCATTGGGGTGGGCAGTCTGCAGCTGGAACTGTATGGCTTCATACAGTTCTCCCAAGGCCTGCGTTACATTTGTACTTTGGGGGACATAAACTGCAATGATAATCACTGCTGTCAACTCCCATGGGAGGGAAAAAGATCTACATTTCACTGTCAAAAGCTCTACGTCTGGCAAACGGTGTTTGGCAATAGTCCTAGCGTCACAATGCCACAAGTTGTTTGTGTAAACAGAAAGTCCACCGCCCCGCAGCTTACCCGAAGCAGAGGCCACTCTGTCCACTCTGTGGAGTGTTAGCCCTGCTAACTCTACAGCAGAGTCCAGTAAATGCTCTGTCATCCACATTTAACTGAACACGTAGACGGAGCAGTCCCTCACTCTTCGCTAAGTGGATCTCCACATGCTGATGTAATCCATCTTAGTGTCCAAAGAGCAACGTTCGCCAGCAAGACAGTGGTAATAGCTGGTTTGAGTGGATAAGCTCGTAGCCTACCGTTAACACCTTCGAGCCTCCCACGCTTCCGCATCTTGTCACAGCACCGGCGAGTCCTCCTCATCGGGGTTACTGTAGGCGGGGTCGCGGTCCTGTTGGTGGTAGCCTGATGTAGCAAGCCTAGCTTGCTAAGCAGACCTAGTGCACTCGGTCTCAGGCTGCAGCAATGTTCTCTGATGTCTATCAAACTCTATTGTACATACACCTTCATCTAGCTGATTTATAGATCAAGGACGAGGCTAGAGACTGCACTGTCATACTAAATTCGCTGGTGTCCACAAAAGCCGCTTCAAGGGTTGGTCGTGTCGCCATGTTGACAGACTTCCAATGGAACGTCCCCTCTCCTTACCTGTATGGAACTAAGATATTTCGACACACACAAAAAAAAAGAAAGAAAATACACACACACACACACACACACACCTGACTCCTTGGCTACTCTCAGTCGATCTGGCCAGTCATCTAAGTGTCCCAGACATTTGGACAGGTAGGTCTGGATGGTGATGCAGTCTAGCGGGAGAATGTGATTGTCTTCTCCAACACGCAGGACTGGGTCGACCACAATGTATCCTCCTGCTGACCGCTCTGTGTCTCTGTGTGAAAATAACATAAATGTAGTAAAGTACTACACAAAGTAGAGGTGAGGAGGTGCTTCTCAAGAACTGTTAACAAGTAAACTGACAAGGGCTGCAGCAGTATACTGTATATAATACTAATACTATAGTATTGGTGCTAATTTGCCTTTTGATGATGTCTTATTGGAGCTAGCTTTTACTTCCTCAGCTCTAATAAGGGCAATATAATGATGGTGTACAACTGTACATTCCCAAATGTGGGAAATCATGAGGGTCGTACCCATATCCAAAGTAGTACTGATAGGACCCGGCAATCTTGAGGTCCACAGAGCAGTATTTATCAGAGTCATCCTCCCTTCCTGTCGGGTAGCTCCACGCCAAAACACGAAAGTTGTTTCGCTCAAACTGCTGTCCTTCAAGAGGATAGTTGGTGTGCACCAAAACCCTCCTCCCCTGAAGGCTTGGACCAAGACGGAACTGGAGCTCAAAACCTGAGGAGAAAAAAAAATGCTTTATTGAAATGCTTTATTTCATCACGTGGCATTTATGAAATCATTAAACTGCTTTGTTTAAATGCTTATGGCAATGCCATTACATTCTGTGTGATTTCTGTTGCTGAATATTTCAATTTCATTGAAAGACGAGAATTACCGCCTCATGGTTGCATGCCTCTGCAAACTCATCAAGTTGCACTTACAGTTTACATCCATGTCTGTGAAGTCATGGATGCTTTACACACCTTCTCCCTGGCAGCAAAGTTTCAAGGTGGACACCCAAGATCAGTGTCACGAATTAAGTATCTGACCAAATATCTCCTATTCTGTTCATGAGATATGACGTTGAGTAATGGCCAGAAAAATGCTTTTGGAGAATATTATGGTGTCCATTTCATTCCCTTCCCGAATTGGGACAGATGCTAGGTCACATTGGCCTAACCCTTGGACCACCAAATTCTAATCAGTTCATCCTTGAATCCAAGTAGATGTTTGAGCAAAATTTGAAGAAATTCCCTCAAGGTGTTCCCGAGATACAGTGTTCATGAGAATGTGACAGACAAGGTCAGTGACCTTAACCTTTGACCACTAAGTTCTAATCAGTTCATCCCTGCCTCAAAGTGGATGTTAGTGCCTAATTTGAAGAAAATCCCTCAAGGCATTCTTGAGATATCGCGTTCACAAGAATGGAACGGACGGACGGACAATCCCAAAAGGTAACGGCGGGTGTCCACTGGATCTGTCGCGTGCGCGGTTCGGCCGTGGCGTGGACTTGCTCCATCCTGTGCTGGGCGTCAATGTCCACTGGAAGTATATCTATAGCGGCGCGCACACGGCTGGAATTGGCGGATCGCGAGATCAAAATGTCACGTGATAATTTGCGGAAACCCTGGAGGTATAAAGACATCAACAAACAAAGAAAAGATTTCTCTACCTGCCGGGGGCCACAAACTTTGACATCATGTTGTTGTAGCCATGTGAAATACGCTCCGGAGTTTTCATGGGTGTTTTTATTTTGAAAATTGACCACATACTCTCATCTTTTCTGCGCCTGATTTCCTGTTTGACTCATTTGGTCAGTGGAAATTGACGTGTTGTCACGCGGCATCCGTCAAAAAATAGACCCAGTGCGTATTTTTAGCGGAGCGGAGCGCTGAGCCGCTTCTAGAACGCGACTAGGACATGCCACGCCGCTTCTGGTGGAGCAGCTTACATTGACTTGAATGGCTGCGATTAGCTCCGGCACCTGCGCCGCAGCTGAATTGCGCACGCGACAGATCCAGTGGACATCCGGGGTAAGTCCTCCTGCCATGGCTATTGCCAGTGCAAAGGCTTACGTACTGCGGTAAGCGTGTTGTGTCATTTCCAGTGTTTCTGTGTTAGCGTCTCTATGCTGCTCTAGCGAACCCTCACCAGCTAGTTTTCTGATTTTCCTCACTTCAGCTGTTAAACATCTACTTAACATCTTAACCCACAATAGTTCTGTTAATCACTCACTCTGCTTCTTTCAATGACTTTCTTGTTAATCTTTGCTTGTTTACACACTATTAGCCTAGTTAGCTATATTAGCTTAACATTTAGCGATGGCTTCTTCTCCTGCTCTCTCTTGCTCAGTGTGCCAGATGTTTAGCTATTCCTCTGCCTCCTTTAGCGTCAGTGGTACGTGTGTTAAATGTAGTTTATTTCCTGCATTGGAGGCAAGGCTTAGTGAGTTGGAAGCTCGGCTCCACACCATGGAAAGTCACTCTATAGCTGCGGTAGTTAGCCAGCCCCCTGTAGCCGGTGCGGAGCCATGTAGCATAGCCTCTGCTAGCGGTCCTCCGGTAACCCCCGTGCAGCCGGGAGGCTGGGTGACTGTCCGAGAGAAGCGTAGTACCAAGCCGAAGTCCACGGCTCACCACCAGCCCGTTCACGTTTCCAACTGTTTTTCTCCACTCAGCAACACACCCGCTGAGGAGAAAACTCTGGTCATTGGCAGCTCTTTTCTGAGAAACATGAAGTTAGCAACACCAGCAACCATAGTCAAATGTATCCCTGGGGCCAGAGCGGGCGACACTGAGTAAAATTTAAAACTGCTGGCTAAGGCTAAACATAGATTTAATAAAACTGTTATTCACGTCGGCGTTAATGACACCCGGTTACGCCAATCGGAGGACACAAAAATTAATGTTGCCTCGGTGTGTCAATGCGCAAAAACTATGTCAGACTGTTTTCTCTGGACCCCTTGCCAAATCTGACCACTGATGATATGTTTAGTCACATGTCATCATTCAATCGCTGGCTGTCCAGGTGGTGTCCAGCAAATGATGTGGGCTTCGTTAATAATTGGAAAACCTTTTGGGGAAAACCTGGTCTGATTAGGAGAGACAGCATTCATCCCACTTTGGATGGAGCCGCTCTCATCTCTAGAAACCTGGACAAGTTTATTAGTGATTTAAAACCATGACAACATAGAGTTGAGACCAGGAATCAGAGTCACAGTCTCAAACACTTCTCTGAACTTCTAGTGCAGTTACCCACCCATAGTGCTATACAAATAGTGTCTGTCCCCCGACCACCTAAATTATTTAAATCTAAAGTCAAACAAAGAGGAGTTGTACAAAACAACCTGATAAAAATTAAAACCTCTTCTGTGACAGAAAGACAAAACAAGAAAATTAAATGTGGACTGTTAAATATCAGATTTCTATCTTCCAAAGCAGTGTTAGTAAACGAATTAATATCAGATAATCATATTGATTTACTCAGCCTCACTGAAACCTGGCTGTGTCATGATGAATATGCCAATCTAAATGAATCCACTCCTCCCAGTCATAATAATACCCACGTTCCTCGAGGCAGCAGCCGAGAAGGGGGAGTTGCAGCCATTTTTAACTCTAGTCTATTAATCAGCACTAAACCTAAACTAGATTATAAATCCTTTGAAAGCCTTGTCCTTAGCCTTTTACATCTGACCTGGAAAACCTCACAGCCTCTTCTATTTGTTATAGTGTACCCTGCTCCTGGCCCTATTCGGAATTTTTATCTGAATTCTCAGAGTTTTTATCCAGTTTAGTCCTTAAATCAGATAAAGTTATTATTGTAGGCGATTTTAATATTCACATGGACGTTGATAATGACTCCCTTGCTACTGTGGTTATCACATTATTAGACTCCACTGGCTTCAGTCAAAGTGTACATAAGCCGACTCACCATTTTAACCACACCCTTGATCTAGTTATGGCGTATGGAATTGAAATTGATAACTTAATGGTCTTTCCACAGAATCCCTCTCTATCAGATCATTACTTCATAACTTTTGATTTCTGTCTACTCGACTACACGCCACTCAGTAACAGTTACTATACTAGGTGTTTATCTGATAGTGTTGTAGCAAAATTTAAAGCAATGATTCCATCGGCGTTAAATTTCATACCATGTCCCTCTGTAACTGAGGTTTCCTTTAAGTCTCCAAAATAGATTATCTTGTCGATAGCGCTGCAGGCTCGCTCCGAACAACAATCAGCTCTGTAGCACCTCTTAAAAAGAAGTTCACAAAGCAAAGAAAGTTCGCTCCTTGGTACAACTCCCAAACCCAAAAATTAAAACAAATATCACGAAAATTTGAAAGGAATTGGCGATCCGCATGCCAGAGCAAACTATTACTCATCATTAATAGAAGAAAATAAGAACAACCCCAGGTTTCTTTTCAGCACTGTAGCCAGGCTGACAGAGAGTCACAGCTCTATTGAGCCTTGTATTGCTTTAGCCCTTAGCAGTAATGATTTTATGAGCTCTTTTAATGACAAAATTCTAACTATTAGAGGCAAAATTCGTGACCTCCTGCCCTCTAACAGTAATAATCTGCATTCAAACACAGCTATAAGACCTGATACATATTTAGATTGCTTCTCCCCGATTTCTCTCCAGCAATTGACCTCAATGATTTCTTCATCCAAGTCGTCAACGGCCCTTTAAAACTGGCGAGTGAACTAATTGACCGCTAGAGGGCTCCAGTCAGTGAACACACAGTCATCGATCAGATTCAAGCTCTTTACTAGCAGTTGGAGGAACGGTACACGGCTTTATCAAGGGGGTTGGGACCATCAGTTGTGTTGTGCAGAGGTCAGGTTAATACACAGCCGACAGCCCTATTGGACAACTGTTAAAATTCATATTATGGCAAGAACCAATCAGCTAACTAAAGAAAAACAAGTGGCCATCATTACTTTAAGAAATGAAGGTCAGTCAGTCCGGAAAATTGCAAAAACTTTAAATGTGTCCCCAAGTGGAGTCGCAAAAACCATCAAGCGCTACAACGAAACTGGCACACATGAGGACCGACCCAGGAAAGGAAGACCAAGAGTCACCTCTGCTTCTGAGGATAAGTTCATCCGAGTCACCAGCCTCAGAAATCGCAAGTTAACAGCAGCTCAGATCAGAGACCAGATGAATGCCACACAGAGTTCTAGCAGCAGACCCATCTCTAGAACAACTGTTAAGAGGAGACTGCGCGAATCAGGCCTTCATGGTCAAATAGCTGCTAGGAAACCACTGCTAAGGAGAGGCAACAAGCAGAAGAGATTTGTTTGGGCCAAGAAACACAAGGAATGGACATTAGACCAGTGGAAATCTGTGCTTTGGTCTGATGAGTCCAAATTTGAGATCTTTGATTCCAACCGCCGTGCCTTTGTGAGACGCAGAAAAGGTGAACGGATGGATTCCACATGCCTGGTTCCCACTGTGAAGCATGGAGGAGGAGATGTGATGGTGTGGGGGTGTTTTGCTGGTGACACTGTTGGGGATTTATTCAAAATTGAAGGCACACTGAACCAGCATGGCTACCACAGCATCCTGCAGCGATATGCCATCCCATCCGGTTTGCGTTTAGTTGGACGATCATTTATTTTTCAACAGGACAGTGACCCCAAACACACCTCCAGGCTGTGTAAGGGCTATTTGACCAAGAAGGAGAGTGATGGAGTGCTGCGGCAGATGACCTGGCCTCCACAGTCACCGGACCTGAACCTAATCGAGATGGTTTGGGGTGAGCTGGACCGCAGAGTGAAGGCAAAGGGGCCAACAAGTGCTAAACACCTCTGGGAACTCCTTCAAGACTGTTGGAAAACCATTTCAGGTGACTACCTCTTGAAGCTCATTGAGAGAATGCCAAGAGTGTACAAAGCAGTAATCAGAGCAAAGGGTGGCTATTTTGAAGAAACTAGAATATAAAACATGTTTTCAGTTATTTCACCTTTTTTTGTTAAGTACATAACTCCACATGTGTTCATTCATAGTTTTGATGCCTTCAGTGAGAATCTACAAAGTAAATAGTCATGAAAACAATGAAAACGCATTGAATGAGAAGGTGTGTCCAAACTTTTGGCCTGTACTGTACATGTCAGAGTTATTACAAATCTACATACACACTGTGACAGGAGCCACTATTAACAGTGCATCCACGCATCTAACCGCATAAAATAAAGAGATAACCAAGCCATTTCGCCAAACGAACACCTTAGCAGCAATACCAAACTTACATCGTCAGTGACTTCTGTACCGGAGACGATCGCACTGTAGAATGCGCGGAGTGAAAAAACAGAAGTAACCCGCGATGCGAGACAGGATTTCAAAATAAGAGTCTCTAACCGGAGATGTCCATAAACATACAAAATAAGAGTCCCGAGACCAAAATACTTGTAAACATGAAGAATTCACAACAAAATGTATGTGACCCTGTTTTGATTGGGCACTATATCTCTTGCAATATACATCGCGACTGCATCCATGATCGCTTTCCACCCGGCCCCTTTCATATCATACGGGATACAGTTTGTAAATGTTTCCAAGACGGCGGTGCTGGTGCTGGTGCTGGTGCTGGTGCTGCGGCTGCGCTGCGGCGGCCTTGTTCATTTCGTAGGGAGCAACACCTCTCCCACTCGGCAGCATGCCTCTGTTTGAGCTGCTGCAGTAACTTGGTAGTAGTGCTACCTGTGGTTGCAACAGCCTTCAAACACACCCTTGTTCTGTGTCCAATGCCACAAAACTGAACTAATTCCTAATAACTGAAGACACACTTGCTGCCATGTTGTTTGTGTATCAAGCGCGCGGGGGGAGCCCACTCTGAACTACAGGAGACCAGCGGGGAGTGTTGGTCGCGGATGTTAAAGAGAAACTCGATTTTCATTAAAACGAATCAATCTAAACTACAAATTCGAATTAATCGATGAATTCGATTTATCGCCCAGCCCTAATATCTTTATTAACAGGCTATGTACCACAGTCTTGTTGTAATTAAACCTCTTTTAAAAAAGCCCATCCTGGATCCAGAGGTGTTAGTCAACTATAGACCAACATCAAATATTTCCTTGCGATCCTTGCGAAAGTAGTCGCAGACCAGCTGTGTAACTTTCTCCATGAAAATAATTTATTTGAGGAATTTCAGTCAGGCTTTAGAGTGCATCATAGCACCGAGACAGCACTAGTTAAAGTTACAAATGATCTTCTGATTGCTCCAGACAAAGAACTCGTCTCTGTACTTGTTTTACTTGATCTTAGTGCCGCATTTGACACAATTGACCATCAAATTCTGCTACAGAGACTGGAACATTCAATTGGCCTTAAAGGTTCTGCACTAAGCTGGTTTACATCTTATTTATCCGATCGTTTTCAATTTGTTCACGTTCATAATGAATCAAACTAAAGTTCGTTTTGTAGTACCTCAAGGTTCAGTGCTTGGACCAATTCTATTCACTCTATATATGCCTCCCTTAGGTAACATCATTAGAAACCACTCTGTAAATTTCCATTGTTATGCGGATGATACACAGTTGTATTTATCAATAAAGCCGGAAGAAACAGATCAATTAACTAAACTTCAAAAATGCCTTAAAGATATAAGAACCTGGATGAGCTCCAAGTTCCTGATGTTAAATTCAGACAAAACTGAAGTTATTGTTCTTTGCCCCAAACACCTCAGAAACTCTTTATCTGATGATATTGTTTCTCTGGATGGCATTGCTCTGGCCTCTAGCACTACCGTAAGAAACCTTGGCGTAATATTTGATCAATATTTGTCTTTTAATTCCCATTCAAAACAAACCTCTCAGACGTTTTTTCATATGCGTAATATTGTTAAAATTAGGCCTATTCTGTCACAAAAAGATGCAGAAAAAATGCTCCACATGTTTGTTACCTCTAGGCTGGATTACTGTAATTCTCTATTATCAGGTAGCTCTAATAAGTGCCTAAAAACTCTCCAGCTAATCCAGAACACGGCAGCACGTGTACTGACAGGAACTAAGAAACAAGATCATATTTCTCCTTTTTTAGGTTCTCTGCACTGGCTCCCTGTAAAATCCAGAATTGAATTTAAAATCTTACTCCTAACTCACAAAGCTCTAAATGATCAGGTTCCATCATATCTTAAAGAGCTCATAGTGCCCTATTGTCCCACCAGAACACTACACTCTGAGAATGCAGGGTTACTCGTGGTCCCTAAAGTCTAAAGTACAGTTGCAGCCACTTCAAATTTCCGTCTGGTCCATGGTGGAGCCGTGACTGATCCGTGACCGATCCGTGACAGGTCCTTGCCGTGACCTGGCCGGGCTCGTAGATCCCCCGCGATGATGTAGAGAATACTAGGCCGGCCGGTAACGCCCCTAAGTTTAATTTGTAGGTCTGTGTATCCACCAGGAGGAGCAGTGAGTGTGGAAGCTGAAGCGGTTTACTTCCCACACAGAGCATATTTAATGATTATCAGGCTGCCATATCACAGGTCATAAATAACATGCTTCAGCGTTTTGTTATTCAGAAGAACTGCACGAAAATGAAATTGATATGGCTGGGAACCAAGCGATAGTACAGCGAGAACAAAACTGCGTTTGAATCATTACTCTTAGCAGCTGAGTTTATCTGCAGTGGTAATGATAATGTCATATAGGCTATAGCCTATATTTAAGCAATAAGCCCCGAGAAGCCGTGGGTTACAGTGATTTTACAACGGCTGAGGGGCGTTCAGCCATTGGCACGATGCGCAGCCCATAAAATAAACACACATGAAAAAAAATCAACAATTTATTGGTAATATGCAACAATAAAATTGAGAACTATTCATTCTTCCACCAAGCAAGATCGAGTGGACAGAATGGTTGCCAAGCAACACAGATGATAAGATTCTACCAGTGGGTTACACTGATTTTACAACGGCATGGAACGCGGCTCAGCCAATCATATTTAAGGATGGGAAGCACCCGTTTTATAAATATATATGTATATCTTACTGTGCCAGTGCTGTTAGACCACCCCGCTCCCGTACACAATGTGCGAAAGACGAGGATTTTTTTTTTTACCTCAGAGAAAATGTTGCTTTTCAAAGACTACATATTATCAAATATGGACTGTAACAGAATCTTTCGTTAGATAAAAACAGCCTGTGAATAATGGAAATGATTACATATGCACGGCGCACAGCACGGCTTCACCTCAGCGATCTGCCGCTGTCTGTCTAAGGGTCAATGACAAATAAAGCTTCCAAAAAGGTATTTTTAAAAAGTATGTAAGTAGTTTTACATTGGTTGTACCACCTGACATGGAAAGTGTACCAGCCTACATATGAGTTGAAAGTAGTTATTTTTATCAGTATTTGACAGAGATCTACAAACCTTTTAGCTTAGTCCCAAGGGTCACTTGGGGTCCTCTGGCTGATGCAACATCCTGTTTACAGCTATTGTCTCTTCACTTCAAAATAAAAGTCCAATGTTTATGGTTGCGCCACCCTGACATTTAGGAAATGTAAACTGCTGGACAAAAGTTTTGCAGTTATTTTAACAACTTTAAAACTATTGATATTAGAAAAAAAGACATTATCCAAAAGACGTCAAACATGAAATAATGCCAGAGTGTTTTATTTTGACTTTATCATTATCAAAATAACATTTTTAATAGTTTTCTTAGTCTGCTCACTTGCTCGGACAGTTGCACCACCTGACATCTTAGGGGTTTGACAGGCCAAAACATAAAAGAATACAATTATTTGAATTTACTGAAAAATGTATGAAAATAAATAGGTTTTATAGAATAAAGTGATAGATGTCATGAATAGATTAATTTTTTTTTTTTTTTAAATAATGGACTCGGACACAAAAATATACATGTCATGTCATTGACCCCTAAACAGATTCATGGAAATGATATTTCCCAATTTTTTATATTATAATCTAACAGAATTCGTTAAAGCAAGTCATTTGGTGCTTGCAAAGTCATGATATCAAGCTGAGACAGATTCATTCCGTTCCGTTCACAGACTGCTGCTGCGAGTGCCGCGGTGTTTCTCAATAATCAATAAAGTCACCGATCGCTCAGAGATAAACTGAACAAGATGTCTTGTGTAAACAATGGCCATTTCTAAACAAGGGCTGGCTCAGGCTTGCCTTGGACCAGCCCCTAGTTAGGATGACATAGGCTTAGTCTGCCGGGGGACCTCCTATAATACACCGAGCCCCTTCTCTTCTTCTCTCTCTCTCTCTCCTTTGCTAACATTCATGTCCTGTTACTGCATCTCCCTAACTCTGCTCTACTACATGTCACTAACTCGGCTTGTTCTCCGGAGCCTTTGTGCTTCACTGTCTCGCAGGTTAACTCGTACCGCAGCTGTGCCTGGATGATGTGTGGTGTTGTGCTGCTGCTACGGTCCTGCCTGATGCCTCCCACTGCTGCTGTTACTATTAGTCATACTTGTACTGTTATTATACACTTCTGATTATTGTCACATACATATAATATCATATATTAGTACGTGCCTACAACATATTGTACCACAATTACCATAATTATGACTATAATATTGTTAACTAAATTAATGTTGTTGTAAGCTATTATCATTGCTGTCTGTCCTGCATCTCTCTCTGTCACTGTCTCCCTTTATGTCACATTGTGTCATATGGATTACTGTTGATTTATTACGTTGATCTGTTCTGTACGACATCTATTGCACGTCTGTCCGTCCTGGAAGAGGGATCCCTCCTCAGTTGCTCTTCCTGAGGTTTCTACCATTTTTTGGGGGGGAGTTTTTCATTACCCGCTGTGAGGGTCCAAAGGACAGAGGGATGTCGTATGCTGTAAAACCCTACTGAGGCAAATTGTGATTTGTGATATTGGACTTTATAAATAAAATTGATGGATTGATTGATTGATTAATTAAAAACCCTCTTATGAGCCTGGATATTTGCTTGCACCTCCATCTATACAGCCCTTCTATTACATAATAACATAATTTCAGGACAATCTCTCTATCACAGACTGTTCTGCAGCTGTGACATAAACAAGAGGAATACTTTACAGAAACAGTCACTGGGTGATAGACGCCAAAACAATGTCAGACTTTCTCGTCCTTCAGAGCATGGATCATGAAAGGTTTGTCTATATATAGTCCAGTTAAACTGCCAGCCCACAAAATCCCTATCAAGTTCTGCTGTAAATGTCAAATGGTACGCTCCTCCCTCCAGAACAACTAGCTACTCCTCCTGCAGCCAACATGCACATATTTTTTTTAGATTGTCTGGGAGCCTATTCCTCTCTTTGATAGCCTTGTATGAAAAGGCTGATTGGGCGAAAGCAGAGCCCTAACACACAGACACAGACACACACACACATACACTGAACTGCTACTGAATTATCTATTTTTTATTTATCTTGAACTTATTATGACATGTTGTTAATTGTTAACTATTAAGGTACTAGGGGTGTGGGTGACATTAAACCCAGAGTCCCTGCATTATTCTTTTCAAGGAGTTATAAAACAAAAGAAAAATCTAAAGGTTACAACATGTATGAACAAAGACATCCGCATAGGAAATAAAAAAAAAAAAAACATTTTTTCACAGAAAAAAACGCATGTATTCATACTGCTCTAAGACAGTTAAATCGGATTTAAATTGATTAGAGGGAGTTAGTTAATTTTACAATCTTCTGTAGATTATTCCACTTGTGTGGTGAGTAGTATTTAAGAGCCAGTTTCCTGGTCTCAGTATTAACATAAGGATTTTTTAGAACCAACTAGTCTTGGGACCTTGTGTAGTGTGAAATTGTTCTGTAGTTTAAAAGACATGTGAGATACTCAGGTACTTTGCCAAGAAGTGCTTTGTAAATAAATAGTATGCAGTGCTGTTTTCTTCTCACTGCCAACGACTGCCACCCAGCTTTCTCATACAACAAACAACAATGCATTCTAAAGCCATCCCGTTATAACCCCACAGGTGGAATGATAAACTGCGTTGAGTGGCTTAAGAGTAGAGGCAGAAGAGTGCATATAAATTATATCACCAAAGTCAATAGCTGATAAAAAGGTTGCCACAACTGTTTGCTCTCTAGAATTCTGAGTCATACATGCCTTCATTTTATATATTAAAAAAGCCAGTTTTGCTGTTAAGGGCTTAGTCACTTCACTCATATGTGTTTTAAACACAACTTGTCATCGATCTTCAGTTGAACTGTTTGTCAATTTCTAGTGAACAATATGCATTTGGTTTTATCTGAGTTTAACAGTAATTAAAGATCAATTAAAGTTTGCTGTATAGCACAGAGATTCAAGATGCAAGTTTAAAAAAAATGGCATTGTCCACATACAGATGAACTGCACTGTTTCTAACTCAGACACCCAAATCATTTATAAAAATTGTGAATAAAGGTGGTCCCAGAATAGAATCCTTTATGGACACTCATAAAGCCGGACTGATATCCATCAGCCACAACAGCTTAATTTGAAAACCAATTACACAATTACATTTTTATATCAAAACCAATAGATTCAAGTTGTTTAAAAAGAATGATGATCCATAGTATCAAAAGCCTTTGATAAATTAGTAAAAAGGGCAGCACAATCCTGCTTGTTGTCTAATGTACTTGCAACATCATTCAAGACTTTTGATGTAGCCATCATAGTACTATGTCCCGGTCTAAAATCTGATTGATACGTTTTTTAAAATGGAATGTTGTAAAATGTTCTCACCTGATCATTTACTAGCTTCTCTAATACTTTAGCTAGACATGATAGCTTGGACATTGGTCTACAAAATTTTAGGTCTTTTGACTGACCACCCTTATGCAAAGGTAGGATGTAGGCTGAATTCCAAATGTCAGGGGTGCTTTCCATTTCTAAAGTCAGGTTAAAAATAAATGTTAGTAATTCTATTAATAATGGAGCTGCTAATTGATGAGCCCCAGTGGACTTTTTTGGATCAATAGAACAAAGAGCATTAAACATATCAAGATTTGTAAAAATGCTTTAAGAAAAAGATTTGAGTGCCACACTTGTTTGCCCAGCAAGGTGCACTGTGCTCAAAAACAGTTGGAGGGACACTAGCATTTGATGCCAAAAATTTTGCCAGTCGGCAGGTAATTTAGTAAAAGATACTTTGCACCAGGCAGCATCCCTTTCATGTAAAATACGAGCAATTTTAGGAGAAAACAAAGGATTGTTCCTGTTTTTGACTCTTTATTTCCTAAAAGGAGCATGCTTATCTGCAATGGAGTTAAATGGTTTTATGAAATGATCTAAAGCCAAATTTGGGTCAGGAATTGCCTTGGTAAACCCATTATCACCATTGTGCAGAGCTATCACAAATGCTTATTCCGAAAATTGTTGGGAATTCCTTTTGACAGTGATACATGGTTTTGATCTTTGTAATTTTGTGTTACAGATGCATGCTGTTGGGCAGTGGTCACTTAAGTCAAGAGGAAAAACTGAATTTATAATGCTGGGGTCTACTGGTTAATATAATATCTAAAAGTGTGGCCTTTTCTGCATTTTCTGGATCCAGTCGAGTAGGGGTGGATATAAGCTGCGGAAGATTGAATTCAATGCATAAATTTTTTTTAATTATCAGAAGCATTAGTTAACCTGTCAATGTTCATATCACCCAGCATAAGCTGTTCTGAATTATCATGACTGGATAGCAAATCAAATAAGTCATCTACTACATTCGCAGGTGTAGATGTTGGTCGATAAAAAGTCTGGGACTCTCAGGTAACCCTCTATTTCATGAAGGTCATGAAGACCAGTCTTGACAAGGGAGGGGTCGTAGAGGCTGTTTTCTTGGATCTTTGTAAGGCCTTCTGTACTGTCAACCCGATACTGTCAACCACTCTGTGCTTCAGTGTTCATTTTGTTGACTAAACTTTTTTTGTCGACAACCTTTTCTCCATGACAAAAACAAGACAATGACAAGCTAAAAATAAATCTTGATAATAAAAACTAAGACGAAATATTTCATATGTTTCCTATGTTTCATTTTTGTTGATGACATGAGACGTGACAAAAATTTCAGTGTTGAACTACTGGACACTGAAAGCCGAGAACGGCTGTGCTTGTAATTGTCTTCAAATGCCGCATAAGAACCGGCGAGTCCTCGTCATCGGGGTTGCTGTAGGCGGGGTCGCGGTCCTTTCGATGGTAACAGGCTGGTAAACTCCAGTAAAAGTCAGTGCCAGGATATTTCACTAGCCAGCACTCACAACACTCACACCAGAGCAGCGTCAGCTGTTCGTGCGCCTACTGTTTTTGTAGTGTAAGAAATCTGCACTGGTAACTTAGTGAACTTTTTAAATCCAATGATTGTGTCCCTCATATTGTATTTTTTACTGTGCAAATTGTAGTTAATGTTTTATAGAGCAAGAAATCTGCATTGGTCATTTTAAATGTAGTTATTGCGTATCTCATACTGACTTCTGTATTGCACAGTGCGTAATGTTTGCACTAGTAACTTGGTCATTTTAAAAATGCAGTTATTGTGTATACTTTATTGTATTCCAGTTTGTGCCTACTGTCCTTTATTGTATGGGGCATCTGCCTTTTCTGTGTTTTGTATTGTATGTATTGTGCCAGCCTGTTAAGTGTAGAACTACAAATGGAAATTAGCGTCTCACTAAATCTGGCGCAACCATTTTTCATTTCTTGTAAATGATCAATGTCTGTGAAAGGCCACTGCACTTGTCTGGAACTTGTGGCGTCCCATATTCACCAGTTTTAAAATAATTTAATACACGTGGTTGATAGCTATTATTCAACATACCCTGTAAGTTCTGTAATGATTGTACAATCAATTTCTGATTTCTAATCTAATTTGTGTTTTTGCATGCCCATTTTTTGTATTTGTGGTGCCCCCTAGTGGTCAACATTTATGAAACTTTTAGGATATGTTCCTGGTACCTCTTAAGACATTGCTTGCAAGGTTTGTGATAACTGGCCCAAACATTGTGGAGTCATTTGCTGACCCACACCCCCTTTAAAGTTCATTGGTGAATATCTTCAAAAAGCAATGAGATATCAATAAACAGTTAGTTACTGATATCTCTCAAGTGTTGGTGATAAAATTCTTTTAAAAAATCTCACATCATTCTGCTGATTTCAGATATATTATCAAATATTTTGGTGGTATTTGGTTAAAAATTAGATGACATAGAAAATGTTGTGCATACAGTACAAATTACAACAAGTAAATGAATATCACTGTGAGCTAACCGTTAAAATGATCTGAACACCATTTTAAATATGTGACATCTAATATCCATAGAATGTTTGTGTCAATGGCAGTTACATTTGGATGAAGACTATTGGAGATATAGATGTTAATTAATTTGGCATATTCTTAAAAATATAGAGTTATGGACTTCTGAACTGACCATAGATTGCAGTGCAGCAAAGTTTTGTCACAGTTTAGTGAATGTACTGAAAAAAAATCAGCTCTGTAGGACACACTGGTGATTTATTATGATTTTTTAAAGTAATGAATGTGAAATGTCTTGAAATTTAGATTTTATGTAGTAAGCCACACCCTCTGTAAGCAATCATTTTCAAATTTCGTGCATCGACTGAAACATGACCCTAGATGATGCAAACCACGTTTCTTACAAATTTCTTTGGCTGATTATGACATATCAACTTTTTGCTTGTGTAGTGCCCCCTGTTGGTTGATTTGAGTCAGACTTTCAGGGTATTATTCAAGTACTTGTGTCAACATTTTCTGCAAGTTTTGTCACAATTGGCTGAACAGTTAGGGAATAAAATCAGTTTATGTGCTGAGCCACGCCCCCTCTAAAGTTCATTGGTCAATATCATCAAAATGCAATGACATATCAAAAAGTCTCTGATAACTTTAAAAGAGCGTCATCCCATGATGAGCCACAGAACGTTTGGTACAAATCGGACCTACGCCTTAGGAAGAGACGCCAAAAAGGTGTTTTTCAAAAACTTAAATATGCGCACCCCTCTGGCCTATTGGCATTATATATCTTGTGCACCATTTGCACACAACTTCCAGTCATTGGTGAAAATTTCATGTCTCTACAATGTACCACCTCACGGGAATTTGCAAAAACATTTCTGAATAATAATAATAATAATAATAATTAAAGCTGCAAGCAGCGATCAATGGGCCCTCGCACCTTCACGCAACTCAGAGGTGCTGGCATGACGCCAGCTGACGCAGCAGTTCATTCCTGTCAAAGTCAGACCCCGCACGCAGGAGTTAGATGACATGTGCAATGACAATAAAGATCATTCATTCATTCATTTCCATCAAATCATACTACGACATTTAATTTGGCCAGTATGTGGACTAATAACCAAGTATTGGCGTATAGATGGATTCAGGGCAGGACTGTCATCAATCCTGTGAAGTTTGGGGAAGATTGGAACATGTACGGTGAAGTTGTGAACCAGTTACAAGCAAATTCAAGATGGCGGACTTGCTGTTGGGTTTGGCACATGGCAGCAAGAGGCTTTTTTGTACGTCTTGAAGTGATTCATGTGCCTACCAAGTTTCATACATGTCGGTGAAACCAGCTTCAGGGGCTGCTTCGTTGAAGATTTGTAGGGGGCACTGTTGAGTCATGTTGGCACATCAAAGCACAAAAATCACATTACACAACACAATTGGGGTCCTATCATATGTGTGCCAAGTTTCATGAGTTTACAAGCATTCCTTACCCCTCAAAAACAACTTTGTGTTTTATGGCGAATAAGGCATTGCCACGGTGACAGCGTTTGACGAAACCTCAAGCTTTGAATAACTTTTCTTCTTCAAGGTCTTGCCATGGGACAGACCAAGTTAGAGGTGGATTGGATAAAATCTCTAGGACTAGTCTGTTAATTTACGTCTCCTGGAAATGGCGAAACACCAAGTTCGCCACCACGCCATGGCCACGCCCTTTGACGAAAACTCACAGTTTTCACAATAAAGCATCATCAACGTGTGATGGATAGTTTGGCCAAGTTTGAAGTGGATCTGGCCAACTTTGTGGGATTTATACTTCAAAATATAAAACATGTCATTTCCTGTTACCAGTAGGGGGTGCTATATTTATCACAAATTATTGACATGTAGATCTCTTCAGAGCGGGACTGTCATCAATCCTGTGAAGTTTGGGGAAGATTGGACCATGTATGCTGGAGTTATAAACTACTTCCTGTTTTGTGGCGAGACCCCAAAGTTTGAGGCCCCGCCACAGTCACACAGTGTGACAAAAACTCAAGCTTGTGATATCTTTTCTTCTTCAGTGTCTTGAGGTGGGACAATCCAAGTTTGAAGTCGATCGGATAAGATCTCCAGGATTAGCGCATTCATGTACGATCCCTGGAAATGGCCAAAAATGCATCAAAATTGCACAGTCAATTCAATATTGTCGGGTGTAGGGCATGGGTCCAAAAGGCTTTTTTGTACATCTTCATGTGTTAAATGCCTACCAAGTTTCATACACGAAGGTTAAACTACCTTCAGGGGCTGTTTTGTAGAAAATTTGTGGGGGGCGCTACTGAGCCATTTTTTTGCACATTATCATGAAACCCCTAAACTATCAAATTTTTGACCACTTCTGATGAGTCTGCAAAGTTTCTCGAGTTTTCAAGTATGTTAAGCCCTCAAAAAAGGCAATTCATTTTGAAGGAATAATAATAATTCCTTGCATTTCATTAGGGTCCTTGCACCACTAGGTGCTCCGGCCCTAATGATAAAAAACAGGACAAAAACAAAAGGGTTTCAGTCCTTCAGGCTTGAATCCCTAATAACTCCTTAATAAAGTGTGAGCAGCCTACCTAATGTTCAGGCATTAAGTACAGTGGAACACTGATAAGCATTACCTTGTTCAAGTCTGAACAGGGTCCTCTCTAAATTCTCCTTGTCGTTGAGCATGAGGACTCGTATCTGCTTGAGGTGCTGAGGCAACATCTTAGGAAGACCTTCACAATTAACTGATCCCTGGCCTCCTGTAAAGAGAAAAATACAGGTTACTAAAGACTTAAAACCATTTATCTACCACAAAACGCTTTATTTAAATTATTAAACTGTTCCTTTGTTTTAAACTGTATGAATACTTCACCCCCCAGACTATTTGTGTATCAAGTATTCACCCCGTTACATGTAATACATGGAGCAAAATTTTTTCTTTCTCACATGACTCAAGTGAACAAAGAATCCAAAAACCAGAGAAAATTCTTGATGAATTGAAGTCATACTTGCACTGCGTTTAACTACAGCAAAACTATATCAAAAACATCTGTTTACAAACTTTCACAAAACTCATAGAGCATATTCCAAGTTTCATTTATCTAGTCATTTGCTCAGTACTTCCCAAACTGACATTCCTTGAAGAAAGTTCAGAGGAACTAAACTGAGAGTGAAACTTATCTTTGCTCTCTTCAAAAGCCAGACTCCATTGACAAAAAAAAAAACAACAAAAAAAAAAAAACTGTAATTTTACTTCGCTGAACACAGGAGATGCTGGTCTACCACTGCCTTGATCAGTTATATTGTTTGTGTTATTGTGGGACTTTAATGAATCTCAACAAATCCTTAAAACCAAAGTCACACAACACAACAGAAACAAACAAAGGCAGCAGTAGACCAGCAATTCAGGTGTTAGTGAGGTGAAATTACTGTTTTGTCAATAGTGTCATGCATTTAAGAGAGCAACAATAACTTTCACTTTAAGTTCAGTTCCCATCAGAGTGGCTATCTGTTTGGGAAGTAATGAGCATACGACTACATGAATGAGACTTAGATTACGCTGCACGAGCTGTTTGAAGATATGCAAATGGATCTTTTGACAGAGTTTTGCAATTGTAAACGTGGTCCCCTATGATTTCAATTGATTAAGAGTTTTCTCTGATTTTGGATTCTTTGTTCACTGTGGAGGCATGCAAAGAAAACAAAGTTTTCTTTAGGAATTAAATGTAAGACATGGCGAGTAATTGACTTACAAATGATTATTTGGGTGGTGACATATTTCTCTAACCCTGAGGAGGTGCTTCTTGTTAAATCAGTGGAATTCCACATTGTTGTGTGGGGCAAAGCATTGGCAGTATGTTGGCAACGACAATGTATTTGTGCCATACGGGTATTGCTCTCAAACTGCCCTCAGACTGTACTCTGTCCAATGGAAAAAAGTTCTAAAAGTTTCTTGCAGGTACAACTTCCTAATGACTGGTGTCGAGCATTGACACTGTGCAGACTGAAAAGAGGCAGGAAATCCAACCTCCTGGTGATGACTTGGAATAACCATTCAATAACAATTAATTAATTAATTGATTTGTTTTGGCTGAACTGTTGTTATCCAAAAAAGTAAAAAGGAGTGCAGGAATCCAGGGTCCACAATAATTACTTTTTAAAATTTTAATGTCAAAGTCTTAATTCTCTGTCACAATCCAGTCTTGTATCTTTGACTCACATTCTCAGCAGTCTGAACAGTCTCATTTTACATTAGTTGAGTCTTAAAGTTTGTTTTTTGTCAAGCAGGGGAACATGGAACTCGTGTTTTCAGAATTATAATCTTATTATTAGTGGATATTATTATGAGTAGTATCAATAACAATCCTCTCATCCAAAGAGAAGTGGATGAAATGTGTTTACAGACCATGCTGTAAGAGTCTAGAAAACAAATTTAAGAAAAAAAAACTGAATAGATGCAAAGAAACATGACGATGTAGATCCAGCCATACAGGTCATAACTTCTCACTCTTAGTAGTAAGAAAAGGATTTATGCTGTGGCCTTTACAGTCTTCAGATCTCAACCCAACTGAACCCCTGTGTTCCACCATCATGGATTATCCGTTGGAAGAGCTTTTTATCTTTCCAGCATTATTCCACACACTTGGAAAATCTATGACAATAAGTTTTTGTTTAATTGGAGTAGATTTTCATGTAAAAATATATATTATTTAATTAAATTAAATAATATTTATCAACATAAAATCATCAAAAAATATCTTCATACACATACTTTCGAAAAAAAAAAAAGGATTATTCTGTTTGTACAACCTAATGTCTGGCTGTAGTTTGTGGCTGTACTGTTTATTTTCCACTGACCTATATTTTCCATTACATGTACCTGAAAGCGAGAAAGAGCAAAGCTAAACATACCGATCATACTGATACAGACTGATCCTCTTTAAAAATAAAAGAACTGTGTGCAACAGCTACATTTCACTGATGCCTTAAGCACTTACATTCTGAAGTAACAAGCACAGTTAGGAAACCTGCAACATAGGTGTGTTATGCTGCAATAGCCTGAATGCCAACTTGCTGCTTCTGTCAGCTAGTAGAGGTCTGGTGATCAGAAGTTTGATAAATATGCAAGTTTTTAAAGCAATATGGGCTCCGAAGGGGCCAAATCATCTGTGACCAAACTACAGCTGCACAAGTCAAGAAAAGCTTCTAATTTAACAAGTATACAGGAAAAGTATATCACACACACAAACAAGTCCAGTACATTATAAACTTTTATTTCATTTATCCTAAATTTAGGCAGGAAGGTCAAATTGAGATACAAGATCTCTTCTTCCAGGGGATCCTGGTCAACAATGCAGCGATAAACAGTTTCACATAAGAACACATAGCTACAATAAATAAAAAATGTGACTGATACAAGAAAAAGGCCTAGTAAAAGAAGTAAAAGAAGAGAGGCATACAGGCCATACCAGTGATATCCATAGCACATTCCACCTAGGTCAAGGATTATGGAGAGCAGCCACATGTGTCCTTTAGGGCATAAGCATTTAAAGAAAGGAGTACTATGAAGGTGATTACATTTTGCAGCTCATTCCATGCCCACGGTGCATAAAAAGAGAAAGCGGTTTTATCAAGCTCTTTTGTACATCCAGTGTTATAGTTACTGGTATCATTTGGAATACTCTTCAAAAAGAGTCAAAACTACATGAATTGGTCTCTCTGCCTGATTTTAAAACTCTCATAAGTACAAAGATGAATGAACCACTCGGTTCTTGTCATTCTGCATAGCTAGTCTAATATTTCTAAATGTTACTGTACAGGTTTTATCTTTTTTATTGTGTTGTTGCTGGCTAAAACTTTTTTATGCTGTTGTCTTGGCCAGATCTCCCTTGAAAAAGAGTTTGTTGATCTCAACGGGACTTACCTGGTTAAATATGGGTTAAATAAAAAAATTTTAAAACAGGATTAAAAGCTGGAGATACAAGTAGGTAGTTTACCCGACAATACCTCATGCAGGAATTGATATACAACTTTCTCTTACATTTGTTTGTTTCTACGAGTTGTTCTTATTTTGTTAGTTACACTGACTTAAGGGATTCACTTATGTTTTCTTATTTTTTCTCTTTTCTTAGGTAAGAGAGAGTTTTAAGAGTGGTCGAGAGCACGCTTACCAACCCAAGAGGAAAACATCTAATTTTCACAGTCCACAAATGAATTTTCAACGTGAGGAAATTCAAGTTTTAAATTTGAGAAACATAAAAAAAATAAACAAATATCATATGATCAAATTTAGATGAGCACAAGTTAATGATTGGGTTATTAAATTTGTGGGCTAAAGAAATACTATTGATCCAATGATCCCAATCAGAAATATAAAAACTCTTAGATGATACTGCGTTTGTTCAGCTTCTAAATGGCTACCACACTGCTTTTAGATGCTTTGGCCAGCCTTATGCTGAGAACATGTTTTTACAAATTATTAAGATCTATTTGATGAGACTGATGCATGGCTGCTGAGCCCTTTCAGATTGCCCAGAGCACTGCCTTTAGCTGTTTTGGTGCTGCTAAAATAATTTCTTTTTAGTTCATTTACTGTGCGCCCCTCTGCTGATTCTGGCAGGGCAGTTACAGCATCACCAATAATTTTGCAATTGCTGGATTTTTGATTTTCCTGTAACACCAGTGTTAATACTTTGAAAAAATCATGTTTACTTTGTTTAAGTTTATTCAACCTTGCATCTATTTCACTACTGCAGAAGTTCCTCTTCATCTTACAGCCTTTTTGGTGACATCTCTCCAATTCTTGAGTGTGTGCCAGAGTGAACACCTGCCACCTGGTTAAGAATGCTTGGTGCATCTGGAGTTGAATTCTCTTACTTTTTCACTAAACATAAAATTAAAAGCAATTTAAGAGAATGTTGCTGCACGTGGCCCAGTGTCTTGGCAATAAATAGCAGCATGTGTATTTTTCTCCTCTGGTGCAGGACAGTCCTAAACTTGCTAAATATTGCTAACTGGCATGAGGATAAGAAGGTTGATGTTCAACAAGGAGTTTTAAGCAATAAGTTGATTGAGACATGTGTTGTGCAAAATGTTGTAACACAGCAGAAAGAAGTTAGCCCTGATACTTAACATACCACAAAGTATGCGCTCTAGTTCAATCAGACAATAGCTGCTTCTGAAAACTGACTTTGAAAAGTTTTCCTCAGTCAGTTGATAATCTTGCCTTCAACCTTCTAAAATCAAGGATGACAGTTGAATTTCCAGATTAACATAAATGAATAACTCAACATGCTTTTATAAGATAGGACATGATTTACAGTAATGGCTGGATCATAACATATATTGTTATGTCTTTCACCCTCAAATGACTGGAATCAGACTCCACAGACATACTTTTTATAGGAAATAAATTACATGGGAAAAACATTTAAAAACATATTTTGCCAAGGACTTTCTAGAACTCCCTCGTGGTCACGTAGTGGCCCTGGCAGTAACGGAACAACAGTTTGAGCAAAGTAGCAGCCATACAGAGACCTACAGATCATGCCGTCAGAGCTTTGGGTTCATTTCTGAAGGTTAAAAATTGGAGCAGGTAAATGCATCCAGAGTCACTGAACCCTCCTTCTGAGTCTGCGCAGTGTTTCGCTATGATGAGAACAAGGTCAGGAATCCAGCCGTTAATGTCACTATCTATTTATAAAACTCTTCGGACCACTGTTCAGCTTGGTTGGCACATCAGGCTTATACCGACACAGAGTGTCAAACAGAGTTACAGACGTACAATGACATCGAGATGACGGTAGATTATTGTTCGCCACGCTGATGCAGGAACATGCACAGCTAACGTCCCGTTTGTGGCTGAACTCCAAATTCCATTCAAAAGACTGTACATTTAATGTTTCCGCGCTTACAAACACACTCCTGTTCTCCATAAATAATAACGATAATTGATAATAACCACTTAGCAATTCGGCACACGTTCAATTTACCAAAGGTATCTTGTTCCAATACGGCAGCATAATTAACTTGAGGTTCATTTGGTACTCCCTGCAGTCGGCCCCAACCAGAATGCACTGTGGTGGGCGGGACCGTCAAATTGGAATTTTACTGGAGAAAGTAATGCAGGGTGGATCATAATAATATCTCACTAGAGCATGGGTATATTTCTGTGTTTCGCACGGTAACATTATGCACCTTCGTTTTCATGCAAGGACAGAATTTTGAATGGTTTTGAACACTGGTTGTCTCATACCAACTGAGAATGTATTTTACCATATTCGGGTGTCAAGTTTAAATTAAAACACAAGGCGCAAGATAAAAAGCTTTAACGCTACATTAATGTTAAAGTTCAGTTTCTAACAGTTAGCTAAACTTATGTCAGCTAACGTTAGATAACGTTGCCAGTAACGTTAGTTTATCTCTCGACCTGCAAGCCACTAGCTGGGGATAAAACTCGTAGAAGCGTACTAATATTTTACGATATTAATATTAAATGATGATGCAAAAACATGTTTGAATATCTATTTCCAATCACCTGTCAGTTGTGTCTTCGGTCAGTCACAGCAACAGGAGGACAGTGTCGACAGTGCTGAGTGTGAGCTGAGTGGGACAGCTCTGTTCTTCCTGAGTTCAGCCTAAACTGAGGGGGCGTGGTCAGCAGACCGAAGACCACTACCGTAATAACCCGAGTAAAGCGGAATGTTTTCACATTTAATAATACATTTGCTATTTGTAATCAGGATTAATTTACTAGATGGGTATTTCGTGCTTTGCTCTTAGGAATTTCAGTAGTGGGACTGTTCTTTACTTATCAGAGTTGAGTATAGGAGAGTACTTATTCCTTGAGCCTCCCTGAGTGACTAGTGACGGAAAATGCATGACCTTCCCTCCACCATAAATTAGTTATTAGATTAACCATTGATGTTTGAAAGGTAAAAGTAAAAAAAACTGAACACGCAATCCGTGAGTTAAAAAAAAACAACTTATTTTTGGCCAAATTTTAAATGACACGTAGAATAAAGTGATTTTGATGAAATATCGGTATTTTAAGGTCAGATTTCTTTTTTTTTTTCTTGAGAAAAGTGTGTTGTGTCCAACGGGTTAGTTAAATAACGACACAGTCATGTTTTTCTTGGCATGAATTTTCACAGCGTTTTAAATAGCAAAGTTTGTCAAGTATTTAGACGAAATCTTATTTAGACGGTGTAGCCTACTCTGCTGGATTGCAACAGATAATGCAGGAAAAATGTATGTAATATTGTATGTTTACAGCAATAAGTCATTCATTGTATGGTAACAGGATATTGCTGCCAAAATGCTCATTCAATTGCATCATTTCTGTTGCGCAATTTCCAAGCTTTACCAGACACATTCACACATCACGTACACACATTAACAGACAGGAGAGTTACATAATCTGGCACTGCAGTGCAGTTGTTGGACAGACAGAGAGCAGCACACCATGTCCGTACTGCAAGAGCACTGGCTACTAACTCATTGTCAGGATTATGTCATCCATTGATACAGATATCAGACAAAGATACCAGATCTTTTATTTTATTATATTTCACACACTGACAAAGACATGTGTGATAATCTCTGTCTTCAGTAATTCCTTTATAAGGTTATTTTTGTTAGGGTGGTAATGCTTCAGAAAGCATGACTCATCAAGCCTAGTCACAATTATTTACAAAGCATGGTTTGAATGCTGAAATGTGCACAGATATTACACTGTACTGCACATTCTGTCTTCATGCTGAAAGCATCATATCAGAGTGGAAAAGCTGTTAATCAAAAACCGTTCTACAACTACTGACAAGCTGTCTGTGAATGTGATTTGAACAACACTCTTGCCCAGTGTAGGCTCCTCAGTGTGTATCATGAAATGAGTGTCCTGTTCCTCACCAGTGGAAAATATTTTCCACACACATGATTAATCTAAATGTAGAGTAAAATCCCAAACTGTGAGTGATCACTCAGTCACTCTGGAGAAGTTAAGGCATGGTCAGTGGAAAAATGTTTTGACATGGTTTGCGGTTGCAGCATTTTTCTGGTTGAGCAACTCCGCCAATACTGGACATCAATATGACATCAGAATACATTGGACTCTAATGTCAGATGGATGTTAAATTGAGGTTGGAATGAAAATCAGGTTGTCGATATTTTAAATGTCAAGTGACATTAGCATTTTGCTTTGTGTGGACATTAACATTATCACGTTTTGCAGAGGTTGGGTTTTGTTCTTCATACCTTTTGACTGAATGTCATCATTTCACGTCAAGATGACATTTGCGTGAGATGTTTGGAAGAAGTTGGACTTCAGTTACTTAACAACATATCTTAATCCAACAAAATATCAATGTCATCAGTGGTCAGTATTCCACATCAAGTCGAACTTGGCATTCGGCGTTGTCCTGACACTAACAAAGTTGGTGGCCAGCTAGGAATATATGTACAGCCCATAGACTCAGGGCTTGACATTAACTCTTTTTGCTGCTAAGTTATAAACCATTCAGCATTTTCACCAGCCACAGTTTTGTTGTTGAGAAATTAGGTTGTATTCGATGAAAGTTGACTCTGGTATGCTACAATTTACTGAAAGAACTTGACATGCAACCCCTTTAAATGTAAATGACCACTTTAAACGCCACATCACTCTGGCTACATACAATGTGTAACACTATACTTATCAAATATTCAGCTCTGATAAGGTTGTGTCTAAAGCTACTTTTGTATGAAAACATGGCATGCAGCTGATTATATACCAAACATGTCAACATCATTATGTTAGCCATGTCCCTTATGTACAATAACGGCCACATTCGAGATTGCAGCATCACTGCAGCAAATTGGTTTGATTTCTTTTAAAAACATCGGACGAGGGCCATGAGTAAATTTAGAAGAGAGGAGCCCAAAATCAGCAAGAAATTAGTAAAAAGTCACAAAAAAAACAAAACAAAACAAAGAAATGACCTGGAAAAAAAGCTAAAAAAAAAAAAAAAAAAAAAATTGTTGGCACAAATTAACACAATTGTGAGTAAATGTTTATGTTAATTGTAAATACAGTTTTGTGAACATTTTTCCATAGCTTTTATAAAAAATATTTTTTTAAATCTACAAAATTTGTGCAATTTGTGAGACATTTGTTGCCAAGGCGCTTATGGCTCATGGTCAATTCTTTTGCAGGAATTCACACGAGCAAAGGTGGCCCTAGTTCATACTTTCTAACATACAAAAAACTGAAATCAGTTCATTTCCTTTCTATCATTACTCTTTGACAGCTATAGGAAAAAGATCTCTCATCATTTTTGCAATAGGGTTTTTATGAATGTCTCAGAATCATACACTATCATTGTTTTTATCAAATTATTCACGCTTCACCAGAGTTCTTTTACTTTTAGGTTCTATTTTTTCTTACTTTGTTTATTGTTATGCACCAAACACCGAGGCAAATTCCTCATATTTAAAAATCTACTTTGCAGTAACCTGATTCTGACTCTTCATACCTCAACACAAACTATATCAGTGATCAGAATTTTGTGTATAGTCATGCACCTGTGATAAAATGTTGTTTCCTTTCTCTGGTTCTACTGTATTTATGTACACAGTATACAGGACAGCTCTGCAAACCACTGTTACCAGCCCCTGGTTAAAAGCTTGGGTATTGAAGTATGTGATATCACATAGTAGTGTCACTGTGAGTTAGAATATGGCTGTGACTTTGTCTTCTCTCTGCTGCTTATTGAATGAATGCATCATTCTTAAAATCATCATGCTCATACTCATCACAGCCAACCAAGTTACTTTTTATTTATGATTACAGTTAATCAGCACAGTGTAGCTAAAACCTTCATGTCACTAATATGTCACTAATATGATGTGTTTGTAGCCTATCACTTGACCTTGTCACATGAAATATTGCTAAATTAATATTTGTAATTACCATAAAAACTAAATTAAAAGCTTAGTCCCAGTTAAACGCCCGGTGTGGCTACACATTTTGACAAATAAAGGCCTGCTTTGGTTGCCAAGCAGCTCATTTTTATAGAAATTCTTTGGATGTGTAAAACCTGATTGTTGGCTACCCACTGGAGCTAACATTAGTTAGCTGTTTATATCGCACATACAAATATAAATGTTTTAACTTGTGTCATTATGGAGATGCTAGACATCATTAGCTCAGTTAGATTCTCCACAATTCAGTTGTTTGGTTTATTTTGCCGAAACGTTGAGCACCAGAGAAGACCGTTATTCATTCAGATTTACCGGCCAGGTAAACGAGAGAGATGGAAAAAACGTAGCCATTAAGTCAGGATATGTGTACATTCCTCGATTACTCAGTAAGTTATTCATATTCCTTGCCTTGCCATAATCCTCGAAAGCCATAAAATGAGTGTCGTAACTCTCTCTCTCTGAAGTGCTGTCTCTTAGAGCTATATCAAATAAATGATTAATGATTGATATGTTATTCAAAGCCTTATTTTTATACAAGTAATATTCATACTGGTTTAAATAAACAATTTAATAGTATTACCCATCTTTGCTGAGTGACAATTTTGTGTGAAAGGAATTAAAGGCCTGTCCCATATAGACGCCTCTTTCAAATATACACAGGTTGAGTTCAGTGATTTAGGCAAACAATAGCCCAGGCTATTAACTGCAGTTTTACAGTGGGACATTAATGAACATGTGGCATTTAAAGGGGCTCTTAACAAGCTGTGAATGGCCAGACAAGGATTTCTCACCAGCATATGTGACTGGTAATCAGTTGACAAATGACAGAGCCACAGTATCTGCCTCCTCTTATCATGCACAGAGCAGGTAGGTGGCAGAGATTTTCGGCCTTTCCCAAACCACCCACTACACCCTCTCCCTACCCACCTTCACTCAGTTTCCACATTAACGTGGAGGGTCTGCATTCATTGTCTTCTTCATTGTTATTATTACAGTTGTTTGTAATATTTATGATTATTTTGTTCATTCTAACAATCAATATTCCCATTTTTACTGTTCATCAGTTACTTGAATGCACTGTCATCAGTCCCTGTGACTCACGTCAAACAGCTGTAAATGAGCTGTCAAGCTGTCATCTGTTTGCGGGTCAGTCAATGTGATGTAATATCTGCTGCACAGAGGATGGTGGGTCAGAATAATCAGAAAATCATGCTGGCTTACACACTGCAAAATCCAACTGGATGTAGTAGAACATCTTGGTATTTTTGGCATACTGCATTTGACACACTATGTACTGGGACATACTAAATCTTTTTCTGGCATACTACATTGTATAGTAGAATCAGAATTATACAAAAGTAACAGGTGTAAAACAATGATCACAGTTTTCTGAGTGTCTACACTAAGCAATTATCGCAACTTGAGTTTAGTCCAATAACAACTAAAAACTCCTGAGGAGCCATGTCAGTGCCATATCAGTCATGGTATGTGAGTGTACAGGGAGTTAGCTGGCACAGCCAGAGAAGGACTCTAATGCTTCTGCTCTGTAGGCTCAAAAACACAGGGGCTTTTTCAGTATATCTGCCTGGTGAGCAACTATCAGTGAAATGAATGGGGAGCCATTTGGAAAGAGGAAACAAACAACAGGTATTAAAGGGAGCCTGACCTGGTATCAAGTCCATCCTTATATTTTCTTAAACCTTGTGCGTCCTGGTTTGTTTTATATGTAATTTAATTATAATTGCCTTACTGTATATTCTAATAATAATAATAACGTTTTGATGTTAACAGACCAATACCGTACATACTGTATATATATAGCTTTTCCAGATAAATTATACTTATATATAACTGAGGTACAGTATTTGTATATAGAAAGTTTCATATTGTGTTCCTGGGGCAACAGCTTTGGTAGTCTATCTGTTTACTGCCTGTCAGCTACTGCCTTAAAAACATTCAGGACAGGAATGTGACAGGAAATACACTTAGACCCATTTAGAATGTTTATGTTGGAACAGTCTATAGCTGTAAATGGAATGTACACGTGATAAAGTAATGACACCTGCTCTGGAACGAAAATCATATCAGGATGTTCCAATAGTCCATCCATCAGGCTGTAAACTGCTGCAATAACACACACACACACACACACACACACACACACACACACACACACACACACACACACACACAGGGCACAGGGTACAGGGCACAGAGGAAATGACATTGTGCTCACACATTTATAGTCACACTTGGAAATCTTTGCTTTTCAGTACTGCAGCAGGAAGAGGTGAGTACAGTAGCCCGTCTTGTCTTCACAAAGGCATTGTAATAGAATAGAAACCTTTCTGTAGTGTTTAAATGTCTCCTGCTGTCCTGTCTAATTTATGACGTTTCCTTAAATAATGTGCAGGATCACTAAGGCAACAAATGCTGAGATATGTTTGGATGTGGCTCAAAGATGAGGAGAAAGCAGAACCTGTTGGTGGGTGCAGTGACAGGGGGAAGTGCTGCCTAAGTCACACTATTTCTCTAAATTTAGTAATGAATAATATCTTCAATTCAAAATGTTGAAAGGTTAGTCACATGAGATTGAGTTGTAGTGTCTTATACTGTAACCACGACTAACAGTATGCATCTCTGATAACACTGTTAGATGAAGTAAATATAAGTGTATGTTAGGTCTGAGGTCAGTAGATGCATGCAACAGTATGCTGACTGATGATCTGATGTAACAATACAGCAGTCTCAACACTGCAAAAGACTGACTGTTTCCTGAACAGCATTGTGTGAGAGCTTTGTCCAGTCAAAGATTAACTGACTGGAGCTAAACCTAAAGGACAACGTACTGTACTTATGGTGTGTCACAGTCATGCTGTGTTGACAGAATATGTTTAACACATATTCTGTACTATTCCCAGTGAAATGTTTTTTTTTTTTTTTTCATTATTCCAAAATGGTTAGCCACGTTGCTAGCTGTAAGAGGAAAAGCCATCTACCTCTTCTTTCAGGTTGCCTGTGTTATAACAACACATTCTCACTACGACCTCGTCACTATTCTATGTTTGGTCATGGACTTTCCACATTGACATATGACGTGCAGGATACCCTGGGTGCATTGGTTGTTGACGTTCTGGGACGCTGTGTTAGCTTCAGCCTGTTACACGCATTGTCTGATTTTAAAATACACTTCCGTTTTCAAAGGAAATGTGCAGTGTGCAAACAGTCTCTTTCAATCATAATAACACTATGTCAGTACAACACTGCAAATTGACTTTTTTTTCCTTCAACAACAAATGCACGTGGTTACGTTTTGTCAGCACATGCACAAGGTTAGGTTTAGGCAACACACGGTTTGGCTTTGCAATCTTACAGGAAGCAAATGCCGGCCTCCCGGGTGAAAGTCGGTGGATGTTGGACACATCCACCACCTCTCCCACCTACCCTACTTGGACTTTCACCACCTTAACTTATATTGTTCTCCTGCCATGTTTCCCCAATGCTGCCGGGAGGTGTTAGACAATAACAGCGACTGGCCAGGTTCATTATAAAGGCCTCACAATAGTGTTGGAGAGTCCTTAGCAAAATTTATCATGAAGGTACTTTCACTTTTCATTAAGTTATACTTCATGGATCTCATAGGAGAAATTAACAACCATCATACAAAATGGCAGCTGATGCAACATGGTGTGTTGCAGGTGGATGGAGCATTCTTTGAGAGAAAAATGAGGTGAGAAATTTGAGTCAAGATGAAATTGTTTTGCTGGTAACACATAGTTGCAGCTCTGAATGGATCGAATACTCAGGAAGATTCTATTTGACTTCTGTCCTAACACCTCCCAATGCTGTGTCTCTCACAATAGTGCACAAAAGGATATTAACAAGGTAAAAATATTCCTGAAAATGCTAAATGACAACAGAGAGAATATACCTATATTTGTCTAGATGAGCTCCCTCCTGTCTTATTTAATCACGCTGACGTTTTGCTGCTTTTAGGTAGAATGGAGAAAGTGAACCACAAACACCACGTTTTGTATCCCAGTATTTTCTGTACAACTATTTCAGTCAGGACCACTTTTAGTCAAAGAAAACAATTTCCATTTGCAGGATTATACTTGGTCGTATGTCTCTGTTCTAAGCCCTTGGGCCTACGCAGAATGCCTCTCCGCACTTCTACGCGCATACAAGGAAAGCCTGAGGCAGAGACAGCAAACCTCACTGCCCTTCCATGTACCTATAAGGAAAGCCTAAGGCAATGAGAGCAGCAGCAAAGACCACCCAGGAGCAGAACAGAGCATCAGTGACAAACAGACATGACATTGAATTGTCAGACACAACAAGAAAAGGAGGAGCTGGGGTGGAGGGGGGTTGCGAAGTGGCGTGCAGAGGAAGCAGCAACATTCAGGCAGGCCAAAGTAGTTTAAACAGGGCGCCCTGAAGATTTGCCAATTGCATAAAATGACTCATTAGATCTATCAACTGACTACCTTCCATCAATCAGGTGCTCCATCAGTTGAATGGGCTGCTTGAGATCAGCTGATGTAGCTTGGATGCAGTGGCGGCTGCTGGTCTTTCAGACAGGGGAAGCTCACTTTAAATTTACATCATATAATTTGTCATATTTTAGCAAGGCAGTAACTTATAAAAGGAACATTTAACTGAAGCCGCTTTTCAACCACACTCATGCCATAGAACCACAGCAAAACACACCTCAAAGATTTTCAGATGGGTTTAAACACCTGAACGGCACTCTGTCAGAAGACTCCACTTGCAAAATCCGCGATGGGACTGAGCTGAGCTGTCAAGTGATGGTGTATATCTCAAAATAGCTGTCAATCAAAACGGGATTCGGCCTTTCGACTGATCCTCCAATCATCATTTGGAAGCTCAGCGTCCAGCCCGGCCGAGGCCCGCTCACAGCTCCATTCACCCCCAGAGACGCTGAGCGTCCGGGGGCGGGACAAAATCGTGGCATTTATCCAATGACCGTCGAGTTTCGGCCCCGAAGGACGACAGGTTCAGGGCAAGCGTCGGGACACAGGCCGACGTCTCACCCGCAGTATTATAATTGTAATGGGATCAGCACTGGAAGTGCGAATGGCTTAATGTGTGTGTTGTGACAAGTCACGCCCGCTTTGACCAAACATCACTAAGCTTTACGACTGGCCTCGGGAGTGACTCCACATCACGCTCGCCAAATTTCGTGCGAATCTGATCAATTTTCATGTCACTTGATGTTTCTCTGTTCGTAGTGCCCCCTATCAGCCAATTTGCGCCAAATCTGGCACAGACCCTCTGGTTGACCTTTGAAACAAGTGACTTCAGTTTGACATTGATAGCTTTTACTTTGACAATAATATGCAACGGTATGTGTTTTTTAGCTAGCAGAAATTTTTTTTTATTTATAACTACCGCATTTTTAGTAGCAAAATTCTTTTGGTAACTTTTGATCAGGCAAGTCTGGAGATTGTATGTTCAAAGTTTCGTGCAGATGGAGCGTAAACGCTAAGAGGAGTTAAAAAAAGTAGGTTTTTGATGTGTAGTGACCTACACAGAGAAATATGCAGTGGAAGATGCGACTCTATTTAGGGAACACGTGGATATAAAGTTTATGAAGATGCGATGTAAAATGTGGAAGTTACAGGCCAAAATGCATTTGCATCCGTTATAGCACCACCTAGTGGAGTAGACACACAATTTTTGCTATGGGTGGTCTGTATGCTGTTCTATATATACCCTGTGAATTTCACAGCCCTAAGCATAATACTTGAGCTGAAATAAATTGTTGTTTATCTTGTAATAAGCCACGCCCACTTTGACCAGTCGTGATTAACTTCAAGATATGGCCTCAGGAGTGACCCAGCATCATACCCACCAAATTTCGTAAATTTTTGTTGGCATTTATTTTGACCAATATATGCAACAGTTCGCCTTTTTGTAGCTAGATAGAAAATTTTATTCGTTAATAATTTGTGCATATTTTGACCGAACAAAATTCTTTTGATAATTTCAAATCAGGTCCAGCTGGAGACTGTACGTGCCAAGTTTCATGCTGATCGGACAAAACCTCAAGGAGGAGTTTGAAAAAGTACGTTTTCCAGTTTTTGCGATTTGGTGAAAAAAAATTATAGGCGGAAATGGGCATGGCCCAGCCCAGGTGATTCAGCGCTATTCAGGGAATCTGTGGATATGAGGTTTTTGAATGTGCGACATACGGTGTGGGAGTTATAGCCCAAAACGCGTTGACCTTGGTTATAGTGCCCGCTGCTGGCGGACATATAATTTTTTGCATCTGAGGTACGTGCAGGGGTCTGGACCAACCCTCCAAATTGCACCACCCTCCCTTGCATGGTTTAGCCTGCAGCACTACTTTTATCTACAGAAAAATAAAAATAGAGAATAATAAAAATGCAAACAAAAACAATAGGGTTCCCAGCACCGCTGGTCCTGGGAAACGCGTATGCTTTGCATTCGCATTCCCCAGGCCCCGCGGGCGTGGCCCCCTAATAATAAAGGTTATGATGTGGTCTACAAACTACAGGGAGCCTAAAGATGGATCTAACAGGACATAAATATTTCTGTGACTTCCTGTATATTCTTTGAAGGCTGCTGGAAACTGTTTGACTTGACTGCAGCTGTATTGTCACAGACCCCGCTGCTGTTGCTGCCTGATCGGAAAATTTTGACTTAATGATGAAGGTGTGTCAGCATTGTGTTGCATCAAAATGTCCATTCTGAAAATGATCTTTACTTAATTTAGCTGCAAAGTAAGATACATCAGATAAATTCATTTGTAGAGGGCAGCTCACAGATTGAAGAGGACTAATACAACCCTCCATGTGTTACAAACTGAAGGCATGAGGTTTAAAAGACATGATAGGGACCAGCTTTGAGGTCTAATGAAAAGATGTTGGAGACCTTTAGCAAGAAGAAAGCTGCTGAACGGTTTATCCATTGGTAGATTTGTTAGAAAGTGTAATGATGGCAGTGTGGATACAGAGAAACAGTTGAGGTCATGTTGAATTCATTCTTTGGAGGAATGTGTGGTGTCTCTTTCATTTCAGACTTTCTGGACACCGTGTAGCGGCTGATACCTTATGTCGTAGATGTCTCCTGTGGGCTTGTGTTGTCTTCTCTTTATCTCTGTCTTCGTGTGTTACTGGGTGCCAGCAGGCTGCTATGCCAACGGCAAGGTCAGCAAAGTATGTGGCAGCATGGAGCCCCATCATCGTGTTCCTGGTCAAACCACCATAAGCCCCTATCACTTAGAAACCAACACCACCACATTCAGTCCTGGAGATCATATCCAAGGTGACTAACAACTACAAATTTGTTGAAATGTTAAAACTCAGCACTACCAATACATGTACGTATTTCCATGAACCCAGCACTATGATGAAGCCTCTAATGTGAAAAATATACCATGCTCATCTTTATCTTTCAGGAGATCTATCCTGAAGCAGAATCCATTCAAAGTTACTCCCACTATTAAAACAGTTTACTATAAGCTTTTAATTATGCAGTACTTCAAGAGGAGGAAACCAGTCAGCATAGTCTTTCTTAATTGTATCAAATGAGGGATGAATTGTAAATAAAACTTTGACCAAACAAATTACTTTGAAGCTCCACTAAAGATTAAACCTGGTCCAAAAACAGGTCCTAGTACAAGTTTAATAAGATATTAGTTTATAACCAAACAAACAGAAAGTATTGATACAATTGACATAATTTTTCTTTTGGTTGTTAACTTTGAATCACTCTTTTCCAGTCACCCTATCTGGAACATCGTATTTTGAGGGCTTTCTGCTTCAGGGCAGAGATGCAGCCAATCAGGGCTCAGTATCCACTGTTGGCACCTTCACCCTGACCAATCTGAAAAAGACACAGCTTCTCACCTGTAATAAGCAACAGGTATGCATAAATGCACAGGCACATAGTAGTAATCAAGTACTATTATGTTTAAAAAACAAAGCGAACAGAAACAGTTGTTACAAAGTAAAAAGTAATGGATCACAAAACCCAGAAACAAAGATAACACAATCAGATAAGATTATTCAACAAAACTGTATGAAAAATACAGTTACAAAAACTGTGTGTGTGTGTGTGTGTGTGTGTGTGTGTGTGTGTGTGTGTGTGTGTGCGTGCGTGCGTGTGTGTGTGTGTCCAGGGTTCAGCAGTGAGCCATACGAGTGATGCCAGACAGACAGAGGTTGTTGTCATCTGGAATGCTCCTGAAGATGCCCCCACACAGGTTCAGTTTTTGTGAGTTTCTTTCTTTCTAAATGCACCTTTAAAGCAAGCTCATGCTAAACAATGATTACAGTTTTGTTGTAAAAGATCACTACAAAAGATCAGGATGTTGTTTAAGTTATACAGCTAGGTAGCTTGTCTGCCAAGCAATAGCAGTTCTTGACAGGGGCAAGGGGGAGCATTTCACCGAAGCCATGAGCACCAAAGAAGACCATAATTCATTCAAATTTACTGGCATGGTAAACAAGAGAGGCCCAAAAACATGTGGTAACTCCCTACCTGTCATAAAGTCCAAACATGTCCATTCTTTGATTATTTAGCCCATATATTCCTTTGGTCTGTCAGGGTCCTGAGATCGAAAGAATCAAAATGGGTTTTCATAAAAACGAACCCAAGTTTTGACTGTTGCTGTGACAGGATAAAATGGTGTGTGTTTCGGTACGCTGAGTGCTGAAACACCCTCTCTCTCTCTCAGTTAAGGTCAGTTCAATTCAATTAAATTTGGTTCAATGCAATTCAATTCAATTCAGTGCAACTGAGTTCGGTTCAACAGGCTTTATTGGCATGACATTTAACATGCCAAAGTACAAATACCGTTAAAAGGTAGTGAATAACATTTACAACTGATTACACAAATGACAACAGTCAACACAGCAAAATAGGTATTTAAATTAGTAAACAAAATATAAAAACATATATATATATATACAGTACATATATAGATATACATATATACTGTGGAGGTTAAGCCAATGCTTTAAGCCACTGAGGTGCTGCACCAGGATGACCTAATTGACGCGTTGATTGTTACCGTGTCTGATGAATCAAAGTCTGAGTCAAACTTGTCAGTTGAACACTTTGTCCATTTATTTTCCATCACAAACGTGTCAGTGTCCATTAAACTCGAACAGGTTTCCAAAAACACTCAAAAACATCCACACGTGTAACTCCAGTAGCACCTAGCTGCTTCAGTGGTCAAAAACTGTTTACCTTTTCAGGTGGAACACCTGACTAGACAAAGAAAGGTTCCTACCATATATAATAACGGCTGCTAATTACCCCATGAGACCTGATACCCAATACACCATACACCATACACCATACACAAATTAAATTCATTCATTCACATTCTGCTCCTACATATACATACATACATATCTTATATCTTTCATATATGTTTACCTATAAACACATATTTTATGTGTTTGTGTGTGAACAAAAATGGAGCAGAGGAGTAAATAAAGAGCAATCTGTGAGCTGAAAGGCAATGAACTTTTGTGTGTTTTTGATGTTGTTGTTGTTGTTGTTGTTGTTGTTGTTGTTGTTGTTGTTGTTGTGTGTGTTTGTATCATAGGTGTGTATGAGCAACTTTGCTAATGATTAAAATAAGAAACAATTAACAACAATATATTGATACAAAATCATACATGTAAATTGTAAAGAAAAAAAAACCTTATGAAATGTAGATCTAAATAAAAAGGCAGAGTGTGAGCTGTACGGAGATGAACTCTCGCTGTCATGTGTTGTTGTGCTGGTCATATCTTGCTGCATCTATGGCACAGACACTATTTTCTTCAAGTAGATGGAGTATTTTAGTCTAGTCAGTTTGATTTTTGTAAAGAACATTGTTCTGATGTCTTCATATGTGCTCCATTGAAGTCTCTTCATCTAGCTCTCTCTCTCTGATGCAAGATCAAATAAATGATTCGTAATAGGTATGTTATTCAATAGCCTAATTTTTATACAGGTAATATTCATACTGGTTTCAATAAACAGTTTAATAGTAGGCTGTTTCCCGATGTTTGCTGAGAGAGAGTTTTGTGTGAAATTGTTTAAAAACCCATCCCATGTCGATGCCTGTCCCAGTATACACCAGTTCAGTAATTGAAGCAAACAATAGCCTGGGCTATTAATTTAAGTTTTACCTTACATTATCACTAAATGAGTATGCTTGTGTTTATTGTTTTTTATGTGTAATATTGGTCAGTTGGAGAAACAAACCTATAGACATAATGGTGCTATGTAATAATTATGTTTAATATATTGGGTACCCCAAAGATGTGGTCCAAGTCTCCACCCCCCAAACTCCCCAACCCCAAACTACAAAGGGTCTAAAACCACCACTACACCACCACACTTCCTAGTAGCCTTTAAATCACAACACTAACATGTTCATACAGAAGACATACTGATATGAATTTGTGCTAAGTTGGATGTACTGAAAAGGCAACAAAATAACCAAAATCAATAATCCAGTTGGCCACCAATGTTGTTACATGTAGATATTTGGTTGACTTTAGGTTATGATGTTGGATGACCAAAATCCAGTGTCAGGACAACATCTAATGCCAACATCGGTTTGATGTTGAATACTGACAACAGGTGACGTTGATATTTTGTTGGTTTTAAGTTGTGTTAAGTAACCAAAATCCAATATCTTCTAAATGTCTGGTGCCAACATCATCTTGTCATAGAATAATGACATTTGGTCATAAGGTATGAAGAACATAACATCTGCAAAACTTCATAATGTTAATGTACATACAAGCTGAAATTCAGTCATTAGACATTCAAATTATTGTTAACCTAAATTTTCATTCCAACCAAAATTTAATGTCTGTCTGACATTAGAGTCCAATGTCTTTCTGACGTCATATTGACATCTAATGCCATCTGGGAAGACTCATCCAATGAGACTACAAATATCCACAGCGATTAGCCATTTGTCTCATATGAAAATAGAATGTCTAGAATATAGAGGGTTCATTCTCTGGAGAGCATTGATACAATTATTAGATTTTCATTGGAGTGGAAATTATAATTACCTAAGAGTGTTACAAAAAGTAAATGTCTGTTCTTTTAAAGCAATGTTTTATGACAGTCATTGACTTTATTACTTTATCCCCAATGCATGTATATCTATGGGTATATTTTCCAGTGTGACTGTAGTTGCCCACTACGATGTATTTTGGGTGAAGCTGCCTGGACCAATCATCTATCAGCATGGTGGTACTCCCCACCCCCCTCAGTCAGACACTACACCTCCTCCAGTACTGCCCACAACCATGCCTTCCATCCTGCCTGGGCCAGTGAGTGCACCGACATTTTATTATTGGTGATTATTAATTGTGACATCAATTTCCTGTCTGAACATACAGTAATCAATTAACTTTAATGTGAAATGAGTGTGACAGATTAAGACTAATAATGTTATTTTACATATTTAGTTTACTTCTGAGGGATGTGGCCAATCAAAATCCTGCCTGCTAGATCCTCCAGGCTGTGATCCAACAGATCCTCATTGCTTCTTCCTGTCCATGACCACAGAGGGACCAGACAAAACGGTTGGACTATTAATGAAATACTTCACCCGTAAAATGAGTATTTGTTTATCAGTTAATCACTGTATGATATGTTGAATTCATGCCTCCACGGTGAACACGGTGAGAATCCAAAAAAGCCAAACATTCCTCATGAACGGAAGTAAATGAGAGCCATGTTTAACAACAGCAAAACTACTGTATATCAAAACATCTCTTAATAAACTCTCACACAACTCACACAGTACAATCCAAATCTCATTTATCCAGTCATATGCTGAGTACTTCTCAAACACATGCATTTTTGCTAAAACATTACTTCTTACACGTCTACTAGCAGCACGCCTTGAGCAGGCGCAGCATTTGAGCTCCACTTGAGCAAACTTCAAACACGTGCACAAGCACAATATTCAGTTTTTACTGACCACAGGGGTAGCCAAAAAAAAAACTGTGAGTGTGCGTCAGGAAAACTGCGTGTACTGCATCTACAGTGGGGGAAAAAGTTTTCAGACACCCTTAAAATTTTACACAATCTCAAATATTATCATGAAATATTTGTGGAAAAATCCTTTTTGTGTTTCAAAAGGTGTGGCTGCATTAGACAGATACAAACAAATACAAATGATATTTTTTTGTTTATTGTTTACAAGAAAAACTAACAAAACTAAATTCTTGACAGTTTCAATATGTCAGTTCTCAACACTGTCAGTATCAAAGTCAACAAATAACAGAGAATGTGTTCAAAACTGAACAAAAAATAAATAAACCATCACATCATCAAATTAATATTTAGTAGTCCTGCCATTAGCACGCAGTAGAGCTCTAATCCTGGCTGGCATGTTCCCCACGAGCCTTTCACACTGTTGAGGGGTAATCTTGTCCCATTCTTCTTGAATTACTGCTTTTAATTCTTCTAAATTCTTTGGTTTACGCTTTGAAACAGACCTTTTGATAATCCACCACAGATTTTCAATGGGGCTCATGTCCGGGGATTGAGCTGGCCACTCTAAGACCTGGATACTGTGCTCCTGCAGCCAAGTTCTACTGGCCCTGGATGTGTGGCAAGGGGCATTATCTTGTTGAAACATCCAGTTCTGACCTCAACGGAACAGTGCACATGCAGAAGGGAGAATGTGGGTTTCCAGAATGGCACAATACTTGGCAGAGTTCAATGTGCCATCACAGACAGTGAGATGACCAACACCAGCAGCACTCATGCATCCCCAAACCATGATACTGCCTCCACCATGCTTGACAGTGGGTACTGTACATGCTGGAGATAATGCTTTGTCTGGCCTTCTGCGTACCCTCACATTAGCAGGAGGAAGATAAAGCTGGAAAGTGGACTCATCTGACCACAGAATCTTCTTCCAATTCCTGGCTGTCCAGTTCTTGTGTGCTTGGGCCCAACGACGCTGGGCTAACCTCTGTCTCTCATTGATCAGGGGCTTCTTGACAGCCTTGTGGGACCTTAAGCCATGATCTAGAAGCCGGCCACGTACAGTGCAGGTGGAACACTGGACACCAGTTTGGTTTGACCACTGCTGCTGAAGCTCCTGTGATGTCATTCGGCGTTTTTCCCTGAACATGCAGATCAGGATGCGGTCATTTCTTGCTGAAGATCTTGCCCAGATCTTGGTTTGTTTTCCAAGCTGTTGGTTCGTCTGTATTTCTGCAGAGTGTATCCAACTGCTGAAGGACTGCATCTGCACTTCCTGGCTATCTGGCGGCAGCTGCACCCTTCCCGGCTGAGAATCTGTATCTTCAGGTGTGTTTCCTGCGTTATGTGGGAAAATTACCTGAAGGTTAATTTTACACTTGTTTTGGGCACCACCCTCTCAATGGAAAGTGACCGTAATCAAATGAATAACTCTGTAAATCAATCATTAATTTGTCTTTACACTTATCAATTATAAATCAGTCTCAATATCTAAGTTATGAGTTCTCTATACAGTGATCGTGGACATGGACAACGACTTGGCGATGAATGAAAATTTATTTGATAAAATGTTTAACAACTGAGGAAATTTAAATTAAATGGAGATGAGATTAAATTATGTAAAATCGCAGGAAGTGTAAATCGGTGGAAGCAATAGATAACACTTTGGCAATTATTCAATTTGGCGATCGTGAGAAAAGTGTGTAACTCGGGACAAATTGCAGATGCAAAACTATTTATCTAACGCGACCTAAATTAAGATCCGAATAACTAAGTCTCCTATTCGACATCAACTCTTATCACAACACAGCGGCTGCATCAGGTGAGGGAAGGTTTGCCTACTTTCACAGTCTCCCCGTGGGACGATGCCAACGGGACCCAGTGATGGAGGGCAGCAGGCCGGCTGGCGAAGTTCTTCTGGTCCGTTATCTTAAGCTGCTGAAAGTCTTAGTTTGGCAAAAGAGTCACTGCCTTGGAAAAAATTCTGGCAGGTGGCTGGCTGCTGGACCAGATGGATCTTGGATGGAGTTGCAGGTCGAATAGAGGCTCCGTTATGGGACTGTAGCTACCTGCTTATGATAAAGTTAAAACAATCTCGTTTTCCGTACGAGATTATTACTAAAGTTATCATTAAGGCTTGAAATAAAATTAATGCGATCGGTTGGCTTCGTCACCTCAGGTGTAATATTACTGGAGGCCCAAAGGAAGGGAAAAAAAAGAAAAACTCAGGACCGGCAAGCAATCCAGGTGCACAGAACTTAATATTGCCAGTCACACGAAGTGGGAAAAGTTACGCGGTGACCGAGAAAAGAGCGTAACGGGTAAAGCATAAAAAGTCTTACAAAAAGAAAAGTTGAAAAACAAAAAGAAAAAAAACAATGGAAAAAGAAACATGAACTTGAGAAGAGGAAAAGAAGAACAGACGAGAGGAGAGAGGATGGGGGTGGTATTTAGTCCGTGAGACAGTCTGTGCGAAGTGATGTTCCTGCTGCTTCTGATCTCAGCAGGTCAGTGGGCTTAAAAAGCTTAATTGATGGTCCTGGTCTGGCTGAGGTGTCATACATGCTGGGTTTTCCAGGATGCAGATCCGCAACCTGGAGTCTGGAAGGTTTTGGAACTGACACCCAGACCTCTTGTCCATATATCTGCAGTTCCTGTTTTGAAGGTTAAAAGCTCACAAGGCTGTTCCTCCTACAGTTAGGTTCCTTGTTTTAGCCATATTTGTCTCTGAAGAACTGTCAAATGTGCTGGCTTTATATCGACATGAAGCATGGCAACAAAAATTTTTAAAGTTAAAAGTTTTTATGGCTTTTTTAGGATTTGTTTAGTAATTTGGCTGTGACTATACTAAAAGAAATTGCACTTGAAGACCTAAGAGTGATTCTTAATGCAATATTTTACAAATGCATGGGGTGTCCGAAAACTTTTTTTCACCACTGTAATTATCTCTACAGCACATAATAGGCCAGACTGATGTGCACCTCTACAGTCTACAGTTTACAGTCTATGTTCCAGGTGTGCCGATCACTGGCACTCTTCTAGCCCTGTCATGTAGCATATAATGACATGACAAGACAAAACAACCTTTGGGGGATGTTTTTTTCTGGTGGTGCATTAGTAGAAGTGGAGCAGTGTGGATCAATGTAAATTAATGAAAACAACATACTGTTTATTTACTTTATATACTATAAATGTAATAATATTACCCAAAATCCAGTTGGTAACGCATTGTAATACTTTCTTACTGCTAAAACATACTATATTACTGCAATGTGTTACTTTTGTACTTTTGTCACCTGCAACCCTGCTGAGATGCATATTCCAAATGAGCTGTCTACATGCCCAGAGAACGGGCATGGGAAAATGCCTCACTTGGAATAAGGCCTAACACATAATACACATAACACATAACAAAGAAAATATGCTGTTTACATGAGTTGTATAAAATTCTATGTGTATTGTCATATTCAGAATAATCATGGAATATTAGTGTGCATGTAAACGTCACCAGGTTGCTTTTGCCAGTTAATTTGCTAGACTGCCTTACAGCACAATGTCAGAAGATTTTTATTTTGTCACTCACATGGTTTGCTATAGTTAAACTAACAAGGTGAAGAATGAGCTTTCACTCTCATTCCCCTGTGGTCTCACTGAAATCTTTCTGTAATTCTCAGGCACACCCACTCTTAGAACACTATGGTAAATATTTACAGAATACAGTGATGTCTACTACTTAATGAAGAAAAATATCTATGTTTCTCTCACTGTCCTGTTGTTCCTGAACATTGCTGATAGTTACATCGAAGCTATCTGAAATGATGGAGATTACATATTAACATTAATGTCACCAACTGAATCTTCATCACGTTTCTCTGCAGGCTGTGATATTCGAACTGAGTGGCCCAGCGCAGGGATATGTTGCCTTTGCACTGTCCTGGGACACATGGATGGTAAGTTAAAAAAATTAATTAAAATTAATTAAATTAACCTGAATATGACAGCTGATGGAATTCTGTGTTTATGCACATGTGTATGTGTGTGTGCCCAGGGCAATGACGATGTGTACATGTGTATAAATGATGGGGGCCGAGTATCAGCAAGTGCTGCCTTAGTCAGTGGACGAACACATCCTGAGGACGAGTCACAGGTGAGAAATGAAAATAAATCCTTACATAAATCCAATGGGCAGAATGAGAGCCTGGAACATTTAACAGTACAATAGATGTTATTGACAACAAAAGAAAAAACAGACTAATGTTCACTGCATGTATGCTGTAAAGTCTCATTTCAACCTCTCCTTACTTTCCTTGTTTTTCTTTAAACTTTTCAAATTTTACTGTGGTGTTCTATTTTACAACTTTGTTCATGAAAATATTGAATTGACTATTGAGTACAAAGACATGGTGTGCCTTTAGACATACAGTTTCTTTCTTGAATGTGTTTAAAAGGTGTAGTTCAAAATGTTGTTATTTTCTTCCTTTCCAAGAGTTATATGAGAAGACTGATATCAGAGTCCTGCACCGTGCTGGGTACCTGTGGATAATCCACAAAGAGCTGTATAATGGGTAAAAATATGTATATACTATACAAATTCATGGGTATGGGTACGTTAAGAATGAACTATACACAGACGGGCAGTGGATGAAAACAAAAATGTATTTTTTATTTTGTAGAATAAAATAAATGAAAAAGATGTGCAGTATATGTGCAATATTTCGGAACCTAAATCACTATTATCAAACCGCAACTCCTTTTATTTTGAAGTCAATGACACAAGTGGAACCTCTGACCCCGTCGTCACATTTGTCACAGATGTGGAGGACTCCAGCCATGAGATGTTACAGCCCGAGGATTAGGTGGCAGAACATCAAGTTCAAGACACCCAAGGAGGATATGGTGGTGGAAGGAGCATGCTAAAATGTTTCCTAACCTGGCAGTGATTGAATGTTTTCACCATCTTGGCATCAAGCACAGCCAGGGAAAGAAACGTTCTCTCTGCTGGATTAGTAATTCAATAACGGAGAATCCATAGTCATGTGAATGACTGTAGCCTGTGTGTGTTTAATCACGGGTGTAAGTCAGGTTGCGGGACTTTTATTGACGGGTGTGAGCAGGAGCGGCTTTGACTTAAACATAATGACGGGTAACGGGTCAGTTCTGAGCGGATATGGGTGGATGAGGGTTTTCAAAAATGGACCCATGCAGGACTCTGATTGATATCGATCTCATGTCTGAGTGTTAACTAGGAAGCTGGAGTCAGGATTTGGTTAGCTTAGCTTAACATCAAGACTGAAAGCAGGGGAAAACAGCTAGTCTGGCTCTGTCCAAAGTTAAAAAATACACATATTAACACATCTTAACCTCACTAATTAAGTAGTATATTTCTTGTTAGTTTCTTGTTAGTCTGTACATAAACAAAAATGTGAAAGGGCTTGTGGTTTGGTGAGTGTAGCTAAATGGAGCGAAAAAAACAGCCATAACCAGCAATACTGCACAGCCCAGCTGATTCCCACTATTCTTCATGTTAAACTAGGCTAACCACATCACAAGTCCAACTCAACACTGAATGCACAGACAGCAGATTAATATCCGACTTATTACAAAGAAAGAAAATTACTGAATTCCCTAAAATCTCCCTTCCTGAAACTGAATTCAGTCTTAGAGAAACTTCTGCATTTTCAGCGTGGACCCTTTTTTATAATGCTTTTGTGTCCAAGTGACTAATGGAGTCAACAATTTTTGACATTGGTCGAGTATTGAAAGAGATGAAACTGGCTGAAATGTAATCCCTACAGGCAACTGAGCACCATCGGTTTACGTGCTCTACAAGTTTTTCTTTGCCTCTTACAGGCTCAGATAATTATTGTTTGAGTGTCTGACAACATTACAGAAAGGACCCTATGGAGAAATGAGATGTTTCTTTCTTACCTTTTGCTGTCTGTTTGTTAGTGTGTGTAATCAAGTCTTGCTCACAGAGAAGTCTCGTTTTATAATCTTGGTGACTTTTTCACATTGTAGAAATCAGTCACGACATTGACAATATTTTATACAATGCTAAGCAGGGGTAGGTGATATGGCCCTAAAATAATAACAAAATATTTCAGGGAATGTTTGCGATAACAATATTCTTGACAATATAACAAATTAGTAAAAAAAAATGTTATTATTAATTTAAGAACACAGAATTTCAACAAGATTAGTGATATAGTTTTACATGTCAACCTAACACTTTGCCTTCAAATATTCAGTAAAAACTAAAGAAACATGGGATGGAAAGAAGCTGTGCTGCTGCCAAAGGAGCCACTGAATGAGTTCCCTCTAAGTGGTAAGTTGCAAAAAGAGTCTGAGAAGCCAGGGGCTGTTCATAAAATATTCAGGACGCCACAGTTTATTCCACACTACTGAAGCTGCTCCTCTTATTGAAACCACTAGTTGCTAATAATTTTGCTCTCAGCCATGCTTGTTGGTGTCATGAGTAACAGTTTGACATCAATATGCCAACAGGGCAAAATATTGCGAGTATCACAATATGAATTTATATCATATTAAAAATTATACTAGTATTATCATGAACAATATGATATGGCACACCCCTAATGCTAAGATACACTTTATTTATTCCAACACAACAAACTCCTTCTGGCACTCCTCTATCCAACTATCACTAATGTTTCCACCATTGTTTTTCCTGGAACAAGTCACCTCTCCAGAGATTTCAGAATGAGACCTCTCCTTAGGGAAGACTTTGTAACACACCAACAAATGGACCGGTGAAAGTCACAGAAAAATGTTTAATTTCTCTAGAGGGTCCTTTCCGTAATGCTGTCAGACACTTCGAATAAGAATCTGAGCCTGTCAGTCTCAAAAACATACACTTTTAGACGGTGCACAATTGCCCACAGGGATTATATTGCAGTGTTTTGCTGCTGCCGCCTACAGCGCTCTCTCTAAATACTGGACCAATTTTAAAAATTGTTGTCTCCATTAGTCACTTTGACATAAAAAATATGAAAAAATAGGGTTGAGCCTAACAAATATAGAAGTTTCACTTTAAGCCCTAAATGTTCTGTGTGTGTGTGTGTGTGTGTGTGTGTGTGTGTGTGTGTGTGTTTGTGTGTGTGCTTGCAGTCTGGTCTCTCCTCAGTGTCATGGCGGCTGGCAGATGGAGTGATTCAGTGCAGCTTCAGTAGACCAGTCAAACTGAGCGATCAGGAACCAGCACGTTTTGATCTGAATCAAGACTACTTTCTGTTTCTAGCCAGCGGATGTGCTCAGCATGGTAAGAGAATATACACACATACATGTTAATTTGGAAACAGAACCCACTGACCTTGGCAGTTCTCCTGTGTCTTAGAGGCCAAGTAAAGTTCTTATCAATCTGTCAAAGCTTTATTATGTCACATGGAAGTTGGTTAGAAGGGTATCAGTTTTATTTGGGGAACAGGATGTCATTAACAGGAAATGATGAGCACATAAAACAGAGGCCTATTCAGTGTTGGCTTTTTCTTACATTTTGGTTAATGGTTAATTGGCCTTTCAAGATTGAAGTGATTTATGAATGCATGACAAGAACAAGTTCTTATTCTTTACTAACTTTCACTGTTGCTGTACTAAGAGAAAATGCTATGAAGATGCTGCAGTTTGAGTTGACTTGTGTGTCATTTAAATCACATTTAACTGATAAGAATTCATTTTCATTGCTGTTTGTTTAAAGGGTGTGTCAGCCTGGAGGTACCGTAAGCGTTACATGACCGACATAGGTCTGGGATTTCTAGAATGACTGTCAAACAATAACACTGAAAACTTTGATTTCCCACTGGTTACTAATGCACCAGGGGTAGCATTAGTAGATTAATGGAAGTACTGACTTAAACAGTAATTACTAAAATTAAAACAAGCACTATTCTTGTGTCTCTCCTCCAGGTGAAGTATGGAAACATAGCCAGCAGCCATTAATCTCCACCCACAGAAAACACATCACTGGACCCCCAGAGGTCCTGAGAGGCTCCCGGGGACCCACCATTATGAAAATGCATGGTTTGTTGAGTGCTCATGTTTTACGTTCAGGTCACTGACAGTGTCTGGTGCAGTGACATACTCCCAGGGATATATTATCTAGGCCTAACAACAGGTGTGTAACAATACATATATTCATACTGAACTGTTGGGTACTAGGCTTTTGGTGCAGTACATGTTACAAACCCAATGATATGTTGAACTATATCCTATATATTTGGAAACGAAAATCTACGGCTCAAATTGTGTTAAATATAATATTCTCAGTGCCACTGTGCTCAACAAGGCAGCCCACAGGATGGAACAGGAAACACTCTGCCTGCCCCTCTCACCCCCAAACTAGAACATTCTACTCCAGTGAAACACACTGAGAGGCAGCTACGCTAAGCTAGCTCATTGCAAGATGGTTAGTAAGACCATTACCACACCAGAAACAGAAGATCCTCCAATAACCCACAGGTTTGATGTTTGGAGCCACATTGGTTTTGCTGTGAATTATGAGGGCTATGGAGAGAGAGAGCAGGATAAAAACACACCGAGCCAAAGAATGAGCCGCAGCAGCACAGCTACAGACTCTCCTTAGCAGCTAACCAAGTAGCACAGTAACATACATGACCTCGAGCCAGAGGACACGCTGCTGCACAACCACAGGCTCTCCTTAGCAAGAACCACACACATGTGGTTGCACAGCACAAACTCCCCCCGAACTGGTGAGTGGTGGAGTTACTGCGCAGCTGTAGCCTCTTGTTTTGCAGCTAACAGCAATTAATGTTACAAAGCACACACCCACAGCAGTAAGCAGTAACTGCTGGCAGGCTGCTTAGCCGATTCAGCCAGATAGACCAAACGGTACATTTGTGATTTTTAGCTTGTGTCATGTATCTATTAGACTGAGAGAGCTCAGAGAGCTCTTGGGATATAGCAAACTCGCCGCCAACACACAGTGGGCGAAAAAAAAAACTGATACTATGTACTCTAATGTCAGCAGTAACATTTTTATACAGAAGGACATAGAAATGGTTAAAAAATAATTCACCTGTGTGTTTAAGAAAGAAATCACTCATTTTCCTTTACCCAGATTTTATCAAGTCCATATCAGCCAGACAGTAATTCCTGTTTTGTACAAAAGAACAAAGCTCAAATTATGTTGACATTGACACTGAGGAGAGACCAGACTGCAATTATGCATTTAAAACTTTATAAATAAAGGAAATTTCTCTGGCATTCCTACTTTTACAACCATGACACTGCTGTATTGTATTGAACCAAACCATGAATTTTGTGAACCATAACACCCCTAGTTAACAAGATTTGATTCCATTAATTTTCTCTGAGTTACCTACAACACAAAATTATCCTAATCAGATCACTTAGTATGCGATAAATAATGTAAATAAACTCTACGGTTTTACTTACATATTCCAGTGATATATAAGAAGGAGAAGATGCAATAGTCTTGCCATTATGATGTTGCAGGGCAGTATTTAACTATTTTGAGTGTAACATTTGGTGTTTACTTTGGGAAGTGTGTGTAGCTGCAGAAAGTAACTGCCTGATTGCCTCAACCTCTCTAGGTGCATTAATGTTGTTAGCTTGGATGCTAACAGGAAGTGTTGGTACCTTTATTGCCAGCTTCTACAAACCTGACTGGCCAAATCATACTCTGCTCGGCCAGAAAGTGTGGTTCCAGGTAGATATTAGACATACATACACACAAACACACACAAACACACACACACACACACACACACACACACACACACACACACACACACATTGTGTTTTTATTGCAAAATAAAAAAAAAGAAGAGAGAAGAAACGACAATACCGTGGTGTTGAAAGCTATGTTGTCGTGTGTATGTGTGTGTGTGTGTGTGTGTGTGTAGGTTCATCGAGGCCTGATGATGCTAACTGTGACTCTGACCCTTGCAGCCTTTTGCCTCCCATTTTTCTACAGAAAAGGTTGGAGCAAGGTACAGAACAAACACACACACACACACACACACACACACACACACACACACACACACACACTCTACAGTTGTATTTACATATTCCAGTGATATAATGTCAACAGGAGTACAGTTGGACTCACATACGAGGATATAACAGTCCTCGGAAATCAGTGACACTGATACAAACAATATCTGTAAGTTCAGAACGTGCAGTATCTTATGTGTATGTACTGTATGTATATATTTTATCATTGAACATCTTAGTTTACAATACAATACAATACAATATACTATATTGTCCCACTTAGGGAAATTTGTCTTGGACTCAGCAACTGTGCCATAAATGCCTTGACAGCCACAATGACAGCAAACAATATATCACCAGGCATACCATCTCAACAATTACATAACAGTATTGCACATATCCCATAACATTATACACAACACATACATACACCAATGGAAAAAACATATGCTAAAGATCACCATAATAAAAGCACTATAAAAATTACTGCACAATCTTTGGCCTCAAGCAGCATTGTTCAGGAATTTGATGGAGGTTGGAACAAATGAATTCTTAAAACGGTTGAGTTTGCAGCTGGGGACTCTATATCGTCTGTCCGAGGGTAGGAGCTCGTATTCTAAATGAAGAATATGGGATGGCTCAGTCACTATCCTCTGGGCTTGCCTAAGAACAGTTTGTTCATAAATGGACTGCAAGGTCTGATAGTCACTTTTTCCCATCACCTTCATGGCCGTGTGCACCAAACGAGCCAGTTTGGTTTTCAGCTTTACAGTAAGGTTGCCATACCAGGCTGACATCCCATATTGGACCAAGCTCTCCGGTACCGCCTGGTAAAATAAAAACATGATGCTTTTGTCCACACCGTACAGTCTCAGTCCGCACAAGAAATACAGTCTTTGCTGTAAACGGGAACACAGACTTTCCACATGGACATTCCAACTAAAAGAGTTATCTAAGTGAACTCTGAGATACTTATATGAGCTGTCCTGCTCAATGGGTGAGTCATGTATGACAACAGGACTGTAGTCCCCAACTGATCTCGGGTCTAAGACCATCTTTTAGTTTAAATCAGCGCTGTCACAAAAGTAAAATGGTGTTTGTTGTTATATTCTTCCACCACCAGTAGAGAGGGATGCTGGATCAGTCATCAATTGCTACACAACTTGTGTTTGTATTTGTGTGTGTGTGTGTGTGTGTGTGCATGAATGTGTGTGTGCAGCATGCAGGTGTTCATCCGTATCTAGGCTGTTGTGTTTTAACACTATCTCTGATTCAACCAATAATGGCTGCGATCAGACCATCACCTGACTCACACAGGTAAATACCTTTTACATTTACATGCAGTTGCAACTGCAATGCTTCCTCCATTTCTGACATAATCTGAGGCCTGCCTCAAATGATCAGCTAAAGGATTTAGAAGGTTCACACAGTGGATCTTGCTCAACATCTCTTAAGCCCCTTCTCCACTGCACAAAAAGCCCTTATTACACTGCTTTTGCATTACTTTGACCAAAATAAGCTCAGAAGAACTAGAGTTAATTTTAAATGGATGTGGGTCTTGTTGTTTCATAGCAGGTCATCAAAGCACAGAGGCTCCAGTTTAATACAGTTCATTTCAAATCCAGTGCTGCCCATGTCTGACCCATTCATACATTCACATACAGTGGTTACCACTTTATATTAAAATGAAAAGAAAAAGACACGGGGGGTTAGTCAGGTAGAGAATCAAAGTCTGATTATGAGATATGGATAAATATTTGTAGGCCTTTGATATGAAACCAGTCAGTCACTATGATGAGCACAAACTAATACCCCGGAGCTGAAAGACACACCTGCTAGTTCCCAGTGTGTCTGTCAGCTACAACAGCACAGGAGAGAGATTTATGCACATCCAACATAAACTAAGATCACCCAGATGTGTCGATCACCAAGACAAGCAAAAAATGAATCGGAGGCCAGCTCCTTATCCCAAGAATAGAATAGAATAGAAATCTTTATTGTCCACTCATGTGAAAATCCATCTTTGGCCTCACAAGAACATTCGTCACAGGTATACACAACTCAATGCAAACACAAACAAGACATACATATATGTAATGATATTCTTACGACTGTATGTGAATGTACCTCTGCAGGAGATCCATCTTCAACTGGGGCCACTGGGGAGTTGGCTCTGTGACTGAGATCGTGGCAGGTTGGTATGCATTCAAATGAATTTACAAACATTTTTAATAATACCTTACTTCCTGGAGCTTCCTACCCGGCTGATCAAAGTTACATCATGTCCTCTGTATGTGACTGCAGTGGCAACCATGTTCCTGGGGATGCGTCAATCATCACTTCTCCTTCCCCAGCCATGGGCAACGCATGTTCTGATTGGCTACGTGGCATGGCTGGCCTCATTTAGGGTCCTCCTCCTGGTGCACAAACACCTTTACATCAGAAAATGTAGGAAAAGTTGATTTTACTTATAGGGTACATTAGGGTTTTACTGCTACACGTTTGTTCTGATGAATTGTGATGACAAGGAGTTATCCATCACGACTTGGCAGAGTATTGAGAGCACTATTGAGTGCTTCTCCATATACCTGCATGCTGCTCTAACTGTTGTTTGTTTGACCGACAGCATCGGGGTCAGATGACCAACAGGCCATCCTATCTGACCCGCCAGAGCACGGTTGCTGGGTAGGTATGAGTTTGAATAGCTTTTTTTTTTGAAGCAGAGAGATGCAGTCAACAGATACATCTGTTAACCTCAGTGTAATGCATATTCACATGAAACGAAATTTAAACATCCTGTTTCACACTGCTTTTTTGTTTGTGTTTGTGTTTATTGCGCTTTATTTTTTTACTGAAAGGTGTTAAGATCTATACATATAAGGAGCTTAAACAGTAACACCAACTGCCCAATAAAAACATTAATATTCTGAAGTTATGTTGTCAACATGGGGTTGCCAGGCAACTAGTGGAGACTCCAGGAAGTTACTCAACCTGGCCAAGAAATTTCACTTCAGTTTTTGTATGGATTAAACAAATTTGTGAGCTTTAGACGGGCTGATCTTGTTACCTTTAAGTCACATTAGCTGTTTCCCTGTTTTCAATCTTAATGACAAGTTCAGGTAAGCTAACTGCCTGCTGGCTGTAGCTTCACGTTCATGAGAGAGCTACCAATCTTATTATCTACCTATCATAATAAGCACAGCTACTGTTTTAAGTGATGATAATCAATTTGTTCTATTAAAGGGTAACCTCAGTATTTTTTTTTCATCCTGGACTCTACTTCCCTATGTTTTTTTCAATTCAATTTTATTTATAAAGCCCGATATCATAAATCACAATTTTCCTCAGAGGGCTTAACAGCATACAACATCCCTCTGTTCTTTGGACCCTCACAGTGGATAAGGAAAAACTCCCCCAAGAAAACCTTTTTACTGGGAAAAAAAAATGGTAGAAACCTCAGGAAGAGCAACTGAGGAAGGATCCCTCTTCCAGGACGGACAGACGTGCAATAGATGTCGTACAAAACAGATCAACATAATAAATTAACAGTAATCAATATGACACAATGATACATAAAGAGAGATGGAGACAGAGAGAGAAGTTGAGACAGAGCCAGAGAGAGATGGAGGACAGACAGCAATGATAATAGCTAACGACATTCATTTATGTAACAATATTATAGTAATAATTATGGTAATTGTGGTACAATATGTTGTAGGCATAAATTAATATATAATATTATATGTATGTGACAATAATCATATGTGTATAATAACAGTACAAGTATGACTAATAGTAACAGCAGCAGTGGGAGCCATCAGGCAGGACCACGGCAGCAGCACAACCACAACACATCATCCAGGCACAGCTGCAATACAAGTTAACCTACGAGACAGTGAAGCACAAAGGCTCTGGAGAACAAGCCGAGTTAGTGACATGCAGTAGAGTCAAGTTAGTGACATGCAGTAGAGCCGAGTTAGCGAGATGCAGTAACAGGACAAGAATGTTAGCAAAGGAGGGAGAGAGAGAGAGAAGGAGAGAAGGAGAGAAGGGGCTTGGTGTATTATGGGAGGTCCCCACGCAGACTAAGCCTATGTCAGCCTAACTAGGGGCTGGTCCAAGACAAGCCTGAGCCAGCCCTAACTATAAGCTTTATCAAAAAGGAAAGTCTTAAGTCTAGTCTTAAAAGTGGAGACGGTGTCTGCCTCCTGGACCGAAACAGGAAGATGATTCCACAAAAGAGGAGCCTGATAGCTGAAGGCTCTGGCTCCTGTTCTACTTTTGGAGACTTTAGGGACCACGAGTAACCCTGCATTCTCAGAGCGCAGTGTTCTGGTGGGATAATAGGACACTATGAGCTCTCTAAGATATGATGGAGCCTGATCATTTAGAGCTTTGTAAGTTAGGAGTAAGATTTTAAATTCAATTCTGGATTTTACAGGGAGCCAGTGCAGAGAAGCTAAAACAGGAGAAATGTGATCTTGTTTCTTAGTTCCTGCCAGTACACGTGCTGCTGCGTTCTGGATTAGCTGGAGAGTTGTTAGGGACTTATTAGAGCTACCTGATAATAGGGAATTACAGTAATCCAGCCTAGAGGTAACAATAACCTGAACCAATTTTTCCGCATCTTTTTGGGACAGGATAGGCCTAATTTTTGCAATATGACACAGATGAAAAAAAGCAGTCCGTGAGGTTTGTTTTAAATGGGAGTTAAAAGGCAAATCTTGATCAAATATTACTCCGAGGTTTCTTACGGTAGTGCTAGAGGCCAGAGCAATGCCATCCAGAGAAACTATATCATCAGATAAAGAGCGTCTGAGGTGTTTGGAGCCAAGAACAATAACTTCAGTTTTGTCTGAATTTAACATCAGGAAATTGGAGCTCATCCAGGTTTTTATATCTTTAAGGCATTTTTGAAGTTTAGTTAATTGATCTGTTTTTTCTGGCTTTATTGATAAATACAACTGTGTATCATCCGCATAACAATGGAAATTTACAGAGTGATTTCTAATGATGTTACCAAAGGAAGCATATATAGAGTGAATAGAACTGGTCCGAGCACAGAACCTTGTGGAACTCCCAAACAAACTTTAATACGCAAAGATGATTCATTATGAACGTGAACAAACTGAAAACGATTGGATAAATAAGATTTAAACCAGCTTAGTGCGGAACCTTTGAGGCCAAGTGAATAATGGGAGCAACAGTTTTTGAAATTGGTCCAATATTGATCAAGACCACTGCAGCCAGCCGTGAAACAGGTAGCAATCTAATCCCTGGTGGCAACTGAGCACCGTCACTACACCTCCACTGAAGGTGCTTGTTTTTGCCACTGACAGGCTCAAATTGTTATTAGAAGAGTCTGACAACATCCCTACATCAATCTACCTCTTTTTTAAAGATTAATGCCGGGTTTAGACTACATGATATCAACCCGATTACAGTCTGACACAGCTATCTTATGGTGTCTGCTCGGATTGTGAACAACGAGTGTCGTGTGCAATAATCCATCATTTTATCCTGTGTATGTCATAAAAGCATCTGGGACACATCAGGATATCCCAATTAAAAGTCTAGCATGTTCGAACTTTTTTTTTTGTCTTCCAAGACTGTTTTGGTCACAGCTGTTACTTTGACCAATGAGAACACAGAGTAATCTGTGCCGTGGATAACTGTATGGCAACAACACACCAGCCTTTTTGATATTCTCTCTTGGGACTACCATGACAGAGTAAAAGGGAAAAATGCTGGCGTGAAATAGCAGAAGCACTTCATTCCATTAGCATGAGGCTAGCAAAGAATGTTAATTCTTCATAATGGAGAAGGATGGCCAAGAATGAAATTCACAAATAGTGTCTGGGCCTTTACTTACCACAAATGCAGAGGGTACCAGCTTCACTTCAAACAGACTACATTAGACACAGGCCTTTATTTATAGACATAGGCCTTTATTTCTCATTCTCAACAAATCAGCTAATCTATCTATAAAGCAAGAAGCGTCTGTGTGTCTGTATGTCTGTGTGTCTGTGGCTCGCATATCTCTCTGACTATTTGTGAGATCAACCTGAGCTTTCGGATATAGCTTGCGCATGGCACGATGGTGTGCATACTTCATTTTGAAGTTTTTTGGATTAATATTCACAACATTATCATTAAAAGTTAAAATCCCATAGACCTCCGTGTAACCAATCTAGCCTATCGCGCTCTCGCTCGCAGCTATAGCCACGCCTCACGGAATAAAAGATCAAAGTATCCTACTGCTATACCGCTCTGGGTCACCCAAAACTTTGCACAGGCTTACCCTGGATGTCCACTGGATCCATCACGTGCGCGATTCAGCCACGGCGCGGGTGCCGGAGCTAATCGCGGCCATTCAAGTCAATGTAAACTGCTCCACCAGAAGCAGCTCGGTGCTCCGCTCCACCCCGCTAAATATTCGCACCGGGTCTTTTTTTTGAGGGACGCCGTGCAACGACGCGTCAATTTCCACAGACCAAATGAGTCCAACAGGAAGTCAGGCGTAGAAAAGACGAGAGTATCCGGTCAATTTTCAAAATAAAAACACCCATGAAAACTGAGCGTATTTCACATCGCTACAACAACATGACATCAAAGTTTGTGGCCCCCGGCAGGTAGAGAAATCTTTTCTTTGTTTGTTGATGTCTTTTTACCTCCAGTGTTTCCGCAAATTATCGTGTGACATCATGATCTTGCGATCCATCAATCCCAGCCGCTTGCGTGCGCGCCGCTATAGATACGCTTCCAGTGGACATTGATGCCCGGCACAGGACGGAGGAGTCCGTGTCATGGCCGGACCACGCACGCGACGGATCCAGTGTACACCTGGGGTTATGGCATTCCCTTTCGTCCCTCCCCCATATAGGAATAGATGAAGTGGTGCAGTTTGCATTAACATGACATGTTTCAGTAATCTCATGGGTAAGTAGTATTTCTTAAGTTTCACCACGCTGTTCTCATCTGCTCATGGTGTTTGCTGACATGGCTACAACATGGTTAGATTGACTAAAACATTGCCTAAACTTCCCATACCAAAGTATGGCTAGGTCGGAAACATTTGTTTTTCCTTTCAGGCGTGCAGGGTTACGTGCTTGCTAGCTACCATTTCAAGATTGTTCGCCTACGGAAAGCTAGGAAACCTAATGATGTTGCGTGTCTCTCCATATCTCAATGTACGTTCATGTCTTACAGTGTACAGTTTCTCTATTAACATTATGTAAGAGTATGTACACCTCTTTGTACATCCAACCATCGAACACAGCCTCATTTGGCCATACATGAAAAATCTACTTAAGCTTCCACTTTTCTATAGAAATACATACTTCCTACGGGCACTGCACTAGTAATTCAAAATCTGAACAGTTGATTTTTCTTCTAAAAACACGATAACAGTGAGAAAGCAGAACTATAACAGTTCTGTGTCTAATATCCTGAGCCATTAATTGATGCCAAATAACATGCCGTGATACCCGCACAACTCAGCTCTCAAAGCATCATTGATAAAATCCGGCATAATGAGGATACCTTCCTCAACTATCATGGACTGACTGCTGTAAGAAGGGTCTGTTAGGAAAGCTTTCAGACCTTGTGTCAACCTTCTAACTTGTACCTTACTTTCTGTTTCAGGGATCCTTCATAAAGCCTTTCATCTTGGCTGCCTTGGCTCTAGGGAACTCTGGTCTCCTCACGGCCTTGCTGTCTTCTATTGCTGAAATCTGACATTCAATGGCAAAGAAACTCAAATAATCTTTGAAACCATAACCATCCTTAAAAATTGACTTTTTATAATACCAGTATAATTCAGAGTTCAGAGGAACTTAACTTTAGTATCCAGCCAAAGACACAATCCTTTTTAAATTTAAAACCTTTTTTGTTTATATTCATATGTTGGTTGTATTTGTGCAGTTATAGGTTTACTTTATTCCTATACATTTCTAATTAAATGTTCACATTCATATTCTAGTTTGAGTAGCGTTATTAATGTTTAATGGAACTTCCCTTATTGAATAATTCATTAAAGAAAACTCTTAAATCAGCAAAACTGTCCACCACTGCTGTTTAATGCTTTTGTTGCTTTTATAGTGTCATGGATGGTTGGTTTTAACCGTGCTGAACTTATCTGAGCATTTTCAATAAAAACACCCCAACCAGGTTTTGTCTCAAGGGTGCCTCAATAGATCAAATAAAAAAGAATTTGATCTTTTTTCACTTCCATTTATTACATGTTTGATTTGTGAAACCATGAATCAGTTTAATTTAATATAAATATTTATATTTTAGCTGTATTCAAAAAAAGAGTTGGATTAAATTATATTGTTTAATGTAATTATTTTATTTTAGCTGTGTTTGATTAAAATAAAAAGTTGTATTAACTGAAATTATATTGCATGGATGTACTTGGTTTAAGCAGCGGCTACATATATTTACTGCATGGACCATCTGCCCACAGTTTAATTGAGTTCATCCAATGGGCTACTTGTAGAGTGAGTGCAGTGCCCCCACTCCCTTCACCATATCAAACGTCCCAAGTATACACACGCAGCCCCACCCCCACCCCCCAAGACACGCATGCGCATGCACACACACACACACACACACACACACACACACACACACACACACACACACACATCTCTCTCTCAAAAATGGCTGCAGCACGACCACCAACAAATGCCCAGGAGACAACACATATTTGGGCAACAGCTTTTGGATCAAATGAAAAATTATCACAAAGGAAAAACTGGTGCCAGATCTCAAACCACAAGAAAATCACACAAGACAGAAAGAACATAATTTATCCAAGTGACCCAGAAGTAGGCAGCTTCATCTCTAACACACTTCAGGAACTGGAAACAATGGATCCCACCACACTCTCACAACCAAATCCATCCACCAAAGAAAAAACAATGCAACCTGTAAAACTATCCCGCGCAGTTCACTTGAAGGCTGGCATGAAAACCCGGCTCTACACCTCCGTCTGAACCCCCCACTAAACTTCTTCTTTTTTTTTTTTTTTTGTGATCAATTATTTATTGTGCTTTTCTATTAACAGAGGCAATCATACAGTCGTTGAATGTTCAAAAAAGACGCATTCAAATTACACTGGCATCAATAACTGCCTCCAAACCTCCCCCCAACCCAAATAGTGTGCCCCAGACAGGGTAGAACTTTCAAACCTCCATAAATATCCCACAGATGATTACATAAAATGCAACATCAGTAGTAATAATAATAGTACAAACAGAGAAAGAGAAGGGAAGCAAAAAACAAAAACAAACAAACAAACAAACAAACAAAAAATAAATAAATAAATAAATAAAGATAAAAGAAAAAGAAGGTTAAAAAAAAAAACAAAAAAAAAACATGGAAACAAATACCTGCAGAACAAATCACTCATGTCACTCACTCACTCGATCAACACCCCCCCCCCCCCCCCCCCCACCCCTCCCCCCATTGCAAGATGCTACTGTAGGGCATATATCTTTTGTAACAGGCTTGACCAGCAGGAGATATTCTGTGCCTTGGCGTGGCGACATCGTGCTATAGACAACTCTGTCTGAACAATCTCTTTGTAGACCGAGAGCCATTCCCTCACCGAGAGTACATGTGGTGTTTTCCAGCGACAGGCTATTATTTTTTTTGCAGCAGTAATACCGGATAGTAGAAGTCGTTTTTCATTTACAGTAAATTTCAGTGATGAAGTTTCATTAAGCAAAAGCAGGTGCTGAGAGTGAGGGACAGCTCTATCAAAAACATTAGACAGAATGCTTGAGATATTTACCCAAAATCGGTCAACCTCCGGGCACTGCCACACCATGTGGATAAAGGTACCAATTTTGTTGTCTGAGCAAAAGCCACAATATGGATCATCTCTGAACTTCATTTGATACAGTCTTTGAGGAGTGAGATAGGATCTATGAATAAAATTATAGTTTATCATCTGATGGTTTGGATTTCTGGATGACAATGTTATATTTAGCCAGATAGTATGCCAATCAATTTCTTGAGAACAATTGATGTCCTTTCTCCACCTATCATCAAGTAAGAGGGGCTTGTAAGAAGCCTTGGTTATATATTTGTAAAGAGCAGAGATAATCCCATTGTTATTTATATTCTTGACCAGTAACTCATGAAGAGGGTGTTTTTCCAGGAGTGCGCCCCATGGTACACCATGAGCACGCATGGCCGCACGTAACTGCAAATAAAAAAAGAAAGAAGTGCCCGGTAGGTTGTAAGATTTTTGTAAGTCCTGAAACTCACGGAGACCTTGTTGTCCCATAATGTCTTGAATGGTATGAACACCTTTATCAGACCATTGTGGGAAAATTATTGGTTTGCCATCTATTAGGAGGGAATAATTGTGAAAGATAGGAGACTGGCAAAAGAACTTGTCCGTTTTTGCGAGGTTCTGGACTTTGTGCCATGCAGTAAACATGTATGTAATAACTGGACCAAAGTCACGTTTGACTATCTTCTGTGGTATGCTTGAATAAATGAGATTTGTTAGGTTGTATGGATGTGTTAGTCTCTCCTCAATTGGGCGCCAAGACACTTGAGATGCTGAATTCACCCAAACAGTGAGTGGACGCAAAGCAAAGCACCACGCATACCATTCAAAGTTAGGTAGGTTAACCCCACCCTCTGATTTATGTCGTTGCAAAGTGGAAGCCTTGATTCTGGGCTTCTTTTTATTCCATAAATAAATGCTAGTGGAGGATTTTAATTTCCTCCAGAAGCAAGCTGGAGGGTCAAGAGGTAACATTGAACTAATGAAATTAATACGGGGTAATATATTCATCTTTACAATGGAAAGTCTGGACTGAAAAGACGTGGAGAGGTTGCTCCATCTTTTCATGTCATTCTGGATATCGTTAAGCACTTTATTATAATTTTTATTAATTATGGCCTCCAGTGAGGACGATATATAAACCCCTAGATATTTGAAATGTTTGACAACCGGAATGTTACAAGGTGTGTTCTCCTTATGATCCCCTAGAGGCAATAATGCAGATTTTGTCCAATTGATTTTATATCCCGATAAGTTGCCAAAGTCTTCAAATATCTTAAGCAGGTCAGGCAGTGTTTTAGATGAATTTTTTGCAAAAATCAAAATATCATCCGCATACAGGGAGATGGAATGTGGTGTATCACAGACCATTATTGGGTCTAATGCCTCTGACTCTCGAAGAGCCTGGGCAATAGGCTCTAAGGAGAGAGCGAACAAAAGGGGAGATAAAGGGCAGCCCTGACGGGAAGATCTGGAGACTGGAAATCTAGATGAGCAAAGGTTACCTGTTAATATCACTGCAGATGGATTATTATATAATAATTTGACCATGGAGATAAAACCTTCTGTAAAGCCCATATGTCTAAGCACTGCCCATAAATAATTCCACTCTAGTCGGTCGAATGCCTTCTCTGCATCAAGCGAAAGAATGGCGGAATCGTCTGATCTTGAGGCTGAATATATGAGATGAAGGAGGCGACGGACGTTATCAGATGCAAATCTAGACTTAATGAAGCCAGTTTGGTCATGATGAATCAGATGAGGCAAATAATTCTCCAAACGGCTTGCCAAAATCTTGGCGAAGAGTTTTATTTCACAGTTTAGAAGACTCAATGGCCTATAAGAAGAACAGTCAGTAGGCAGTTTATCCTTCTTCAACAGAAGAGTTATCACAGCGATATTTGAGCTGGTGGAGAAGGAACCATTCGAGATAGCAAAGTTTATCATATTCAGCAGCAATGGGCCGAGCCGGGACCAAAAATGAACAAAGAGCTCTGGGGGTAAACCATCCAGCCCAGGAGATCTATCTTTGTTCATTTGTTTTATCACTTTTTCCAGCTCCCCCAAAGTAAAGGGAGCCTCCAGAATGCCTCTCGCCTCCGAAGTTAATTTTGGTAATTTTAAGGCTTCTAAAAAATTTTTGCAGGCTTGTTCATCAAAGCTGACTTCTGATTTGTATAGATCTTGATAAAATAGTTTAAAAGTGGTGTTAATTTCTATAGGGTCAGAGGTTAAGGTACCATCTTTAGTCCTAATTGCTGCAATATTTGCTAAATCCTCATTTGTCCTCAATTTAGAAGCGAGGAGACGGCTGGGGCGTGCACTGTTCATGTAGTGATTCTGCCTAGTGCGATGGATTATAAATTCTACATCCTGTCTCAGTAGACCATTGAGCTCATCCAGTAATCTCTGTCGTTTAAGTAAGTTTTCAGGTGAATTGTTGCTAAGTAGCACTTGCTCAACAGCTGCAATTGCGATCTCCAGAGATTCAATACGATGTTTCCTTAGTTTATTAAGTTTGGACGCAAAGGAGATAGTTTTATTTCTGATGCAGCCTTTGACAGCATCCCACAGTACCCGGGGATCATCAACTGAGCTGTCGTTAATTTTAATGAATTCATCTAATTCAGCCTCAAGTTCTTGTTTAAAGGTATCATTTTGGAGTAAGGAGGTGTTAAACCGCCAGTGAGGAGCTTTTGACTTACCAGCTCTCAGAGAAAAGGTGCACAGAACAGCTCTGTGATCAGACAGTGGAACTGGAATCATGTCAGTGTTACAAATATCATGAAACAAAGTTTTAGAGGCAAAAATATAATCGATTCTTGAGAAAGTCTTATGTCGGGCGGAAAAGAAAGAAAATTCCCTAGTAGAGGGGTTCATTGTTCGCCAAACATCAATTACGCCATGTTCATTGGCTAATTTCTGCAGAGCAATAGATGCTCGCTGCTGTTCTGCACAACCTCTTAGGCCTGTCCGATTGATTTCATGAAGCCATACTGAATTAAAATCCCCACCTATTAAGAGTTGGTATTCTGGGAGGTCTAATAATATGGAGGCCAGAGAATCAAAAAAGAGCTGATCAAAAGAATTAGGGGCATAAACACATATTAAAGCCACTTTAATTCCATCTAAAACTATTTTGCAAAAAGTAATATGACCATTTCCACTTCCACCTATTCCTAACACAGAGAAATTTAGATTGCGTTTTGCAGCAATAAGGACACCTTTACTTTTTGTTGTGTGACATGAAGAGGCTATCACATGATAAAATTTGTTTTGAAATTTACATACATCGGCCTCCAAAAAATGTGTCTCCGGAATGAAAGCAAAATGGACATTCTTCCTGCAAAGCATCTCAAGGGTACTTACGCGCTTCTGAGGAGAGTTAAGGCCCCGTGAGTTCCAAGACAAAGCTATAATCTTATTTAGAGCCAGTGTTATTCATATGAAGCGGTGTTGACACCAGGGAAGCCTGTACCCCTATCACCCCCCCACCCATCCACACACATGCACTCCCCATACGCAAGAATAAAAATAGAAAAAAAGAGAAAAAAAAAATCGAGAAAAGAAAGGGAAGAAAAGAGAAAAAAAAAAAAAAAAAAAAAACTGGTACCGAAATAGAAACATTTTTCCATCCTGCCTTAAGCAAACACTGTCCCCACTCTTCCTTCAGAGGAAGAGCTGTCCCATACCTCTCAAACAAAAAAATTACACCTGTGTCCATGAAGGAGCAGAATCAATCGCTCCCTCCACCCTCCCCTCGAGTTGCATTCAGACTGCAAGGCATCAGTGAGCCAACCGGCCCAACTGGAATCCCCGTCATGACGTCACGTCAGTCATCAAATTGTAACACAAGCAAGCGTCCACCGGAAAAACAAAACAAAACAAAACAAAAAAAAGTCTTGGCATAAATTCTTGCATCATCATATCAGATTTAAAATAAATTGCAAGCCATCACCCTTATTCATAAGTACAAAAGTGTGAGATCGCGTTAATGTTCTGCTTTTAAAGAGAAGACAAAAAAAAAAAAAAGGAATGGAGATTTAGCAGGTGGGACCGTCTTGGCTCAGTCTTACCATTTCTGGAATGTATTTTCCTCCTCGTCCAAGTTTTCACTCCATATCCATTGAGGCTAAAAACTGTTCCGCCTCACCCGGCTTAGCAAAAGTGTAGGTGTTGCTCCCCCAAAGTAGCTTGATTGTAGCCGGGTATAACAGGAAAGCCTGGAAGCCTTTGGTACGAGCCTGGTGCATCACTGTGTAGCAGGGTTTACGGCGTCTGGTGGTCGTCTCGCTGTAATCAGCCGCAAACTTCAGATGGAAGCCAGCCACCTCCGGAGGATTTTTCTTTGCTTCGTTGAGTAGCCGGTCTCTATCCGTGAAACGGAGACACTTAACAATTAACGGGCGTGTGCGCTGTGTGTTCAGTGTGCCCGGTTTGGTTAAGTGCCCAAGGCGATGGGCTCTCATCAGCTCCGGCGCAGCAGACCCGAGGGCTGGAAACCATTTCAGGATATTCTCATTAAGGTAAGCGAGTAGGTTTGGGCCCTCCGTGCCCTCCTTCAAGTTAAAGATGAGCAGGTTGTCTCGGCGTGATCTGTCCTCCATGTCCGTGAGCTTGGCTTCATATGCTTGGAGGCTCCTCTGACACTGAGCTGCAAGCTTTTCAGCATCAGTGACACGCTTTTGGAGGTCAACTGTTTCAGCGCGTATGACTTTGATTTCCTCTGTGTGCTTCGACAAGATGGCATTCATGTCGTCAATGCGTTTTTGAAGTCTGCTGGCACGCGCCTCTGATTTCTCCTCGGCCTCCCTGAAATGTTTGGTCAGGAGTTCCTCCATGAGTTTTGCCAGGGCCGAGTTCTCCTCGCCGAGTTCTCTGTATAAATGTGCCATCCTTTCTTGTTTAGCGGCGTTTTTTTGTCTTGTATCCGGCATTTACTTAGACTGAGATTGTACGTTAGTCTGGTTTTTCCGATGTTCCAAAGAATGGACGTGCAGTCTGGATTTCTTTCAAAGATTTAAGGGAGGGTGGACGCCGCAGTTACCTATGCGCCATGACACTGGAAGTCCCGGAAAAGGACTTTTTTTTTTTTTTTTATACTTTTTATTTAATAATTCTTGAAAATCGCAAACATACATAGCAACCTAACAATATATGTACCGATGAACATAAACAATACAGAACAAAACAAAACAAAAAAAAAAGAAGCAAAACAAACAAACAAACAAACAAAAAAAAAAACACCACCTAAAACACAGGCTAAACTACAACAGACACAACAACACTACAACCACAACAACAACAACAATAACAAAAAAAAAAAAAAAAAGAAAGAAAGAAACATATTGGTGGATAGGTATACTCCCATACTTGGCTGTATGTACAGATTTTCATCCACATATACCCTTATACATCTACACATCAATATTTCTCTCAACCTGTTGTTATTTTCTTTTTTCTTTTCCCTTTTTTCTTCCCTTTCTTCTTTTTTCCTTCTCTTCTTCTTCTTTCTTTTTTCCTTCCCCCCTTTTTTTCCTTCCTTCCTTCTTCTTCTTGTTTTTTGTCTTCCTTTTCTTTTCTTCCCCCCCCCCCCCCCTTTTCTCTTTTTCCCCTTTTCTTTCTTCTTTCCCTTCTTTTTTTTTTCCTTTTCTTTTTTTTTGGGGGGGGGGTTCTAGGAAACTCAATCATCCTTTTCATCTCTTGACTGTCTCAAATCACAGGGGTTTCATAAAAAAGAACAAAAAAAAACAAAAAAAACCTGCAAACAAAGGACCCCCCACACCCCCCTCCTAAACTATATACTTATTTTTAGTTTTTTGTAGTTGTTTGGGCCTGGCATTACTTTCAGCTCTCTCTCAGTTCTTTAGGTTTTATCATGTTTCCACTTTTCACTAATAGTTTCTAACCCAAATTTTCAATACTTTCATTATTCAAATGCTCAAGTATACCGTCACCACCTCCCCTCACACACATACATATATAGACCAGCCTGTCATGTACCCCCGTCGACCCTCTCCCCCCTCCCCCCTCCATAATCCATTTTTCTATTTCTTATCAGTCTTTGTAATCCTGTCCCAATTTGACTCAAAAACATCGCTTAGGTTCCTTATTCTATATGTTATTTTTTCCATTACATAAATTTCCTTGATTGCTTCCTTCCATTTTATTATTTGTGGTGCCACTGGATTCAGCCAATTTTTAGTAATCTGTTTAATTGCTGTTATTCTTAATATTCTATAGAGGTATTTATCTGCTGGAAGAGACAATGCATGTGGGAATTTGCCCAGAAGTATATGTTTTGGAGTCAAAGAGAGGTTACATTGGAATATATTGTCTATTTCCTCTTTTACTTTGGACCAGAACTGATTTAAAACGGGGCATGATTATAGTATATGAGTGTGATTAGCTTCATTTTCTCCACAATTACGCCAACAACTTGCTGTAATTTCATTATTATATTTTGATTGAATAATAGGTGTTTTAAAGTATCGCATTTGCACCTTCCAGGAAACCTCCCTCCAAAATAAGGAGCTTGTTGTTTTCCATGTATTAGTGTACATATCTATCCAGTCTTCCACTGTTATATTTATATGTAATTTTTTTTCCCAGTTAAACAAAACTGTAAGTGTCACAGTTCCATTCTCCCTGTTGCCCTTCTGCCCTCAGTATTTTTCCACTCTCCCTGCCTCTGCTCCCCTCCACCTGTCAGCCACTCCCACCTCATCAGCCCAACTCTGCTCACCTGCCCACACAGCTGCAGCTCATGCCAATCAGGCCTGCATATAGTCTCTCCAGCACCTTCACGCCTTGCCAGATTGTCGTCGCGTCATGCACTACTCTCCAGCACTCTCCCACGGACTGATCTCCTGGTTTCGACCCTGCCTGTTCCTGATCTCGTCTCCTTGTCTCTGCCCCGGCAACCTGATCTGCCTTCAGCCCCCAACAGTGAGTTCTGCCTGTGTTTCCCTGTGTTCTGGTTGCTTCGGCCCTCCTGGAGGGAATCGTCTGCTTCCCTGTCTCCATCTGGACTGTCCTTGTGCTGTGAGTGCTTCAGACATCCTTCTGGTCTTGGACTCTCCGCTGCTGTTGGTACTGCTGCCTGTTAGCTTTTGTGAGCTTTCCACTCAGCCTCCTGTGGCTGAGTGGAATTGCTCCTGTCTGCCACCCCAGCTACCCGGGTTCACATCCCGGCAGAGACATTGCTTGAACTTGATAATTGTGAATCTTTCTCTGATACTGTTGCTGTGGGGACTTAAATAAAGACTCTTTATATCTACGCTCCTGCTGTTTGTGCTGCACTTGGGTCCTGCCTCATCAACACCTGACAGTACAATCTGGCCAAAATATGGACCCAGCACACTCTTTCTCCCCATGGAACCAACACCAAAGGTTCCAACCTTTCATGGACTCAGGTGGAGACCTTCACAGTGTTACATTCAGACTCATATGTTTGAAAAATGACTGTCGTTATGCCACGAGCGACAAGGACAGAGAGACAGCCTTGTCCTCTGCACGCCAGGAGGTATCCCTAAGGCCTTGGCTAATAGACTCGTTACCTAGCTGGGTTAAGGACTTTGTTGGCACACCTGCCTCTCACTCTGCACCGGAGTCAGTTAGACTTGGGGTTTTTAGCCTGCAACCTCCACATCCTGAGCCGACCCCAGCTGTTAACCCGTTCTGGGGAACCCGCCTGGCCCTTGGGGGTCCTCGGAGCCTCAACCAGACTTCCAGATGGGGGAAGAAGTCCCGAGCCCGTCCTGCCAGCAACCTAACCAAGCCTCAATCTCAAGCCTGTAGCATCCGGCCTGCTAGCATCCAGTCGGTTGCTCGATCTGCTGGCCCGGCTGACGCCACTTCTGTTCCGGTGTCGGGGGTCCCGGCTGACGTCATTCCTGTTCCAGCGTCGGGGATCTCGGCTGACATCACTCCTGTTCCGGCGTCGGGGGTCTCGGCTGACGCCACTTCTGTTCCGGTGTCGGGGGTCCCGGCTGACGTCATTCCTGTTCCGGCGTCGGGGATCTCGGCTGACGCCACTTCTGTTCCGGCGTCGGGGATCTCGGCTGACATCACTCCTGTTCCGGCGTCGGGGATCTCGGCTGACGCCACTTCTGTTCCGGCGTCGGGGATCCCGGCCGACGTCACTCCTGTTCCGGCGTCGGGGATCTCGGCTGACTCCACTTCTGTTCCGGCGTCGGGGGTCCCGGCTGACGTCACTCCTGTTTCGGTGTCAGGGATCTCAGCAGACATGACTCCTGCTCCCACAGTCCACTCGGCGGTCCGGCTGACTCCTGCTCCTCAAGCCCACTCGGCGGTCCGGCCGACTCCTGCTCCCACAGTCCACTCGGCGGTCCGGCCGACTCCTGCTCCCACAGTCCACTCGGCGGTCCGGCCGACTCCTGCTCCCACAGTCCACTCGGCGGTCCGGCCGACTCCTGCTCCTCGAGCCCACTCGGCGATCCGGCCGACTCCTGCTCCTCGAGCCCACTCGGCGATCCGGCCGACTCCTGCTCCTCGAGCCCACTCGGCGATCCGGCCGACTCCTGCTCCCACAGTCCACTCGGCGGTCCGGCCGACTCCTGCTCCTCGAGCCCACTCGGCGGTCCGGCCGACTCCTGCTCCCACAGTCCACTCGGCGTTCCGGCCGACGCCTGCTCCCAGAGTCCACTCGGCGGCCCGGCCCACTCCTGTTCCCACAGCCCACTCGGCGGTCCGGCCGACTCCTGCTCTTCGAGCCCACTCGGCGGTCCGGCCCACTGCTGCTCCCAGAGTCCACTCGCTGGTCCGGCCAACTCCTGCACCCAGAGTCCAGTTGGCCGCCCAGCCAACAACCACCCATCCTGCTGAGGTACAGTGCTCCCAAGTTCCTGTCCGTGCTGACCTGAGACAGTCCCAAGTGTTTGAATTGCCTCTGCTCCCCGCGACTCCTGCTGGGCCGCAGCACCTTCAAGTCTCCGTTCCTGCTGGGCCACAGCACCCCCAAGTCTCCACTCCTGCTGGGCCGCAGCACCCTCAAGTCTCCGTTCCTGCTGGGCCGCAGCACCCTCAAGTCTCCGTTCCTGCTGGGCCGCAGCACCCTCAAGTCTCCGCTCCTGCTGGGCCGCAGCACCCTCAAGTCTCCGCTCCTGCTGGGCCGCAGCAGCCTCCCGGCCGGCCTCCAGATCTGCTCTGCCTGTTAGGTCGGCCTCCCGGCTGGCCTCCAGATCTGCTCTGCCTGTCAGGTCGGCCTCCCGGCCGGCCTCCAGACCTGCTCTCCCTGTCAGGTCGACCTCCGGATCAGCTCCGCCGGGCAAGTCGACCTCTGGATCTGCTCCGCCTGTTAGGTCGGCCTCCTGGCCGGCCTCCAGATCTGCTCTGCCTGTCAAGTCGACCTCCGGATCAGCTCCGTCTGACAAGTCGACCCCTGGATCTGCTCTGCCTGTCAGGTCGGCCTCCTGGCTGGCCTCCGGACCTGCTCTGCCTCTCAGGTCAGCCTCTCGGCCAGCCTCCTGCTCTGCTCCACTTCTCAGGTCGGTCTCCCGGCCAGCCTCCAGATCTGCTCCGCCTATCAGGTCGGCCTCCCGGCCGGCCTCCAGATCTGCTCCGCCTGTTAGGTCGGCCTCCCGGCCGGCCTCCAGATCTGCTCCGCCTGTCAGGTCGGCCTCCCGGCCGGCCTCCCAATCCGCTCCGCCTGTCAAATCGACTTCCAGATCTGCTCCACCTGTCACGTCGGCCTCCCGGCCGGCCTCCTGGTCTGCTCCGCCTCTCAGGTCGGCCTCCTGGCCGGCCTCCAGATCTGCTCCGCCTGTCAAGTCGACCTCCGGATCAGCTCCGTCTGACAAGTCGACCCCTGGATCTGCTCTGCCTGTCAGGTCGGCCTCCTGGCTGGCCTCCGGACCTGCTCTGCCTCTCAGGTCAGCCTCTCGGCCAGCCTCCTGCTCTGCTCCACTTCTCAGGTCGGCCTCCCGGCCAGCCTCCAGATCTGCTCCGCCTATCAGGTCGGCCTCCCGGCCGGCCTCCAGATCTGCTCCGCCTGTTAGGTTGGCCTCCCGGCCGGCCTCCAGACCTGCTCTGCCTGTCAGGTCGGCCTCCTGGCCGGCCTCCAGATCTCATCCGCCTGTCAAGTCGACCTCTGGATCTGCTCCGCCTGTCAGGTCAGCCTCCCGGCTGGCCTCCAGATCTGCTCTGCCTGTCAGGTCGGCCTCCCGGCCGGCCTCCAGACCTGCTCTGCCTGTCAGGTCGACCTCCGGATCAGCTCCGCCGGGCAAGTCGACCTCTGGATCTGCTCAGCCTGTTAGGTCGGCCTCTCGGCCGGCCTCCAGATCTGCTCCGCCTGTCAGGTCGGCCTCCCGGCCGGCCTCCCGATCCGCTCCGCCTGTCAAGTCGACCTCTGGATCAGCTCCGCCTGTCAAGTCGACCTCTGGATCTGCTCTGCCTGTCAGGTCGGCCTCCAGACCTGCTCTGCCTGTCAGGTCGGCCTCCTGGCCGGCCTCCAGATCTGCTCCGCCTGTCAAGTCGACCTCTGGATCTGCTCCGCCTGTCAGGTCGGCCTCCCGGCCAGCCTCCAGACCTGCTCTGCCTGTCAGGTCGGCCTCCTGGCCGGCCTCCAGATCTGCTCTGCCTGTCACGTCGGCCTTCTGGCCGGCCTCCAGAGCAGCTCCGCCTGTCAAGTCGACCTCTGGATCAGCTCCGCCTGTCAAGTCGACCTCTGGATCTGCTCTGCCTGTCAGGTCGGCCTCCCGGCCGGCCTCCGGACCTGCTCTGCCTGTCAGATCGACCTCCTGGCCGGCCTCCAGATCTGCTCCGTCTGTCAAGTCGACCTCCGGATCAGCTCCGCCTGTCAGGTCGGCTTCCAGATCTGCTCCGCCTGTCAATTCGGCTTCCCAGGTGGCCTCCGGATCTGCTCCGCCTGTCACGTCGGCCTCCGGGCCGGCCTCCAGATCTGCTCCGCCTGTCAGGTCGGCCTCCGGATCAGCTTCGCCTGTCAGGTCGGCCTCCCGGCCGGCCTCCAGATCTGCTCCGCCTGTCAAATCGGCCTCCCAGGTGGCCTCCGGATCTGCTTCGCCAGTCAAGTTGGCCTCCAGCTCTGCTCCTCCTGTCAAGTTGGCCTCCTGGCCAGCCTCCAGATCAGCTCCGCCTGTCACGTCGGCCTCCGGGCCAGCCTCTGGATCAGCTTCGCCTGTCAGGTCGGCCTCCGGATCAGCTTCGCCTGTCAGGTCGACCTCCGGATCTGCTCCACCTGTCTAGTTGGCCTCCTAGCCAGCCTCCAGATCTGCTTCGCCTGTCAAGTCGGCCTCTGGATCTGCTCCACCTGTCATGCCAGCCTTGCGGCCAACCTCCAGATCTGCTCCCTCTGGTCAACCTGCTAGTTGCCCTCTGGCTCTGGTTCAGCCATCTGCTCATCCTCCTGACCGCCCTAAAGATCTGCTCCGCCCATCCTGATTACCCACCTGGATGGTTCTGTCCAGATGTTTGGCCCTCAGTCTGTCTGCCTGTGGTTTTCTGCTCCACCCCTGTCCAGCCCCCAAGCTCACCTGCAGGAGGTCCCCTGCTCCACCCTTCAGTCTCCAGACCACCACTTGATCTGGACTCCCTCCTCCAGGCCCCCACCACCCACCCAGCTCATGATGTGGACTTGGAGATGTATCCGAGGGATACTAGCCCTCCTCCAGACCCCCACCACCCTCCCTTCCTGGTTATTGTCTTTTTGGGACGTCAGGAGCCGTCCCTTGAGGGGGGGGTTCTGTCACAGTTCCATTCTCCCTGTTGCCCTTCTGCCCTCAGTATTTTTCCACTCTCCCTGCCTCTGCTCCCCTCCACCTGTCAGCCACTCCCACCTCATCAGCCCAACTCTGCTCACCTGCCCACACAGCTGCAGCTCATGCCAATCAGGCCTGCATATAGTCTCTCCAGCACCTTCACGCCTTGCCAGATTGTCGTCGCGTCATGCACTACTCTCCAGCACTCTCCCACGGACTGATCTCCTGGTTTCGACCCTGCCTGTTCCTGATCTCGTCTCCTTGTCTCTGCCCCGGCAACCTGATCTGCCTTCAGCCCCCAACAGTGAGTTCTGCCTGTGTTTCCCTGTGTTCTGGTTGCTTCGGCCCTCCTGGAGGGAATCGTCTGCTTCCCTGTCTCCATCTGGACTGTCCTTGTGCTGTGAGTGCTTCAGACATCCTTCTGGTCTTGGACTCTCCGCTGCTGTTGGTACTGCTGCCTGTTAGCTTTTGTGAGCTTTCCACTCAGCCTCCTGTGGCTGAGTGGAATTGCTCCTGTCTGCCACCCCAGCTACCCGGGTTCACATCCCGGCAGAGACATTGCTTGAACTTGATAATTGTGAATCTTTCTCTGATACTGTTGCTGTGGGGACTTAAATAAAGACTCTTTATATCTACGCTCCTGCTGTTTGTGCTGCACTTGGGTCCTGCCTCATCAACACCTGACAGTAAGCCTGTCACTCCTTTCCTCACATTTAATAATTCTATATATATGTCCCAGTATATTCTTAGAGTTTAATATATTATATGTGTTAATTATGTACCTTATTAGAGGGTGTATATCATTTAAGGTTTTATTATATCCCATTGTTTTTATCAAGTAGCTTCTTACCTGTAGATATTTATAGAACTGGGAGTTTGGAAGGTTAAACATTTTTGAAATATTCTCAAATGTATCTACCCCCTTGTTTGTAATCATCTGGCTAAATCTGATCAGTCCTTTACCAGCCCATATTTTAAATGAGTCATCTATTTTATTAGGTTTAAAGTCTACATCTGTTGCAATTTCTCTTAGATAGACTAAATCTTTTTGGAGTTGTTTTTTTCGTGTGATTCATACCCAGGCTCTTATAGTGTTTTTTATACAAATATTATCTATTTTTTCAGCAATTGTATTGTTTATTTTGTTAAATACAAGTTAATTTAGTGGTATCCCCATTTGTAAAATTTCAATTTTTTTCCATTTTGCTAAATAGTTGTTGTTCATCCAGGCTAGGATTGATTTTATTTGAGCAGCTATATAATCCTCCAGATATTTTTTTTATTTTTATCGTCTTTAGTTTAATTTGAGCTTTTCTTCCTCCCCAAATAAAATTACTTAGCAATTTATCCCATTTATTTAAATTATTTTGAGGGATAAAGATTGGTAAATTCTGAAATAGAAAGACAAATCTTGGCAAGATGTTCATTTTAACTATTTCAGTTCTTCCAGTAATAGACAGTGGTATAATTAACCATCTTTGCAAATCTTGTTTAAAACTATTTTCAAATGTGCCAAAATTGTACTCATATAATTTCTGTAAATCTTTAGGGATAGTTACTCCTAAATATTTAAATTTGCTTTGTTTCCATTTGAATTTATATTTTTGTTGAATATCTTGGGATATTGATTGGCCTATTGCCATTGCCTGTGATTTACTAGTGTTTAATTTATACCCAGATAGGTTGCTGTATTGTCTAATTTCTTCCATCCATCATAGAGAATTACATCATCTGCGTACATTGCCAATTTGTGTTCATCATGCCCAATCTGTATTCCTTGTACCTTATTATTGTTTGCTATTTTTTCTGCCAATGGCTCTATAGCTAAAATAAAGATCAAGGGGGAGAGGGGATCCCCCTGTCGTGTCCCTCTTAAGAGTTTGGAAGATGTTGACAGGGTTCCATTTCCTCGAATTCTTGCATTTGGAAATTTATACATCATTTGTATATTATATATTTGAATTTTTCATGAAAATTAAATTTTTTACATGTTTCAAATATGAAGGGCCACAATACCCCGTCAAAGGCCTTTTCGGCATTGAGCGTTAACATCAGTAATTGTTGTTTTATTTTTTAGGAGTATTCCATTATATTTATTGTCCTTCTAACATTATCACTCAAATGCCTATTAGAGACAAAGCCAGATTGGTCGGAATTTATTATATTAGGAATTATTTTTTTTAGTCTATTAGCCAAGATTGAGGTTAGCAGTTTTTGATCAACATTCAACAGTGAGATTGGTCGATATGATGAGCAGTCTGTTGGATCTTAACCATCTTTATGTATTACAGTAATAATTGCAGAGTTCCATGTTGGAGCGTACTCTTTATTGTCTGGGCCCAATTAAACACTCTACATAGGAGTGGTATTATCTCTTCTTGAAATTCCTTATAAAATTCATTAGTAAAACCATCAGAACCTGGGCATTTCTCATTTTTAGTCTGTCTTATAATTTCTGCTAGTTCCTGCTCTGTTATTGACTTGGTCAGCTGAGTATTTTGTTCTTTTGTTACCTCAGGTAGTTTTATATTTTCTAAATATTTCTGAATTTTTTCTATATTGGTTTCTGGAGTCTCTGGAGTGTATAACTGTTGGTAATATTTTAAGAATTCATTTGCTATTTCTGTCCTTTTAAATACAATTTTTAAATTACTGTCCCTTATTTTTGGTACACTTGATTTTATTCTTTGTTTTTTCGACTGAAATGCTAACAGTTTCTGCGCTTTTGGTCCACTGTCATAGTACTTTTGTTTAGTAAAAGTTAATGCTTTTTCAATATTTTCCAATTCAATTTGGTCTAACTTTTTTCTAATTTGTCTAATTTCATTTAAAGTATGCATATTTGTATTTTTTTTTATGTTCACTTTGGGTTCTTTTTAAGGACTCAAGTAATTCCTTTTTTTCCCTTTCTTTTTCTTTAACTTTGGTTGATGCCAGCATAATTATCTCACCTCTAATAACTGCTTTGGCTCCCTCCCACACCATAATGGGAGAGACCTCTCCATTATCATTAATCTCTATATATTGTTTTATTACTTTCCTAATTTTATATTTGATGTTAGCATCCTTCAGCAAAGAATTATTGAGTCTCCATATTGTTTAACTTTTTTCTATTCCAAGTATCAGATCATGCAATAATATCCATGAAAGTAAACCCACTAAACTTCTGGTCATCAATGGCATCCACACAAACACCACAGAGAAACAGGTCAAATCTGAACTGGAAAAACAAGGCATCAACATTACCAGAGTCCACAGAATCATTAGCAAAACCACCCAGCAGCCAACCACATTTATCAAGATCCACCTCACCAATCCAGATCAAGCTTTCGGCCCTCTCAATGAAGGCTTCTACATGGACCTGTTCCAGTACAGAGTGGAGAAGGTTCGGCCCCCACCCACGATCAAACAATGCTACAAATGCCAATAGTTCAATCACATTTCAACCAACTGTACCAATAAAACTTAATAATTTCACTACCACAAACCACCTCTCCAGTGACCATCTACCTGTTCTCACCACATTCTCCTTTCACCTACATGCAACACAGAAAAAGAAATACAACTACAGAACAGCATATTGGGAAACATACAGAACAAACACAGAAGAAAAACTAAAGGACACTACTCTCATTACAACCCTGAAGGTCTGGACCACCAAGCAACAATCCTCAGTCAACTTCTCATCCAAGCCAAACATCTGCCAAAGCACCGCCACAGACGCTACCCTTTCACCTCCTCTAGCTCATATATTGAAAAAGGAAATTGCGCAGAGATTTCATCAGGTTCAGATCACACCAAAATAGAAATCAACAGGCTCTAATGCACCATTAAAATACAACTTTCCCTGCAGAAACCTGGAAAACTTTCTACATAAAACCCAACCAAGATACAAACCTCTAGACGTTCTGGCAAAAAATAAAGCGCATAAACAGAGATCTACAAAACAACCACCACTGAAATCCCTGAGCATCACTGACAATAAAGACAAAGCCATAGTCTTCCGTAATCATCTTGAAAACCATTCATGCCTGGGTAAACCAAATTTTGACCAGACACAGAAAACCCTAGTCAACAAAGAAACTGCAGAGCATGACAGAAAACGGACATCCACAACCACGCCCCACCAATCATATTGAAACAATGGGCCTCCTAAGAATCCACCAAGTCGGTTTCAGAAAAGGAAGAGCCACAACAACATACTCTGACTATCAGAAGAGATTTACAGAAATTTAAACAAAAAAGGAGCAACCCTTGTAATCTTCTTTGACACTGAAAAGGCATTTGACAAAGTATGGCACAACGGACTCAGATACAGACTTCTGGATTCAAACCTCAAACTTCCAAAACCCACCTGTAGCCGGACTGTGGCAAGGCCCAGCTTTGATTTAGAGTTCAGAAGATTCTATTACTTTTGCTTTCAACCAACCAAACCCCACAGGTACTTTAAAATGATACAGATGACAGTAAAATGATGGACAGAGACAAAGAATTCCCCCAGCATTACAAAGTTTATTAAACGATTAAACAAAACAAAAAAGTATATATTAAAACAGGAATCCTATTAAAAGCTAATATCAAAAGAAGGTAAGAGCTACATAAAAACTGCAAAGAAGTAGTACTTAAAAACAGCAAATTACATTAAAACAGTGGAGTGCTAAAAGATGGCCGGCACAGACTGCAGACAGTAAAGGAGAGATAAGAAATCAAACTGGGATAGAGTACTCACCGATGCAGCTGTGCTCCACACACCACACACATGCAAAATAAGAAAAATGTGATTAATGAAGAAGGTGCAAAAAACTACCACAACACACAGGTGAAAGTGGTGTGAGGCAGTGGGGAGAAACTCTATCACCAAAACCGTCGACAGTCACACGCCGACAATCCTGTCTCCTCCAAAAAAAAGGACAAGAGAAGAACTGTTAAATTTTAAATTTACCTCTTGGGGGAAACAAAAGTAAGGTACAAAAGTATAGAACAAAATCAAAATGAACAAAACAGCAGTGGCAGTAGCATCTACAAAATGAGCAGATTAATAAATTAATATACTGCCAAACAAATACATAAAACAAAATGCAACATTGATCTTTACCTCTCCAGCCTGACTACTAGGACCTCTCACACAAAAGGCCAAATACACTGGGGAGTGAGGGTCGTTATGGAGCAGGACCTAAGGCACAAAGCAGAGGGTAAATCACAGCATTTCATTAAAAGACAGAAAACCTAAAACCACTACCTACCAGAACAGAGCCAATCACCAGCAGTCAGAACCCTGGGAGAAGAGGGACAAAGGACTGTACCAAGAGTAAGGTGTGTGCTTTTATACTGAGCCAAACAAATTGAAGACCAGGAAGTGTGAGGGGCTGAGGCAAAAGGGACATAACTGGCTACACACCCAAGCCATCATCTCAAGCTTTCTCAATAACCGACAAGTCAAAGTAGCCCCTGCCATCTCAACACCTTTCACCCCCCAAGCAGGAGTTCCCCAGGGTGCAGTTTTAGGTCCACTCCTCTTTCTTTTATACATCTCCAACATCTATTATCCTACTCCATGACTGATGCCTAACATCACCTACATACACTCATATACATCAACATAAATAACACACACAGGTCTTCTCTCGTAACCTTTCTGTTTTACTTTATTTCATTCCCTTTTTTTTCTGTCCTCTTCTTGTTTTGTGCCTTGGTCCACATAGGTCCTCTAACCTCTAAGGTCCTTTTGCTCCTTCCGCCTCTGCCATTAACCAAGACACCAGCAATGGGTAGAAAAGGGCAGAAGCCCTGAGTTATTCAAACAAGCTCATGACCCTCTATTCGCTATTCACTCACACCTTGCCACATTGTTCTTTGCCCTCATGCAAGACTTGTTTCCAGACTGCTTCCTTGTTATCGACGCTGCCTGTCCCTGACTCTCCTGCTTTGTCTGCTTGGTGATGAACCACTCTGCATTCTGTTTTTGACCACAAGCTCTGCCCTCCTGGTTCCTGTTCGCCTGTTTCCTGCGGCTGTCTGTAAAGACTGTCACCCAGCTTTCCAAAGTGACATTATTGGTTCAGTCACCATTGATCTTTTGTGCTGTGGATTGCTTCGTTGTGTGGCTGCACACTCCACTTTTGTGTGTGCACCATGAATTCCACGCTTCATCGCTGCTGACAAGCTCTCCCCTGTCCGGGCCAGCTTCGCATCATAGTGACTGTTTCTCTGTGAGTACTCTTGGTTTGGAACCCCAGCTCTTCCTGCATTGCTCTCTGTCTGCCCCCTCTTGTTACCATTGCACACAATTAAACTGTCTGCTGTGTGTGTGCATCCGACGGATGCTGGCTCCTCACCTGTGTGCTGCATCAGCATTCCACGCAGAGAGCTGTGGACTAATTCAATTCCCCTGGAAGCTCTGAATCATTGACTCTCTCTTGCTTTACTGGGATGCAATCCCTGTATATGTTAAAGTGGTTTATTAAAGCTCAGTATAAACTGTTCTGCCTGTCCCTGGTGTTGCTTTTGGGTCCAAAATCCACCTGTTACAAAAACAGAATCAAGTGGTGTTTATCACCCAGGCTAAGGGGACCTTTTATCAAGCAGCATTCAGTCAGCGGGTCAGTGAGCATGCTAACGATGTGCCTGTGTGTCAGAGTTTCTGTAACCATGGCAACAATGATGCTGAGTGACAGACCTGTCATTATGTGTCCACCTCCTCTGCAAATTCTGATTTAATATTTTCCGCTATGTCTTGTGAAACTCTTTTGGTTTATTAGCCTTTCTCCTGTGTCATTCCAAGCACATGGAAACATAATTTATGCAGTAGGGTGGGCACAGAAATACGGGACAAAGTGCATCCCCCACTGATTCAGAAATGGACGGTACATTTTATTTTTCAGTACGGGATGATCCTGTATTATATGGGACGGGTGGCAACCCTAATTAGTATTAACATTTGTGTACTACATAACATGATGTACTATAACTTTACATTAGCAACATTTATAAAATTGAGTTAGTCTAAAACACTTGGTAATGTGATGGTAAGCCTTTGAGAGTGATGATGCTGTTCGAAGAGCACTCCACCAATTTTACACGTACATATCAATTTACTCCTAGGTGTTAATACCATGAGTGTTTTATTTCTGCTTGGGTCAGGCATTGAGGTTAGCACTTGAGCTGCATTAAGATCACTGTTTTGAGCTTTCATTTATAGTTAAAACACCATGAGAACATTTATTTTTCTTACCCCTACCAGTAGTTATACTAGAGCCCACAGAGGTGAACTTTTTTGGCTCCATGTTGCCACAGATTTGTAAATCAGCCGGCACTCTCTACTGCGGCTGTGTGCTGCTTGGCAACCATTGTGCTAAATGTTGCTAAGGATTTACACTGTTCGCTGGAAGAATGATTGTTTGATGTCAATAAATTATTGCATTATTTGATGCTGTGTAAAAATAAAAGCTGGAGCCTGTACTGTGCAGTGATTCTGCTCCACATCATCATAAAATCAAACCATGGCCTCTTGTGGCTAATTGCTGAAATTTATAATTCATTTCAATTTAATTTTACCTCTAAAGCCCAATATTACAAATCAAAATTTGTCTCAGAGGGCTCGACAGCATATGACATCCCCTTATCCCTGGCCCCTTCCAGTGGTTAAGGACCCAACACCCCCCAAAATAAAAACCCTTTAATGGGGAAAGATGGTACAAGCCTCAGGAAGAGCAACTAAGGAGGGATCCTTCTTCCAGAAAGGACAGATGTGAAATAAATGTTGTGTGCACAAATCTACATAATAAATGTACAATCAAAATCCATAAGACAAAATGATACATAGAGAGAGAGTGAGAGTGAGACAGATAGAGGGAGAGAGATAGATGCAAAGCAACAACAGTGAGGACAATAACCGCAATAACAATAGTTATAGAAATAATAATAACAGTAGTTTATGATAGTATAGATGTCATATGTATGTGATACTGTATGATAGTATACGTACGTGACAACAATAATCATATGTGTATAACAATAGTAGAAGTAAAATAATGCTGAAGTAGTAGACAGAGTTAGTAGAGTTAGTGACATGCAGTAATAGGACATGAATATGAGCAAATGAAGAGGGAGAGAGAAGGAGAGAGGGGGCTCAGTGTATCATGAGAAGTCCCCTGGGAGACCAAGCCTATGTCAGCCTAACTAGGAGCTGGTCCAGGCAAGCCTGAGCCAGCCCTAACTATAAGCTTTATCAAAAAGGAAAGTCTTAAGTAGGGCTGTAGTCAACCAAAGAAAATCTTGGTCGACTGAAGTCGTACATAATTTTTCAACTAACTGATTAGTCGTGGAGAAAAAAAAAATCTACACGTTATATATATATATATATATATATATAGATAGATTGACTAAATCAGCCACAGTGCACTGGTTGCACTCTACCTGGTAGCCTTATTAGCCTAAATGAATTATAAATAAATATAAACAGCTTGTATTTGCGGTATATTTAATCATTTTTAACCCAATCATTTTCTTTTTTAACATATATTTATTATAATTTTGCATCAAAGTACATAGATACAAATTAAACACAAACATAAAACATGGACTACAGCAACCCCAGTCCCAACCCACCCACCCCGTCTCTCATCTGTCAGGATTTACAAAAGAGAAAAGTAATTACACAACCAAATACAAATAGAATAACAAATATACACGAAATTACAAAATTAAATTAAATACATAGTGCAGTGGCATTGAAATGTATACAGACAGCAGAACGGTACTACTTGAGGTATTGTTGAGTCAGTGTAGAGCATGGCATACCACCATTATTGAAATACATCCAAAAGCAGATACATTTATGGCACAAGAAGGTACTAAGAAATTCAAGTTAGCTTTGAGTTAAGTCTGAGTTCCCTTACAGGACATGTTAGGAGGTAGTTACAGAGTCAAGAGTATGCTGCAGATCTGTATTTTCGAGAAAATTTAAGAAAAGGCCCCAGATTTCATAAAATTCACCAAGCTTGTGTTTCAGACCATAAGTCAGCTTCTCTAATGCCAAACATGAGGATAGTTCTTTAAACCATTGACTAATAGGGGGACATGATATGTTGCTCCAGTACATGGCGATTAGGCGTTTTGAATGGATAAGACAAAGATTTATCAATTTGATTTCATATGATTTTAGAGAAAGTTTTTCGGGATAGAGACCTAAGATACAAAATTTGGGAGAGATAGGAATTGGTTTGGAGATTATTTGGGAAATTATGTACGTTATTTCTTTCCAGAACTTTTGCATTTTCTCACATTCCCAAATACAGTGAAAAAGGGTGCCTTTATGAGTCTGACATTTCACACAAGTGTCTGAGATGTCGGGATTAAATTTATTGAGTTTTTCTGGAGTAATATAAGTCCTCATTATCCAATTATATTGTACCAACTTCAGTCTTGAGTTAAATGAAAGACTCTGGGCTTTTGAGCATATTTGACTCCATTCACCATCCAGCACATGTTCCTGCAAGTCGTCACTCCATGATCTCCTTATTGAGTCAGAGGACTCTTTGGAATGGTGAGAGAATATATTGTAAAGTATAGAGATCTGACCTTTACTTCGCTGATGTTGGGTTGCAAACCGTTCTAATTCTGTTAACGGGGGACAGTTAGATGAATGATTTAACTTAGAGTGAATAAAACTACGCAGCTGTAGGTATTTAAAAAAGTGAGATTTTGGAATGTTGAATTTATCTTTGATTTCGTCAAAGGACATCAGTGTATCACCATTGTAAAGATCTATAATTCTTCTAATCCCTTTGTGTGACCATTGTTTGAATCCTAAGTCATTCATACCGGGTTTAAATCCTGAATGTCCCCAGATAGGTGCTAGGCAAGACAAAGGTTGATTGTCACCTACAGCAATATGAGCTTCATGCCATATCATCAAGGTATTTCTAACAAATGGGTTTAGTGTGTTTTTCTTTAGGTTCTTAATTGAGTCAGAATATAGATATGAATCTAATGTTAGCCCTCTTGTAGACAATGCTTCCATTTTAACCCAAGCTAACTCTGAATGTGATAGAAACCACATACGAGCAGCTCTAAGTTGGGCTGCCCAATAATACCACAAAAGGTTTGGCACCTTCAAACCTCCTCTGTCAAATGGGAGGTATAGCAGAGTGAGTCGGAGTCTTGGGCGTCTGTTTTTCCAAATAAATTTAGTAAGGGTTATTTTCATATCCTGAAAGAATTTAGGAGGAGGTGGAAGTGGGATTGATTGGAATAGATAAAGAAATTTTGGAAGGACATTCATCTTAAAAACATTTATACGTCCAATCATCGACAAGGGGAGTGAGACCCATCTGCTTAAGAATTCCTTCACTTTTAAGGTAACTGGGTTATAATTAGCGGAGACTAATGAGTTTAGGTCGGGAGTAATAAAAATACCAAGATATCTAAATCCTTCAGGTGCATTCATAAACGGGTGTTGGACCATAGGACAGAGTCTCTCTCGCTCATTGAGAAAGAGAACAGATGATTTAGTTTTATTAACTTTATATCCTGAGAACTTCCCAAACCTATTGATCACATCAGCAAAGACTGATAAAGACTGCTCCAAGTTCGTCAGGAAAAGTAATGTATCATCTGCAAATAGGGCTATGCGGTGCTCTACATCTGCAATTTGAATTCCTTTAATATTAGGGTGATTTCTAATAGATATGGCAAAAGGTTCCAACGCTAAAGTAAATAGTAGAGGAGACAAGGGGCACCCCTGTCGAGTCCCTCGGTGGAGACTGAATGGTTTGGAGATAATGTTATTGGTCATGATCTCCGCGCATGGTCCTGAGTACAAGAGTCTGACCCATTTTCTAAAGTGAACCCCAAAACCAAAGCGGGAGAGTACTTCAAATAGAAAAGGCCATTCGATTCTGTCAAACGCTTTTTCAGCGTCTAGGGATAGAATACATGAGTCTTCTGCATTTTTTTTTTCGTAGAGTATATTTAATAATCTTCTAATATTATAATATGCCTGTCTATTTTTAATGAACCCATTCTGATCACTATCTATTAGAGATGGGAGGCATTTCTCTAACCGCAAAGCTAAAATTTTAGCAATTATCTTTGTATCTGAGTTCAACAAAGATATAGGTCTATAGGATTCACATTTAGTAGGTGATTTGTCTGGTTTTAATATCAAGGTAATAAGTGCATTTCTAAGAGAGGGGGGGAGGGTACCATTTTGAAAAGATTCTTCATACATATTCTTCAATGGGCTTATCAATTTATCTTTAAATAATTTGTAAATATCAATTGGGAGTGCATCAGGACCTGCCGTTTTCCCTCCTTTCATGTGGTTTATAGCTTCTAAAATTTCCTGACTTTCAAGAACACGGTCCATCCAGGATCTATCATCTTTAGATATGGTGGGGACTGGAAGTTGATTAAGAAAGGAAGTTTGGTCCTCCTCTAGTTCAGATAGTTCTGATTTATATAAAGTCTGGTAATATGCAGAAAAAGTATCATTTATTACTAGAGGGTCAACAATTATATCACCACTTGGAGTTTGGATACTAGTGATGGCTTTTTCTGTATCTAGCTTTTTTTATTTGCCAAGCTAATAGCTTTCCACTATTCTCCCCTTGTTCATAAAATGCTTGTTTTAATCTTATTAGGCTATTTTCTGCCTTAGCAGCAGAAAGTGCATTGTATTTAGCCCTGAGGTTTGCCAATTTCTGTGTGTGAGATTTTGTTATGTCTACCTCCCTCTCAAGATGTTTGATTGCCCTGTCTAAGGTTAACATTTCCAGATTTGTTTTGTTAGTTATTGAACTGGTATAACTTATTATTTGACCACGAATATAGGCCTTAAATGCCTCCCATCTCACAGAGGCTGAAGTTTCATCCTTATTAATGTCAAAAAAGTAGTCTATTTGCGTGCCCACAAATTTGAGGAAATTGGGATCATTTAGCCATTTAGGCTGGAGCCGCCATCTTCGAGCCCCCTGTACAAGTTTTTGGTCATTATATATAAGAGATGTTGGACCATGATCTGAGATCACGATGGAGTCATAAACACAATCTGATATTCTCGGAAAGAGATCATTGGACACCAAAAAGTAATCGATTCTTGAGTGGCCCTTGGATACATTGGAACAACAAGAATATTCTCTATTAGTAGGAAACAGTCTCCTCCAAGGGTCGCATAAATTTAGTTATTTTATAAAATAGTGCAGTGTTTTCCTACTCTGTACATGAGATGAGTCAGTGCCCGAAGAGCGATCAAGGTGGGGAGAGATTGTGCAATTAAAGTCTCCACCAATTAGTAATTTTCCTGGTAGTGAGGCTAATAATAGGAATATATTTTCAAAGAATTTGGGGCAGTCGTCATTGGGACCGTATAAGTTAACCATTGTAATATTTTCATTAAAGAGTGAACCTTGTAAAATCAAGTATCTTCCAGCAGGGTCTGATACTGTTTTTATAACTTGAAAGGGAAGAGACTTATGAATTAGTGTAATGACTCCCCTAGAATTAGAAGAGAAGGAAGCAAAGTAGACCTGGCCCAACCATCGTCTCCTTACTTTTAAAATTTCAGCTGACACTAAATGGGATTCTTGTAGAAATATGACTGTTGATTTAAGATGTTTAAGCCTTGTCATAACTTGCTTTAACTTAGATAATTTCCCTAAACCTCTCACGTTCCAAGTAGTTATCTTTATATTTGAATCACCATCCATTATTTATCAGAAATATTATTTTATAGTGAGTACCGCACTGAGTATCAAAAAACATGTAACATGAAGGAAGTAAGGACAATAAAAGTTCTGATTGCACTGTCACAATAAATTTAATTCCAATGAACGATGAGAGAATCCCTCCCCTGCTGTCTCCTAGAACTTGACAGCATTCCCTGCTAAACCAATCTAATGAAATCACAACATAAGGCTGGTCTGATCCTACAAAGAGGAGCAGAGTGTTGATATTGCAACACATGTCCATCTTTAGTCGCTCCCACCAAACGGCGTATCGAAAAAAAAAACAAAACAAAAAAAAACAAAACAAAAAAAAACGGAGGATCAGAGAATACTCAGAAATAAAAATAAACAAAATTAAAAAAAAAAAAGAGAGAGAGAAAGAGAGAGAGCATTAACAAAAGCACGCTTCATCTATCTATCTTATTATATGCTCTTTACAGAAGTCTTGCATTAAGGAAGAAGAATCAACCAAAACATTTCACTGAAGTTCACGATCTCGGAGTTATTACTATCAAGGTATTGTTCCCTATAGAGTCCATTAAAAATAAAGAAAGAAAGGAGAGGAGGAAAAGATTCGTCGATCGATATCCTCACCTCCAGGATTTATGCTGGTGATGATGACCCGTTGTTCTGGTTAGCAGAGAGATTTCGGGTGAACGCCACAGCATCCTCCGGATTGTCAAAAGTCTGGGATCGCCCTGCGTGTGTCACTCGGAGCCGGGCTGGGTGAAGGATTCCGTACTGGATGTTCAGGGCTTTAAGCTGCATCTTCACTTCGTCAAAGCGCTTTCTTTTGATGTGTGTCTCTCTGGCAACATCCTGGAAGAATTTCACCTCCTGCTCTTTGAACATCACTTTTCCTTTAGCCCTGGCTGCTCGGATCACTCTTTCTTTATCCTTAAAGTTGAGGAAGCGCATTATTAGCACTCTGGGGACGTTGCGCTCCTGGCGACCCTGCAGGCGGTGAGCTCGTTCAATGAAGACCGGGTGCGGAAAGGAGTCAGCCCCAAGTACCTCGGGAAGCCATCTCTCTAGAAAAGCTGTGGCGTCACGACCCTCAGCTCCCTCCGGTAGATTGATGAGGCGAAGGTTGTTGCGCCGACTGCGGTTCTCCTGGTCCTCAGTCTTAGTGGTGAGAACAGTTACCTGCTTCTGAAGCGTGGTGATTGTCTTTTGCAAAGTAGTGACGTTGTCTTCCGTGTCTCCAATACGCTGTTCGGCCTCCGCGAGTCTGTTACAAAACTCGCTGAAGTCACGTTTAATACCTTGAATGGCTGTTAGGACCCCTGCAAAGTTTGCCGAGAACTCATCTCTCATATCAGTTATAGCTCTCATGATCATGTCTCCCCCAGTAGTCTCTGTGCCGCTAGCTGCACTGCTCGCTGTTAGCATGTCTGTAAGACCAGAGGTAGATGAGCCCACGTCGGTGGGGTTAGCAAGCTGGTTCGTCTCCATTTTCTGCTTTCTGGTTTCCATTTCGAGCACAGAAGTTGCAGCGACTTGAACGAGCTATTTTAAGTTATTTCTGAGTATTCTTCAGGATGATAACTGTAGGATTAGCTGCTAGTTCAGAGGGAGCGTCTGTCGATGCGTGCGTTCAGCTCGCCGCCATGCTGTGGCAATCATTTTCTACTGAAATGATAACAACAGACTCGGAGCCGGACAGTGTGCCGTCACGTGCACCTGCGCATATTCATATGATTTCCAAAATAGAACTATATCAACTGGTGAATCCAGCACAAGAATTACCGAGAAATATACAAAATGATTTTAAGATAATTGTTTTTGTCTTATTTTATTAAAATAAACACAACCCTCCACTATTGTTCCAGCCCGCATTGTGTGATATCCCAACATAGAGCTGTGAGGGTGTGATCTGATCTCAAAAGGACAAAATAGCCTATTAACTTGAAGCTTTTGCTCAAAAAGTACAAAAAGGCAAGTCCATTTTTAAAAGAACATTTATTAAACAAACCAACTCAAGGTGAGAACAATTTAGTGCCTCGCTGTGTTGTACTAACTCCAGAACTTTACCTTTCAGTTCATCATACTGTAATGTCATGTTGAGTTTGTTTATGGGGGGGCAGTGTTGTGCTAGGTGGCGAGGGGAAGTCCAGCTTAATGGATGGAGTGGGCTCACCTGTGGTTGATTGGGAGCGTTGTCTGGGATGTCTGGGTCTGGGGAAGAGAAGTGATAAAAGAGAGAGACCAGGCTTGTTTCACTGTCTCTGGGGAGCAGAACGTTTCGGACGCTACGGGGCACGTCGCCCGTTAAAGTATACCGGCCCATCGCTCACTTTCAGGGGGTGGGGGCCCTTCGTGACTTATAGTGTCGCTGGCGGCGAACATAGACAAGTAGGAGAGTGGTTCCAGTGTTAGGAGGGGAGACTGGTTGCCTCCTTTAGGTAGCTAGGTGGGGATACTAGTCGAAAGTGAGCCGGCCGCCACCGCTTCCCAGCCACGGACAGCTTCCGGCCCGCTGTCACTTGCTGCAGGAAGGCTCCGTCCCTCAGCTGCTTCCCCGGGGCATTGGACGGCGCCTCCAGCTCAGACAGTTGGGGTGAAAAGCTGGGGTGGATTTCCTCTCGTTTGTACGGAGGGTGAATTGACATGTTAGCGTGAGTTTCTATTGGGTCTGCAGTGTAGTCTGCCTTGAATGCTGTGCACAGTTGAATCCTCACTGAGTGAGAGTGTAGTTTAAATGCATGGTGTGATTAATTCCTGAGGTGAAGCCCGCAGTTAGTCCAGCCCTGACGCCCAGTACTACCCTGTTTTGCCCGCCTCCCCCTTGGACTTCCATTTTTAAATGCTTGGAATTATTTAATAAAGATGAACTCATATTTTTCTATATTCAGTGGTGTGGTGGTCATTTCTCAGCCTCTTGCTAGGTCAAACGGGTCCACTACTTTTGTTAAAAACAGCTCTAAAACAGATCTTATTACACTGGTGGCAGCGGTGGGATCCTGTTGAACCTTTGTAGTGGGCCAAAATGTTTGAGACTGAAAATGATCCACCCATTCAGGGTGTTGTTGTGGATTCTGAGGTAAATGACAACTATGATAGTCGGCCAGCTCCTTTTCCCAGTGTCATAACCCCACGTCCAGTTTTTATGCCCAAAACCTTTACAGGCACGGGGAGGCAGTGGTCAGACTGGTCTGAGCAATTCGATTTGGCTGCGAATGTAAACAACTAGGAGTCCCTTAAACTCAAATTTATGTCCCTCTTGCTGTCAGGTCGTGCCAGGGATATTTATAGCGGGTTACCGATACAAGCAGAAAATAATTACTCTATGCTAAAATTTCATTATGCATTTTGCCTCTGGGGATTTTCGAGTTAGTCTTAGAGGTGCCAAACCTGAGACTCTAGAGGATGCAATTGATCTGGCAGCTGAGATGGAGCTTCTCCGGGCCCTTGAAAGCACTTATGTTACATCTGATGCTAAGTTCAGGGGGGTGGTAGAGGGTAAACCCAAAACAGATGAACAGATGGAAGTTTTGCTGGGGGTGGTAGAAGGGCTGCGTCAAGAGGTTAAAGCCCTGCAGACCACGGTGCAGGCCCTCCAAGCAACCCCTGCTTTGCCTCCCCGTGCAGCCTCCTCTAGACATGTGACCAGAGAGCCACAGGGTGCAGTTGGGGGCATGCTGTCTGGTGGCGGGGGCTGTTGGGAATGTGGTTGCAACAGGCACATACGCCGTGACTGCCCCTACCTGCAGGGAAACTGAAGGGGGCGGGTACCGTGGGCCCAGTGCCCACCCCCATACATCCATCGAAAACTGTGGCCTCAGCAAGTGTTAATGATGGCTCTGCATATGTCGCTGCCAAAATAGGTGGGTTGGAGTTACTCTTGTTGGTAGATAGTGGAGCTGCTTTGTCAGTAATCCCCAAGCAAATTTGGCTGTCCATTACAAATGGGGGGGCAGAGTTAATGGGGCATGAGGGCAATGTGTCTGCCGCCAATGGTGGTGCCATGGAGGTAATGGGGAAGTGGCAGACAGTATGCCAGTTAAACTCTTTGGCTTTGGTTGCTGAGTTCTTGGTAGCCGATGTGCCTTGTAATGAGATCCTTTTGGGCTTTGATTTTCTTAGCAAGTATGGTGCTGTTGTGGATTTTCGAAGGAGGGAGTTTCAGTTGATGGGGAAAATCTTTCCTTTGGTAGTCCCTGAAGATATGAAAAAGCCCCAGACTGTGTTCGTCCAGGCCGATACTGTTATCCCTCCCCGTGGTGAGGCCATCATCATCACAGGTAAAGTTTCGCTTTTGTGTTGATTATAGGAAACTAAATGATCTCACCCGGAAGGATGCGTACCCCCTCTGTCACAGCTCCATTCTCCCTGTTGCCCTCAGTATTTTTCCACTCTCCCTGCCTCTGCTCCACTCCACCTGTCAGCCACTCCCACCTCATCAGCCCAACTCTGCTCACCTGTCAGCACAGCTGCAGCTCCTTGTAATCAGCCCGGTGTATATTAGACTCTCCAGCACACTCACTCTTTGCCAGATCGTTCTTCAGCGTTCAGCGTTCCTGACCCGTCTGATCACCCGGTACCGACTCTGCCTGTCCCTGACCTGCTCTCCTCGTCTGCCTGCTGGTAAACCCACCTGCCTTCTGTCCCTGACCACGTTCTCTGCCTCAGCGTCTGGCATCTGTCTGCTCCCCCGGCCTCGACTTGTCCGCCTGGCCCCGGCTCTCCTTCTGCCTGCTCCCCATCGGTACCTCAGCACACTCGGCTGGTTCTCCTGGCTTTGGACACCACGCTTCAGCCTTCTCACCCACCGTGAGCTCATTCGCTTTACTCCCGGCAATCCATGAACTGTATTATTCGGGTCCGAGGGCTCCCATCCCCCTCTTCGGTTCCACGGCCGGGTTCGGCAAAATCCGGTCATCTATCCTGAAACCCAGAGACTGCCTGTGGGCTCTAGGCCTAAAGATAGAACTGTGTATTGAGTTTATTCATCTGTCCAAGTTCCTGTTTTGCTGCCGAACAATTAAAAGTGACACTTACAACTGTTTCAGATTTTGAGTGCTGCTTTTGGGTTTCACACACACCCGTCACACCCTCTCTAGGACTGATGATGCGCTTGATAGTTTGCACAAAGCTTGTTGGTTCTCCACCCTCGACTTGGCTAGTGGCTACTGGCAGGTCGAGGTGGACCCACAAGATAAACATAAGACTGCTTTTATCACTCGCCAGGGCCTTTTTGAATTTAACGTCCTGAGTTTTGGATTATGTAACAGCCCCAGCACCTTTCAGAGGCTGATGGATCTGGTTTTTGGCAGACCTCCAGTGGACTACTTGTCTGGTCTATTTGGATGACATCATTGTATTTGGTCATACATTTTCTGAGCGTTTGTCACGGCTCAACGAGGTCCTGTCTAAATTAGGCCAGGCTAATTTGAAAGTGAAACCAGAAAAATGCAACCTTTTTTCCACACAGGTGGAGTACTTGGGGCATATTATATCTGCTCAGGGAGTAAAGGCCGACCCTGTTAAGGTGCAGGCAGTACATGAGTGGCCAGTGCCCAAGAATCAAACAGAGGTGCGGAGTTTTGTCGGTCTTGCCTCTTATTCTAGGAGGTTCATACGAGGGTTTGCAGACATTGCCCAGCCCCCGCACCAGCTTACAGAAAAAGGCCGCCGGTTCAAATGGACAGATGCATGTCAGACAGCGTTTGAGCAGCTGAAAGGCAGTTTGATGTCAGCCCCCATACTAGCCTACCCCGATCCTCATAGGCCTTTCATCTTGGATACTGATGCTAGTGATGCGGGTATTGGGGCTGTCCTTTCCCAAGAAGAAGGAGGGCTTGAAAGGGTCATAGCCTATGCCAGTAGAGCCTTGACCAAGCAGGAACGGAAGTTTGCCACCACAAAGAAAGAGCTTTTGAGTATGGTTACTTTTACAAAATATTTCAAGCACTATCTATTGGGCAGAGAGTTTATATTGCGGACAGACCTCTCTGAGGTGGCTGCATAATTTTCAGGGGTTGGAGGGACAGACGGCTCGGTGGGTAGAACAGCTGGCTAATTTTCAGTATCAAATTGTGCACTGCCCAGGGAAAGTACATGCTAACGCTGATGCTCTTTCTAGGCTACCAGCCTTTTTAAATGATGCTCCCGCCAGCCTTGGTTCAGTAGAGGTGGTTGAAGAAGGAGCAGAGCCCACTTTTGCTATTTGTGCAGTACAGAGAATAGGGCAGGAGACAGAGGTGGATGAGCTAGCCTTGGCTCAGGGAGAGGATGTGGAGTTGCAGAAAATAATTCAACTCAAAACAGCAGGGGGACATCAGAGTGGGGAACTTCCTATAGATCCAGCAATTCAAAAGTATGCTCCAGTGTGGGCTCAGCTGCAGGTTCAGAGTTCCAGGTTAGTGAGGATTCCCCCAGCTTACTCAGATGCAGCCTCACAAGTACAGATAGTTCTCCCAAAGTCCTTGGTGCCCCAAGTGTTGAGCCAGTTGCATAATGCCCCCACCGGTAGTCATTTGGGGATACAAAAGTTGCAGGCTAAAGTGATGGACCATTTTTACTGGCCCCGATGGTTCAGTGATGTGCAACAATGGTGCAGGGAGTGTGTGGAGTGCGGGTCTCAGAAAGAGTGCGGTCAGCAGTTGTGTGCCCCATTACAGTCATCTGTCACGTCAAGACCATATGAACGGGTGGCACTGGATATTTTGGGGCCCCTGCCTGAGACCTCAAATCTCAATAAGTACGTCTTGGTGGTAAGGGATTATTTTTCTAAGTGGACAGAGTCTTTCCTCCTCCCAAACCAGGAAGCCAAAACTGTTACTAAAGTCCTGGTGGAGGAATGGGTTTGCCAGTTTGGTGCCCCCCGGACTATTCATACCGATCAGGGTCGAAATTTTGAATCCACTCTGTTCAGGGAGCTGTGTCACCTTCTGAACATTCGTAAGACTCTGACCTCACCTTATCACCCTCAGTCCAATGGCATGATTGAGAGGTTTAATAGGACTCTTTTGTTTATGCTATCCCATTTTGTTGATGAGAATCAGTCCAATTGGGATGTCTTGTTACCCTATGTCATGATGGCATATCGCAGTAACGTGCATGCTAGTACAGGGTTTACCCCGTACAAGGTAGTTTTTGGCCGTGAGATAGTGCTCCCTGTAGATGTTATGCTTAATCTGGGGGAAGAGGGGAGGGTCTCCTCTGTTAGTGAGTATGTGAGTTGGTTATCTTTTCTCCACAGTTGTAGACGCAGTTAAAGGACACCAAATCAAGGCTTCGGGCCGTCAGAAAGCAGGTTTTGATTTCAGGGCCAACTGTCAGTATTACACTGAGGGTGAATTAGTGTGGCTTCGTTGTAAAGCTAAAAAAAAAGGAGTATGCCCAAAATTGCAGAGAAAGTTTAAGGGCCCATATAGAGTAGTACAACGGGTGACAGAAGTGTTGTACAAACTAGTGCCATCGGAGGGAGGCCCTGATGTTGTTGTACATTTTAATCGACTCAAACCTTTCGTTTCAACCCTCTCCGGAGAAGATGCCTCAGATGGAGTAAATCGTCGGCAGCAACATCCCTGGTCAGGCCACTCAGGAGCCCCCATCAGTGCCAATTGGAGTTGCCGCCGAGAATCTTCTAGATTGGCGGCAATGACCAGGCCTGTGATGAGGCAACCTGAAGGTAGCAGTGGAGTAGAGACACCGGGGACCCTTACGGAGGGGGTTGCAGGGAGACTCGAGCCTGACGCTGGACCAGGGGGAAGACCACGTCATGTTGCAAGGGTGGAGCGGGCTACAGCTGGGCCACGACACAGCCTGAAGCAGAGATGGTAGTCCATCAGGGTCGGATGGACCCACAGGAGTCAGAGGCCCCTGAAGCAGGCAGCAGTCATCCATCTCCTCTGAGCCCTGGGGCCATGGAACCAGGTCCACAGGCATACAGGGTACAGGTGGGCGAGGGATCCCAGATGGAGATGAGGGCAGGACGCCAGAGAAGGCCACCAGTGTGGTTACGTGACTATAAGATGTGAAGCTGACTCGGGGACGAGTCCCATTTAGGGGAGGGGGGAGTGTAGTGTAATGTCATGTTCAGTTTGTTTATAGGGGGGCAGTGTTGTGCTAGGTGGCGAGGGGAAGTCCAGCTTAATGGATGGAGTGGGCTCACCTGTGGTTGATTGGGAGCGTTGTCTGGGACGTCTGGGTCTCGCGGGAAGAGAAGTGATAAAAGAGAGAGACCAGGCTTGTTTCACTGTCTCTGGGGAGCGGAACGTTTTGGACGCTACGGGGCACGTCGCCCATTAAAGTATACCGGCCCATCGCTCACTTTCGGGGGGTGGGGGCCATTCGCAACTTATAGTGTCGGCAGCGGCGAAGATAGACAAGAAGGAGAGCGGTTCCAGTGTTAGGAGGGGAGACTGGTTGCCTCCTTTAGGTAGCTAGGCGGGGATACTAGTCGAGAGTGGGCCAGCCGTCACCGCTTCCCAGCCACGGACAGCTTCCGGCCCGCCGCTGCTTGCTGTAGGAAGGCTCCGTCCCTCAGCTGCTTCCCCGGGGCATTGGACGGCGCCTCCAGCTCAGACCCCGGGGGGGCGTCTCATCGGCTCCGCCAGTTCAGGTGCTAGCATTTGTATTGTTTTGTGTGATAGGAGGGGTGTTTTAATAGTCCAGTAGTGGGGAACAGAGCAGCGGAGTAGGAAGACAGTTGGGGTGAAAAGCTGGGGTGGATTTCCTCTCGTTTGTACTGAGGGTGAATTGATGTGTTAGCATGAGTTTCTATTGGGTCTGCAGTGTAGTCTGCCTTGAATGCTGTGCACAGTTGAATCCTCACTGAGTGAGAGTGTAGTTTAAATGCATGGTGTGATTTCCTGAGGTGAAGCCCGCAGTTAGTCCAGCCCTGACGCCCAGTACTACCCTGTTTTGCCCGCCTCCCCCTTGGACTTCCATTTTTAAATGCTTGGAATTATTTAATAAAGATGAACTAATATTTTTCTATATTCAGTGGTGTGGTGGTCATTTCTCAGCGTCTTACTAGGTCAAACAGGTCCACTACTTTTGTTAAAACAGCTCTAAAACAGATCTTATTACAATACTGTAACGTCCCTCAATAACCACACACCGAGACGTTAGCCGGTTTAGCTGGCGATTTATTTCTGATTGTAACACAGGCTGCTGTGGGCCGTAGCCATGCCAAAACAACAAAAAGCCTAACAGAAAAGTCCACTAGTCACACGAGTGTCGCCGTCTTGTTTATAGAGAAGAAAACACACACCTGTGAGTGTCTGTGAACGCATCTCACCCACGAGACGCGTTCAGAGACGCTCAGGAAAACCAGCACTTTTACTTAACATTTCACCAACACTCGAAAATATCAGTACTTCAACTTAACAGTACAGAATCTGTGCTAAATCTCTGTTATTTATAACACACATAACAGTAACGTGGTCCAGTTCGTTACAATACTTTGTAGTCAGTGTGTGCATGATTGTCTCGTGTGCTGGCACTGTATATCCAGGTTCCAAAATCTTAATCGAGTTCTTAAAGCATTTCCCCTCCATGACGCTAACGGGCCTCATATCCTGAGCAATAAAGTCGACAATTGCCGTCGTAATATCATTTTTCTGTTTGTTTGAGAGAGGAGGCCACACATCCAGCTTGGTCTGGGTGTAACTGCTGCCACTGGCAGACGCTGGAGCCATTGAAGCTGCCGCGGGATGCGGCTGCAGTTATAAAACCATTATTAGACCAAATATTTTGAAATATGACAGTGCTGATATGTTCACACTCAAAGCTCATGGAGCATCCTAATGCATACAAGTTAGCCTACCATTTTTAGATGATACGCCGTGTTGGATGTTGAACTGTGATATGTAAACTTCTGTTTGCAAAGTTTACACTCAACTTTTTTCTGGTCATCTGTTTTAACAAAATGCAGCCACACCGACGACTTCTTCGACATGGTCTAGCCGACTCCGATTAAACGTTAAGTAACACTTAGTTTAGATGGAATACCTTACGAAAATGCTTAGTCAGCAGTCCCCATTAAGTGGGCGAGTTCAACGTTGTGTGAACAAGGGGGGTGTTTTCAAAACACCCCCTTCTCCCAATGTCCCCCCAGATAACTTGTTAGCCTGCCCCCCCGCCTCAGGAAATAATGGCTTAATCCTGGAAAGCTATTGATGTAGCACTTTTTTCCCTATGACAGTAACAAGGTAATTATTCGACCAATGAGAATTTGGTCGGATGAGAGCATATCGACCAAATAATCGACCAGTCGACCAGGAGACTACAGCCCTAGTCTTAAGTGTTGTCTTAAATGTTGAGATGGTGTCTGCTTCCCGGACTGAAACAGGAAGTTGGTGTCATAGAAGAGGAGCCTGATAGCTGAAGGCTCTGACTCCTATTATACTCTTGAGGACTTTAGGAACCACAAGTAACCCTGTATTCTAAGAGTGCAGTGATCTGTTGGGATGATAGGATACTATGAGGGATTATAAGGGGTTAACAGCCTAGCAGCTAAATTTTGCCCCAGGGTCCACTAGCAGGTCAAAGCAGCCATGGTTCCTTCCATAACCTTTAGTATTCTACTTGACATTGAAGCCTCTAAGGTTCAGTGGCAGGACTTCAGACAAAACAGGGTTCACCATTACATATATATATATATATATACACACACATATATATATATATATATATATATATATATACATATATATATATATATATATAGAGAGAGAGAGAGAGAGAGAGAGAGAGAGAGATTTTTTTAAGGGGCATTTCTCCTGTCTTTTACAACTTAACCAACATAATCATTTGTTTGTGTGTTTCTTGGATATATTACAGTACGGCACTAGTAATTTCATGTAATTTACTGAGGCTTATGTTGTCCAGTGTTGTCTTCCATGTAACTGTTCTGAATAAAAAAAACACCCTGCTGTGACATCACGTTATACATCAGTGCCTTACATAACGTCATTAAGCCACGTTAATCAGGATAACATCACAAACTGCAGCTTTTCCATGCCTTATACGGAACTCAAGGACTGTTGCAAAGACATCACACACAAATTCACAATGATGCAATAACAATCGCAGTCAGACAGTGAGTATGAAGGAGATTATCAAGTGGGGTTTCTATGTAACAAAAAAAAAAAAGCTAATCCTCTGAATGGTTGGATAAGACAGTCGCAGATGACAGATGTGCTTCACTTGTGTGTGTGTATCTGTGTTTGAGAGAGAGGATACTGTGTATGTCTGTATCCGTCCTATAATAAGTGTGTCAGTGTGAGTGTGTGAGGCTGAACATGTGTGTGTTGCAGATGTCGCCAAAGCTGCTGTTTTCTGATTGGCTGCTGCCCACACACACTCAATATGCACCCCGCTGGCACTAAGATGTGTACATGAGAGAGAGAGAGAGAGAGAAAGAGAGAGGGAGAGTGTTTATAAAGGGGAAAGACAGGAATAATATAACGGAGAAGAGAACAACTGTGATATAGGAATAGAAACACAGAACAATTTATGGCTGTCACACCAGTGTAAGCAGTTGACATCACAACACTGTAACAGCTGGAACAGCAGGTAAGACACAACTCTCCTGTTTTCTGTGCTTTTGATTGGCTTCAAAGTTTTTTGAGGCCTATGAAACACACTAGCAAGACTAAGAAATAACAACTGCTGCAGGTGATTATTGTTTTCTGTCTGCTTTATACATTTGGAAGAGATCCGTTCAAGGTGGTCTGCTGTAAAGCTCAGCATTAGAGTGATGATACCTGTGTGGATGCAACCTGTTGGGAAAAAATAACATCCAATTTGATGTGTGCTTTATTATGATTTTCGTGTACAGCTGTATGATCTATTCATTATAGAGGAGTCTGAGAGTTGGCATTTTATTTAAATGTTATATTGTATTAAGATTTCCATAACTTGAGCCCAAGCCAAATCAAGGACAAAACTTTGGATAAAGTTTAAGCAGCATAAGTGCTGATCCCTGTCATGAACTAACTTAATTTAACATCAGTTGTCAAAGTCAGGTTGTCAGTCCCTTTGAATCAAGAACAAGCTTCTTTATAGAGATTCTTTGTTGCACAGATGTTCAACAATCCCTATTAAAGATGTAGATGTCTGTACCAACAACAGCCTCAGTAGCCCTGACATAGCGAGTACATTCTCTCTTCCTTGAGTATCTCTTAAGACACAGACGATTGTTATCACTAGTCATCGGTCTCGATGTAGAAAATCTTGTACTCATTTTGATGAATAATATCCAAATATTCAATTTAGAATAATTTATCTTATTCTATGACCCCATCAACTCAGCACACTGGGTAAGATAAAGGAAAAACTTTCTTTAATCACCGTTCATCCATCTCTGTTTGGATCCTGCTAACAAGGCCAAATTGATGTAGAAAATCTTGCACTCTTTGTCAATCTTCATTTTGATGAATAACATAATGAACTCAATGAGTCACACTTGATCTTACTTAATTATATGTTTATTAAAACACAAATCAGATCTTTTGGCACAACACATGCGTGGACAGAGACATATCAAAAATGTAAACAAAGCAATGATTCAGCCTTATACAGTGCATTTCACAAGTCATTCAGCTGTGTCTTACACTGAAACATCTACAAGGTCTCAGTCTTGCAGTATCTTAACCATCAAGCACCCTGGTGCCAGTGAAGGACTGTCAGGTCTTCAAACATATCTAAACCAGTACCATGGATGAATTCATACATCTTCATGCAGTCACTATTTGTGATGACATTAACAGATTTTCAGATGTAATCATTTTCCACTACAGCCATACTTATCCAACTAATTGATTACTGTTGCCATATTTATTCATGTCTACCTAATGTAATGTACAACTAAAAATTCAGAAGAAATTACATAAAGTTCTATGCACATTGAAGAAATAATTTAATTTGATGTCATTATGATACCAACATGTGGGAAAAAACTATAAAACTGCCTTTTTTCTTCCCCTAATACATTAGGTAAATGTATGCAATAATTTGCCCCATGGCTCAATTGATTGGTGAGTGTGGAATACAGGAAACACTGTGTAGTGTGTGTGTGTGTGTGTGTGTGTGTGTGTGTGTGTGTGTGTGCGTACGTGTGTCTATATGAGACAGAGCTGGCAGCACAGTGTCATTTATCTGTGACCTTGTGTTTCATCTACTAGTCAAGAGAAAAGCGTGTAATGATTTACACTGCTGGAAAATCCACTGCATGCAATACAATCACAATGCAGCCATTTTGACATGACTGCTTGATTAAAAAGGGAATGTGATTCAGTCAGTGACAAATGAAAGTTAAAACCATATATTCTTTAACAGTGTGGAACTCTACAGGAGAAATAGACAGCATTCTTCCTGTTTTGATGTTGGTGGTGGAGAGGACGCTTCAGTAGGCTCACATAGGTGAAGGGTTGGATCATAGCATATTATTCATATCCTTTCCATTACATCATTATATCTCTCCACTTATTTAATCAAGGTCTTTCCATTCATTTATAACCTGTATTCCATGTATATTGTGTATTTATCTCAGGCTTGAACACCTAAAGATGCTCAATATAATTTAAAGACCCTGTCAAACACTAGTGATGCTGCACAGTGACAGTGACTCACAGCTGTTATATAAACAGCTGCTGAGCACAGAATAACATTTTTTTTAATTTGTTTTTACATGTTGGGCTACAGCTAACATTTGCGCATCACATGTTCCTGAAACCCAAGGTGATGTCTTCAAATGGTTTGCTTTGCAAAACCATAGCCCAATACCAAAACACATTCAATTTGGAATCATACAAAACAGAATGAGGGAACCAGAGAATGTTTGGCAATTTAGCTTGACTGAACAATGAATCGATTATCAAATAATATATTTTTCAACTAATTGGCTAATCAGATAATTTAACTAATTATTGTCTCATGCATTGACTGAACTTTCATGATTTCACCTGCTAAACCTGCTATTTATCAGTCGTACAAACTTATCTTATTACATTGACTGAACAACATCTCTCCCTCTCGAAGAAATATTTTGACTCCTGGACCAAAGCCTGGCAAACACATTTTCAGTGACAAATAAACCCAACTTCCAACTCATTCAGAACAAGGTAAACCAAAGAACACTGCTCACACTCAAAAAAAATGTACCACTTCATGATTCACTTCACTGCTGACTCTGACCCTTCAACAACTTAAGGCCCTGACACACCAAGCTAACAGTTGGTCATCAGTCAACTTCGGGCTGTCGGTGAGCATCTGTCTCCCTCGTCTCTGCCGGGTTGTCCCACACCACTGGTCCCTGTTAGACCCTATTGGCTTTCTTTCTGGGCCGATTCAGCATGTTGAATTGGCATCAGCAACTGCAACAGTGCAGCCCGTCGGTGAATAAATTCACTCAGGTTGGCAGTTCAGCTCAGCTCATGAGAAGGGCAACGGAAGTGTGGAAAGTCAAGAGGGAATGAGACCAAAACAAATTGTTACATAAGGTAAGACTGTTTTTTTTTTTTTTTATCAGCCATTGAGCTTTTTAGCAGAAATGTTTCCTGATGGTTTGTGTTGTTGTTCACTAGTGCATGGTAAATATGCTCTGTTCTTTATTCTCACTCTATTGTGTTGTTTATGTGCCAACTGGCTGACTAGTGTCAACAGTCTACTGGTTTCCCTTACTGAATAATTAGGCCAGACCATTGCCGTCTGCTGGTGTGGAGAGTTATTTCCTCTCACGCAGGCGCAGAATATATGTGCTGGTTGGCCAAAGGCTGTAGGCTTTGTGATGTGTTCATGTGCAACTTTTCTTTGCCAAGGCATGTACAGTTGTACAGTACAGTTGTGATGAGCGTTGAAATTAGCTACAGAGACCAAAACTCTTTTTGGTACCAGATGATTATTTCTGCTGTAAAGTTGGACGTTGTAACATGGGGATCTGTGGGGGTTGACTCTGCTTTGGAGTTAGCCTCAAGTGGACATTAGCGGAACTGCAGTTTTTGGCACATGAGCATTAATTTCAAAAGAATTCAGTAAAACAGTGGTAGACATGATGGATATACTTGGTGGTGAAACAGCCTTGTCTTTACTTGTTTTTACAACATACTTCACTTCACCAGTTAGAATTTACAAACATAATAACTTTATGTACTGTCATCTGGTAATATAGTCATTTAAAAAAAAAAAAAAGAAAGAAAGAAATAAAGTCTAATCTTTTGTAATCTATACTGCATTTAGAATTATAGTCCTAGGGCTGCCCAGTACATTACAAGCTTTCCATTCACCATAAAGAGTTAAGAGCAGATTGTCACCAGATTAAAGCTCAAGTCATTACATCAACAGTCTAGTTTGGTGGCAGTTCAATAATGATTTCCTATCTGAAGGTCAAATCTGGGTTTTGCTTCCCCTGGTCATGGCAGAACCACATGACTCTTACTCTCCCTGTTCATCTGTCTGTCAGTCTGTCTGTCTCTCTCTAATCTGTAGTCCTTATCCAGGGTGGCTGGCACTTACTCCTTTGTTCAGTGTGTGTGTTAGTGTTAGTGAGTGTGTGCACGTGCAAGTGCGTGTGCGTGTGTGTGTTTGGTCTGGTCAGTCAGATTTGATCTGGTGCGCAGACACTGGAACCTTACCCCAGCTCACCTTGCACACAAACTCTCTCTCACATTCACATACACACACAGATGACATAACAGCCTATTAGTCGATGGTCAAGGTCATGAAACAAACTCCAGCAGGGTCATTTTATTTCATCCATCACTTCTCTTAAAACTGTGACAGTGGCAAGAGTGTTTTGATATATTTCCCTAAATAGCGATGGGTGGAAAAGGGCAGCTCATGCAGCATTTTCGTCTCCTGTCTACCCCTGGTGCCAACCAAGCCCCCAGGAACGACACATTCCATTCGTAGAGTACACAACACACCCCTACAAACCATATCCACCACTAGTACAATAATACACTTTATTTATTTATTTATTTATAAAGTGCTTTTCAAACAGAGTTACAAAGTGCTTTATATGTTAATAATTAGAATAGACAAGACATGAAAACAAGAACTTTTAAAAGAACTGATAAAACACTTCAGAGTATAAAAACTCTAAATGTCCAAATGAACTTAAAAGTCTAAATGAACTTAAAACTCAAGTAAAATCACAAAGTACAAGACAAACCCACTAATGCAATGGTTATCTGAACCCTGCTACAACACAAATGTGTTGTGAACAAATATGAGGCCAAACATCGCAATAATCCACTTTATGATTCATTATGCATTAAGACATTTTCACCTCAAAATAACAAGATATAGCACTTACCATTACCCTAACCTTAACTTTTGACCTAACTTAGCACTTTCTTTGGGGTTTCCAGGTCTGGACCAGGGCACCTGTGTTAACAAGTTAGAGCAGCCACACTGCCCATGTGAGCAGTGCTGCTCAGGCGGGGCATGGCTGCTGCTCAGCTGCTGCACATTTAGATAATAAAAGTCTTGTCTATTATTGCAGCATGACATGCATGGTTGTTAGTAAAAATAGAAAATGAAAATGGCCTTTTAATAATTACATTGACAGGATACCAACTTTCATTGTCTTTATCTTTCCCAAACATGGAAAAATATAAATACTTCTTGTTAACCTAAAACTTCCCCTTAGACATTTTTAATTAAAGCCCTCTGGAGCGGAGTGCACCAGCTGGGCGTAAAAAAGAAGGTCCTAACTCTTACGCCGGACTTAACTACGTCCGACGTTGTGACTGGAATTTACACCGAGTGCACTTTTCGACAACAGTCGTAGCTGTGCCTGGTCTTACAATGCGCGTCCACGTGAATACACGCAAATCGATTTGAATCGATTATTGTTGCAAAGCAACACACTTCTACTCAGAGCGCTCTCAAACTTGTCCCAACAAACAAGCTGGAAGAAGAAGAAATATGGAGAACACTAATCATAAAAAAGGAAGGTCAATTTTACAGATGGAGAAATTAGGAAGCTAATAGAATTATATTCAGAGCATAAGGACGTGTGAGGCCGAGACCGCCAAACTTAAAACAGAACATGAAAAGCTGGAACTTGAAAAAACGAAACTCAGACTGAAAATTAAATTACTGCAGAGACAGGAGAATAGACACAACTACTCGGATCAAGATAGTCTGTCATTTACCATTCTCTAATGAGATACTATTTATTGATTAATTGATTGACATGTTCTGTTTTTCTATTTATTTGTTTATTTTCCATGTTTCCAGTTCCATAGTTCACGAAATCCTTGTAATGATAAAATGACTTACGTGATATGACCGATTTATAGCCATAATTTATATTTATATTACTCAGAGCCTAATTACTTGTTTGTTCGTTTATTTATTTATTTTAAATAGGCTATAGAGATTCTGACTTTTTATTTCATGCATAAAAAAGATAAAGAAGATTACAATAAAAACAAATCATTTGAAACAACAGTGTCTGATTATAAAAATTCAGTTAAATAGGATCAAGTTAATTCAGCTGAAACATCAATGTCTGATTAGGCTATAAAAGTTCATTTTACAAATACAGTGGCACTAATTTACAATATTTACATCATTCTCTCACTCCATACTGTACAACAAGTTATCAGTCCTACAAGTTATTGATTATATGGTTGCGGGCAAGTCGTCCGCTGATATCTTCAGGGATTGCAGGGGCAACAGGGTTCTCATTCACCTCCGGCACCACGTCTTCTTGCCTCGGAAGAGGGATCCTTTTTTTAATGCAAATGTTGTGTAGCACCGCGATAGCAGCAATGACAACACAGGCACGTTCAGGATGCATTCTCATTTCACCGTGGAGGCAGTGAAACCTGTAAGCAATGAAATATATCCATATATCTTGGGGCAAAAATAATAAACATCATCACTACATAGATTATACACATTGCATATGCCAAACTATGATTTCTGTGTTTGTTAGTGGTGTTTATGCCCATAAACTACATACTGACCTCCGTTTGAGCACCCCGATGCGTGTTTCCTATTGTAGTTGTGCTCTTGTGCTGTTCTCGGTGCGATGAGAGGGGTCATTAACCATCACTTCAGTGGGTATCCACTGTCTCTGATCATGGGTCGACCCAGGCCACCTTGATGGTCATGTCAGAGTTACATACAAGCTGAACATTTAAAGAGTGGTAACCCTTCCGATTTACGTATAAATATTCATGGTCAGAGGATGCTTGTATACGAACATGAGTGCCATCAATGCAGCCGACAATACCGGGTATGCCTGATTTTAAATAGAAGTCCTGCTTGGTCCTTGCGGCCTCCTCTTGCGTGGGTAGGTGGATGTAATTCCTTACGAACCGTTGGAGGGCCAGGGACACTCTTCTAATAGCCCAGCATGCTGTTGTCCGGTGTACATTGATCATGTCTCCCATTGTATTTTGAAAGGCCCCGTTGGCGTAAAACCTGAGCGCAATTAGCACCTGCAGGGCAGGGGACAGCGCCGAGTTTCTGTCAGACAGATGCTACAAATGAGGGGAGAGCTCTTCCATTAATTCAAAGAGCGCTTGTCTGCCAAAACGAAATCCCTCTATCAGATCACTCACTGTATTCACATCGAGCGGGTTTGTCCTGTCACGGACGAGTCTTTCCCGTCTAAATGCTCTCTCGTTAAGCATCCGGTAAACAAGACGCCCTGCCATCCTTCTTTCTCTTTTCTGGCCGTGTGATTCTGTTAAAATTACCATGGCTACAAGTCCGAGATTCGAACTTACGCCTGCTCCACACTAGGCGTAGGCGGCACACACACAGGGCTTAAGTCTAACTGGTGCACTCATCTTAACCTTAAACTGGTCATAACTTTCCGTTCTAAGTCAGACGTAACGTTACACCCAGGTGTACGCCCAGCTGGTGCACTCGGCTCCTGATGTTTCTGTGGACAGAATCCCTTTATTTGTCATCACAAGGCATTTATTGTGGAATATTTGCATTGACATGTTGTTGACAGTGCAGTGGCTTCCATAAATGATCGGAGTACCAGCTTTTAATTGTGGAAATACAGTAGTTACAGCAGCAGGCAGCTCTGCAACAGCCCTGCAGAAGTAACGCTGCCTGTCTGAATACTGCACATGCGTAAGCTGCAGCAGTTTAGCGAGGTTGCCGTCATGCGCTGCTCACGTGGGCAGTGTGGCCCAGACGTCATCCATTCTTCTGTAAACTTAAGGTTGGTCACCTTATTTCTGATTCAGACGGAGGTTTTACCAGGAGTGGAAGTGCCCGCAGAGTTCTCTTTCTCTCCAAAACAAACTGACCATGTGATTTGAACTAGTAAAAACACTGAATAAAGCAGTGTCACGTTACAAACGGAGACGGGCTGCTAGCCCAGCACCTGCTGATGTGTGCTCATCTTTTTTCCAGATAATTGAAGATCCAGACATTCAGGAGATTTTTACCGTGAGCTGATTATCTGCAGAGGTCACTTCCTCTCCAAAACAAACTGAACAGATGATTCAGAAAAGTAAAAACACCAAATTAAGGAGTTTCACGTTACAAATCAATATTTTTACAATGGTCTCATTGCTGAGAGGCTGATAACTATGGTGGCTGGCGCAAAAACGCAAATGTCCCTATCTAGAGCCAGGATTTGGTTTGTCTGATTTGGGTTACTGTAGAAACATGGCGGTGCAACATGGCGATCTCTAAAGACAGGAACCTACTCCCTATGCAGATGTAATCAGCTCATTCTAAGGTTATGAAAACACAATCATTCTTATTTTCAGGTAATTATACGCTAAGGAAAACTTACTTATATTATACTCCATTTCTGCCACACTGGAACTTTGAATTGTTACAGTGTATTGATTGTTGAGTTAAGGTAGGTTGCTACATTTAGTTTTTTCCTCCACTAAGCAGTAAGTTGTGACGGCTGCCATATTGACTTACTGTCTTGAAAACTGTAACACCCTGGGCAATGACTGAAAAAAAACCAAATCTGTCGATACTGAGTGAAAGCATGTTGAAATATATGAGGATAAATATTGGCCAGAATGGTATTGGATTACTTTTGTTTTACCAGATGTCATCAGGGCACCAATACAGGGTAGCCAAGGGGTGCTTAGCTCCTCTTAAAGAGACACAAGCTCCCCTGAAAACATGTTTTTATTTTTTTGCCATGCATTTAATAAAGATGCCAACTTGTGTGCTGATTTTGCCACCAACATTGAAGCATGGTGGGGCAATATTAAAAATTTTACTTAGTTTTCCTCAAAGATCAGAAGAAAAACAAACATTCTTAGTCTCACTAAGTCTGTGGGCTAATTGACATTTTTCACTTCTCTGTTTTGTAGTCAGTACACAGATTTGTCAAAAAAACAAGAAAGATTATAGATTTAATGCCCATACATTTGTGTGTATGCAGGTTGTTTTGCTATTTGACCTATCTCTGATTTATTTGTGTGGATAAACCAGAGGATATAGAAGGCTACATCACTTTGCAGTGCACACTGTCCCCTGCTGAAGTTGGTCGTATTGCATCATACTGTGATGTTTGGTTTTGATACCCGTGTGGGGGTTTGATGTGGTCATTCACTGATTATATATCAGATGTGCTGACATAAAGCAAGTAGGCCTACATGCTTGCACCTATAAATATTTCTTCGCAAGAGGAGTCACAGTCAGTGCTCTCTTACCCCTTTTCCACCAGCATGGAACTGTTTCTGTTCCAGTTCCCACACCAGGGAAATTTAGGTTCCATAGCCTACATAAAACCCCCTTTGATGTGGTTGTTGAAATAGAAATAAACAAAATGAAAACCATAGCTCCCTTAAGTGCAATTTATTGGCACATCCGCAAGTGCTGTTTAGAGCTGAATGCTCTTCTTCAGACTCTAAATACATATGCTAGGGTCACATGGTAGTCACATGATGATACTACATTATCTAATCACTACATAGATACACAGATTATGGATAAACAAAGATCATACAGTCAGTTACCAGTCTACCAGTCCACCTATTCATTAGTGATTGTTACTGTTCATTACGATATGTGTATTCAGTGGACCCCTGATGTATTTAGTGTGTTGATCCGCTCCTCTATGAGTAATGGTGGATATTGTTAAGTCCTATCAACATATTTTCACTCCAACCTTGTCACATATTGACGTTTGGTTGTGGAATTTCCATGTTGAGATATGATGTGCAAGGTACCTTGGCTGCGTTGGTTGTTGATGTTTTGGGACACTGTCATCTTCAGCTTGTTACATGCATTTTCTGTTTTCAAATACACTTCCATTTTCACAGTAAATGTTCAGTTTGCATACAGTCCCTTTCAAAATAAATGCACTACATTGGTAAAACATCGCAAAGTGATGTTTTTTTTCCTTCAACAACTAACACATGTGGTTGCGTTTAGCCGACACACATTTGTGGTTGGGTTTAGAGAAAAAGAGCAGGGTTTGGCTTTACAATCTTATGGGAAGTGAACACTGGCCCTATCAGTGGCTGTCCTTGTCTCTCATGTTGGCTGTTGACTCTTTCTCTGTGGATGTTCTGGTCTCTCTGTCTCTCTCTGGCTGTTATCTCTCCATCAGTGGCGGTTGTTGCCTCTTTCTCTCTTTGGCTGTTTCTTTCTCAGTGTCTGTCCTTCACTCTCATTTTGGCTGTTGACTCTCTCTTTGCTCTGATCTCTCTCACTCTCTCTCTCTCTCTCTCTCTCTCTCTCTCTCTCTCACTCTCTCTGGCTGTCTATGTCAGTGTCTGTCCTTGTCTCTCTTTTTAGTTGTTTTTTTTTTATACTTTTTCATTTTCTTTTTGGTTGTTGACTCTCTGTCATTGTTGGTTGTCTCGATCTCATATCAGTGGCTGTCTTTGGCACTCAATATTATTACTTTTGTCCCCCTTTCTCTCCGTCATCGACGGTCTCCCTCATCCCTCGTGGTATCATTAATGGGTATTTTCTTGTGTTCATCATTGCAAATCTGTTGATGACATTGCGCCAGTTAGTTGTGCTCACAATCCGTCTTTCAATTGCCATTACTGCCAGGTCATTGAGTCTCTGCTGACCCATGGTTTTACATAACCAGGTGTGTAGCTGACGCAGAACACCGAACGTTCTTTCACAGGTGCAACTACTCACAGGGATTGTTAGCACAGCTTGAAAAACTGGCTTCAAACTTGGAAACATGTCAGGGTCCAGTATCTTGTACACACTGGCAATGTCTGAAATCAGGCCTTCATCCCGTCTTCAGATTAAGAATTGCTTCGCCACAGTTACTTCCTCTTTACTAATCGTCATTTTATACTGATTATACTGATTTTGTAGAAGCTGCAGTGACTTATCACAAAGAAAATCACTGGCTGCTGAATGGCAGGCTTGGATGTCTCTCATAAGCCCCCCTCCCACTCCACTAAATCTCTTATTCAGCTCCTTGATCATTCTATCTAGGCAAGAGTAGAAGAAGTTGATTTGCAATTCATTTTCCCAACCCCCGTGTTCTCTGGTACCTGCAGTGGACTCAACAATAAAGTCGTCCAATCATCTCTGCTTGCGTCTCTGTGAGGTGGAACGGTCAGTCAGATTGTTGGCCTGAAACATTTGCTCAGCCTGCCTGAAGAATTCCTGTGCTTTTTCTTCGGTTCGCATGGACTTAAGAGTGTCAAGGACGGCATCTTTGAACAACGTTGCCTGTGCTAAATCAATATCCTTCTTCTGTCTGAAGGTACATGTGAAGTCCTACTGTAGTAGATAGGATGGTCTTGAAAATCACCAGCATGTACACACTTGAAAGTCTTGAGAACTTTGCCAGAAGCCCATGAGCTGCGGAATTACCTACCTCTTCCAAAACCTTAACAACTGGTCTCAGGTTGGCCATTACAGAATTAACTGACATTAGCTGGCATGCCCAATGGGTCTTGCATAATGGCACAAGTTCAGTCTCCACTAAACCCAGGACATCCTGCATGTGATTACATGCATGATGATTCACAAGAGAATTGCTAAAGAAGGTGTAGATGCTCTCCAGTGTGTCAAAGTAATTCCACAGCTTCTGACATAGCTTGGCAAGAGTGACAGAGCACCATGTTTAGTTTATGGGCATAACAATGCACGTAAATTGCTTGAGGGTGCTTTTGCCGGAAGTGAGCCTGCACTCCCCGACTGCACCTCTCATGACTGCTGCCCTGTCGTATGCTTGTGCAATGCACTGTAGATCTTGTAATTCTTTTGTTTCCAGGACTTGTTCAAGGGCATTGGTGATTGCCAGTGCATCAAAAGACTTGAGGGTGGTTAGCTGAAGAAGGCATTTCTTAACTGTGGCATCAGCACCCACATACCGCACATATACAGCAAGCTGCTCCACACAGCCATCACGAGCCTCATCAGCCATGATGGCATACATTTTTGCACTTTTCATCTCAGAAATAATACTGGTGGTGACTTCATCTGCACAGCACTTGATTATCTGGTTTTGTGATACTGGAGAGAGATAGGCGGAATGAGATGGAGCATTATACTTTTGGAGAAAGGGATCAAATTCCTCAAGAACTTTCATCATCTCGAAGAAGTTGCCCAGATAGTCAGATGACTCTGTTTCATCATGGCCAAAAAAAGCAATGCCTTGCTTTCCCAAGAAACTTGTAATGGCAACAACTATGCGCAGGTACTGCCTTCTTTCAGAGATCTGCTCAATATTACCTATGTTCATTTTGTCAATGACACTGCCTTGAAATAAGCTTGCGTTGTAGGTCTTCCAGGAGAGCACTGAAGCTTTGTGAGCTATGCTATTTTCATGATCCCTAAAGCTATCTAAGGCTCTTTCCCAGTTTGAAAATCCAACAGAGGTGGTAATGGCATCCTTATTCATATGAGAGACATGCTTTCGGCAGCATTTCGGCTGGATGAATACTCCAGCCACTCAAATGACTCCAGCCATTTTGGTTGAAAAGACCTTCTCTGAAGTCCGAAAAAAGTCATAGGGGAGATGCAAAAGGACAGGTAGAGGACATAACATCAGTTGGTAGAACTCCCCTGGCATGTAAGCTCGTAGACCCATTGCTAAAACTTTGATTTTCGGGATGATGGACTCAAGGGGAGAGGCAGATAGTTTGCTGCCAATGGGGCAGCTTCTCTAGAAAACAACGTAGTGGCTGTGGGCGAACTTTTGAAGCCTCAGGGAAATAAAGAGAGCAGCTAGAAGAAGCAGTCTTTGTTACACTGGTGTACCACACTGTTCGTGAAAACTTTGAAGTTACTGTGATTTGTTATGAGTTTCTCCTTATGGCCACCCACTTTTGCAATGAATGAAATACTGTGGGGGTGAGCTAGCAAGCATGGCTCAGGCTGCAACAACTTACCCATGACAGATTCTATCTCAGCTACTGCTCTTCCTATGGCTCCTGGCTCCCCCATCTGCAGGTCATCTTGGCTGCCATCTACAAAATCATGAAATCAAGTCGAAGTACGTGGAACAGCTGCAAACCTATAACTCAAGAACTCATGTGTGTGCTGATCCAAACAAGAGCAGTACAGAAAATGTAAAAAGCATGGAGAGCATTGAAGATATTTGGAATATTTCTACTCTTGACTTTCTTAAACATAAAAAAGCCCACAAAATTACTGTTACCTGTTTCCATAATTGAAGCTGATTCAGCAGCTGCTGCAGCCTCTGGCCCCTCAGACTCCATGCTGCTTCCCACTACATGACAATGAGAGATTGATGTGTATTAATGTGGCAGAGTGGTGCCGTAAGTTGCCTCAACAATGCCACCGGGGGAATTTTACCCCCGAAAATTATTAAATTGAGAGTTTACTATTTTAGATCAACAAGCAATTATGCCAGACACAGGCTCTATAATAAATTCCACTTGGGCAGAGAGCGTGTTCCGTTAAAAATAATTTAATAGACAAAATATGAAAATAAGAAACACAAAAAAAAAGGTAATTAGCCACAAACGTCAGTCACCAGGGCATAAGCTGAAAACTACTGACACAATAAAGCGAACCAAAAAAGAGGTTGCAGACAGGGCTGGGGTTTACCAGGGCAGCAGAGATCAAACCAAGGGAAGGAAGCTCACGACAAAAGAAAACCCATTAAAACAGAATTCGAAGTACGCAGCCAGAGCAGCAGACAGGAGCCAAAATCACCAGAGCAGCTCAGCAAGCAGAACAGCTAAACAGCAAAGCATCAGCTTTGAAGCAGCAGCCCTGAAGCGGTAACTGAAACAGCAGTAACTAGAGCAGCCGTAACTGAAACAGCAGTAACTAGAGCAGCCGTAACTGAAACAGCAGTAACTAGAAAAACCGTAACTGAAGCAGCCGTAACTGAAACAGCAGTAACTAGAAAAGCCGTAACTGAAGCAGCCGTAACTGAAGCAGCAGCCGTATCTAGGGGGCGGTGGCTGGTGACAGGCCACGCACCTCTACGGCCTCTACAAAAAAAGGCACAAATGATTTTTATTAACAATTTGGTGAACTATTAACTATTTAAAGGTGAGTTTCATTCATGATTATTACCTTCCAGCGGGCACAGCCTCCCCGACGATAGGAGGGTGAAGATGGTCTGTGGCTTTAATTTGCTGCAGGAAAAGCAACGAAAATGTCAGTCAGCTGAGAGCCAAGCGCCAGTTGTTAAAGATAGGCAGACAACGCTGACTCACCAAGGGAAACGAGAAGCGACCACGTCGGGCTCCAAGCGGGCAAGCAGTCCCTCCGCACCAACAGCCAGCTGCACACACACACACACACACACGAGTGCGCACACAGCGCCAATTGCGCACCTGAATGGGAAGAATATAAATCCCGGCATTACCTTTTAGATAACAGTGAAGCACGTTGGCGGCCACGCAGTCATGCCAAAACGCACATGCTGCTCCGCCACGCCAGGCCGCAGCCACACACTGAGATGATCCAAGGAAGGAGAGAGAAGTGGCGTGGTTGGGCACCTGCTTATGTAGGTGTGCATGGTGCCGCCCAGCAACAGCGCACTAGAAACTGGCACAGTGCCAATACGGTGGCATGGAGAGCCACTACATCATACGGCCACATCAACAACAAACCAATGATGCAAAAAAACAAATCCACACTTAAGTTTAACACTGAAAAAGCATATACAATATACACAATTAAATGTATTTTTATTTTTCTATTTATGCACTATAGTGTTGTATCGTCACAGTTAAAGACTAGTTAATTAACTGACTTTTTAAGATTTATGCATTGCATATGGTACTGAATCATATTCAAAATATACTAGTTTGTGTTATTTAGTATTGTTCGGGAATGCTTGCTGTAAGCCAGTCATACTGTCGATTGATAGCTTTGAAATGATGACTGTCAGATTGTGGGTAATAGGCTAGGTTATAACAGATAGCAGTCACACTAGAAATGCCTACTTCACTTGCACTCATTTGTCATCACCAAATGTTTTTTTTTACACTGACCTGAATTAAATGAAACATGTAGCCTACTAAACAATAAGAAGTACAGCCCTTGTTATTTTCTTGTCATAGACTAATCCATAAAATCATGCATGATGAAGGAGAAGTTAACCATTTATCTGTCCGCACAGAAACATCAACTTGCGTACTTATTGTCTACTCTTGGATTGTGAAGGTAGGCAAAATAGGAGAACTGAACTGCATTAAGTTAGGAAAACAGAGAATTTGTAAGTTTAGATGCTGCAAGCCAGCAACCAGCCAGCGCATTACCTGAGCGGAGCGAGCGAGTCAGGTAATCAGTTTCCGTGCATGCATGCATTAACCTACAACAGCTTGGTGACTAAGATGATCAAGGCTTACGAGTTAAGCACAGCAGCACCCTCGTCGTGTGCAAATAAAGCAAAATCAAAAGAACTACAATGACTTTGATATTTTCTTTTCAAGTTAAGCTCTTAAATGTAGCAAAGAAAACTTGAGTAGCTAAGCTGCTATTTATATTTCACATGTAATCATGATTCATGCAACATATCGACGACTGTCAGTAACGTATTTCTGTGTGTGTGTGTATGTGTGTGTGTAAGTAGGCAATGAATGCATGCAATAACTGCTCGTGAGGTTGACAGTTACAGTAGGTCAACTAGTGAGCTAGTGTCGTGCATGGTGTAACCTTTCCTTTACTGTCTATGGGTGTAACTTGCAATGCAAGCTACAAAGCTAAATATTACCCTACCGAGCTAGCTAAGCACGCCTGCCATGCAGTTGCAATGGAATGCTAGTTTAAGACAGATACCCCCACATAGGACGACGAGCAATGAATATTGATAACATAGCTGTATTTCTCTAGTCAAGAAATGCATGATAGATACATAGGTACTAGTTTTACTACCACTGGTCTTATGATTTACTCTGCTAGCAACCATAGCAAGCTAGTTCAAAAGGAGAGCTAGTTAAACAAGTGCTACAAAGGCATACGTGCATTAATCATCTCTCTTACCTTTGCTCTTCTTCTTGAAAAATCCCAAAATGTCGATCTATTTATGCTTTGATTTCTTCATCATGTTGCAAATGAAATCAGCTCCGTAACGTCCTTGAAATGAAATCCACTCGATCGACTGGCAGGCTGTCCTCCTCAACAAGTGCACACAGTTACAGAGTTTGAATCTGTCCAATCCATACCCTGCCCTGCCCCATCCCGCCCCCATTCAATGACGCAACGTATTCTGGTGCAAAAGCGAGAGAGATATGACAGGCTGCGGGAGCGTTGCAGCAGGCAAGTGGCACACTGAAATATAACTTAATAGGTATGAATCACCGTGTGATTTAGGTTTTACAAATTTTCACATACGAAATTAAGTTCAGGGCTAGAGTCAAAACATTCGGGGCTGAAGCCCCGGAAAAATGCTTGGACCCATCCACTACCCCTTCCACCCGCCCCACTCTGAATTAACTAACTTAACTTTCGTTGTCCTGCTGCCCCCCCCCCCAACACCGGGCGCCATTAAACAATAATGGCGACCAGCCGCGTATCATGATGATGTGAGAGGATGGCTTTTATTGTCTGTGTCTGAGGCCAGAAGTCACTGACCAAGCACCAGTTTTTGACGTCTTCAGAGTGAGACTGAGTTGGTTCTATTGTAGTATTAGGGACATCCTATTTAATACTGAGGCACCTCTTTATAGATCTAGCCATATAGGAGGTATGGTGGCCTCTGGCCTTCTTATGTGCTTTGAGGTCCTTGTCTCTATATTTAAGAATGTACGTGTTTTTCTTAACATACATTGATTTATTACATACATTTGTACATGTATGTATTTATTTCTTGTAATTGTTTTTAATGAGAATGAAGCTTTTTGCTCACTGTTTTTGCACGTCTCACATTTCTGTGCTCTAGGAGCCTGGCATCCTTGCCTGAGCACTCTGAACTTGTTTTTGAGAGCCGGACCTTCTGTGGTGGTCCCATCAACATGATTACAGTTGGTAAACAATGGAGGAGAATCTGGTGGCAGCGGTTGCTGGATACCCAGAGCTACATGACTTTACAAACCCCAGTTACCATCATCTCAGCAGAAAACCGAAGGTGTGGAGGTATATAAGTGCAGTTCTTGAAACGCGCCTTAAGCGGTCTTTGGATGTATGCAGCTGCTGTGTTTTTCATGTTGTTGAAATGGAAGAAATATTTTCAAACACTGCCTGTTTGATTTTTTGTTGGGTGTGAAAAGTGTAATCAGTTCTCCGCCATAAGGCAACAAGTCAAACGTGAATTTGGTGAACATGATGTCCCTACAGGCCTAGCCTACTTGTTAAGATGGCTATCTTTTGCAGTGTTGGAGCCTGGAGGGCGGGAACGGCTGGATGCAGCATGCGCGTGCAGCGGTAGAGTGATGACAGATAGAGAGAGACAGAGAGAGAGAGAGAGAGAGAGAGAGAGAGAGATGAACAATATTCTGCCAATACAAATTTATCCCTCTTCTGCTCTAATTCACCGGCAACATAATAGCCCAGGTCGATATATCCTTCCTCTCTCTCTCTCCCCCTGTCCCTATCTCTCCGTTCCTCTTTCCTCTCACTCTCTGCCTCTCTCCACCACACACACATACACGCGCCGTCAGCTTGTATGCGTCCCTCCTCGCGCCAGCGGGTGGCCGCCTGGCTGCTCGCGCTGCCGTTAGGGAGAGGTGGAGAGGAATGCGCGCGCCGCGGCCGCCTGGAGATGATCTCGTTTTGGTTGCTGTGCTGGAAGCTGTTGGTAGGTAAATGAACAGATCAGCGACACACCTCAACAACGTCTTTATAATAAACAACAACACGTTTCCCGGGGTTTATGTCCTTGTCATCGTGCGGTGGAGATTTGGGGACGTTTTGGCGGCCACCGTGTAGCCTATGCGCGAGGTGTATGCGCGAGGCTTTGGTTTAGCTTGAGCTACCATCAAAGCCCGGTTTCCTTGGCTTCTGTATGTGCGATTATCTGTCACGATTTTGATGCTTTGCCCGATTTTAGAATGCTGCCTTATGCAACGCACTTGGCTCAGCACTGCCAGAAACATTGTAGCAGAATATTATCATCAGAATATAACCACACTAGATGATAAATAATAGAATAGAGTCAAACAGAACAAAATTGAACACATGATTGAATACAACACCACAGAATAGAATAGAATAGAATAAGTGAATTGTTGAATGCTAACTGATGATGCAACATACCTTCATTTACTCCTCATCTTCAAATTATTCATTTGATGCCTAAAGCTGCTCTGTAATCCTCCCACACACACACACACACACACACACACACACACACACACACACACACACACACACACACACACACATGCACACACGCACAAACAGAGAGGTGTGATTAAATGGTGTTGAGTGTTGAAGAGGCTGTCTCCAGCTGTTGGCAGGGGTTAAACTGAGGTTTGAGGCTGGAAGTTAATTCACGTTACAGGCAATGTAATTCTGTTTTTCTTAAATCTGGAGTTCAAAAGGAAGTTGTGCAAGTTGACAGGTCACTGTTTCAGAACCAGGCAGACAGTGATTGGAAGCGTGGATTAGAGCTAAGAGAACTGCATTGCAACTAATAACTCTCCAATCCTTCCCCACATGTTCTGACATGATTGAATGACAGCAGAAGCATCTATGTACTGTCAATTAATCCTTTAGGGACTATAACAAAGTTGCAAGTTCTAACCTAACCAGACCTCAACCATGTATGTGGGAGATCAGAAAACACTTATAATAATCATCTCTTCTTCAAAAGCACTGATAAACTATGTCATCCTGGCGATAGGGATGCCAGATAAAAAAACATATGAATATTTTTGTAACAGAGGAGCAAAGACCCTAATTTGTTGCTTTGGTATGAGGATCTTTTGGCATCACAGATCTTAATTCTTTACGGCATGGCATGTTTCATTTGTCTGGAAGGTCATTTAGAACAAACTTGTCAATGTCGAGAGATGTCATTTTTTTCAGATTCAAAATTCAACCAAAAGCGTGCACCAGTGACTGGTGCTTTCATCATAGAAAAGGTCACAGCAAACACATGTTTGAGTGATGAAAAGAACTGTCAATCTCTGGCTGTTTGATGTAATTAAAATGATGGTTGTTTCAAGAAAAAAGTGTCTTTAGCCTTGCCAGATCACACTTAACTGAGAGCTGTAAGCTGTAGCTGTGGTCATTGTTAATATACGATATGAGCATGTGTTACTGCTGCAGAGGCATTACTACTTTCATAAATGGTTGAATTAGTCTTCTGAAGCTGGGCTGTGTTCAGCAGTCATTTTAGTTGTGTGTTTGTGAGTGCTTGTTAATATTTATGGGTTAGAAAGTATTGATAGGAAATTTGGAGTTTTCATTTTATTAGATTATCTCATCACATCAGTATAACTAGGAAGCTCAGGAAGGATATGGAAGATGTCTTCATATTTTTTGCTGAATAATATGCAATTAATTTGATCTTTCTCCACACACTGTGACTTAACTCAAAGAGAACTGACTTTAGCAGCTTGCCTGCCTCTGCAGCTATACTTAGTGTTACCATAGCAACACCTCTCATCTGTCACCAGCACATGCCTGGAACGACAGACCATAATAATCTGCTAACCCACTCACAGCCAACGCACAGCCACCATGGTAACAATACGAAGGCTTGAGTTTAGCACATCACACATTTACAGGGTGTATACAGTTCTATAATCTACTGTGTGTGTACGGGTGTGGATATGTGTGACTTGGTTGAGTGTGGTTGGCTTTGACCTCAAAATTATGAGGTAAGTCACAACTACAAAAATGTCTTACAGCAGGGATCTTCATTGTTTTTTGGGACAAAGACCTCTTAACTGAAAGAGAGATGGGGCAGGGACCCCCTACTACATATAGTATAAAATTGTATTGCGCATTGAACAGGGCAGATGGAGATTGTCAGGATTCAGTCTTGACCTGTGTTTGCTTTACAGGTAGGTGAGGAAGGAAACTCCACTCTCACAAAGATAGGCTACTGCAAAAGGCATAACTTGTTGGATTCACAATGTGTATTCTCAGACATACTTTAATTAAAAAATATATATATATATCAAACAATAACTTGGATACCCTCCAGCGGTAACTCTGAGGACCTCCTAGGGGTCCCACACATTCTGCTGAATACCCAGGTCTTATAATATTGGCTTAAAAACTGGGGGCGTCGGTGACTTAGTGGTTAGAGCAGGCGCCCCATGTATAGAGGCTCCGTCCTTGCTGCAGCGGCCCAGGCTGCCCCTTCACACACTTAGCTGTCCTATCCATTAAAGGCAAAAACGCCTGAAAAAATAATCTTTAAAAAAAAAAAAAAAGTCACAACTGGATCACTTTAAATGTAAAGATGTTGTCTTGATACCTCAAAATTTTTGACTTACTATCTCGTAGCTTTGACTTAAGATCTTACCATTTTTGACTTGTCTCAGAATTCTGACTTAGTAATTAAAAAACTTTTATTCAGTTATGACTTCGTGTTCTTGACTTTAAATTGAAAAGTCTAAATTGTGACTTGGTATCTTACACATTTGTCTTTTTTTTAATGGCTCATTCCAAAAATTTTTGCCCACTCTTATTCCAAACTCATCAAATACCGCTGCTTTGTCAGTGATTTTGGTGTCAGACTGTATGAATCTAATGAGCAGAAACTGTGCATTTCCTGTGAAAACAGAGGTGTATTTTGAAAATGCATAATGCATGTTAACAAGCATAAATTGACACGTCACCCAGAACATAAACCACATTCGCAGGAGGCTACCTAGTGAGTAAAATTTAGATGGGAAAGGCCACGGACAAAGTGACAGTATTTGATGAATTGGGATGAGAACATCAACATTGTCAACATTTTATCTTTTAAAAATCAAAACATTTTTTGGCAGAAATGGACTTCCATACAAATATTGTATAAATAAAAACTAAAATGTTCAAAATGTTTTAATATTCAGGATGGAATGGAGTTACCAGGTTATAATCAGCTGTTTGTGTCCACAGAGAGCAACAGCTGGGTTAAGGAGGACCACAGCTGAGCTAACGGACGTCAACCACGAGAACAGCAGCTCCGGAAACAACATTCCTGTCAACGACTCTCCCACTCCTATACAGCCAACAGATCCAGTTACCATGGAGATTAGTTCATCGCCACCACTAACAGACATGGAGAGAGAAAACTTGGTTAGCTGGCACAGTCAGGAAGCAGAGGAGCTCCATTACCCAGAGGTCCATGGGGTGCAGCAGCCAATCGGGGCCAAGCAGGAGGAAGAAGAGGCTGCAGAGAAAGAGAATGGAAAAAGAGATGGAGATGAGTGTGACTATCTTGTTTTTGAGATAGGAGAGAAGAAGGGAGGAGATGAAGGAGACAAAAGTGAAGGAGGACACACTACTGAAAAAGAAGAAGAGGAAGGAGCAGATGGAGAAACAGAAGGAAAAGAAGAAGGCAGTGGAGAAACTGAGAAGGATGAAGGAGAAGGAGGAGACACAAAAGAAGAGAATGGATGGATTGGAGAGACAGCAGGAGGGATGAAAGATGATACTCTGTCAGAGCTCCTCTTCGTCTCCGATAGCTCAGGGTGTCCTACATCATCAGAGCCCCTGACTGTCACCTCAGACCCTTCAGAGCAACCTGCAGCAGCCGTGGTAAATGAAACCTGGGGTCACGATCTCAGCAACAGAGATGATCTTAGTGACAGTCACCTTAGTGACTGTCTCCAAGCTGAGTTGGCTATCGTGTACTCGGACAGTGAGGCAGGGGAGGACCAATGGGCAGCCTTCGCGTCCTGTGATGTCACTAACCAGGAAGAAGCAGGTGGAGGGATTCGGAATAGCATCTGTGATGGAGAGAGCAAGGAAGAGGACAGAGGCGTAGACGATGAGGAGAGAGGGGTACAAAAGGATAAGGCAGAAGTAGAGACTGGAGGGGAGGAGCGGGAGGAGGGGAGGAGAGGCAGGGAAGATGATGAGGAGCAAATGAGGTCAAGGAGAGATCTTTTTCTGCGATCTCCTTCTGTCAGCTCCACAGCAAGCTCCACAGACCCCGACAGGAAGGTAGGATTTTCTTTCTTTTTATGTAACACTAAGCCCTAACTTTGGTTCCAAGAAGTAAGTCTCAAATGTATCCTCCCCACACAAGATCTGATAATTAGCTTTAATACCACTTATCTTTTATGCCCAGTCCAGTAGCCCTAAGGAGTACATTCATATTGAATGATTCTATGGTGCAAAGTTATGTACACTGCCAGTCCAGGAAGTAGTGTGACCTTTATGTAGCAAGGTATGAAGGTTGGATGGGGAATGTCCATGCAGTGCGTCTGATTTTCATGCTGGACTAAGCTACGCCACTGATGATTACATAGTCTTTCCAACAGTAAGATGAGAAGTTAGAAATCAATGTTAACTGAAGCTGGAGTTGGCAGTAATCTGGAAAAGACATAAAACAACAGAATTTGAAAATACACCCTCCTCCTGCAGCTCTCCTCTCTCTGTCCTAAGCCCCCCCCACTAGATGACCACATGCGTATGCACATGCTTCATACAGCAACTCAGTGTTTCTCATACAGTCATTTATTTCATCTCATTTGTTTGTAAAACTGTGCGCGCCACATTTACTTAGCCTCCTCTATGTTTGCTTTGCCGAGAGGAGAGCTGGCAGCAGCCTGGAGACGGACCTTTGGTTGGCGGCTGTAAAGGCTCAAATTTGGCCAGCGCAAACCCCCCAGAACGGGTGTTGGGTGCCACAGCAGGCTGGTGGCCAGTGACAGTGCTGAGTCTAACCTGTGTAATGGCAGCAACAGAAAGTTTGCTGATTTGGCACAGAGTCAGGGCTGTTTGGTCCTCCAGAGATGGGGTTTGTGCTTGCTGGATTCAGGCTGCTGCAGTCGCTGACTAGGGGTCTGGAAAGGGAGGAAACAGCTAGTCTGGCTCTATTCAAAGTTCAAAAGAACTAGATGCAGTGACTCAGCTTTCCTAAGACTTGACATCAAAGTGAAATGAACGGGTATGGTACCACTGCCCTGAACAATGACCTGTACTAAAACCATCACTTTCTGACTGCACCTATAGCCAGGGGTGCCGGGTGGATTAGTAAATGATTTTTTACAGCATGTAATCCATGCTGACTGCTGTGCGCTGGCCAATGTTTTCCCTACAGCAGGCCAATCTTTAGGAAATATGGGTAGGGGGACAATATTTTCTGTAGTGGGCCCCTCATCCACACTCATCACAGTGGGGTGGGGGGGCAAAACTATACGAACCACTGTGCAAAATTTTATATTTCCTGTGAATATAATCAAATTAATTATATTTTCACATATATTTTGTATTTACTCTATGTTAAGACCTTATATTTTGAAAAGCAGAGGTAGTATGTGTGTCCTGGGCTGAAAAAAAATGCCCTCCAAGAAATGATCAGAGAAAATTCAAATCAAACATTGACTGACAAAATTTCTGCAAGGTATTAAATCATAAGATCAAATCATGAGTGAAAAAACAGGCCTAATATTTTTTCTTCTTTTATTTATTCTATCTTGAGGCTACTTAAATCAAATATTGGTTAAATTGTGTGCTGAACTGAAACAGTGTAAAAAGTGTATGGTTGTCAACTCTCATTTTCCAGTCAAACCCAGTTCATGCAATTTCAGGACTTTTTAGGGACTTCAGTATGCAGAAATATTTAAATACACCATTTTTAAAAAAGGCGATATTCCCTTTTCCCTTGCCAAAATTCAGCCTAACTTTGGAGTGTTATTTGAACTCATCTTCAAGATAGCATAACATGGTTGGTACCAACAGATGCCTCAGGTCCTCCAGTTTGTTATGATAACAGTGTCTTCACTGTAGGTTTAAAACTGAGCCTGATAGGGCACATTTTATTTGCCAACATTAGTCTGCCTCACTTCTCAACATCAGCTCTGCCTGTCATACCTGCTGCTTCATCGCATTTTTTGTTTTTTACTAGACTTTTGTCCATTGTAACTCTGCTCCTTTCATTGTCTTGTTCTCTCTGTACTCTGGCTGTTCTTTTAGGAGTCCCTGATTTTTGGTGAGGCATTCTAATGTAGCCCGGTGTAAAGGTATTATAACTAGTTAATTCATGAAAAGTAACGGAAAATAAGGCAAGAGGGCCGTTAAACTGAAAGTAATTTGGTTTAGTAAATAAAGAGGAAGTGGTTAACTGAAGGATTAATACACTGAAGTCGTAGATAAGCAGAATGTAAATGTAACTGTTTCTAGATATCTATCTATCTATAAAGCAAGAAGCGTCTGTGTGTCTGTGGCTCGCATATCTCTCTGACTGTTTGTCAGATCAACCTAAGCTTTCGGATATGGCTTGCGCATGTCACAATGGTGTGCATCCTTCATTTTGAAGTTTTTTGGATTAATATTCACAACATTATCATTAAAAGTTAAAATCCCATAGACCTCCGTGTAACCAATCTAGCCTATCGCGCTCTCGCTCGCAGCGTCCACTGGATCGTCACGTGCGCGATTCAGCCACAGCGCGGGTGCCGGAGCTAATCGCGGCCATTCAAGTCAATGTAAACTCAAACTGAGATTTTTTTTTAATAACGGGATTTAGATAAAACATCAAAGTTTTTAAACAAATCATTTACAGTAGAGATGGAGCGCTAAGTGTCCCCCTCCCCTCCTCCCCCCACTATTCACATGATAACGACGTGATAACTGCTCTCATTCTTTGGGTTTCAATTGGTGTATTTTTTTTGGGGGGGGGGGGCGCGGTGAGAACGACCAGAGTAAAAGCATCACTCATTAATTTTGAGGTGAACTTATTTCAGAGGATTACACGGCGGTATCGGGTACAATCGGCGCGATCAGCTGTTTCAGATCAGCTCGGCTCATCAGATCAGATCCGCTATTCATATTACTGTAACTGAATTTGTGCTGATACACACATAAAATCACTTTGGAATCACAGTGTGATTCTGTGTGTAAGTCTGTTTATATACTGTAGGTGCTGTGGTGATGTAGGACTTTTTTCAGCTGTTGAGGTTAACCACTCTGAAAAGGGATTAGGGTGTGAATGTGTGTGAGAATGAAAGTGTTAATGCTTCATACATTCATAAGACTTTACAGAAACACATCAGCTGACCTAAACATTCAGCACAATGGGTAAGGTCAGTTTTTATACATCGTGGAGGAATTCTAAAAACACCTTTTACAAAAATGTCATTTAGCCGACCTGATTTTTATTCTTTAAGTAGAATCCAGAAATATATTTTCCATAAAAGTCACATGACTCTGAAAATGCCACTTATATTTGTTCAAACTGTACAACAACATTAGAGAGTGTCAAAATTCCCACAGTACCCTGAAGCCTCGTCAGTCCCAAGAGGGCTAATGAAGCACACCTGGGGACACTTGTTAGCCTGTTCCAATGTGTGTTCACTGGATGCTAGGGAGGACTCATGCCTTGCCTCTGCAGGATCCTTGCAATTGAGAAACACCGACTGTCGCTGTCAGTCAGCTTGGTGACTGGAGACTGGGGAGGACGGAAGTGCGGGACTCGGAAGGGGAGAAGTGCAAAAAAGAGAGGGAAAAAACAAAGAGAGGAGCAGAGAAAAGAGGAGATAAGCCAAGAAATGTGTAGCTACAGACTGCGTACGTTCTTTGTATTCACAGTGGACTAGAGTGAGTAGGCTACTTTGTGTGAATGTGTTTGAGCAAGAGCTACGTACTATTGTCGTCGGCGCCGCTGAAGAGAGGACGCCATTTGCTGATCGCTCTGACAGGACAGTGAGTGTCTGTGCTAGCTAAAGCCAGCTAGCAGAGGAGGGACGCCGGTGTCGCCTGCGACAGGACTGCCTGAGTGTAGGCTAAAGACAGCTAGTTAATAGTTAGCAGGATATCGTTGCTGACTGAATAAAAAGCGTGAGTGCAATTCTGCTTTCTGAGGGAACATTGCCGCCGCGGCTGCCGAGTTCGTTTGGAGCCCACTGCTGTGTGTTTTCCTGAGAGGACCTCGCCGCCATTGCTGCATTGTTTCATCACAGAGAGGATTGCAGTGTCGCTGCTGTCCTCGAGTGTCTTCTCATCTGATCCACTGTTTTCCAGGATTGACGTGAGTTAAACGGGTTGTGTTTCATTCTGTTAAGGAGAAGGATTTCATCGGCCGCACCGCACCCGAGCCACATACAGGCCTGCAACGTTCTGAGGGTTTTCTACAAGAATAAGAGAGTGTAATATTTCCGAGGTATTTGAATTGAATTTCGTGTGATAATATTTTGATAATGCCAATTTAAGGGTGCCTATTTTGGTTGGCTATTCCAGTGGAAAATCTGGGTAAAGTGATTGTGTTTATATGTTGAAAGGTGTTTTTGGTCATATTCTGTAAGTGACTAATTTCATTTTAAAGGGGACTAATTGATTGTTTGATTAATTTTGGTCGAAGTAATTTTGCTATTATCTAAAAGGTATCCTGGGGGGGATACTTTACTGAATGTTATTTTGGTCATATCATTATTCGGGGAGGTGCTATTTTATTTTTTGAAGAGGGACCAGATATATTTTGTTTTACTACCTTTCTTTTACCAAAGGGGGTCTGAGTATTAATATTTTATTTAATTTAAACTAAAACAAGTGAGCATTATTTGTGTATTTTGCAGGAGAGAATATCAGTAAAGTTTGCTCTATTCTCTTATTCAAGGGAGTTGTCTGGGGTCAGTTATTCGAAGTACAGTGTACATTTATGGTGAGTTTTTCTACTGCTAAGTCTGCCAGCTTTCTAAGTGTAGATCAGTAGAGTATTGTAAATTCACGAATACAGGTAGACCATGGTGGTATCTACCTTACAAGTCGAACCCAAACACCCCATCATTCCAGCCTAAGGCGAGTTAAAGTAGCCTAGACTTATTATAGAGTGCTGGGGTGCTACATAAAATGGAGACACAGCTTGGATAATTTTGTTTTATTTTAATTTAGTTTCTGACCCAGACAGCAGTAATTTCCAAAAGTAATTTTTCTGAACTTAGCATAATTTACAGTAGAGAAAACTCAGAGCAGCATAGGCCCAGTTAAGCTGTGTAGAGCAGTTAACAAGCAAAAGACACCATGGCACAACTATGGCACTGGTGCAAAGGAGAAGGCATTAACCCCTTACATGCCATACTGGTCAGAGATGTCCCTGAAGACACAGAGTTTGGCTTCATTGAAGAAACCCTGCAGTCCATTAAAGCTCTCGGACGTGTAAGGGTCAGATGATGGATGTATGACCCTCAGTGTCAACGCCTCACTACACTATGTGAATGTAGGGAATGAGTGAACATCACAGCCATCCCACTGGATGTGCTGCCCCGAGGAGGTGAGACCCCATGGAGGATTTTGGGACCCTCTGAAGAGGAAAATGCATCAACTGGGGAATCAGCAGGGGATGTCGCACAGGAGCAGCCGCAGGGACCCGGCACTGTTTTCCCGCTACAAGCGTCAATGCCGAAGCCATCATCAGAGCAGTTGGTGACATAATGCAGCGCACTGCAAAACCCACCAGTGACAGTAACTCCTACCAGAGGTTGCGAACTTTCTCTGGTGTCACCCCCACCCCTCCTGGGGAAGAGCAGCTGGATAACTGGATAGAGCAGGCTCGACTGATGATAGAGTAGTGTGACCGGCCAGACAGAGAGAAGAGAATGAAAATAATGGAAAGTGTAAAAGGCCCCGCACTAGAGATAGTGCAAGCAGTTCGCTTCAACAACCCAGATACTACTCCTGAGGAGTACATTGGTGTAATTGAGAACACTTTCGGCACCTCTGAAACAGGTGAGGAGTTCTACTTTGCCTTTCAAATGATGTGTCAGCACCCAGGTGAAAAGCTGTCAGCATTTCTGAGAAGAATGGAGATAGTTCTGACTAAAGTAGTCAAAAAGGGAGGTTTGCCCCCTTCCTCTGCAGAAAAAGCCCGTATAAACCAGCTAATTAAAGGAGCCATCTGATCGGACCTGATGCTCATAAACCTCAGGCTCAGGGAGCGCAGAGAGAAACCACCTACCTTTCTGCTGCTGTTAAATGAGATTCGTGTGGAGGAGGAGTATGAAGCCTACCGCCACAAGTTGAACCCCACCAAATACGTGCATGTTAAGACTGTTTCCCTACCAGCAGAGACAGAAATACAAGGCCTGTTATGTCAGTTAAACCCACCACAGCCTCAAGAGACATGCAACCCAGTCAAGACTCTCCGCCCATGCCCAGTCAGCAGAGACCCTCACCGCAAAGAGAATCAAGTAACTTTTTCTGCTACCATTGTGGTGAGGACGGGCACATTGCCACCAAATGTAGTGCCCCAGAAAACTACCAGAAAGTGATATAGAAGCTAATTCATGCCCAGCGACAGCCGAGGTCAAGTCAGAGAATCAAGTGCTGGCACCACCCCAGAGAACACCCCCAGTGTCAGTGTAAAGAGAAGTGCTGTGGAGTTGCAGACTAGCTATCTGCCAGAGGGACTAATAGGGTCCCCCTCCACTGCCTGTGTAAAAGTTGAGGGCAAAAACTGCACTGCTTTCCTTGACAGTGGATCACAGGTGACCAATATCTTTGACAGCTGGTACGCCAAGCACCTGTCACACGTTCTTTTCCACCCAGTCAGTGGTTTGTCCATCTGGGGCCTTAGTGACTCAGAGAGCAGCTATCCTTACAGAGGCTACATCCAAGTTGAGTTGGAGCTTCCAGAGAAAGCACCCAGCAGAGCCAAGCCGGTCTCAGTTCTAGTCCTTGTGTGCCCAGACCCCCGTTGTTCAGACAACATCCCCGTACTGGTTGGCACAAATGTTCGCAAGGTCAGACCATTTACTTCTAACCAGGCGATTGCAGAGCCTGATAACCTCTGGTCAGTGAGAGTCAGTGTACCGGAGCATAATGCACAACACTTACCTGCTGCAAAGCCCCTCAAAGTCAGTACTGATGACGCCTCTCTGAAGTGAAGTGGTCCAGCCCTGGTCCTCTGGTCATTCCTGCGGGGGGTGAGTACATAGCAGCCTTTAAAGTTAAAGAGAAACACTTGCTGGAAGATAGCATTCTTATCACAGAACAGGCTTCATCACCTGCTCTCCCTCCAAGTGTGCTGGTGCAGCCAACTGTCCTCTTCTCAAAAAACATGGACAGGAACAAGTTCCTAGTGTGGTTACGGAACGGGTCATTAAGGCCTACCTCCATTCCCATGGGCACAGTGATTGCACACTTGCATGTAGCTGATATGGTGACTGAGGTCGCAAGTTCCAAGACAGACTCTCCCCCAAAGATTGACATATCACTGATCGACTTTGGAGACTCCCCCATTCCGAATGAATGGAAAGAACGGCTGAAAGGGACACTCTGAGAGGTCCAACGTGTTCTACACAGATAAATGGGACGTTGGATTGGCCAGGGAAGTGAAACTTAAAATACGGTTAAATGACGATACTCCATTCAGAGAACGGTCTCGCCGCATAGCGCAGGCTGACCTCGAGGACCTTCGATGCCACCTTCAAGGACTCCTGGCAGCAGGGATAATAAGAGTTGACAAGCCCCAATGCTTCACCCATAGTCCTGGCACGCAAGAAATCCGGCCAGCTGCGCTAGTGCTGTGCGATATTACGCAGTGTTTCCCACAGGATTTTAGGAGACTGTGGTGGGAGAGTCTCTGACCCTCGGCGGTTTTAATGTGTGTACGTTTTAAGCGCGATGTATCGCCCTTACAGTACGTGCATTTTGGGACCATGGACATGAACATACGTTGATAAATAAGAACATACAAAGGCATATCAGAAATATTTTAAATTTAATTCAGAAACAAAACCAAAAACTCACTCACTCACTCACAATCTTTTGAACAATTTACTGAACAACATTTCAACAACAGGTTATTTACACTATTTACACATTACACTATACAACTATTTACAAACTCGGGCTATTTACAAACTCTGGCCATTTACAAAATGCCTATTTACACACTCTGCACCCAGGTGCCGAACATTTTATTTGGGAAGCAAAGTGGAAACCCTTTATATTGTTTTAACATCTTAAAAAAAGATTTTTTGGGATAAAGGGTCAGATTACGATTCTTCTTCTTTCTGCTCCCTTATTTGGATTTGGGAGTGTTATGTTTTCATTCTATTTTTTTTTTCTACAGTGACTGCAGAAAATAGCCTAAATAAATAAAGATTCCTAAATTTGCTGCGGCCCAATTCATCACAAAATGTAGCCTAAATCAATGCAAGATCATTTTCTGACTGATATTTCCCGATATTGCTGTGTATCTCGCTTTGAGAGAAATTCAGCTTCTTCCATGCTCTCTCCGTCTGTTGTGTTCACCGTCTTACACTGACGTCACATGGCTACTTAATATGCACGTACTGATTTGCATTGACCATATAGGCTATGGTTATGTTCGGGCGTGTTCAAGGCGGGAAACGAGGTGTGTTCACATCCACACTTTTCTCGGCGCGGTGTGATTTATCACGGGGAATAGCATGCAGCCGTATGTACGCAGAGTTTGATAGATCTGAAAAGAGTGTATATATTTTGGTCGTACGCACGTTTTGCCTTTTCGTCGTAAGTGAAATTTAAGAGGACTTTTACACGCTGTAATAAATGAGGCCCCAGGAGAGGAGAATATGAAATAATAAGCCGCGTCAGCTCATTGGTATGGTAACAGGTGATTGTACTGTGTGCCTGCACGGACTCTGAATGCGCGGTGATAATGAAGCAGCGTGGCCGCTCTCGTCACTGAAACTCTGGAACCGAGACGTGCGCGGTGCAGCCGTTCCTCTTCCTGAGAAGGGGGGCAGACAGCGCAGTGAGATACTGTGTCCACGGCCGCAGTTAGCATGGGCGCTATTGCCCAAAAAAGAAGTTGCACTTACCTCAGAGTCAGACGTCCCGCTCCAGTGTCGCTGGAATCTGGTTCGCGCCAAACGTATCTAGTAAAGAGCGACGTCTATGAGCGTGACCAGTGCGCGCGCACTCTTGTTCTCGCTTGTTTACGGGCGGTAGGAAAGTACAGCTGTGTAATGGTCTGACAGAGTGACAGATCGTATTTTTTTCTCCATATGAGACTGTGGCGGGCCCAAATGAGACTGTGGCGGGCCGCTACAGTCTCATTGATTAATGGGAAACACTGTTACGATATATATGACAGTGCGATAGAAAAATGTCTACCGTACGATATAATCCTCTATCGTTTCGTAATTTTAACGTGTGGGCTGTGGTTAGCTCGGCTGATGTAAACGCAGCAGCGCTACTGCTTTGCGGTAGCAGTTTATGTCACCTGCAAGAACTCCTTTACGGCACTGCTAACGTTTTCATCCATGCGTGCGAGAGCCAGCGGGAGCATGGACGTAAACAACGTAGCAGAGATGGAGAGCACAGTGGACGCTGAACCAACAGAACAGAAAGAGGAATTGGTGCCGAAAAGAGGTAACAGGAACTCCATTGTTTGGCACTGGTTTGGATTTAAAAAGACACCGACCAAAAAACGGTAATCTGCAAAACATGCCGCCAACAAGTCGTTACTAGCGACTCGAACACCTCTAATCTTTTCTATCACTTAAAGACACAGCATGAAGAACAGTACAGAGACAGCGTTAAAATGCGACACAGTACTAAAGTTAAACCACAAAGTGATGAAAAGAAAAACACACCAAATGAGCCTGAAAGAGTCAATGTCTAAAGGCACTGTCTATGACAAGCAGTCCCGCAGACACCACGAAATTACAGATGCCATCTCTAAATTCATGTGTATCGACATGGCATTCATTTCATGTGTGTACATATATATAATTTTAAGTAAAATACTATATCGGGATATATATCGTTATCGGGATATAAAATTACCTATATCGGAATATAAATTTTTGTCCATAACGCACAGCTCCAAGCTGCGCATGTGTGTTGACTATCGAACACTGAACCGAAGAACCATCCCTGATCAGTACACAGTACCACGTATTGACAACGCCTTGGACTCTTTGTCTGGAAGCAAGTGGTTTTCAGTGTTGGACTTGCGCAGTGGTTACTATCAGATCTCGATGGTAGAGGAAGATAAAGAGAAAACTGCCTTCATATGTCCACTTGGATTTTACGAGTTTGAAAGGATGCCGCAGGGGATCACCGGGGCCCCGGCAACATTCCAAAGACTTATGGAGAAGGCGGTAGGAGACATGCACATGCTTGAGGTCATCGTGTACTTGGATTAGTGCTGGGCGATATGGAAAAAATCATATATCACAATATGGATTATTTTATATCACGATAACGATATATATCACGATATACCACAATAAAGTATGTTTTTAGTTATTCTCTGAAAAGTTTGACAACAATTTCATTGCTTACTTTTGTCCAACTTTATTTTGAAGTGACATTTAACTGAACTGTCACAAATGAGAAACATACATTTTAGTGCAGCAATATAAATGTATCAAGTGAAAACAGCTGTGGCGGAGGTACAGTAGCCTTCACCTTTTTTTCAAAATCATACAGTTATTTAAACTGAATTGTCAAAATAAACTCTATTGTTAACATTTTTTAAAGCGCACAACAGTTTCAAGTTTCTGAGTAGAAAAACACATTTTTGCACAAAAGTTCAGCTATAAAAAATAAACACAAATTATTTTTCAACTTTCTGAAATCTGTAACCTTGTAGTGCAAAGTTTGCAAACCAATATAAAGTGTCTAAAGTAAACATCAGGGTTGAACAGAACTCTGTTTAAGGCATTAACCATGAATAAAAGTGCAAACATAAAAGGCTACTTTGTAGAAGTAGATATGTTTCTGTCAAATTTATAGGTTGAGTGCAAGGAAGACAAGTTGGTCAACTGTGTTTGACCTCTTACATGTGATGATGTTCCCACTCGCACTGAAGGCCCTTTCAGATGAAGAACTAGTAGCAGGAATGCACAAGTACTTTTTGGCGAGCCTGGCCACCAATGGGGAGTTCATCTCATGCTGCTTCCACCATTCCAGTGGGTCGGTCTCTCAGTCAGGCCCAGGTGCCTGAAGATACATGGAGAGCTCCAGTTCAATGGATGCTCTGCTTGGCTGGGAGTGGGTGGTGGCTTGACCTGCCTTCTTGAAATAGCTACCTAAACTTTTCTTTGTTTTCTTTGTGGGATGGGGAAGCTCTGGATCATCTTCAGCACCTGGGGGTGAACTAGAGGCTGCTGCTGTTTGTGCACTTTCTGGTGCTGCAGCTCCCACCATGTCCACCAGCTCTGCTGCAGCTCTCATCTTTATGAACTCCACCCTCTCTTCCTTCATGTAGGCTGTCTTAAACCGTGGGTCAACAAGTGTCGCCATGTCTAGGAGGTTGTTGGTGGTATGGTCATCATACTTTTTATTGAGGTACTTGAGGATACCCTCTTTGACTGCTTTTGTGAGCTCTGTGTCCCCATCCTTCCGGCTGAGGATTTCGTTGTTGAAGAGGTGCAGTACTGGCTTCAGAAAAGATGCACTGACATACCTCTCCCCCGACAAGGCGTCAATAAACTCGAACAGTGGACCCAGTGCCTTGTTCAAGGACTCTAGCAATGCCATGTCTTGCCAGCTTGGCACCAAATGTCTTGCCTAAGTCAAATAGCAAAAAAATAGGTTACTTTCATGAGGAGGTGAATCTAGGCTGCAAACATAATCAGAATCCACAATGAAAAGAATCAATGTGCAATGTCCAGTGGCCATGTCTCACCTTCTTGTCTGCAAGGAAGACCTGTGAAAGAGCTTTCTCCTGCTCTAGGAAACTCTCTATCATCATCTGCTGCGAGCCCCATCTTGTGGGGGTTTCAGTGATGAGCTCATGGGGAGGCAAGCCCAGCACTGCTTGCGCCTTGGCCAAGTCACGTTTTGTCTTCCATGAGTTGGAGAAGGCACTCACCACCTTTTTACACACTCCAAGAGCTCGTTCCACAGCCTGCTTTGTAGATGCTGGTGTGAGAGCTTTTAGAGCGTTCTCTGTTGAAATAAAACGAAAAAGTATGTAATGTAATGACATATTTTGACAGCAATTTTAATTTTTATCATCATGTGTCACTTAAATGATTTATGGATTCATTTAATAATTAGATACTGTGGGCAACTAGTATCACAATTCATTCTTTACCATGACAGGCAAAATAATAAATAATAAATAAAATGGAGAGAATAACTTGTTCAATAATGTTTTGTACATAGGCTGATCAAACATAACACAGGATAACCAAACTAATTTCAATTCACTAATAATTTTGTTGCTACTATAATATTCCCATTGCAATATTACACTAAGCCATTTTTAGACTGTTTTACACTTACCAATGGCTAGCTGTAGACGGTGACCAAAGCATTGTAGCCGTTCCCACTCATTCAGTTCCATTGCAGAGATGTTGTTAGTGGCGTTATCCGTGGTGACACAGACAAGGTGGCATTCTTGCAATCCCCATGACTCCAGTGTATGTCTCAGACCTAGATAGATGAATACTTAATTAGGGGTCACTCGGTATTACTACAGCAGACAGAACAGTATAATAAAACAGTAATATATAATTGTTTTACTAACGTGCATATATGCATGCATATATATGAACTTTGGTCACCATTTTGTCAGTACTCACCGCGTACCGAGCCATCCCGAAGAAGAGACGACAAAGAAGAATTTTAATGTTAAGAGTACTGTCGGAAATAGCCGGCAATGAGACCACCGCGTCGTTCTCCATGTGTATGGGAAATTGTGAATTACACTCACCTGTCCTGTAGTAATCAGCTCTCAAGTGTCAGTTCTCTAATCAATTACCCCAGATTAACAGGATTAAATGTATTTCATAGACTCAATTATACATTCCGGTCCAGTCATCGTTTATCTGCAAAACCTGTTTCCATAGCAAAAAGTTGTACTTTCCTTTTATCGATGCGCAGACAAATCCACCCCCTCCAAGCGTAAAAATTTTTTGGGAATTTTCTGCCTTTTTTTTTTCAAATTTCTAGTGTTTCCATTAATGTTTATTTTCGCTATTTTTGAAAATTCGAATAAGAATAGCTGGATGGAAACCCTATTACTGGAAAGCACAAATTGAAGGATAGATGGAGGCTGATGCCATACATTGTCGTTGGACAAATGCCAAACCTCCCAGGCTACCACGTGCAACCGGAAAGGGGAACTGGAGTAGTAAAAACAGTGCACCGCAATCATCTGTTACCCGTCGGCTGTCTAGTGAGACTGCCGACAGATGGTGATGAGCCAGAGCCACCACAGAGGCCCGGTACCAGGGCACAGCACAGACGGGCTCAAAGCCCCACACAGATTGTCAGTCCTGGAGATGCCTCACTCTCTTCGGAGTCTGATTATGAGGATGAGCCGCCACCAAGACCATTAGCAGTAGAGTGGAGAGATCTGATGTTACAGCCGGAGTTTTGCATGAGACTACAAAGTCAAGTCCCAGATGAAGTTCAAGTTGCTTCACCAGCTAGAAGCGTGGCAGAGGTTAAACTAAGCCCACAGGCTGTTGGTAGCTCAGATGCTGATCTGCCTCCCGCCACTGATCCAGATTCAGACAGAGATTTAGAAGGGGGAGCAGATGAAACTGAGGATGAAGAGGCTGAAGGAGAAGAACTGCCAGTTGAACGCTCCAACTTTAAATGCTGGAATTTGTTATTAAGGAGAAGGATTTCATCGGCCGCACCGCACCCGAGCCACATACAGGCCTGCAACGTTCTGAGGGTTTCCTATAAGAATAAGAGAGTGTAATATTTCTGAGGTATTTGAATTGAATTTCGTGTGATAATATTTTGATAATGCCAATTTAAGGGTGCCTATTTTGGTTGGCTATTCCAGTGGAAAATCTGGGTAAAGTGATTGTGTTTATATGTTGAAAGGTGTTTTTGGTCATATTCTGTAAGTGACTAATTTCATTTTAAAGGGGACTAATTGATTGTTTGATTAATTTTGGTCGAAGTAATTTTGCCATTATCTAAAAGGTATCCTGGGGGGATACTTTACTGAATGTTATTTTGGTCATATCATTATTCGGGGAGGTGCTATTTTATTTTTTGAAGAGGGACCAGATATATTTTGTTTTACTACCTTTTACCAAAGGGGGTCTGAGTATTAATATTTTATTTAATTTAAACTAAAACAAGTGAGCATTATTTGTGTATTTTGCAGGAGAGAATATCAGTAAAGTTTGCTCTATTCTCTTATTCAAGGGAGTTGTCTGGGGTCAGTTATTCGAAGTACAGTGTACATTTATGGTGAGTTTTTCTACTGCTAAGTCTGCCAGCTTTCTAAGTGTAGATCAGTAGAGTATTGTAAATTCACGAATACAGGTAGACCATGGTGGTATCTACCTTACAAGTCGAACCCAAACACCCCATCATTCCAACCTAAGGCGAGTTAAAGTAGCCTAGACTTATTATTGAGTGCTGGGGTGCTACATAACTTTGCTAGTCAGGATGCAGTCCATCTTGCATGTTTACATTAGGCTCGTTCGAGATGAGCCAGGCCTGCGCAGATTCGATCACCGGCGATCGGTGCACAGTGCATGCCGGTTAGTTTTGTGAACGACTTCGTCCCGACTTGCTCTGAGGTATTACAAAAGTGGACGGCGATAAAATCGCGAGAACGAGGCGGCCGCAGTTTTTAGAGCCAGGCGCTGCAGTTGCTCTCCACCGACTGCAGCGCCTGGCTCTCACCTGATCTAACAGCTGATTGGTTTAGATGTCGAGTCAACAATAAGATGTTAATTTTTGTTGAATTTTAGAAATTTAAATTTTATTTGTCCGATTTGAAGGTTTATTCTCTTAATAGAATACATGTTGTGTGACTGATGGAGACTGAAAACAAGCCTATATACAAGTCTGACAGTATTTTAATAAATTAACATCATATCGGACAGGATGTAAGTGTTACTGTGACTTCCTGTATGGACTGAAGGCTGCCGGAAACTGTCAGGAAACTGTCTGACTTGATCGCGGCTATTTGTCACTGCCCCCTGCTGCAGCCGCCTGCGCTCGTCTACTTTCCAGGCGAGGTGCAGTTCATCTTGAACGAGCCTATAGTGCTTTTGATTGCTGTGCATCACACACCTTCTTTCAGATGGACTCAACCATTTTACAATACCCCCGGGGAGTGGGAGTATCAGATAATTAAACACATTGAAATATGTTTCAATTATGAAGATACATTTATTTAGCATCAACACAGTATGTGAATCCTCCAATATATGAATTCAGTCTTTGTTTTCATATGAAAATGCTTTTCTATGGTGAGACCCCTCAAATGTCACAGTTTCAATCACCTATATGTTTAGTAATCTAATTCTGAGCTTCATTTTCCTGTCAGGTTCCTGTAGATTTTTGTGTCCAACAAGAGACCCACAGTGAAAACGTCTCCACTGAGCATGTGGACTTTCTGTTGGCCCGGCAGCAGTGGAGGAAAATGGAGGAGGAGGTCAAAGGTCAGCCAATTCCCAAACCAGGGCTCAGAGCTCAGGGGAGTTTCCAGGGAACCCACACTGCACTGTACCCCCCCACTCGCAGCCCCCGACTCAAACACAGGTAGGAAATAGTAAAAGGAGGTAGGTTACTGACTGCCTTATCAGAGAGCATGCTATAGAGCTGAAACATCTGGTTGACAGAGCAAGTAAATGATTAGCAAAGACATATTTGAGCTCTGTAAATTTGAGGTTCAGCTGCTTTTCTTAGCATAATGTGATAGTAAAGTGAATTTCTTTGGGTTTTGGAAAGCAACATGTATATTTAATTGGGCTTTAGGAAATTATGATGGGCCTCATTTACTGTTTTCTAAGATTTTTGTTTGTGTGGACGTGGAAGAGTCTGATTAATAATTCCACCAATGCCTGGTGCACACTACACTTCTCTCCATCCTGACAGTCACTATGTCACATTAGGCGATTCTAGAGTCATAAAATCGTGCCGTGACTTGGCCGACAGACACAACACACTATGGTCCACACCAGTTTTCCCCGGTCGTCTTTCATGACGTGTGTGATGTCATAAGGTTATTTCTGGTCCCATTTTATATTATTATTAATGATGTTATTTCAGTCACTGTGTCTGTTCATGTCCCAGCTGAAATGTTGTTGTAGTACTGCAAAATGCGCCACCATATGTCAGGAGCTACATGTAAAGTGCCCTACTCAAACAATCAAGTCACTGAATCCTCCACAACCAAGTTCCTGCAAATGTTTCACAATAAAAGCCTATTTAGAAAATAGATTCTCTCAGCTGACGTTATGATGGGCTTTTAATTTGAAACAGATACAGGAAGTGTTGAGTTTGAAATGATGGCACGATGCATTACCTTTATCAAGGCAAACAGGAGTGGATAAAAGGTATAAATATAAATAATTACAGAGGGAATAAATAACGGCCCGTTTATAATGTAGTCTGTTTCACATGAAACTGGTAGCCTCTGCAGTTGTGGTACGTAAAAGCCCCACCACTATTTTTTAATTTTGTTACTTTATGTAAGCCTCCATTATGAAGAAATAACACTGTTTGCTAGCTTGATGCTAATTGCAGTATTCACCGGGTTGCTAAATTGCCTGTGCATTTTCAAGCCATTTTTTTGCCCTTTTTACTCTGTTGTGGTAACATCCGTACAGGAAATATCATAAAGGCTGCAGTGTTGTTGTCCTACAGTTGTCCACAGAAGCAGACAGCTCTGTGTTTCTATGGGAGAAGTCTTGAACGACAAAAAGAAAATCAAACATGCTAGACTTTCTGTCAGAATGTTGTGAGGCGTCCCAGACGTGGCGTCGGTAGTCGTCTACTATGACACACTACACGAGATGAAACGATGGATTATCGCGCACAACACTCATTGTCGTTCACGATATGTGCCGACACTGTACGACGCTGTGTCGGGCTAGAATCAGGCTGATATCGTGTAGAGTGAACCAGGCATAAGTTGTATGGAATTTATTGTGTGAAATCATCACGTTTCAGTTGTAGTTAACCTGTGTAAGAGCTGCCTCTAGCTAGCACTAGCTTGTATGGCTAGCTGGATGACGGCTCTGATGGCTGTAGATTCTAGCTTTTTATACAGTCTATGCTGTAGCAGCTACAATGAAAAAGTGTATTGACTGTTCTTTACGTCATGTAGTTTGCTAGTTCACTCTGGACTTGGGTACTAATAGTCTGCTGTGCACAGTAGTACATCTTAGTCCACCCCTCTTCCAATGTTGGTGTCAGTGTTCGGTTAGGGCTTGTGCTAGTTTGAGGTTTGCCACTAGCAACCTGTCTGACTTTGAGATCCTATCAGTAATGTATTGGAATCCCAGCTGATCACTGATGCCACCGGGACGTTTGTCAACCAAAAACATGAACTCTCTCTGCTCTGCTCTGTATCTTAGGTTATTAGAGGCTAGCCTGCTGAGGGACAGGTTTAGCTTATTAAAAAATCAGCATCATCTGGTTATTTTTAAGGTTGTCATTTTCATGCCAAACAACGCAAACGTTCCATAAACATTCCGTATTTTATATCAATTCCAGAGTGAGCAAGTACCTTGCAGCTGGTATTTCTTCCAAATTAGTGTTAGTGTATTTCAATAATCAGATTTTTTGCTTTGACAAGCTCTCTCTTTTTTGACCATACACCTGTTTGCATCCCTGTAACTACTGCATAGTCACTGGGTCCAGACTGATACAGAGAGCAAAACAAAATGTTGAGCTCATGTCATCAGGATGGTCTTACCAAGCTATTATGTTACCATAGCTGCTTCTGCTTCTTCTAGTGTATCAGTAGAAATAACTGCATGAATAAGATTAGATGTTACTTGTCAGGTGGTAGCCAGACACCTGAAGAAGGAGCCAATTATAGTGAAGTATGAGCAAAGCAGGTGATGCCAATCAGCTGATGCTATGCTCCGTAAAAATGAAAGATGGCATACGGTGTAGATGCAAAGCCAATGCTGTAGCCTGATGTCCTTCTCTTGTTGTGGTTTTTTTGTGAGCAATGATCAAGGTTGACAGGAGAACAAAGCTGTTGAATGATTATAAGCATCATAGCTTGAGTTAAAGTCGAATGTTTAATCAAGACCACCAAATGTTGAAAGAGAAGCAGTTTGAAAGAGAAACGTGTTTTGAATTGTATCTTTATGGTGTGAATTAAAACTTTTAAAAATAAAATTTGGATGAGATTAAATCTAATGGAACAATTAAAATTGTAAAATGTGTTTTTAAAAAAGATGGTTAGAGTGGACCAAGCAATATCGGTGTAAAAGCTAGGAAACATTGTGGAAATTTCCCCAGAGATAGCTAGTTGTTCGGGAATGTAGTAAACGAGGATCTGGAAAGCAACAAAATTCCCAGAATGAGTCAGGCCACATGATAGCGTTACATAATGCTGTAAGCAGTGTTTATTTAGTTGATGAAAACTATAAGGGAAATTTTTTGTCTGTGACTTTTTCTCCATGACAAAAACAAGACGATGATGAGCTAAAAATAGATCTTGATAGTAAAAAGCAAGGTGAAATCTATGGTTAATTTTTGTTGGCAAGATGAGACGAAAATGTTAGTGGTGGATTACTGGACATTGAAAGCTGAGAACGGCTATGCCTATAATTTAATTTAATTTAATTATATGTATAATTTAATTGTATAGCCTCAGTAACCAACTCCAGCTCAACCAAAGATGCAACATCTAGTTAGAATAACGTTATTTCTTGAACCACATGAAATGTGACGTTGATATTTTTTAAGTTACACACATACACCTTAATGTAACTGCACACAGTCTGGAACTTTTTTAAGTAACAAAACGGTTACCTACCCAAGTCTAACATTAAAGGGGAACTATTATGCTTTTCCTCTTTTCTGACCTATAAATGTTGTTACAATGTGAGATACTCGTGTTAAATGATGCCAAAGTATCAAATAATGAGGTTTATGCATTTGGACGTGAGCCCTGCAAATTGTCTTGGGTGGCTCTGCATGCTGTGTTTTACTGTCTTTTTTTAACAGAGTAGTCCCATTGACGTCAATGCGTGCCGGACTTACTTATATGGGCATACCCAGGTATATGCCGCACAGGCAAGCAGGTAATGACAACAACAAGCTACGGCTAACGGCTAACATTACTTACCATTCAGAGACGTCTTGAAGTAACCTCTGTACTTTAGAAACTTCAGGCTGTCCAGTCTCTACCTCCGGATCGGATTCGGGATCCAACACATACCGCTGTATTTCAAAAGTTGACATTTCCAAAAGTGAAATTCTCTCAACTTTCGCACCGGCAAAATAAGGAGGCGGGACTATTATATATCCACTGAAGTTTGGTGCAGATCAGACCATTTACCCCAAAGTTAAAGGAATTTAGTTTTTCATGGCGAGACGTCAAACTTCTCCATCAAAAAGCTGATACGCCCCTCAACGGGTTGCTGAGCTTTTAATAACTTTTGATAAGGAACTAGTCTAGATGGTACACAGCAAGTTTGAAGTGATTCTGATTAATCCTGTAGGAGGAGTTTGTTAAAATACAACACGTGGAAAACACCAAAAATGGCAGCTAAATTCAAAATGGCCGACTTCCTGTTGGGTTTGGCCTATGGCTCCAAGAGACTTTTTTGTGCGTCTGGGTGTGATACATATGTGTATCGATTTTTGTGTCGGTGAAACCTGCAGTCGGGGCCCCTGTTTAAGGGCCGTGGCCCCGCCATTTTACCCTGCCCATCGCCGCAAATCATAATACACGTAAATTTTCACCACGACTGATGCGACCGCCAAATTTGGTGAGTTGGGGTGAGCCCTCAAAAAGCCAATTCATTTCGAGGAAAAATAATACTAACTCCTTCAGTTTCAATAGGGTCCTCGCACCGGACGGTGCTCGGGCCCTAATGATCTACTCAGTTTCAGTAGGCATAGTTTGAAGTAAATGAAGACACACAGTGCCACAGAAACCCCACCACCTAGAAGCATTTATGTTTTTTTGGATGACTAAAAAGTTGCTATACAAATGCTAATTCAAGTCAATAGCCCCTTTTCCACCACAGGAACTTTTTTCATTTACCCGGGTAATTGAAAGGCCTCCATGCGTTTCCACCGAAATTACCCGGGTAAATAAAGTTCCCCCTACCCCCAGATTCCCCTGAAAAAAGATCCTGGTAGCGGGGTAGGACTTTTCAGATTACCCGGAACTTTGAGGGGCGGAGCTGTGTGCTGAAGAACGCTGATTGGTGGAACACACGCAGCGTTCCGCACTTCCGCGTCGGTGTGGCTGCTAACTTTCTACAAATAAACATTTCTACCGTAGTATTGATAAGCGCTAACAGTATCGGTTCTTTTAACGGCACATTTTGGTTTAATTCATTATCATCCTGCAGCTTCTCCTCTGCGCTATGTGCCGGCGCTGAACACACACACACACACACACACGGCTACACGCCACGGTAAGCAGTGAGCAGCTGATCGGCGGCCGCAAAAAAATGACTCGAGCTGATGGCAGCTACACTCGTTACTGTAAGCGGAATTAAACCTTAGCGAGTAAGAAGCCAATAATTTATCAGTACATGTATTCAGCAAGCATCAACATGTAAACATGTAGACAGCGATATTCAATATGCTCCGTCCACAGTCTCTCATCCACCGACAGTTGTGTCTTACACACTGATTTAGACAGCACGCTAGTTCGGCTAACAGCGAATTGTTACTAATAAGCTCAAATGACAGCTGTCTGTGTGTAGACTGACTTAGTTTGACTCTTATCTTAAAATACTTTTAACTTAGCTGCTGGCTGAGACAAACAGCCCGTCCTCTTTCTACCAGCACTAATGTTATGTTACCAGCCAACAAGCTGGCGCAGGGCACACGCTGAATCATCTACGTCATCAGCCTGATTTGAATAAATTTTCCGGAACTTTGAGGTGTGGTGGAAACGCAAACCACACAGATTACCAGGAACTCTTTTACCCAGGTAAATAAGTTCCTGGTAATAAAAGTTCCTGGGAATGTTGGTGGAAAAGGGGCTAGTTTACTGAATATGTGGAAAAAAAATTTTTTAAGAAAACAATGCCTGCATTTTTTTTTTAAAAACTTGTGAATTTTACTGGAAACACAACTCAGTTGTCTTTCTAGCTTTTAATTTTTATGAACCCCAACTTAATGTTTCCTCCTGTCCTCTCAAAGGGAAATACAACCACCAGTGCCCAGGGAGCCCCCCCTGTCCTCCACCCTGTCCCCCACTTCAGAGGACTCAGGCCTGGATGACTTGTCATACCGCAGCCCACTGGAGGAGCCAGAGACCGCAGTGGAGAGAGAGATCCGACTGACTCTGGAGAGAGAGGAACGGCACCGCAGGGAGAGGGGGGTGATTTCACAGGGCCTCACTATACCCAGGTAACAACAAATAAAGAGGATGGAAAGGGTAGTGTTTTTCTGAAGCAGTGGAAGGTTTCATTATGTTCACCTGCTAGTCATCAACTGTGTCTGCCTGCTGTTTGCTGCCAGGCAGTTAATGTCAAAAAATATTAGTACGTTTTAAGGAGAAGGATTTTAAATTAAATTACGAGGAGCAAGTGCATAAAAGCTAATATGGATGAAATAGGATGCAAGTTCCTGTTAGTATATGTGCCACAGCATTCTTGGTCAACTGTAGAGTCTTTAAAGTGTTACTGAGGCAGTCTGATGATAAGAATTTACAATAATCTAGCCTAGATGTAGGCCAGATAAATGCAGGGCCTTTTTTTTGCATCTTTTTGAGATCGGATGTCAATCCTTGAGGTTCATTATATGGATCCTGTTAAGGACTTATCCTGTTCAAAGATAACTCCAAAATTCTTTACAGTGGTTCTTCGGGCCAGGGCAATGCTGTGTAGAATATCTACTATATCACATTAGATAACTTGTTTTGGAGGTGTTTGGGGCTAAGTACAATAACTTTTTTTTTTTGCAGGTCATCCAGATCTTTATGTCCTTAATACATGTTTGAAGGTTAGCTAACTGATTGGTTTCATATAGTTTGATAGTTATAATGGGGAATCTGCATAATAATAAAGAAGACCTATTACGCTTTTTGGGGTTTTCCCTTGTCTTTAGTGTGTTATTTAACATTAATAACATTAACACATATAACATTTTTGTGCCAAGTCCAGGCTAAAGGGAGTTCTGTCTCCCCACAGGCACACAGCTCCTCAGCTGCCTGAATCAGCTTGTTTGAATTTCCTGCCTTTACTTCTGCAAAGTTAATTCGTAACAGTGTGCAACTAGCATGGCACACAGTGCCCCCAAACACACTTGGTCCAAGCAGAGGCGCAGGAGAGAGGCTGCAGAGTTTGAACCTTTGAGGTAGTGCTGGGCGGTATACCGTTTCATACCGGATACCGGTGTTTTTTTTTGTTTATGATATGAATTTTTCATATACCGCAATACTGGTGAGTATGTAGCGTACACAACGTTGGGAAAGCCGAGTGACGGAACGTAGCGCCGCGGGACATTGGTTGGGAGGGGACTGTTTTGCAGCTGCACTAAGCAAGATGATGAGCTGTTGAGTTAAGAAAATGGATAAAAACAGCGAAAGTTCCGAAACTAAAGTTACAGAACGAGTAGAAAATGACACAGAAAAACCTGTACCGAAAAGAGGAGCCGTGTCTGTTGTTTGGAAGTTCTTCGGCTTTAAAAAAATTCCGCCGTCGATCAAACAACAATTATCTTTAAATGTCAGGTTAAAGTTGTAGCCACAGGAGGCAACACGAGCAATATGCTTCATCACCTCAGGCACAAACATGTCTTGGAATATCAAGAATGCATGAAACTAAGATCTGCGTCCTCCACGTCTGCAGGTAACGTTGGCAGTGGCACTGCAAGAGAAAAGACGAGTCAGATGTCACTCAGAGACGCGTTTGCATTGATTCCTTCACTTCATTAGAATCATGAGTGCCACCTCTTTGTAAACAGCATCATTTTGTAGGGCCATGCAAACCTGTATCAATACTAGTGTGGACATTAATGTGTTTCTACTAGGGCTGGGACTTTAACGCGTTAATTTCGATTAATTTATCACAGGAAAAATAACGCGTTAAAAAAAAATAACACATTTAATCGCACCCTTCTCAGTTCCCTAAAGAGCGCGGCTCGGGACACATTTTCCTGACCGAACCCGACCTGAGTCCGAGACAGTTATAACCGAGCCTGGCCCGAACCCGACAGCCTTTATGTTTTTCAAGTCCAAACCCGACCAGAGCCTGACGCAGTTTGTTACCTGACATAGTTATTGTTACCATGGTTACAGCTTGTCTGTTTACCGTGATCACACATGGACAGTGTGTAAATGACGATCAAAAGGCTGCTGTTACTCACAGTCACACACGCCGCACACACAGCAGCGTAGCATAGCACACACTCAGTTGGAGCGGAGCCTGTGTTGCGTTCAGGCGTTATCACGTAAATAACAAATTCCAGCACTTGAATAGGCCATAGCACAACACAGCAGCATGTCAAATTTCTTAATTGTTATCCGAACCCGGCCCAACCCGTGGGGTATCCACTTTCTGGCCCACAATAGACCAGATGACAGGGTTCAGAGCCAAAATAAGTAAGTCTGCATCTGACAAATTAAGAAACTTTCTGGCGAAATGAAAAATAAACATATTAGTTTAAGTAAGTTCACCTTTAAGTCTGTTCATTGATTCAGTCATCAACCAAAATTTATCTGAGTCGAGAAACTTTGCTTATTGTGTCAATTGTTGCTTTTTGATAAAAATGTGATTAATCGTGATTAATTAATTACAAAGCCCCTAATTAATTAGATACATTTTTTTAATCGCATCCCACCACTAGTTTCTACAATATTCACTCCTCATGACAGTACAACAGGCCATTCTATGCCAATTTACTGCAGTAATTCCTCTCTAAATCATTAAAAAATGTGGCTAACACCCAGTCGTGCATGAAAAAAAAAATACCGTCATATACCGTGATACTGTCATAAGTTGGAAAAATACTAGGAGACACTACTCATTGTGACCAGAAATTACCCTTGTTTGGACTGCCAAAGGACGGAGGAACAAAGATGAAGTGGTTGTAATTTATTTATGATACAATTCCTCCACAATACAACCTAGACATTTTATTGTGTTCCATCTATTTTCCTGAGGACGGCTTCACAAACTGGCAAAAAATTACTGCTGGATTTTCACTGCAGTTACTGCTGAAAGATGGGGCAGTTCCCTTTGTTGGACAAATCTGGAGATTCGGGATCACAACCTGTAAGTATGTCTTTTGAGTTTTGAATTTGTTGTGTAAAAACAAACTGGAACGCTGCTACTGAGTGTTGAAGTGTGGAGTAGATGGCTGTAGGAGCTAACGTTAGGCCAGTCATGTCAAAGTCAAATACACAGGGGGCCAAAATAAAAAAATGGTACAAGTGGAGGGCCGGGCTGGTTCAATGTTTATTAAAAATCGCAATTATTGCATATATTGAACCAATACCAATAACACAGCCTATATTGCACTCAACATTAATCATTAAATTAAATTAAGTAAAACATAAATAAAATCAGTTGTAATATTTTCTCAAGGCTCTTTCAGTAATACATTTTTTGTTGTTGTTTTTTTTTAACAGGTAAACAGCAAAATGTAATTTTCCTTCAAAGCTCAATGGCAAGATAAATGCAAAAATGAAACAGCATGCATTAAAAACAAATTAGTGTGCTGCTCTGATCCTCACCAATGACTGTCTTTTATAATAAAATTAGAAAAGTTAGTGCAAACTTGCAAAAGTGCAACATTCAACTGGAGAAAAAAAAAATTCCCTTCAAAGAAATATCAAGTCCAAGTCCTTTCTGCTCACTTGTCTGAGGCTGAGCCAGACACTTGGTGTCTCATCTTGAGTACAAGTTCATCAATGTTTGGGGTCAGGCTCTGAGCTGAGGAAATCCTCAGGATTGAGTGAAGGTGTTCACCAGTAAGACGACTCCTATGTGATGTTTTGTTTAGTTTCATCAACGAAAACAGTTGTTCACACAGGTATGTGCTGCCAAACATAGACAGCGTGCGAGCAACTTGGGTGCGCAGCTCTGGCATTGTGTCAGGGATGAAACAAGCAAAGTCAGCAGCGCCCACGGACTCATATTTTGCCTTCAGTGTGTCATTACACTGGAGCTCAATCAGCTCCATTTGGAGATTTGCTGGTGCGCTTTCCATGTCAACTGCAAATGGATTGCTGAGCAGTTGAAGCTTGCTTTTTTGGGCTTCAAAGCAGCAGCAGGTTCAGTTCCAGCGATGTCACACAGAAATGCCACTTCACAAAGGAACTTTTTATCACGGAGCTCTGTAGTGTCTTTCCCTTTGCTTTCCATGAACAGACAGATCTCCTCACGCAGCTCGAAGCACCTTTTCAACACCTTTCCCTGGCTTAGCCACCGCACTTCTGTGTGATAGGGCAGGTCACCATACTCAGAATGTAACTCCTCCAGAAACGTCTTGAACTGGCGGTGATTTAAACCTTTTGCTCTAATGAAGTTAACTGCTCGTGTTATGGTGCTCATTCAAAGCTTTGCCACACAACGACTCCTGGTGTATGATGCAGTGATAAGATATCAGCTCACCCGTGCCGTCTTCCTCCTTTTTTCTCTCTCGAATCCTTGCTACCAAGCCACTTTTATGACCGCACATTGCGGGCGTTCCGTCTGTTGTTGGTCCCACATATTTATCCCAAGGCAGCTCCATGTCATTTACACACCCGGATACCTGTTCATACAGATCCTTTCCTGTAGTTGTGCCATGCATCGGACATAATCCCAAAAACTCTTCTGTCACGCACAGGCTTGAGTCCACTCCATGGATGAAAATTGACAGCTGAGCAATATCTGATATGTCGGTGCTCTCATCCACAGCAAGGGAGTATGCGATGAAATCTTTTCCTTTTCCCACAAGCTGTTGTTTAAGATTAGTGGAAAGCTGGTTTACACGGTCAGCAACCGTGTTTCTGCTCAGACTCACATTTGAAAATAGCTGCCTTTTTTCTGGGCACACGACGTCACAAACTTTGAGCATACAGTTCTTTACAAAGTCCCCCTCGGTAATGATATTTTGCGACCTCTTCTGCCACGATAAAACTGGCCTTGACTGCAGCCTCGCTTTGTGATTTGGCTTTTGTGAACATAGCCTGCTGGGACTTATGATTTCTTTTTAACTCTTTACCTTCTGTAGTCTTTGTTCTGTGTTCATATTCTTGTATTTGTCTTTCTGTGTGTCTGTGTGTTTCGTTGATATTTCATAGTGCCTTCTTAAGTTATATTCTTTCATAACAGACACGCTGTCTCCACACACAAGACACACAGGCTTTCCTTTTACTTCGGTGAACATGTATTGTGCCTCCCACCTGTCATGAAACCCCCTGTTTTCAGCGTCTACCTTTCTTTTTGTCATTTTGGGGGAGATGGAGATGAAAATTGGCGGCGATGTTTAGGCCTCCACTGTGACTGTGCTGCTGCTGCTCATAACTAGCACTGAAGTGAAGAGAAGACGCGGGACCGAGCTCGCTCGCGGGCACCCGGTACGCGCCTATGCACTTGCAGTGCATCTTGGGACTTGTAGCCTTATGGTGCTGCGGGCAGATAATACTGCGGGCCGATTTTAATAGTAATTAAATATCATCCCGCGGGCCAGCGAGAACTCATTCACGGGCCGGATCTGGCCCGCGGGCCTTGACTTTGACACATGTGCGTTAAGCTGTCCACCCAGTGCTTAGCTGTAGCTAACTGGCCAACCAAAGCTATTTTTTTTAAAAATGCTTTTGCTACTTGGTGTACATTAAGTTAAACTGCCGGCTGGGTGGTGTCAGTAAGATGAATTTATTGACTGAATTGTGGAGAATCTAAAAGAGCTAAGATGTGCAGCATGTCCATATTGACAAAAGTTGAAACATTTCTATATGTGATGCCTGAACTGAGCAGCTTACTGCTGCTAGCTCGAGTGATTAGCCGACGGGCAACAGTCAGACCTGGGGTGGAAGTAAGAGCTGCATTTATTTGTCAAAATTGTGAATCTGCTTTTGAGAAGGACCTATTATGCTTTCTCCGTTTTTCTTTGTGTTTTACACAGCATTATAGCTGTAGGTCTTGGGTAACCGGCTAACCAAAGCTATTGTTTTGAAAGGCTTGTGCTACTCGGCGCAAAGTAAGTTAAACTGCTAGTTTCATTAAGATGAATCAGACCTGCATTTATTTGTCAAAATGTGTGGCTGTACTCGGAGTTTGACTGTGAATCAGCTTTTATCATACATTTTACAGAAAATGTACAGCGTGTTTTCTTTACTTGCAGCTCTGTTACAGCCAGTATTGTGATGTCAGGAATATTATTCATGTAGTGACTTTGCTGTTGTAAAAAATACTGTTGCTGCTCTGGAAACATTTAGTTATGTTAAAAATATTCACTTACCCTGTTCTGAATGTATTCTTTTTAAATCAGTATATTTTCTAAAAAGCAATTATTTAGAAATGAAACAGAACCGATAAGAGTACTGCTAAAGTACCAAATCGGTAAGAAGTATCGATAAAAGTAGTAGTATCGATAAAATCTTAATGATACCCATCCCTAATGTTGACTGTTTTCATTTGGTGCAATATCAGTTTAAGATCACAGCAGGGCCCTGGTGCCCAGCACCTCTCCACTACAGCCAGATTCCAGGATGTAGGATGCCAAACAGACCCTCCACAAACCGTCTCAGTGAGCACACAGTCTGTGGCATCTCAAAAGATGGTAATGATCAGCATACACCTGTACAAGGCTACTCTGAGGAAGCAGCCCGAGAGGCAAAGGTACATAACACAGAAATTATATGTGTTTTTATGTTTGAGATCCAGTACCTGGAAATATTTTACAGTGCTGAAATGCTGTTTCCCAAAAGCTTCAGGATATATACAGTGGTGGAAAAAAGTTTTCGGACACCCTTAAAATTTTACACAATCTCAAATATTATCATGAAATATTTGTGGAAAAATCTTTTTTTGTGTTTCAAAAGGTGTGGTTGCATTAGACAGACACAAACAAATACAAATGATATTTTTTTTTTGTTTATTGTTTACAAGAAAAACTAACAAAACTAAATTCTTGACAGTTTCAATATGTCAGTTCTCAATATTGTCAGTATCAAAGTCAACAAATAACAGAGAATGTGTTCAAAACTGAACAAAAAATAAACCATCACATCATCAAATTAATATTTAGTAGTCCCGCCGGGAGCATGTGGGTTTCGAGAATGGCACAATACTTGGCAGAGTTCAATGTGCCATCACAGACAGTGAGATGACGGACACAAGCAGCACTCATGCATCCCCATACCATGATACAGCCTCCACCATGCTTGACAGTGGGTACTGTACATGCTGGAGATAATGCTTTGTCTGGCCTTCTGCGTACCCTCACATTAGCAGGAGGAAGATAAAGCTGGAAACTGGACTCATCTGACCACAGAATCTTCTTCCAATTCCTGGCTGTCCAGTTCTTGTGTGCTTGGGCCCAACGACGCCGGGCTAACCTCTGTCTCTCATTGATCAGGGGCTTCTTGACAGCCTTGTAGGACCTTAAGCCATGATCTAAAAGTCGGCCAAGGAACAATGCGGGTGGAACACTGGACACCAGTTTGGTTTTACCACTGCTGCTGAAGCTCCTGTGATGTCATTCGGCGGTTTTCCCTGCACATGCGGATCAGGATGCGGTCATTTCTTGCTGAAGAAACCCTTGGACGCCCAGATCTTGGTTTGTCTTCCAAGCTGTTGGTTTGTTTGTATTTCTGCAGAGTGTATCCAACTGCTGAAGGACTGCATCTGCACTTCCTGGCTATCTGGCGGCAGCTGTACCCTTCCTGGCTGAGAATCTTTATCTTCAGGCATGTTTCCTGCGTTAGGTTCCTTGTTTTAGCCATTTTTGTCTCTAAAGAACTTTCAAATGTGCTGACTTTATATAGACACGAAGCACGGCAACAAAAATTGTGTCTTTTAATAAAAAGCACGACCTTCATTAGTGGATCACTGGTACCAAAATGACCCAATACTGAAAATTTCTTATGTATTTTTATGGAACCAATCAATTTTAAGTTTTTAATGGCTTTTTTTAGGATTTGTTTAGTAGTTTGGCTGTGACTGTACTAAAAGAAATTGCACTTGAAGACCCAAGAGTGATTCTTAATGCAATATTTCACAAATGCATGGGGTGTCCGAAAACTTTTTTCCACCACTGTATTTCTGCATCACATTATCACATGCCTTTGACTTTGTTATGATGTTAGAGCAGGAAAAAGAAAAAATATATATATGTGCACATTTTCTTTCATTTGGACTTTCAGCTGTCATCTGCACCTATAAAGGGCATACGTTTCAAACTCAGTACAAGACCTCGTGTTAAGTTGGAAGAGAAGGTGGGAGAAACTTAAACAGAGCTAGTAGACCCTCATGACTCAACATGTAACCCTGGTGACTCGGTTATTACAGAGGAATCTGAGCAAAAATGCATTCTTTTAGTTTAGTTTTACCCTCAGCAAAGGCTGAAAAAATGAACCCTATTTGCAGTAATTTGTAAGTAATTTTCTTTTTATTACCAACATATTACCATCAGATAAAGAATATGAAATAGTCAAGGCAACACTTGAAATGTATACAAGAAAGGTGGATTCAGGGAAGCACTTAATTTAAAAACACAGTTAAATCAGTATTTAAATTCAGTATTTTACAGACTGTAGATGACCTGATGACGCTCGTCTTCCCCAAAATCCCCATCCCAAAAGACCTGGCATTCCAGTATGAGAGACTCTCAAAGGAGGAAGTGGTTGTCTTACACGTCTCTCACTTCAGCCAAGGGGCAGCTGGAGACCAACGCAGTGACCAGCCGGATCACTATTAGTTTTGCAGATAAAACGCTGATGGGTTTATATTTATGTATCTATCTATTGTATATTACTTACAAAGTTTTTTTGTTGTTTTTGTTTTTTACATTTGCTAAGAATAAAGTTCTTTTGACACAATACTTATCTGTAATTTCTGTATAAGTGGGATTCTTGATATAATGAAACCTTAGTGTTCAGTTGTATCTCTTAACATGTCATAAAAACATACTCTTCTTCAGTTCTGTGCTCTAAGGGTCCATAGTCATACTTGTAAATGTTGTGGATGTTCTGTGGGGTGTACGGATTCAAACAGTCAGGCTCCAAGCCTGGATGGTGTATCAAACATGTAGGATGAACTGGAACCTGGTTCATTACGCCAAAACCTAATAGGTTAAAAAGGGACAAGGCATACTGTTTTATAAGTAAACAAATAAAGATTCAGGAGACAACATGACTGCATAGAACAAATACTGATCCACGAAGCAACATGTGTTTTACCATGAGACTTTGATTGTTTCCACGTTATGTGGTAATTGATTATATTGTTAGAAACCTTTTGTACTCTGCAGCAGATGTTTTCAACTTCATTCAGTCAGAGGACAGACATACAGTTGTTACCATAACGTCAGATAAGTTACAGTTATCATGTTACAGCTAAAATATAAGATGGCTACAAAATAATACCTTATCACTGTAAAAAGTCCTGCTCCAGGATTTGTTGAGAAGGTGCTTCGAAGTCTATCAACTCGTGTTTCTTCACTCAAATTGATAATGGCGGACGGCCGTCGTCATTAGCTCAGTCTCAGTGGCTTGGGAGGCAGGACATAAGCCCAAACACAGTGTTTGAGATAGAGGTGCTGCAGCAATGAGCAGTATAAGACAAATTATGTGTGTTTTGAACATTAAAGCACATAAATCTATTCCACTGGACCCAAATATTACGTATTTGTATTACTAAGACCCCAAAAATAAGCATAATAGGTCTCCTTTAAAATTTTTAATGTCAATGAAATGTTCCAGTCTGTGTGATAGGATGCGATTGTCTGTGATGCTGAATGCATGAAGGAAGGAACCATTAGTGCAGAGTTAAAGATATGGAATAGTGCATTAAATATCCATTAATAAAATTGCAGTATTAGAAGTCATAAAGCTCTTTTCCACCGTGTGTCCTTCTACGGGAAAACAGATAAACTGAACCAAAGTGAAACTTGTTGAAACTGATTGTTGTTTTTTTATTGCTCTGTGTTCAGACCCTCCACGTTGCAAACAGGACGATCTCCACCCAGGCCTCCAGCCTGCCGCACCCCTACCTTGTCCATCTCCCCATCCCCCTCCTGCTCCTCCTCCCTTCCCCGATCTGTCTACCATGAAATGACAGCCAATAATGTCATTATCTTGGAGCCAGACTGCTCCAGCTCCGCCTCCAGGAACCGCTTACTCTCCTCTGCAATTGGGGGCCTCTCCGATTGGCCGACAAGCCAGGATGCAGTTCCTTCTGCCAATGTCATCGTAGTGGAAACCTCCAATCTCATTATTCGGAGCGCTTCAGAGTTCTGCCTAAGCTCCGCCCCTGTATCCATGGAAATGCAGGAGAGCACTTTTTCATCCAATCCGTTCTTTAAGTTACGTTCCCTCAGCAGCCAATCGCTGGTGGAGCAGGAGATCCGCATGGTGAGACAGAGGGAGGAGGAATGGAGGAAGCAGAGGGAGGAGATGTGGAGGAGGAGGAGGGAGGACGAGTGGAGGAGAGGAAGAGAGAGGTATGATACTGTGCTGGTGTCTCCGGGCCTGAACGATAGCATCAGCTACAACGGTACGTAAAGTCATGGCCACTTTTATAAGTATCAGGAACACTTGTAGGTTCATGGCCAACTGAACATCCTAAAAACATCACTTATGTGTCGTAGTTCAGCTAAAATGATTAATTGTAAAAACTTGGTAATGGGGTCTCTGAGTTTTTAATCACCAGGGCATCAATCAAACTGAACCAACTAAACTGCTGCTTCTATTTGTCATTTAGTCAAAGCCATATTGTGACCCTTGCCTTGTTTAGTGAATTTAGTGTTGGGGATTTAAAATAGTGTTAGTAATAATTCAAAGGTTTGCAGATGATGATGTGATTTCACCATTCTTATTCATTATTGAATAGAGCACTTGTCAATCAATATTGCATACAGAGTGTGGGATAAGAAACACCTTCTTAAAAATCTGGTTTCTGAGATAATAATCTAATTCAGTTACAATGGTTACCACTTTGATTCAATTCTCGTTTTGTTCCCTTTGTTTTTATTTTAGTGCCAGAGGTTCCAGACAGATGTGTCTCCTCCCCTTCGTCCCCCTCCAGGACCCGAAAAATGGAACGATCCAGTATGTCTTGTGACCACAAGGTGGGCTGACACACACATATATACACTCCTATATACACACACACACACTATCTACAGCAGGGATGCACCAATTTATTGTCTGAACATCAGTATTGGCCGATATTCTCCATCAGCCTATCAGCAAATAAGATGATATGAAAGTGGCAGATGTTTTTCTGTTGTGTCACATCAGTTTTGCCCAGGCTAAAAAGCAGTGCTCAATACTTAATGGCCACAGACTTAAATTAATGAGCAGGTACACGAATAATGCAATGACTATTTGGCAAATGGGCTCTGTGATCTCACTGTGTTGTGATGGCTAGTAGCAGCTGGCATCCTGTCTTCCCTGGGACAATAGAAAACATTTTGTGACAGAGATCTTCCTGTTTGGGATGAAGAGATGCAGTAAACTTACTGCTGTCACGTCAGAGGACACACCCTATTGTTTCTCTGATAATGCTACATTGTGAACAATAAATCTGTGCTAAAATTGACAGCAGTAGCGCTAGTTAAAGTTAGCTTTAAGCAGTCGGTGGACAAAACTAACAGCACATCGAGGTTGCACTGAGTTACATTATGATGCATTCAAGCTCTATTCAGTAAAAATGACTATCATGCGAAGATAAATTATAACGTTTCCTCATAACGTGTTCAATGTAATTTTTACTAGAAATTTGAATGAATACAGTTGTTTCAAATAGAAATTTGTTGATTAATAAATTATAATATTAGTAATAAAAATATATGTATGAGAAGGTTTTAAAGGGATAGTTCGGGATTTTTCACATGAATCTGTATGGCATCCCCGTCTGCAGTCTCGTGCAGACACATTGACTTACCCCCGACAGTGTCCTGTGAGCCGAGTTCTCGTCCAGTTTTGGTCAAAGCGAAAGTAGTCCCGGCAGGTTTCCTGGGGTCAGCAAAGTAAAACGTTTTTCTTCCCAAAACAGTATGTGTTCGAATGAGTGATTTATTTGCATAACAAAACCCTCGTAGTCAAAAAAGTCACACCTTGTAATTGCTTGGGGCTACTTTCTCTCAATTGAGATCAGTGCGCGCTGTCACTGCTAACAGCTGTGCGCACTAGCCAACAACTTTCATCAGTTGTTCGACAGTGTTTACTGAGTACAGACCTGCGACGCTTACGAGCTAGTTCGAGAGCTAGAGCGAGAAGTTAATCAGCTTCTACAGAAATATATGTTTATTTGAAAACATGGTGCGCACTTGCGATTATCCAGGCTGTACCAACAAAGATGTGAGTGAGTCTCCTCACACATTCCATCGCTTCCCTGTGTTGTTTAGATTCATTCAATGTTTCGTGTGTTGACTGTAGGTTACAGTAGCCTACTACAGGGCTCAGACTAATAACAATATTATGCCATAACAAGTCAATGTATAATTGAGCACTTGTACAGTAGGGTAATAAGGTTATAAAATAAATCTAACAGCCTGTAGATAGACACTCACTCTGCAGACAACTGGCCATCGGGTCCAGCTGGTCTGGGACGCTTCTTCCAGTTTATTTTCGGGACGTGGAAAAAAGTCTCCAAGACACCCGCATTCAGGAGCGCAGGTAAATCGTTATTGTTGGTGATGCAGGCAGATGCTGACGCGCCGGCCTCCTCGTCAATAGAAAGGTCTTGCATCTGTGGCATAACGAGGTCCCATTCGTGGCAACAGTAGCATTCCACCTCGGTCTGCATTACTTCGCACTTGAAACAAGTGCACCACCATTTCTCCGTCACCCGAGGTCTTGCAGCTCCAGCTGCGGCTTCACCTTCCACCTCTCTGCCCACCCTCTCTCTCTCTGCCCGTTCTACTTCCATCTGATGAATTTCAGCATCCGTATATTCGGGTTCATAAAGATATCCCCTTGGTTGTGTGCTGAAATCAATGCTTTCGTCGTCGCTGTAGTCAGACATGGTGCCGTTAACTTCCCAAACACTAAACTAAGTGGATGAAACAGGTAGCCTACGCTACCTGTCACCTAGCGGCTGCAGCGCGCACTGATCTCAATTGAGAGAAAGTAGCCTCAAGCAATTACAAGGTGTGACTTTTTTGACTACGAGGGTTTTGTTATGCAAATAAATCACTCATTCGAACACATACTGTTTTGGGAAGAAAAACGTTTTACTTTGCTGACCCCAGGAAACCTGCCGGGACTACTTTCGCTTTGACCAAAACTGGACGAGAACTCGGCTCACAGGACACTGTCGGGGGTAAGTCAATGTGTCTGCACGAGACTGCAGACGGGGATGCCATACAGATTCATGTGAAAAATCCCGAACTATCCCTTTAAGAGATATATATATATATATATATATATATATATATATATATATATATATATATATATATATATATATATATATATACAGTACAGGCCAAAAGTTTGGACACACCTTCTCATTCAATGCATTTTCTTTATTTTCATGACTATTTACATTGTAGATTCTCACTGAAGGCATCAAAACTATGAATGAACACGTGGAGTTATGTACTTAACAAAAAAAGGTGAAATAACTGAAAACATGTTTTATATTCTAGTTTCTTCAAAATAGCCACCCTTTGCTCTGATTACTGCTTTGCACACTCTTGGCATTCTCTCGATGAGCTTCAAGAGGTAGTCACCTGAAATGGTTTTCACTTCACAGGTGTGCCTTATCAGGGTTAATTAGTGGAATTTCTTGCTTTATCAATGGGGTTGGGACCATCAGTTGTGTTGTGCAGAAGTCAGGTTAATACACAGCCGACAGTCCTATTGGACAACTGTTAAAATTCATATTATGGCAAGAACCAATCAGCTAACTAAAGAAGAACGAGTGGCCATCATTACTTTAAGAAATGAAGGTCAGTCAGTCCGAAAAATTGCAAAAACTTTAAATGTGTCCCCAAGTGGAGTCGCAAAAACCATCAAGCGCTACAACGAAACTGGCACACATGAGGACCGACCCAGGAAAGGAAGACCAAGAGTCACCTCTGCTTCTGAGGATAAGTTCATCCGAGTCACCAGCCTCAGAAATCGCAAGTTAACAGCAGCTCAGATCAGAAACCAGATGAATGCCACACAGAGTTCTAGCAGCAGACCCATCTCTAGAACAACTGTTAAGAGGAGACTGCGCGAATCAGGCCTTCATGGTCAAATAGCTGCTAGGAAACCACTGCTAAGGAGAGGCAACAAGCAGAAGAGATTTGTTTGGGCCAAGAAACACAAGGTATGGACATTAGACCAGTGGAAATCTGTGCTTTGGTCTGATGAGTCCAAATTTGAGATCTTTGGTTCCAACCGCCGTGCCTTTGTGAGATGCAGAAAAGGTGAACGGATGGATTCCACATGCCTGGTTCCCACTGTGAAGCATGGAGGAGGAGGTGTGATGGTGTGGGGGTGTTTTGCTGGTGACACTGTTGGGGATTTATTCAAAATTGAAGGCACACTGAACCAGCATGGCTACCACAGCATCCTGCAGCGACATGCCATCCCATCCGGTTTGCGTTTAGTTGGACGATCATTTATTTTTCAACAGGACAATGACCCCAAACACACCTCCAGGCTGTGTAAGGGCTATTTGACCAAGAAGGAGAGTGATGGAGTGCTGCGGCAGATGACCTGGCCTCCACAGTCACCGGACCTGAACCCAATCGAGATGGTTTGGGGTGAGCTGGACCGCAGAGTGAAGGCAAAGGGGCCAACAAGTGCTAAACACCTCTGGGAACTCCTTCAAGACTGTTGGAAAACCATTTCAGGTGACTACCTCTTGAAGCTCATCGAGAGAATGCCAAGAGTGTGCAAAGCAGTAATCAGAGCAAAGGGTGGCTATTTTGAAGAAACTAGAATATAAAACATGTTTTCAGTTATTTCACCTTTTTTTGTTAAGTACATAACTCCACATGTGTTCATTCATAGTTTTGATGCCTTCAGTGAGAATCTACAATGTAAATAGTCATGAAAATAAAGAAAACGCATTGAATGAGAAGGCGTGTCCAAACTTTTGGCCTGTAATGTATATATATAGATATATATCAATCAATCAATCAGTCAATTTTATTTATAAAGCTCAATATCACAAATCACAATTTGCCTCAAAGGGCTTTACAGCATACAACATCCCTCTGTCCTTAGGACCCTCACAGCGTATAAGGAAAAACTCTCCCCAAAAAAACTCTTTAACGGGGGAAAAAAAATGGTAGAAACCTCAGGAAGAGCAACTGAGGAGGGATCCCTCTTCCAGGACGGACAGACGAGCAATAGACGTTGTACAGAACAGATCAACATAATAAATTAACAGTAATCCATATGACACAATGAGACATAAAAAGAGACAGATATTGTATTAATAATGTGATTATATATGTATGTGACAATAATGATATGTGTATAACAGTACAAGTATGACTAATAGTAACAGCAGCAGTGGGAGGCATCAGGTAGGACCACGGCAGCAGCACAACCACGACACACCATCCAGGCACAGCTGCGTTACGAGTTAACCTGCGAGACAGTGGAGCACAAAGGCTCCGGAGAACAAGCCGAGTTAGTGACATGCAGTAGAGCTGAGTTAGCAATATGCAGTAGAGCCGAGTTAGGGAGATGCAGTAACAGGACATGAATGTTAGCAAAGGAGAGAGAGAGAGGAGGAGAGAAGGGGCTCGGTGTATTATAGGAGGTCCACCGGCAGACTAGGCCTATGTCAGCCTAACTAGGGGCTGGTCCAAGACAAGCCTGAGCCAGCCCTAACTGTAAGCTTTATCAAAAAGGAAAGTCTTAAGTCTAGTCTTAAAAGTGGAGACGGTGTCTGCCTCCCGAACCGAAACAGGAAGGTGATTCCACAAAAGAGGAGCCTGATAGCTGAAGGCTCTGGCTCCTGTTGTACTATTGGAGACTTTAGGGACCACGAGTAACCCTGCATTCTCAGAGCACAGTGTTCTGGTGGGATAATAGGGCACTATGAGCTCTCTAAGATATGATGGACCCTGATCATTTAGAGCTTTGTAAGTTAGAAGAAGGATTTTAAATTCAGTTCTAGATTTTACAGGGAGCCAGTGCAGAGAAGCTAAAACAGGAGAAATGTGATCTCGTTTCTTAGTTCCTGCCAGTACACGTGCTGCCACGTTCTGGATTAGCTGGAGAGTTTTTAGGCGCTTATCAGAGCTGCCTAATAATAGGGAATTACAGTAATCCAGCCTAGAGGTAACAAATGCGTGGACCAATTTTTCTGCATCTTTTAGTGACAGGATAGGCCTAATTTTCGCAATATTACGCAGATGAAAAAATGCAGTCCGAGAGGTTTGTTTTAAATGGGAGTTAAAAGACAAATCTTGATCAAATATTACGCTGAGGTTTCTTATGGTGGTGATAGAGGCCAGAGCAATGCCATCCAGAGAAACTATATCAGTGGATAACGAGTTTCTTAGGTGTTTGGGGCCCAGAACAATAAGTTTTGTCTGAATTTAACATTAGGAAATTGGAGCTCATCCAGGTTTTTCAAGTCTTTCAAGTCTTCGTGATATTTGTTTAAATTTTGGGGTTTCGGAGTTGTACCAAGGAGTGAACTTTCTTTGCTTTGCGAACTTCTTTTTAAGAGGTGCTACAGAGTCCAGTGTTGTTCGCAGTGAGCCTGCAGTGCTATCGATGAGATAATCAATTTGGGAGAGTTTAAAGTCGGCACGGGAAACCTCACTTACAGAGGGACATGGTATTAAATTTAGTGCCGATGGAATTTTTCCCATAAATTAGATAAATCTGATAAACACCTAGTATAGTAACTGTTAGTGAGTGGCGAGTAATCGAGTAGAAAGAAATCAAAAGTTATGAAGTAGTGATCTGATAGAGAGGGATTCTCTGGAAAGACCATTAAGTTATCAATCTCAATTCCATACGCCAGAACTAGATCGAGGGTGTGGTTAAAACGGTGAGTGGGCTTATGTACACTTTGACTGAAGCCAATGGAGTCTAATAATGTGATAAACGCAGTAGCGAGGGAGTCATTATCAGTCATGTGAATATTGAAATCGCCTACAATAATAACTTTATCTGATTTCAGAACTAAACTGAGAATTCAGATAAAAATTCCGAATACGGGCCAGGAGCACGGTTCACTATAACAAATAGAAAAGGCTGTGAGGTTTTCCAGGTCGGATGTAAAAGGCTAAGGACAAGGCTTTCAAAGGATTTATAATCTAGTTTAGGTTTAGTGCTGATTAATAGACTAGAGTTAAAAATGGCTGCAACACCCCCTCCTCTGCCGCTGCCTCGAGGAACGTGGGTATTATTATGACTGGGAGGAATGGATTCATTTAGACTAACATATTCATCTTGACACAGCCAAGTTTCAGTGAGGCTGAGTAAATCAATATGATTATCTGATATTAATTTGTTTACTAACACTGCTTTGGAAGATAGAGATCTGATATTTAACAGTCCACATTTAATTCTCCTGTTTTGTCTTTTTGTCACGGAAGAGGTTTTAATTTTTATCAGGTTGTTATGTACAACTCCTCTTTGTTTGAGTTTAGATTTAAATCATTTAGGTGGTCGGGGGACAGACACCGTTTGTATGACACTATGGGTGGGTAACTGCGCTAGAAGCTCAGAGAAGCGTTTTAGACTGCGACTCTGATTCCTGGTCTCAACTCTGTGTTGTCATGGTTTTAAATCACTAATAAACTTGTCCAGGTTTCTAGATATGAGAGTGGCTCCATCCAAAGTGGGATGAATGCCATCTCTCCTAATCAGACCAGGTTTTCCCCAAAAGGTTTTCCAATTATTAACGAAGCCCACATCATTTGCTGGACACCACCTGGACAGCCAGCAATTGAATGATGACATGCGGCTAAACATATCATCAGTGGTCAGATTTGGCAAGGGGTCAAGAGAAAACTACGGAGTCTGACATAGTTTTAGCTTATTGACACACCGAGGCAACATTAATTTTTGTGACCTCCGATTGGCGTAACCGGGTGTCATTAACGCAGACGTGAATAACAATATTACTAAATCTACGTTTAGTCTTAGCCAGCAGTTTTAAATTTGATTCAGTGTCGCCCGCTCTGGCCCCAGGGATACATTTGAGTATGGTTGCTGGTGTTGTTAACTTCACGTTTCTCAGTATAGAGGTGCGAATTACCAGAGTTTTCTCAGCGGGTGTGTCGCTGAGTGGGGAAAAATCGTTGGAAACGTGAATGGGCTGGTGGTGAGCTGTGGGCTTCGGCCTGGCACTACGCTTCTCTCGGACAGTCACCCAGCCTCCCGGCTGCACGGGGGATACCTGAGGACCACTAGCAGAGGCTATGCTATGTGGCTCCGCGCCGGCTACAGGGGGCTCGCTAACTACCGCAGCTACAGTTTGCCTCTCCATGGTGTGGAGCCGAGCTTCTAACTGACTAAGCCTCGCCTCCACGCAGAAAATAAACTACATTTCTCACATGTACCATTGTTGCTAAAGGAGGCAGAGGAATAACTAAACATCTGGCACACCGAGCAAGAGAGAGCAGGAGAAGAAGCCATCGCCAGGCTAAGGTAGCTAACAAACAAGCAAAGTAAACAAGCAAAGATTAACAAGAAAGTCGTTTAAAGAAGCGAATATATATATATATTTTATTTATATATATATATATATATATATGTGTGTATATACAGTGAGAGTAAAAAGTATTTGATCCCTTGCTGATTTTGTTGGTTTGCCCACTAATAAAGACATGATCATTCTATACTTTTAATGATAGATGTATTCTAACATGGAGAGACAAAATATCAAAAAGAAAATCCAGAAAATAACTTTAAAGAATATATTTTAATTCATTTGTATATCATTGAGGGAAATAAGTATTTGATCCTGCTAGCCAAAAGCACTTAATACTTGGTGGCAAAGCCTTTGTTTGCAAGCACAGCGGTCAGTCGTTTGTTGTAGTTAACCACAAGGTTAGCACACATACCAGGGGGAATTTTGGCCCACTCTTCTTTGCAGATCCTCTCTAAATCATTAAGGTTGGTGGGCTGTCGCTTGGCAACTCGGACCTTCAGCTCCCTCCATAGATTTTCGATTGGATTGAGGTCCGGAGACTGGCTGGGCCACTCCATGACCTTAATGTGATTCTTCTTGAGCCACTCCTTTGTTGCCTTTGCTGTATGCTTCGGGTCATTGTCATGTTGGAAGACCCAACCACGGCCCTTTTTCAGCTTCCTGGCAGAGGGGAGGAGGTTGTCCCTCAGGACTGCACGGTACATGGCTCCATCCATCTTCCCACTGATGCGGTGAAGTAGCCCTGTGCCCTTGGCAGAGAAACACCCCCAAAACATAATGTTTCCACCTCCATGCTTGACGGTGGGCACAGTGTTCTTGAGGTCATAGGCAGCATTTTTCTTCCTCCACACATGACGGGTTGAGTTTAGGCCAAATAGTTCAATTTTGGTCTCGTCTGACCACAGAACCTTCTCCCAATCACTTTGTGCATCTTTGAGGTGATCATTGGCATACTTTAGGCGGGCCTCCACATGTGCCTTCTTAAGCAGGGGTACCTTTCGGGCACTGCAGGATTTAAATCCATTGCGGCGCAAAGTGTTGCCAATTGTTTTCCTGGTGACTGTGGTCCCAGCTGCCTTGAGGTCATTCACTAATTCCCGCTGAGTGGTTGCAGGACGATTTCCCACAGTTCTCATGATCATTGCCACCCCACGAGGTGAAATCTTCTGTGGAGCACCAGACCGTGGTCTATTGATGGTCATGTTATACTTCTTAAATTTTCTCACAATGGCACCAGTGGTTGTTACTTTAATACCCAGCATCTTGCTAATGTTTTTGTAGCCCATTCCAGATTTGTGCAGGTCAACAATCCTGTCTCTGAGGTCCTGAGAGAGCTCTTTGGTCTTACCCATGTTGGAGAGTTTGGAATCTGTCTGACTGTCTGATTCTGTGAACAGGTGTCTTTCATACAGGTGATTAGTAAGTACAGGTGTCTTCAATTCAGTTAACAAGTTGATTGGGAGTGTCTAACTGGTCTGTGAAAGCCAGAATTCCTAATGCATACTAGAGGATCAAATACTTATTTCCCTCAATGAAATACAAATGAATTAAAATATATTCTTTAAAGTTATTTTCTGGATTTTCTTTTTGATATTTTGTCTATCCATGTTAGAATACATCTACCATTAAAAGTATAGAATGATCATGTCTTTATTAGTGGGCAAACCAACAAAATCAGTAAGGGATCAAATACTTTTTACTCTCACTGTATATATATATACACATATATATATATATATATATATATATATATATATATATATATATATATGTGTGTGTATATATATATATATATACACATATATATATAGTTGTGGAAAAAAGTTTTCGGACACCCTTAAAATTTTACACAATCTCAAATATTATCATGAAATATTTGTGGAAAAATCTTTTTTGTGTTTCTAAAGGTGTGGCTGCATTAGACTTAGACAAAACTAAATTTTTGACAGTTTCAATATGTCAGTCCTCAACATTGTCAGTTTCAAAGTCAACAAATAACAGAGAATGTGTTCAAAACTGAACAAAAATAAATAAACCATCACATCATCAAATTAATATTTAGTAGTCCTGCCATTAGCACGCAGTAGAGCTGTAATCCTGGCTGGCATGTTCCCCACGAGCCTTTCACACTGTTGAGGGGTAATCTTGTCCCATTCTTCTTGAATTACTGCTTTTAATTCTTCAAAATTTTTTGGTTTTGATAATCCACCACAGATTTTCAATGGGGCTCATGTCCGGGGATTGAGCTGGCCACTCTAAGACCTGGATACTGTGCTCCTGCAGCCAAGTTCTACTGGCCCTGGATGTGTGGCAAGGGGCATTATCTTGTTGAAACATCCAGTTTTGACCTTGACGGAGCAGTGCACGTGCAGAAGGGAGAATGTGGGTTTCGAGAATGGCACAATACTTGGCAGAGTTCAATGTGCCATCACAGACAGTGAGATGACCAACACCAGCAGCACTCATGCATCTCCAAACCATGATACTGCCTCCACCATGCTTGACAGTGGGTACTGTACATGCTGGAGATAATGCTTTGTCTGGCCTTCTGCGTACCCTCACATTAGCAGGAGGAAGATAAAGCTGGAAATTGGACTTATCTGACCACAGAATCTTCTTCCAATTCCTGGCTGTCCAGTTCTTGTGTGCTTGGGCCCAACGACGCCGGGCTAACCTCTGTCTCTCATTGATCAGGGGCTTCTTGACAGCCTTGTAGGACCTTAAGCCATGATCTAAAAGTCGGCCACATACAGTGCGGGTGGAACACTGGACACCAGTTTGGTTTTACCACTGCTGCTGAGGCTCCTGTGGTGTCATTCGACGGTTTTCCCTGCACATGCGGATCAGGATGCGGTCATTTCTTGCTGAAGAAACCCTTGGACGCCCAGATGTTGGTTTGTCTTCCAAGCTGTTGGTTCGTCTGTATTTCTGCAGAGTGTATCCAACTGCTGAAGGACTGCATCTGCACTTCCTGGCTATCTAGCGGCAGCTGTACCTTTCCTGGCTGAGAATCTTTATCTTCAGGCGTGTTTCCTGCGTTAGGTTCCTTGTTTCAGCCATTTTTGTCTCTGAAGAACTTTCAAATGTGCTGACTTTATATAGACACGAAGCACGGCAACAAAAATTGTGTCTTTTAATAAAAAGCACGACCTTCATAGTGGATCACTGGTACCAAAATGACCCAATACTCAAAATTTCTTATGTATTGTATTGGAACCAGTCAATTTTAAGTTTTTAATGGCTTTTTTTAGGATTTGTTTAGTAATTTGGCTGTGACTGTACTAAAAGAAATTGCACTTGAAGACCTAAGAGTGATTCTTAATGCAAGATTTCACAAATGCATGGGGTGTCCGAAAACTTTTTTCCACCACTGTATATATGTATATGTACAGTAAAAGGCTTTTGAAGCAGTTTTTTAAAAATATGTATTTCATGTGAAAAGTTATATTAAAGGTTGTTTTATACATGTCTATGAATTTGTGCTCATGCACAGGTAGTGTAATAAAGGGCTTAACTTCTTTAAGGCAGTTACGTTATTTTTTAATAAATAACAACAAAAACAAAATAAACAACAATATAAAAGCATTGGTATAGGCTACCAGCCAAATTCTTATTTTAAACATTGGTATCAGTATCAACCGTGGATTTCAAAATCAGTGCATCTCAATCTACAGTATCTGTCAGTTTATCTGGAGACAAGGTTGCCCACTGCAGCCCATGTGTCAAAGTGAATAGAAAGTTTACCCGAAAATCTATATGTATATCTATATCCACTTATCTGACTGGAGAGAGTGTAGTTTATGCTAGCTTTAAAAGCACTTCGTTATCTCCTTATCAGCAGTACGGTGCCTCTGACATCCCACAACAACAAGACTTGATCTTTTCATCAATCAGTGTTTACTGGACAAGACATTACCCTGGCTAAGGTGACTTAGCAGTTGGCTATGTACACTTCCATCTGACACAGAGCAACATTATTATCAGTGTTAGGCAGTAGCGTCAAGTAGCAACGTTTCTACATTTCTCAGTTGCGTGGTGGGTAACGTTACTACTTTCTGGGTCAAATAGCTTTTAAGTAGTGAAGTTGATTAATTGACAGAGTAGTGTGGCAGTGTCCTGAATAGTTAAAAGCTCTTTTCCCCAGGAAAAGATCTGAAGTGCAGTAGACTTTTTCCTGCAGAGGTATGGATAAAAGTAATGATAATAAAACTGAGGATAAGTAATGTGACTGATGCCACTGAGGCATGTAGAAGAAGGAAGCACTTCTGTTTGACATCACATACTAATCCTTCAGTTTACTGTGCTTGCTGCTTTTGCTATTAGCTTTTCTTGGCAAGAAAAAAAAAAGCTATAGAGACAGAACAGTATTTAGAAGGAAAAGAAGAGAGACAGAGTGACATATTGGTGTCATGTGATATTTGCAGGACATGTTTATGATCTAATGTCCCCCCAAAAAGAAAAGTTTTCATTTAGGTCTGTTATCTATTTATTTTTTTATTTTTCATTAATATTACTGTCTTTTATTCATCATGGTTTTACTGAAAAATATATTTTGGAATTCTGTTTTTGAATTACTGACAGAGCCAGATAGACAGCTGAAAGAGGCCAAAACAGAAAAATGCATTGCATAGGAAGAGGAGAGAGAAAGAGAAAGAGCAATAGGCCGACTGATGATGTCATGTTATAGGAGAACATGTTCAACTGTCACAAAGTCTTAAAAAAAAAGAAAAGAAATAGAGTTTGAATTTAAGTCTTTTACTTAATTGTAAACAGTTCAACTGAACATTTTCTTGCCTGCCAATTTTTTTGGCTGACAGTTTTTCTGATCACTGAGATAATTCTGATTTGACATAAAGTCATAAAATAAAAGTAGCTTTGCAAGTACCAAGCTACTGTTGCCATTTTCTCATAGCTCAGCTTGCTACATTTCTCTGGGGATTGTTTCAATGTAGTGGAACTTTATTTTGATATAGAGTAACTGGTGGCGTAGCTCACTACATTTTCCACGTAGCTTGCCCAGCACTGATTATCATTCATTTGGAGTTGTGTTTCAGCTCGCCTGACAAATGTCAGTCCAGTATTCACTCTCCTTGTGAACATGTACATATATACAGAACATATATGCAGTACACCACTGAAGAAACATGTAACTTTACAATCATATTTTATTACCTTACAGTAACATTTACTCAAACAATTCATTTACTTCCTTATACAGACATGTAGATGATGATGTTATGATGATTGTAATAATTGTATCCTGTTAGGCAGCAGCTGATTGTATTTCACTGTGTTGGATTTCTTCATGTATCAGTGCATGACATGAAAATCATTTTCAAATTTGTTCTTTTGCACTTCTATGTTGGTTAATTGATTTCTTCCTTTACCCCTGTATTCATTTGTTACCTTTATTAATTGTGAACTTCCTCATTTGTTAATCAGTTGGATTAATTCATTTTTTAATCCATTAGTTCACAATTTAGCAAATATTTTCATTATTCGGCTCATTTTTTCACTAACCCAATCATCCCATCCTCTGTTTCTCTTTTTCCCTATTTATCAATCATCATCATCCATCCAATAATCCATCCATCCATATTTATCTATCCACCCATCTTGGCTCCAGTGGTTTAGCTGAATATTCCCCCTCCCTCCAGTTCCCCCCTTGTCTCTCTTCGGCACCAAGACGACCAAACGCCATGGCGCAGCGATGGGAGGCCTCCCTATTAGCCAATCAGAAGAAGGAGTGAGCAACAACAATGCTCAACTGTCAGCCATTTAAAAGCCAAAATGAAATCTTACGCAACCGTTCCTTCGTCCTTCCATCCAGAAAACTCTCACAGTCCTGTCTGTCTGCAGCTGATGTCTGATGTTTGTCACCACTGTGGGTTTGAACCAGTGGGTCACAAATGTGTTGTCTGAAGGATGTGCAATGAGAGAAGGACTGTTTCTTTCAGTCAGCTTGGTGTCAAAGAGTAAGGTATTCACCTAGTTTGGCTGTCTATAATGGAAATATTAAAAAGTCATGCTTTCAAAGTCAAACTGGTCTTTTGCATGACCTCTGAAACAGTATGACTGTATTAAACAATGGAACTGCCAGCCATGTCACAGTTTAGACATTTTTTATGTATATGATAACTTTCGTGGACTTGTAAGGAACAGGAGGCTTGTCATAATAATGACTGAACCTAAAGTTGCAATTATAATAATACCACTGTTTTTGACATTTGACCCTGATTTTATGTAAACCTTTGAAGCACATGTCAGAATCTGTGGTATTCTCCTTTAATATTAAGTATTAACCGCACTGTGTTATCTAGATATCTATGAATTATGGTACTGGTACAGCTGCTGATGTTTATTGATTTTTATGACTATGACTGACTGTAATGCAGTGATTTTCAAACTTTTTCTGGGCAGTCACATTTTAATTTCACGTACTAATTTAATCTCTTTATTTTAAAATGACAGAGACAGCATACAGCATTTTTTTTATATACTGCAGCTATGCATAGCAAAGACTTGAGAGGGTAGCCTACATGTAAAAAAATGATTTACCATGTTGTATTCTTTTCAAATGACACTACGTGTATTTTAGAGGTACTAACCCAGATTTTGAAAATCACTGCAATAGTGAAATGTTACAATGAGCCATATAGATCAAAAGAGTTTGGATGTTCCAGGTTTCCATGTCGGCTGTGTTGGCCAAAGACTGCTAGCTGCTATCTGGATAGTACCATAGAGTGCCCTAGGAATAAGTCCTAAAATCTGGAAATTAGTTAGCATTGTAGCGGTGGCGGTTCCCTTGTCTCAAAGTCAATGGGTTTTTTGAGGGTTAGGGTTAGATGCCTGAAATAAGGTCTGTAGTTAACACTTTTCTTCTATGACATAAAATATGCCAGTAAATACCCCACTCATGAATATTTAAGATCTTTGTTCATTTATAGCATAATATTAGGTTTTTACTTCTTCCAATTGTATTTGGGCTTCAAAATCTTAACAGAGATGTTCATTTGTGAGGATTATCTTGTTGAACAAAATGTGTAAGTACCATAAACGTTTGTTTGCCGCAGAGTTTATTTTCTGCAATAATCCAAAATCCAATGGAAAAATCTCATAGGCTTTTTGATGAGAGAACCAGGGCAAAGCTAACTTTCCTGCCACTGTAAAAAGACACCATTTGTTTTAACGAGGGATGTGAAAATAATGTGTTAATTTCGATTAATTAATCAAAAAAAATAATGCATCAAAAAAAAAAAAAAAACTAATTGCATTTAGTGGTGCCCTTTGACCTGGTGCATCATTGAAGGCCACAGGGGCTTTTTCATATGATGGAGGCAGATGAGAAGTTGCTGCTCGGCCCTGTGAATCCAACATTTGCATTTAATAACCGCCCAGATAGAACTGTTCATAGGAACACCGTTCTCAGCAATTTCTGCAGTAAGGAATATACGTACCATCGGAGTACTTCAAGCCTAAAATATCACCTCAGCACAAAGCATGAAGCAGCGAACCTGCGGAGTCCTGAGCTAGCACAGCCTCTAATGCTAGCGCTGTTGGCCAGCCACGTCAAGCCAAAATCGATCAGGTGTTCAGACGCAAACTGAGTAAGTCTGCCTGTGATTGACTAACTAACTCCCTTGCAAAATGGATTACAAAGGACTGCAGACCATTTTTGGTTGTGGAGGACAGGGGGACAAGTGTGTCCAAAATGCAGCTGCACCACCATGACACATCTGCCAAAAATAATTTGAACTGAAATTTTTTTAAATGATTTCACAACAAAAGATGATGTATGCGATTCATTTTGATTAATAATCGCAGGGCATGTAATTCATCAGATACATTTTTTAATTGCTTGAAAACCCTAATTTTAATATGAAAAAGTTAGTGTCCAGGCTGCTTTTAGTTTACTGAATTTGAGAAGACAAGGTTAGGTAATTTTGTAGTGATTCTACGTGTCGTCTCCAATTCAGTCCACTTAAAAATTTAAGGCAGGCCCCGCACTAACTTTTTTAAATGAAAAACAAATAGTTTTATTTTACAGTGCAGAAAAATTTCATTTCTGGAGCACTCTATTTGGGTTACAGTGGCACAGACTTTGGAAGACATTGCTTGTTACCCCAATAGTGTTCAGGATTGGGGTGCAGTTTTGTGGGCTTCTTATAAACTGAGTGGAAAAAGGTAAACAAGTCTTTTTTTAAGGGTATCGTCTTCAACTTGCAAGCCATGCTAGCTTTCTTTACTTTTAGCTTTCTTTCGACATTAGCATGGATTGCACAGCGTGCAGCACAGGGCATGGACACTTCTGACTATAGCTGTTGATGTTCTACACAAAACCAACAACTGTGCAAGTTGATCCTGAGCTGATTTTTTTTAAAACCGTATAAATGATATAATATTAGTTCTGGTTAGCTCTGTTTGCCCATTGGTTTCTGAAGAAATGTGAGGCAGAAAGGCTAAAATAACAGTTATTTGAAAAAAAAAAAAAAAACTTCTAATGTGGATGCCAGAGAGACCTGACACACACAGGCACACTCCACAGCACAGTGCTTGCATTGCTAGCTACCTTTTAGCTAATGTCTTTACAACTGTTATACAGGCCTTTGGCAGTTTGGAGCAAACAGATCAACAGACTGAAAGAATGCTCCAGCTGTCAGATGCATGTGGACAACTCAATATTCACATTCATTCTGAACACACCTTTAAAATAGATCTCTACAACCTGGTCAAACTGTCTGCCTGTGGCTCTGCTTTTTTAGCAAAAGAACTTCTGAAAGAACCAGATATTCTATTCCTCAAGTCTAGTGAAGAGTTTTACATATTTTTATGTCCTGTCTTGATTCCTAAAAAGAGATTTATTGTATTGTATTTTTGCTGCATATATTTATGAATTGAGCAATGCTTTTAAATCCTTAAAGCTTTTATTTGTAAAAGGTTTATAATATATTGTGTCAGAATGACTGAATTTGATCTTGAAGTCTGCCATGTTTTTTAGGAGATGACTTCTGTGTGTGCACGTGTGTGTTTTATAGTTATCAGCTAGTCAGAGCCTCCTTTAGTTTGACTTGTAGCTCCAAAACAAGCTCACTCACTGGTTTCTCCATTTAAATTAACCTGAATCAGCTGTCAAATAAAGGTGCATTCAAGTCAACTCAGAAAAGGGAGACTTTAACTGCCAGGGTGGAATAATACCATGTGAGTAGAATGCTAGTCAGTTTAGCATCATTATATTTTTTGATTGCGCTTAGGCTTTGATGTGTTTGCACTACTGTGTTACAGTATAAATATACAACAAAGGATCAAACCACCTTGGTAGCTAATTAACTACATTGAGCTGTGAGTCACTGTGCAACCTGAAGGTGTTTTGATACATTTGATGTAGCTTGTATCTATATTTTCTGCACTCAATTTGGAAAGATTCAACGCTATCTTAGTATAATACAGTTCATATGTACATTAAAAAAGTTTTTGGTTGCTGTTTTCCTCCTCTTCACACTGGCTGTGTATTTTGTCTGACATATTCAGAAATAAGTGTTTGGCCAATGGAATCCATGCCCTTTAAATTATGTTGTAAGATCAAGGGTGAGGCAATAGCATGAGTTTGCCATTGTTTCTGAAACTACCTATTCCGCAGCTTATTTAGTGATTTGTCTGTCCAGCACAACAAAAGAGAACGCAGGGGCAGATCTTTCTATAAGCAACACAGGTGGATGCCTAAGGCACCACCCAGGGGGGGATGCCAAAATCCCCCACCCCCACATTTTTATGTCCCCACGCCAGCAATAGCCGTGGCCAGAGGCATTGTGTTTTTTGGTTGTCCACATGTCTGTATGCCATATTCTCATAAACACAATATCTCAAGAATGCCTTAAGGGAATTTGCTACAAAGTTTCCCTCAAGGATGAATCAAGTAGATTTTGGTTGTCAAAGGTCAAAAGTCAAGATCACTGTGACCTTGACAAGTGAGATTTTCAAATTTGGTACAAAAATCTAATTGGACTCAAGGATGAGCTGATTAGAATTTGGTGGTCCAAGGTCGAAGGTCGCTGTGACCTTGCCTCAGTCTCTGTCTCATTTCCTGAATTTTACCTGAAGAACGCTTTAAGGGAATTACCTCAAATTTGACACAAGCATTCAAGTGGACCCAGGAATGAACTGATTCGAATTTGGTGGTCAAAGGTCAGTGTGACCTCACAGTAAATGATTTTGGCCATAATTCAGGAATTCATAAGCTCATTATGACAGTATTTGACAGAAATGTCTAATTGAATAAAATGAAGTGTTGGCATTTTATATCCAAAAGGTCAGCTTCACTGTGACATCATAATGTCCTGCAAAAACACTTTTCTGGTCATTATTCAATGTCGTATCTCAGGAACAGAAGGGAAGACATTTGGTCAGATACTGAATTGGTGACACTAATCTTGCCAAATGTGCTGGGTCAAGCACTGACAGAATGACATATACAGCTAAGATTAAATGGCCCTTAAAAAATGCACTCAGTCACTACTTGAGATTGGACCATTGCTGACCAGATGCACAAAAGAAAACAAAACTGAACACAAATAGTCTACAGAATCATCTCAGACTTGGTTTATTTTTTTCCTGTGCTAATTGTCTGCACTTTGGGACTCTGTCCCCCCAACAAATTACACACCAATGGAATTTTCTTCTAGACTGTAACTCTGGAAGATTTCTGCTTGATTAGACTTACTCAAATTGCAAAGACCCCATGATAGTTGCATTTTTACCCAGAATTAGTCTGGGAATGTTTGTTGAGCATCTGCTCTACACGAGGAGGAGATCCCTTTAGAGCAAGCGTGCGGAGGAGGATGAATGATTCCAGTAAACTGTTTCAATGTACCTATAGCATGTGGGTATTACATTAAGGTAGATTTGAAAAAATGTGAACATATTCTTTAAGAGCAAAAATTTTGGAGCTGTGATGTCATAAGATTCTGAGATGTATTGAATGCACAATTATAACTACGATGTCCAAACCAGGGCAGATTTGAAGTTGAGCATGTCATGGTGTTCCTGTGTTAGATGTACTGTGTGACAGCACATATTACACACTACACACACTCAGTGTTTGCCCTGTGATTTGGGTTGTTATATTCACATCCATACCTGATTCAGCTCCTGTTTTAGCCTCATTGCAGTCAGCTTCACTGTATAAGATACTTTATTACTTCACAACTCTCCTTTTAGTTTTTAGAAGACAGTGCATTTAGTCATGAAGGTGTGGTAGAGATCAAACCATTTCTCCATGAATACAAAGGTAACACTGGGTGACACTACATGCTACTTGCTAGAATATTCTGTATGGTCTCATAGAATCAGCTGTCCTTACTATTACAGCTTTTCCTCACTAGCCTAGCATAATTTATTCTGGTTCTGTTTATTACTGAGTTTATTTGCCTTGAGTTTTAGTCATTTATTATTGCCAACTTAAAGCTCTGGTGATGACATCGTCAATAAACTCCTGAAACCTATTGTGTGTGTATTGTATTATATTGTGTGTAAAAAAAAAAAAAAAAAAGAGCAAACAAAGTTGAGGCATGAAGTCAGAGGTTCTGACATCATTAAATGACCATGAGTTTTATAACTGTATCAGTCTGGGTGTCCCGCAACCCAACAGCACTCGTGATTAAACACACACAGGCCACAGTCACTCACATTAAGCTGGGTTCCCCATTCTTGAATCCAGTCTCCTCATGGTTGAGGACATAGAAGAGATAGAGCAGCCGGCACACTGTGAAACTCAATCTCAAAAAATATCAAGACAAAAAATTGCTGTGCTATAAAAGGCAACCATGCACCGCTGTCTGAAATAATCACTAATAAATTAAACAAACTGCCACTATTATTACTACCACTTCTAATATTTTGATGTACTGCAGTTCTGAGTGTGGTCTGACCATTGGTATTACTATACTCCAGCAGAAGCTGTTGCTCTACTGCTGTGGGTACAATCGGTGTCAGGCACTGCACTGTCTCTATTTCATTACTTTCAAATGTGTTAAAAAGCTGGTAACTAGAATGGAATAAGGATGTTATGTATGTGAATTGTGAATGGTTACTGAGTAGCAGGTGGCACCATGTATGGTAGCCTTGGCCACCAGTGTGTTAGTGATTGAATGTGACATGTAGTTTAAAAGTGCTTTGAGTGGTCAGGAGACCAGAATAGCGCTACACAAGTGCAGTCCATTTACCATTCCCCATTCCCTGAAATGGCACACAGTCATCAAAACTTTGAGAGCCCCCGGTCTAAGAATGTGTATCAAAATTGTCAGTTTAGCTGTTGAGTTTTCAAGAAATTACTTCATGCTCTGAATGAACATCATGAACAACTGAAGCTATATATCCAATAAATAGAAGTACATTACAGAAAATATTTTTTTAATTACAGTCCATATTCAATCTGTAGGGTTCTCAGTTCTCCATCCAAATTCCCTCCTTTCGGAGGGGGAGGGTTACCTTCTCAATCCCAACATATCTTAGAGAGGAAATAGGATGGTTCAATTTAACAAAATCTGCTGCTACTGAAAAATTTATGTTTTTACATCTAGTACTTCTGTGTTCAGTGGTATGAGTTTTTTAATGCTCTACTGGTCTTTCCAACATAGGACTTGCCACAAGGGCAAGTAATCAAGTAAATGAGATTACTCCTTTTGTAAAGATCTCTTTACCTGTGTGGGGATGTTTGAAACTAATACATCGATAAGGACGATTACACTAACTGCAGCAACCACAGCAGTGGTTGCTGTCAGAGATAGGTGCTTAAGGAGCTTCAGCTAGTACTGATTGGGGAGGAGGCAAGTATGAGTCAGCTAGATGGTCTCTCAGGTTTTTGCCTCTTCTATAAACCATGAGTGATCGTTCTTTGAATACACCGAGTTCCCTTTATTTGTTCGGCACCTTTAGAATGCTCATGGTTATTTAACTCCACTGTAGGTTTAAGTTTTAAGAGATCCAACCTAGATCTCACTTTTTTTAGTAGCAGCATCATTTAGGACAGATGACGTGATGACGCGATTAGCTGTAGCTCCTTACACTGTTTGTTTTAAAGGTCTTGACTTGTTGAGGACCTCTAAATTGTTTTTTGCTCAACTTAATGGTGTAGCATGATCATCAAATCATTATCAGCTGTGTGACAAAGGTGTGACCTACAGTACAGGCCAAAAGTTTGGACACACCTTCTCATTCAATGCATTTTCTTTATTTTCATGACTATTTACATTGTAGATTCTCACTGAAGGCATCAAAACTATTAATGAACACGTGGAGTTATATACTTAACAAAAAAGGTGAAATAACTGAAAACATGTTTTATATTCTAGTTTCTTCAAAATAGCCACTCTTTGCTCTGATTACTGCTTTGCACACTCTTGGCATTCTCTCCATGAGCTTCAAGAGGTAGTCACCTGAAATGGTTTTCCAACAGTCTTGAAGGAGTTCCCAGAGGTGTTTAGCACTTGTTGGCCCTTTTGCCTTCACTCTGCGGTCCAGCTCACCCCAAACCATCTCGATTGGGTTCAGGTCCGGTGACTGTGGAGGCCAGGTCATCTGCCGCAGCACTCCATCACTCTCCTTCTTGGTCAAATAGCCCTTACACAGCCTGGAGGTGTGTTTGGGGTCATTGTCCTGTTGAAAAATAAATGATCGTCCAACTAAACGCAAACCGGATGGGATGGCATGTCGCTGCAGGATGCTGTGGTAGCCATGCTGGTTCAGTGTGCCTTCAATTTTGAATAAATCCCCAACAGTGTCACCAGCAAAACACCCCACACCATCACACCTCCTCCTCCATGCTTCACAGTGGGAACCAGGCATGTGGAATCCATCCGTTCACCTTTTCTGCGTCTCACAAAGACACGGCAGGTTGGAACCAAAGATCTCAAATTTGGACTCATCAGACCAAAGCACAGATTTCCACTGGTCTAATGTCCATTCCTTGTGTTTCTTGGCCCAAACAAATCTCTTCTGCTTGTTGCCTCTCCTTAGCAGTGGTTTCCTAGCAGCTATTTGACCATGACGGCCTGATTCGCGCAGTCTCCTCTTAACAGTTGTTCTAGAGATGGGTCTGCTGCTAGAACTCTGTGTGGCATTCATCTGGTCTCTGATCTGAGCTGCTGTTAACTTGCGATTTCTGAGGCTGGTGACTCGGATGAACTTATCCTCAGAAGCAGAGGTGACTCTTGGTCTTCCTTTCCTGGGTCGGTCCTCATGTGTGCCAGTTTCGTTGTAGCGCTTGATGGTTTTTGCGACTCCACTTGGGGACACATTTAAAGTTTTTGCAATTTTTCGGACTGACTGACCTTCATTTCTTAAAGTAATGATGGCCACTCGTTTTTCTTTAGTTAGCTGATTGGTTCTTGCCATAATATGAATTTTAACAGTTGTCCAATAGGGACTGTCGGCTGTGTATTAACCTGACTTCTGCACAACACAACTGATGGTCCCAACCCCATTGATAAAGCAAGAAATTCCACTAATTAACCCTGATAAGGCACACCTGTGAAGTGAAAACCATTTCAGGTGACTACCTCTTGAAGCTCATCGAGAGAATGCCAAGAGTGTGCAAAGCAGTAATCAGAGCAAAGGGTGGCTATTTTGAAGAAACTAGAATATAAAACATGTTTTCAGTTATTTCACCTTTTTTTGTTAAGTACATAACTCCACATGTGTTCATTCATAGTTTTGATGCCTTCAGTGAGAATCTACAATGTAAATAGTCATGAAAATAAAGAAAATGCATTGAATGAGAAGGTGTGTCCAAACTTTTGGCCTGTACTGTATATAACAGATTAGTGTACCTGTGTCACAACGTGACTGTTGATCTTAAATAAAGACAAATGGCCAAAACATCATTATCAAAATGAAAGAAATGCATATCGAGCCAGGGTGTGTGACGCTTGTTTTCTATAAACAAGTCTACTGCCAGTGATCAGCACCTGGTTATCATTCTTGGTGTTTGTTACTTTTAATATTTTAAATAGGAGATTACCATCCTGCTTCCTCTCATGCATGTGAATGGCAGGACCCTTTTGCTCCCCTCTTCTCTCACCTTGTGGCAGCTGGACAGTAATTGGACAATTTTTAGCACAGAGATTTGAGAATCTTTAGTAAGTACATCAGACTAAAACTGTTAATGTGAACTGAACACAAATATGAATATGTCTCCCCTTCTGTTCCTTAGATATGACGTTGAGTAATAGTCAACAAAGAACATTTTGCTGTTGCAGTGAAGTTGACCTTTAAAATGTAATCACTTCATCATTGTATCCTATTAGACATTTATGTTAAGTTTTATCATAATTAGCATAAGAATCCTTGATTTATGGCCAAAAACATGTTTTGTGAGGTCACACTGACCTTGACCTTTGACCCTTGAACACAGTATTCTAATAATGAATTTTATTTCACTATATAACACTTTTCAAACAAAATAATGACTTTATTCTTCAGTCCAACCAGGCGTTTGTGCCAAATTTGAAGAAATTCCCTCAAGACGGATGTACATACAAACGGAGGGATGAACGAGCGGAAACACAATGACTTGAGGCATAACAAAAAAGCTTTTGATATATGATGGCAGCAGTGGTGGCTGAGCAGCAGGCTGATGATGAGCTCATTAGTGTGGTCACAAAGATACAACCCAAAGCTCCTGCACGTCAGTTGGATCAGCTCCTCTTCTTCACTCCTCGTCTGTACCTGACACACACACAGTACACACAGTCGTCAGTGCAGCTTTACAACAGGCAGCTATAGTTTCAAAGTTACTGAAAATGTGCTTGGCTCAAAGCCAAAATTGTGAAAACAGAAATTATATTATTGACTTACACTTCATATATTTCACATACTAAATTGCAATAAGGCATCACAGGAGTTTCAGGTTGGATTCTTCTCTTCTGAGATACACTGTGTGTCTATACATGCTGCTGTTTCCATAAATAGATATAACACCAGGAGAATGACAAAACAACCAAAATTCTGAGTGAAGAAGCCTGCAAATAGGCTTACATTATTCCTAATCTGGGGAGCGCTTTAAATGAAAACAATTAAATATTTATAAGACTGAAACATTACAATGTACTTTTTTTATCTGGTAAGAAACAAGTGTACACAAATACCTGATGTACAAATATAATATGAGCTCATTTGAAAAGAACCTTGGAACCTTAAATAAAAAAATATAAACTCCACTTGCTTGTTCTGGAGCTTTCCACCATGTCTCACTGTTTTCATCAGAAGACGTTCATTCAGTTGTTGTGGATCTGGAGATATTCAACCTGTTCAGTGTTCTGATGTTCAGATCATTCTTGTCGTAGATACAGTAGTTAACAAAACAAATCCATCTGCTAATGAACATTATGTGATTCTGTTGAAAGCTCTGCACCAGAACAAGCAAGCAATTGGACCATGAGTTGACACTGTCTTTTTTTTCTGTTGAGGTGCGTGGAGGTGGATGCGGTTGGGTTGATGTTCCCTGACGACTGACTGTGTCCTGCAGCCATAAACAATGGTACCATTGTAATCAATGACAAATGAATGTTGTCTGCCTGTCAGTGCCAATGATACAAGTACTGCCGTTAATGTCATTAGACCTGATGCTGTCAGCCACAGGATGCATCCTGTACACACACACACACACACACACACACACACACACAAACACACACAGAGTGGTATAATAAGATGGCATCAGTGTCAACATGAACTAAGAAAGCATGACTCTGTGGAGGACATCTGAACTGATTCACATCATACAGGATTAATCTCCCACTCTCTCTCTCTCACACACACACACACACACACACACACACACACACACACACACACACACACACACACACTGTGACGACAGAGCAGCACAAACAGAGCGAGCTGTTAACATTAATTTGAAGGCTTATTATTGTCATCATTACACATGCTCATCATCTGACTTACTGTAGACAAACAGTTCACAGTTCAAACATTTAAAGTTAGTATAAAACTGTGACAAGAATCAGCTGTTAAAAAATAAAAAAAGTTCTTAGATCACATGCTTTCTGATAGAATTATGGGACAGTAAAATATTTTTAATTTGTAAATTATTTTCGCCTTGCCTTTTCTACCATGTGTCACTGATAAATGTTTTTTACAAATGTTTCAACTACACATTACTGGTAAACACTGTGTTGACTGGTCATTTAAATTTTGAGAAACCAGATGAATGCTGCATCATACCTAAGACCACATTAAATGAAGATCTCCCATTTTATACCAGTTTGATTTGAAACTGGGCCTAACATCTCGCAGTATTAGTCTATTACATTCATTGAAATTGTTTTTATTTCCCAGTGCACCACAAGGTATTTTCTAAAACTTTGGAGACCACTGTAATACAGCAATATGCAGCAGTTTGTTGAGCTCAACATAGAAATGCCATACAGTTTTTGCTGAACTATATATTTCACTGTCTCTAGGTCTGCTCTGAGTTATTGCAGCTGCTCATCATTATGAACTACGTCACCTCGCCTTGTTTGAACCTGCAGAGGGAGACACAGGAAAGCAGATAGAGCTCCAACCCTGTGCACGTTTAGAAGCTGTATCCGATGTACACATTTACACACATCCTTCTCATTAGTAGGTGCTGCACAATCACTTACGACAATGATTTTTAGTCTCTTCGATACTGTTTGTAGTTAGTCTTTTTCATATTGCACTGTACATATGCATTTGTTCATTAAAAGTGTGATATGTATGGCTTGAGAATGCATATTGATTTAGATAACAGAGAAGTGCATCATGCTGCAGGAGGTTTGACAATTTCTTTCTGTGCACCAATGATGTTCACTGAAACTTACTGAATTCAAGCTCACCACAGTAAATAGGAATAAAAATATTTCATTAAATATTTTAAGCCCAGTTCAGACCAAAGATTCGCAATGAGACAAGACTATTTCAGAACGTCGCAGAGAAAAGCTGCAGCGGTGTGAACTGGCTGGTCTGAGCTCGACTCATGTTGGCTGACGCTGTCACCTGCAGATCATCTGGTCAAATTGCTGGCAGCTGCTTTTAAAAATGGAAAGCACATCACCTGTTTTTACTAAGGATGCACGATATTTCATTTCTTGGCGATATCTGATGCTGATATATATAACAACTCATCTGGCCAATAACTGATACCGATATTGATATATCCATGTTTTTCCTCACCTAATTTAAGTGATCATCAAATCTTCTGTAGTGGAATTAACAAAAGATTATGCGTATATATAGTCTTATCGTGATGGCCGACCAGCAGATGGAGACATGAAATAGAATGCTTTTCAGTGTATGTAATAGTCACTCAATGTGTAAAATAAGAAAAAAGCATGTTGGCCAATTCTGATGTGCTGATATTATAATGCATCCCTAGTTACAACAGCCAATCGGCTTGTAGTGAAGTCCGCTGGTCAAGTCAAAATGCCTGAACCACCTCAACTGACCCCTTTCGACACAAAAGAAGAGTGGCTCTGCTCAGAGCTCTCTCTGGATGTAGCTCTTGACCCTATCTCTAAGGCTGAGCCCAGCCACCCTTTGGAGGAAACTCATTTTGGCCGCTTCTATCTGCAATCTCACTCTTTTGGTCACTACCAAAAGCTCATGACCATAGGTGAGGGTTGGAACATAGATGGACCAGTAAATTGAAAGCTTTGCTCTCTGGCTCAGCTCCCTTTTCACCAGTCCGGCGCAGCACCCACATCATGCCGTTCATGTAATATAAAAATATTGATCAGTGGAGCTTTCAGCGTGGGTAAAGCCAATTGTATGCCTGATTCAAGTGGTCAACATGAGTCCTCCTATAGATAACTACGGGAAGGTGTTGATATTGAATTGAGCATTGGATTTCAACTGAATGTATAGTACGTGATTGAGTCATGTCCTGCTTTCCTTAGATACCCCACAATAACTGTTTCAATTGAGAACTAGAACAACAGTGGGCTACGTACATACTGAAGTTATAACTGAAGTTACATCCAGGTCACTTCTATTTTGCCTTGCCACATTACTGAATATGCCACACAATTGCCACATTTACTTCCTTCCATTCACTGTGATAGACAGCAGTGATCAGGCTCTTTGCTAACTGTGTTGTACTAAAGAGGAGCAACCTCCCTAACATATTCACTAATAACAATCTCCGCTGGGACCAGGAACTTGTAAGAAGAAACACGAGCAGTCAGTCACGGTTCTTGTGGTCCCAATGTGTGGTTACATGTTTAAGGAGGAGCACATCATCTAATGCATAGCTTACACCGTAGTTTCTTAACACATGAGTCAAGCTAAAGATTTAACAACCTGTTCCTAGTTCTCGTAGCTTAAGCCCCGTTTCCACCAAGCGGTCCAGTTTGGTTCAGTTCAGTTCAGTGCGATTTTTTTCTGTTTCCACTGTGAAAGGTTGTGGATGATACCAATGGAACCGTTCCTTACCATCCCCATTTTTGGTTGCCCCTCTGTTGGGGTACCTAGCACACAGATCTGGTACTACAAGGTGGAGCTGTGAACACTGCAGTCTGTTGATTGGTCAGTAGATGACGGTCTCTCTGAGTTGTGGCTGGTTTTGAGACTCATGTAACCACTGTTAATACCGGGGCAAGTCTTACATATATTAGTAAACTATGATTATAAAATGAAAGGAGCAACTTTTAAAGTGGAACGTTTACCTACAATGTTACTCAATGCATGAGTTGATGACTTGAATCCATCAGCACACATTAAATTTCAATATGACAACTTAAATCATTCCATTAGTTTTTATTGTCTCTCTTGGATAACATACACTTTTTGTAATGAGCAAATCTTCAAGTGTTGAAAAATATATGTATTAATTTTGGCCGGATTATGTAAACCGCATATATTCCAATCTTCACATGGAGGGAAAAAAAAGTGCTGCAGAGTGTCGTTCTTGTGGGCTTTGGCAACACTAAACCCCAAAGCTTGCCTGAGAAGGATGAAATGCACAAACCCACTATTTTTAAATTTCACAGGGAGAGAGACTCTCACTGCAGCCTGTTCTATTTTGTTCTGAAAATGGCGGCATGCGACCCTGTCCTGTGGACGATAAATGAGGTGCAGACTTCCCTCTGTGTCACTGGTGATGAGGAAATACAGCGAGTGCTGGACGGAGCAGTGAGTGTAAACAACCCTGCCCACATGGACATAAGGTCTAGGTACAGTGTCTGAAGGGTTACTTTTGGTTCTAAAGGTACTATACCAAAAGTGTTGGTGAAAATGGGGCTTTACTGTACTGTACATTACTCTTGATGTTGCACCTAAATCTACTCTGTTTTAAGTTTTAATTCACTTTTCAACTTTAATCATCCATTGTTCTTCAGTCTACTCCTCTCTTTCTACATGCTTGCCTGGTAAGTTGAACATTAATTGTGTTTTTTTATTGCACTCAAGCACTTTAAAATGCTGGTTTTGTGGTACTATTAATTCTGTTAAGAATACGTGTGCTGCAGCAGCTCAGTTGGTTGCAGTTAGACATGAGGTTAGGAGACTGATACAGCTGGTTACTGATTTGGCATGCATTAGTTGGTCCCGTTAGCAGACAGTACAGCAGGGTCTGTGTTTTTTCTGGATCTTTCTGATACCTGGTCCCACCCGTCTGTCCATCCGTCTGTCTCCAACTCCCTCCACATGTCCCACGTTTCCATTGGCTGACCTTCCTGTCTGATAACTATTGCCTGCAAGCTGGACGTGGCACTTCTTCCCCTTCATTCTGTTGTCATCACTGTTGTCTTCATTGTCCTCGATGATGACGAGCTCCGCCTTCAGGGAGCCCTCAAACTCCTGAGTGTGCCCACTGTCATCCTGCGCTGTCTGGAAGCCCATGAAGATGGCTGTGATTGGCTCAGTGGTCTCCATGGCACTGAGGATGGTGTAAGGTGTGTCGTCTCCGTAGAAGGGAGAGGGCACTCTGTCAGAGTGGGTGGGGCCACTGTGCAGAGCAGTGGGTGGTTTCCCATGATTGCTGTGATAGGAGGGTGGGCTGCTGCAATAAAGTTCTTCTCCATCCACACTAACGTAATCACTGAGAGGAATATAATTGGCTGGAGTGTAGCAGAGCTGCGATTGGTAGGGAGACACCGCTTCCTGGTCATGTGATCTAGGAGGAGGAGGGCAGTCATTGGCTCTGCCTCCATTTAGCATAGTGTTGCTTCTGATGATGCTGCTAGTGTGGTGGCTAGCAGGCTGGTCTTCCTGAACACTGTAACAGTTTCTCACATGGTGCAAAATACTGTGTCCATCTTTCTGGTTTCCATAGTGATGTCCCACCCCTTTGTGGCTTCCAAGCTGATGAACTTCCCTCAGGCTGCTTTGGTTATTTCTGCGGATGAAATCTTTCTCTGCAATGCTGTTTCTGATGAGATGGTTACCATAATATTCTTGCTGGTTTCTGAGGTCAAACCCCCCCGCTCTGTCTCTCTCATCACGGCGGTTGTAAAAACAATGCTCCTCCCTTCTGATGTGATTTTGATGGTAGTTTGCTTGGTTTACTTGGCGATGCATTGTGGCGCTTCTCAGCAGCTGTTCCACCTCGTTGGCTGACAGCTCAGACACAATGCTCTGATCATGTGACCCCTAAGAGCAGAAAGGAATATGGGTCATTATAAGGGGTGTAACAATACATGTGTTCATATTTCATGTTTAGTAAACATTACAAACTGTACGATATGTTGAACTATCCTATTTCATTTGGAAAATAAAATCTACAGCTTAAACAGTGTTTAATATAATGTTCTCAGTGCCACTGTGCTCAAAAAAGGCAGCCCACAGGATGGACCAGGAAACACGCTGTCTGTCCTCCCGCCCCCAAATCAGAACATTCTACTCCACTGACACACACTGGGGGGGCAGCTACGCTAATCCAGCTCACTGCAAGAGGGTCAGTAACGCCATTACCAGATGAGAAACAGAAGATCCTCCGATAACCTGCAGCTCTGGTGTTTGGAGCCACATTGGTTGCTGTAAATTATGAGGATGATGGTGAGAGAGCGATCGATAAAAACACACCGGACCAAAGACCTAGCCACCACACATCCACAGACTCTTCTTGCCAGCAAACCCTGTAGAACATTAACATACACAACCCCCGAGCCACAGGAAGACAGACTTTCTTTAGTAGCACACACAGTCACAGCACACAAATAACCCTCCGAACCAGGGAACGAGAGCTGCTGTGCGGTGACAGATACTTGTTCAGCAGCTAATAGCAGCTAGCGTTATCGCAAAGCACACATCCACGACAGTGAGCAGCAACTGCTAACTGGTAGCTGATTCAGCCAGATAGACTAAAAGGTTCCTTAGTGTCTGCTGTTTAGCTTGTACTAATATGACTATGACATTTAGTAGAGATGTTCATTCATGTATTTATTAGACTGAAAGAACTCAGAGAGCTCGTGGGACATAGCAAACTCACCACTGACAAACAGTGCGCAAAGAAACAACACTGATACTATGTGCTGTGTGTGATGTGTCCAGTCTTTTCACATTTTCACCAAGTATTTTATAGACAGGACAGACAAACAGAATGTGTTTAAAGACTTAGACAAGCCCATTTCAGCCAGACTGTAATTCCTGTTTTGTACAAAAAAAAAAAACACAAAAGCCCAAATTATGTTAGTTTTCATACACTGAAATTTTTAAAAATTAAGGAAATCTCTCTGGCATTTTTACCCTTTTTTGCTGTACCAAAAATGTATGTAAATTGTATCAAACTGAAACATGAATTTTGTGACACTGGTCATGACCTAGTCATTATTAGGAGAACACAATGAGTAAAAAATGGCAAAAAGAGGTCAGAACCTTACAGCACTCCATGCTCTGGCTCCAGCATACATTTGTGCCCATACGTACCTGCACTCAACCTCAGATCTTGCAGCAAAACTATGCTAGCAGTCCCTCAATCTAGGCTTCAAACTTAAAAGGAGATTGTGCATTTGCCACCAGGGCCCCAAAACAGTCTTCCTGTTGAAATTTAACTTGCTACCTCAGTGACCTCCTTTAAATATCTACTACAAACTCATTCTTTATAACCTTTAAAGACCATACGCCCTCTAACTTTGACTTTCCACTCAGTTTTGTCCAGTCATTTTGTTACATTGTTTTTTATTTAGCATTTTTCAAAACAATCTTACAAGGTGCTTTATAAAAAAGTTATTATTATTATTATTATTATTATTATCATCATAATTATTATGAATGACATTACCTCTTGTGAATTCAAGGCATAAACACACTTTCTGCCGTCGTCATAAACCTTGAGGCCGGCGTGTTGGTTTATCTCCTCAGGAGGAACTGTTGCAGTTGAAAGAACTGTGCTCTTTCCAGTCAGCAGGTTTTTAGTCACATTGATCTCCATGGCAAACAGAGCTGAAACATAGAAGACAAAGTCTATGTTATTATCTGTTAATGTTGGCCTAATCTCACATCTGTATATATGACTCCATTGGTTCAGATTGCTTCCATGATAAGCAATGACCACTGTAGCTTCAGCAGCTGCTCCCTTGTAAAAGTTCTTTTTTTAATCATATAACAACCCCAAACCCCCAGAGTCATTAATGTTCAGTCCTCAATGAGATCAGAATTAATTTGGTTCTCAAGCAGGTATTACCAGCACTGCATGTTCAGCCTGCCGATCCTATCTCCGTCATCCGGATAATAAGCGTTTACATGTACACTAGATTTCCTGGTTAGGTGCACATTTTTGGAGCATCCTGGTTTTGTGTTTGGACATGCAAACACTATTCCACTTTCAGAAATCCCTAATCCTGGTTTTGAGAAAGTCAAGTATGTAAACTGCAGCATTCAAGGGAAACCAGGCTATTGTGGCAAGTAAACGCCTTATCCAAGGTTATGATGAGTGTCTGCCATGTTCACAGATTCACATGCAACTGGTAGTTAGTGCGTAAAACTAAAAGTAGAGGCTGGCTGGGGCCATTCCACATTTTTTTTTAACTTATACCTTTAAACATTTTTTGGGGGTCCTACCCATGATAATAAATACAGTTGTTCTGTTGGGTAAAATACTTATATTTAAAGCTCTATCAAGAACAAATTTGAATTAATGTTTTTTGAAAAATACAGTGCAAAGTCAATTCTTATGGAAAAATTACTACTACAAATCATAGTAAATTAGTACAGAATAACATGAAATTGAAGAAAATTCACTCTAGTGAAGAGTGGTCTGTATAAAATTACAATTATGTTCTACCTGTCATATAAATTTAAGGGTGTTTTGTACTAGTACCATCAACTTAATTATCTGTGATCATCTGTGATTATATGTGATCCTATTAAGTTTCATATGTCTTTTCTTTTCTTTACTTTATTCTGTATAAGTCTACTTTTTTGTTTGTTTGTTTTTTCTTTGTGAGACTATATTGTCATGACATGTTGTCATCTATGCTATGTGTATTATTATTTGCCTGTAATTAATTTAAAAAATACAAAAATAGAGTGATCAAATGGAAAAGCTGAACTTACAGAGGGTAAGAGGGTATAAAAACAACAGTGTGGCGAGATGCAAAGATATATGGATCCTGTTTCAATCATGTATATACAGGGTACTCAAGGTACAATGTACAGAACTGGTATTCAAGCCTGGTTATGCTCAAACCAGGACTATCTGGAAAACTGCCAGCTGGGCTATGGAGTCATTCAATTAAGCCAGTAAGAATGGGCACACCCAAGCACATGCACATGTCAGAGCTGACAGTCTAACTAAAAAATAATGTGGAGGCAGATCAGTGCCTCAAATGTTAACACCTGCCCGGTACCTCTTACCCTGAAGATATATTTTGGTGAGCCCAAAAGCTTTTAAATATCCCCACCTTCATTAGTCTTTTAGCACCAGCTCTAACAGTTCTTCTGTTGTGTTCCCAATTTGCAAACTGATCGCCTTAGAAAGCCATGCCTCTAACATTAACCCCCTGCTGGTTTAAGAGGTGGATCTGATCCGTTTGTAGCCTCTTCACAGAGAACAACTGATGTTGTCAGCTTGGAGTCAGAGCAAAGTCACAATGGATTCCCATGCTGGTCTATTTTCATGGGAAAAAAAGTACCACAGTATCTATAGAAACAAATGCTTCTGCAGAACAATCACCTCTCTGCTGTCAATGCTCAGTATGTTCACAACAATCATGTTTTTACTGGAATACTGGGGGTGTAAATCACTAGTTTCATCACAATACCATAATATATTGATTCATTGGACAACAATATGATATTTGCTGGTATCACAAAGTATGCCACAATATGATTTCTACAGCGGCTAAACCTAAACTTAAAGACACTGAGTCCCACTTCTTGTCTTCAATGCATAAATGATTTCTTACTGCTGTAGTCTATACTGAAAAAAAAATGCAAGCATCCATGAATCTGTGTCCAAAGAACCATTCAGAAGTACAATATTTCACCATCACATTCAGCAGCATACACTTGGCTTGACATTGCATTGCCATCAAAAACCATATGTGCTCCTCCTTCTTGTAACGCCTGTCCCTGAATGAATGGTTCCTACCTATATTGACAGATACCCATGACAGAACAGGGACCCCTACAGGACAAATTAGCATCCCACATACATTTTACAGTAGGAATGGCTCCTATAACTTTGATTTGATGCATTCAGGGGCCTGTGGATGATTTGAGACAATACAGAAGGAGCTGCCGCCCCTTTCTTTTTTGCTTTTGGCTATAAAAGATAAGAAGACACATAAATAATGTAAGTAATTGTAACCACTTAAGTGCAGTAAAGTTTACTTTAAATTGACTCTATTAACACAGATAAAACAGCACATAGGATAAGACAACCTTCACAGCTTTCTGCCAGAAATCTTTTTATTTTAACGCAAACCATGATCTCTTTCATAAAACTTCAACAAGTTCAACAAGATCATTTAATAAAAGTGTCAAATTCAGCTCAGTGATAGCTGTCAAGGGTAATGAACAAATCAAAAGTTTTTTGCTAGTCATAAAATTATTATCTTTAGCATGTTTTCATTGCATAAATAAGCCTAGTGGCTAGCGGATTTTTATTCCTCTACTCATAGCTGAACAAATTTACATGTAACGTTATTATTTTTCTTTCTCACTGTTTGTTTAAGTCTCTGCTTCACATGATAAAACAGCTTGGTTGAATTTCAGCCTGCATGCACATTTTTTCAGCTGAACATTCTTGAAACAGAGCAAATATTGTGCTGCAAAAAGTTAGCTGAGTGAGATTATTACTACTACTACTAATAATAATAATATTGGTAATAATAATAATAATAATATTAATAATAATAACAAATTAGTAAATTAGCCTCATCATCTTTCTCTTGGCTGCTAGCCAACTGCTGAACTTCTGAAACGTTGTATATCAAGGCTAATAAACTGCAAAATACAATGTGCTTTGACTGACATTACAGGACTGTGTAAAATGATCTCACTTTTTCTGGGTGTGCTTGGTTCAGAGTATTTGTTGGCTGGTGGAGAGAGAGATTCTGGAACATAAGGGGTCACTGTGGTGACCTGTAATGGCTCTGTGGGGCAGAAAACAGAGCTGTTAACACAGAGTCAACTTTGGAGTTGGTTAAAACATTGAAATGATGTCATGACTTACCAGGAACAAAGCTGTCCTGGGCCTCCTGGAGGACAAACACATTTACATCAGTAAATGCAGAATAGTGGAGGCACTAAAATAAAGCTGTGTGTGTGTGTGTGTGTGTGTGTGTGTGTGTGTGTGTGTGTGTGTGTGTGTGTGTGTGCGCAAGTGGGAAGGTGGGAAGGTGGGTGTCTGTGAGAGACAGTGTGTGTGTGTGTGTGTGTGTGTGTGTGTGTGTGTGTGTGTGTGTGTGTGCACCTTGATAATGTCCCCTGGACTTTTCTCCACAGCCTTCAGTCTGTTGAGGATGAAACTCTCATTGGTAGAAATCATAGACTCCTCTCTCTCCAGAGACTCCACCTCCTTCTCTATCCTGATGTTTCAGAGAAGACAATGCAGCAGCAGTTCATACTGGTATGCAGTGGTGGAAAGTAACAAAGTACATTTACTAAAGGACTGTACTTAATGTACAGTTTTGATGTACTCGTACTTTACTTTAGTATGTCCATTTTATGCTACTTGATATTTCTGCTCCTTTCCATTTAGGGGCAAATATTGTACTTTTTACTCCACTATATTTATATGACAGCTTTAGTTGCTGGTTGTTTTGCAAAGTTATATTGTTAATACAAAATATAAATCAAGTAATAAATTATGATAACTCAAAATAGGTTAAGGTACCCAGAAGTGTATAAACTAATAAAAATTAGCTCCACCTTTACCAGCTGCAATGTAAGTAATGAACACATTGATACATTAATAATTATATTCCAGTAATATAATACATATTAAAGTGAAATTGACATTTCCACATGGAAAACACTTTTAGTTTTGGTACGTTGAATATATTTTGCTACTAGTATTTTTCAACATTTACTTAAGTTAAGTTTTAAATGCGGGACTTTTACTTCTAACAGAATATTTCTACACAGTGGTACTGCTATGTTTACTTAAGTAAAAGATGTGGGTACTTTTTTCACCTCTGTTGGTACGTGGGTGTCTATAATGTGTGTTTGTATTTTGTACCTGTGGATGTTGAGCTGCAGTGCTCTGGTGTGCTGCAGGTCAGACAAAAGGCTCTGCTGCTGTGGGGAGTCTGTTGCATTGTGGGAAGCAGAGTCCTGTAGCAACCACTGCTCTCTCAGTGCTCTTTTCTGATGATTTTAAATGACACAACACAGGGGTTAATCATGTGGATTAAGATCTCTTCAAATTGAATTCAGGTACACACCTACAGCTGTCATTTCCTCTGATCATGTTCTGATGTCACTGAATGAGTGCATATGACAGCAGCTGGTCAGTGTAATCAAACGGTGAATGATAACCACAGTGCCTGTCATGTCACAGGAAGAAGAATTATGAACATCTGTGGACAAACAGATGGACAGAGTGCTTATTCATGCTAATAAGAGATAATCCCCATCCATCCAAATGATTTACCATACACCTCATCTGGTGTTAGTGCTGTCCCTTTATAGAACTGAAACAATGTTTGAGTGTAGATGAGTGAAGTGAACCTTTAGATGCGTAAGTGTCAGTTTTTCTCGGTCCAGTTCCAGTTTCTTCTGTCTAATGTCTTCCTGAATGCGATGCTTCTCCTGGTATATTTAAGACAAACACATAAGTGAATTTACAGAGCAGTGACAAGAGATTCAAACAAATGAAAGGATACAGATAAAGCCAACAGAGAGATGCAGATAGGCATAATATAAGCTGTATTTTAAAGGGATAGTTCAGAATTTTGGAAGTGGGGTTGTTTGGGGCACTTATCCATGGACAGTGTATTACATACATAGTTGGCACGCCCCTAGTATGGAGATGCAGGCTGGAGTCTGACGCAGTAGCTAAACAATCAACTGTTGTGGACAGGGTCGACAACAAAATGTATTTTAGTCTCCTAAAAAAAGGCCTGCCTAAAAAAATTAATATTGGTTTAAGTGTATGCTATATTGAGAGTATTTTCACTGCTTTGGCTTGATGTTGGACAGTGATTTCCAAAGGAACATTAAGCCGTTATATCGCTTTCCTCAAAGCCAGACTCAATAGAGAAAAACAATGATTTAAAATCGCTGAACACAGGAGTTGCTGGTCTACTGCTGCCTCGATCAGTCATTTTCTTTGTGCTATTGTGTGACTTTGGTGTTTGAAAGGGTTTGTTCAGATTCACCAAAGTCATACAATACCACAAACAAACTAACCCACCAAAGCAATGGTAGACCAACAACTCCTGCATTCAGCAAGCTAAAACTATTGTTTTTCTCAATAGAGTCTTTTTTAAGGGGTTAAAATACATTTGGTTGCTGACCCCTATCCACAGCAGTACTTTGCTTAGGTCCTGTCTCAGACTCCAGTCTGCTTCTCCAAACTGGGGGCATGACAACTGACATCTAATGAAGCTCTAGCAGTAGTTCAGTCAGGAAGACAATATTTTTCGACACACCCTTTCTGTAAGACTGTCATCTTATCTTACTGCTCCTCCTTTAAATATGGTTCTTTCTCTGCCATAGTTCTTTCTTGCTGCAATCGTGCACACCCTCCATCACCCCATCACCACTTGGTCTTCACAGAGTCATCATCCTCATCTGTCTCATCTCCTATCTGCCTCAGAGTCATCAGCCACCACCACCACCAGTATCTGGACTCCATGGGGGGAATTTGTCTTGCTGCCGTTCAAATGTTTACATGTTTACAGATTACAAAATCCCTTTGGTATCTCAATCAGCACAAATCATGTGTTAATCTGTATATTCATATTCTGTATTAAATATTACCTTAAATATTACATCCTGATAGAAATGTAGGTAACACACTGACTATAGATAAGTGCCCAATAAAACCCCATTAAAAAAATCGTAACAATTACTTTCAAAAATAGCTTCTTTTTTCTAACTGTAGCAGATACTATAGTTATGGCTACGAAACTCCAACATCACTGTTTCACTTGAGCAGATATTGAGCAGAGTAGAGTAAAGCATTACAGTGATGGCCTGTAGCCTCTCCTTCATCAGGTCAGACTCCTCCATACTGCTGCAGGCGAGAGAAAATCAGAGCAACGAGAGAGTGGACAAGAAAAGAGAGAAATTTGTTAAACACCTTTTTCTACAGTTACAAATCAAAATGAAAGCATACTGCATTGAACCACAATACTAACCAATCAATGCTCAGCCAGACTGCTGTGACAATAATGACAACTTTTACAGCACAAAGCAGTGCAAATGTATTTGAGTTGATAGCAGGAAAACACCAATTTATGGGATCAATGATTCAGATGTTTTCAAATTCCCTGAGCTGCTGAACAGAATCTTATTTACCTTACTGTACTATACTGCATCTCACTATTTTATTCTGAATTACATTTTCTGTTTTTCATTATTATTAGGTAAAATAAACATTGTAAGCACAACAACAAAAGGATGTTTCTAAGGATTTCACTATTATTTAACCAGGACATGAAAATGGCTAAAAGGAGCCCCATGTAGTTCCACAACAGACAATATACTGAACAGCCAAGAGTTAAGAAAACATATGTAATAGAGTAAGACAATAACCACATCAAAACTGAAGTACTTGTGAGCAATAATTGCAGAACAAAGTCCTGATGAATGCTATGCTATCAGTATACATGTTGCTGTAGATAGAAATGTCTAAATCTTGTATTTGCAAAATGATGGACCTAAAACTAACATCCATCTAACATTATCTATCTTACTGTCAACCAGCTGAGAGAAATATCTGAATGAAGCAGTGAATATTCCAGCATCCCCTGCTGGTCTAAATGCTGCTTCACTCCTTTGTCCACCCTAACAATATTATCATTTTAAGAAAATGGATTTGTCACCATTAAACTGCTCAGCTTTAAAGCTCTGCACACTTTTCACTATATTGTCACTGTAATATACATGTATTCAAAATGAACACTTTTTCTTCAGCTTTTGGTGCGTCTGATGTCCCTGCTTCTTACAGTTCAACTCCATCGACATGGATCTCACTGTCCTTGTTACTGCTGACTGTTGCTAACTCAGCCTTAACTGTGTGTTCTTAGTCTTGCAATCTAACTATAAATCATGGAATCTCTGTCTTTCTGTCTAGTATGTGTATGTGTCCTTCACAAATCTTGGGAACTGTTCATACAATCTTCTTCATACTTGGTGCACTTGGTACTGGGGATCCAAGGACATATGGAGCTAGAACAGTCTCAAAATGAATAAATGCACACAGAAATTAATAAATGCACAAAAAAGGATTCACAATTGTATTTGGGGATTTATATATATATATATATGACTCAAAACACAAACACATTTTCAATGCACACAAAAATGTTTCATTCCATATATAAATAAAAGAAAATCCACATTTAAAAAATAAGATTTATAAACATATTTGTGATGCACACACAAATATTTCTTGTTTTAAATATGTACAATTTAAATTCACAAATGTATGCATTCAAAAGTATTTGCAATTTTCATCAAATACATATTTGGAGGTTGTTACATTGATATATAAACTGTTGAACCTGCATTTACAAAGTGCTTTTAATTTGTAAACTTCCCTACATTTGTGTGTGCGAGTTTTGAGACTCCCCTGACGTGATTCGATTCACAAATGCATTTTTTCTAAGAGGGGATTGTCTGCAGCCAATCAGATGTCTCACTCCTTTACAGCCAATCACATGAGTGCCTCCCCACAAGGGGTGTTATATTACGTCATTAAAGCGTGCACAGGTGGCCAGAGGCTGAAGGAGGTTTGTAGCCCGCCAGTATTCAAAGAAAAAGAAGGCTGGACTGCAGCAACATGACGTCTGGTAACGGGAACCGTGGCAATTGTAACGTCGGACGTCCACTGGATCACTTGTGTAAATACATCAACAAACAAAGAAAAGATTTCTCTGCCTTTCGGACATTGACCACTGTAGGCCATCCGGAGTTTTCATGGGTGTTTTATTTTGAAACCTGACTGTATACTGTCGTCTTTTCTGCGCCCGACTTCCTGTTTGACTCATTTGGTCTGTGCAAATTGACGCGCCGTCACGAGGCGTCTGTCCAATATAGAACCGGCGCATACTTTTAGGCGGAGCGGAGCGCCGAGCCGCTTCTACATGTTATGTTTCACTTACACTTAAACTGCCACGGTTCCCGTTACCAGACGCCATGTTGCTGCAGTCCAGCCTTCTTTTTCTCTGAATACTGGCACGCGACAAACCTCCTCCAGTTTGATGTGGTGCTATATTTTATTTTCAGTAGGATGAAGAATAACACTGCCTACAGATTACAACTTCTAATTATCCTTGGAAAGTTTCATATACACAAATCAAAATGGTCTGACTCTAAACCCTGCTTTCGCCGTTTCATTGTTGAACTCCAGCAGCACGGCACCACACTTGAATGTGTAAACAACAACAAAGCTGCAAAGACCCTCAACCCGTTGAAGACCGTACTAGATTTTTGAAAAGACTGGCAATGAACCCCTGGCCTGTTCAATGATTTTATGTCATCTGTGTTTGTAAAACCTCATATTTGCAAATAAAGCATTGTAAAAAAAAAACAAAAAAAAAAACAACCTCCTCCAGCCTCTGGCCACTTGCGCGCATTTTAATGAGTCTCAAAAGTCCCACACACAAGTTTACAAATTAAAAGCACTTTGTAAATGCAATTAATAATAAATTCAATTGCACATATTTAAAACAATAAATATTTGTGTGTGCATCACAAATATAAATCTTATTTGTTAAATGTGGATTTTCTTTTATTTATATAAGGAATGAAACATATTTTTGTGTGCATTGAAAATGTGTTTGTGTTTTGAGTCATATAAATATATATATATAAAAATCCCCAAATACATTTGTGAATCCTTTTTTGTGCATTTATTAATTTCTGTGTGCATTTATTCATTTTGAGACTGTTCTAGCTCCATAAGGACATGCAGTGTTGAATTTGGTAGGGTGTTGGACAAATGACACGTTCAAATCAACAAACTTTAAATAAACAAGCCAAATGTGCTCTATGGCTCTGTGCAGCAGCAGGGGCAGGGCTTCGGGGCTCTGCAGGGTCGACCATGTTGTCAGCAGTGAGCTGGCCACTGCTCATTCAGTACGTTTACATGACATTATTATAGAAAATCGACTTATTGTGTTAGTCTGACTAAAAACCGGACTTTTAAAATACATGTTAACATGTTAGCAAACCAACTCAAACCAACTCTTCCCTCTATCCATTCAAGGATCGGTAATGTAACAACTGAGCATAGCTTTATCACAGCTGTACAGGCTAAGCAAGACTATTGAACTTGTTGTATCTGATTTAATGCTGTTTATTGAGTTATTGTTGTGATTGTCTGCAATTAGGTTATTGATTTGTTGGTTTTACCAAAGCTAAGTCATGTTTAGTTTGCTAATGCTGTTCACAGACAACGTCTTGCATGCATCTAAACATCCTCTGCACCTATCCAGACCCTTTGCAACACAAATCACTTTCATGCTACACCCAAACAGGCAGCTCAAAGTTCCCGCTTCTTTTCCTTTGTCTTTGTCCTGACCACACGGTCAGACAAACACCTCCCCCAATCTGAAGCCAGCTTTGATTCGGCCATCTTGTAGTTTTCTGTTGTCAGCCATTTTGTTTTGTAGGCCAAATGGCCCTTCAATTACCTCACCGTGCTTTGTCTTTCTCTCTCTCTCGCACACACACACACAGACACACACCGACACACATATACACACACACACATGCTTGTATATAGTTGGTTAGGATTTGTAAGTAAGTATAATTCTGGAATCGTACCTACCTAATAGTCAACCTCTGCTACATCAAGAACTCTGAAATCCTTCAGGCTTTATTATTAATTTTGGTTACGGTTATCAATTTAATTATTAATCAAAATCCCAAATTAATAGTTTAGTGAACTTTATGAGACTGATATCATTAACTGGCTATCATTTTTCCCTTTTCGGGAATGGTGCCCCACGAGGTGATCTGATGTTAATTAAGTCACGTTATTTAACATAATTAATAATTATTACTAATAATTATTAATTGTTTCTGATAGTCAATTTGATACTTCAGTTAGAGATCTGTTACAAGGTCAGGCCCTTGATGAGGCCCATTAGTGTAGATTCCCTACATTTATGGTGCCTCCGTTTGACGCCAAGTATTATGGTGCCATGTCAGCCATGTCAGACCTACCAGATTTCCAACAAGTATTATCTCAGCTTTTTATACTACTATTTGTAGAACCCCTACAAATTTGATGTCCTTCGGCGAGACCTAGTATTATAAACACCAACATTATTGTTGACCCCAATATTAGCTAGTGGCAAACTGGTGCCATGGTGGAAAACTTTACAGCCTTGTACATTTTTTACATGCTGCACGCTTCACTTTTTTTCTTCTCTTCCTCTGCTCACATTTAATGCTATTCAACTTCTGGGTCAAAGCCTTGGGTGGAAATTGTGGAGCATTTCCTAGGCCAGTTTGGTTCCAACTGACTATATGGATGCAGGAGTAATTCAAACACACACTACCTGGGTGTGTTAGTCTGAATTTGAGAGATTCAATTTGGTACGATTCCAGGCGAACTAACACATTTACATGTATGTAAGTCCGGTTTTAGTCAGAATAACACAATAAATCAATTTTCTGTAATGTCATGTAAATGTCCCAAACTGGCCTAAGGACTCTGTGCGTGCTCCACAATTTCTGGTTGACCTATTACATCACAGGCCAAACAACCAACAAACAAGTTAGCTACAGTTAGCTAGAGGCAAACTGGTACCATGGTGGACAACTTAACAGCTCTGTCCAATACTAACAGCAAAAACTGGACATATCACCACCTACCATAGTGGATTTTGATATACTTGGGTCAATAAGTTAATTCCCCTCCATTGCTTGAATACTGGGTCAAGGACATTGGTTCAATTAAATGGCCAAGTGGGGCTATAACTGTAGCTCCACTTAACTGTGTATGTAAACCTACTGACTGACTGCAGTTCATACTGGATATACTAATATTACAACTTCACATCCATGTAGTCAATGAGCATAAGCAGATTAACATACAGAACAGCACCTCTCTATGGTTGGAACTCCAAGTGTGTAAGTTTGCCATACTAACTTATAACACTAATAATGTTACCACCAACAAAATGCCTCCACTAAATAAATCCATGCTCTACTTTATAACTGCGGTGGTTGTGTTAAAGCAAGCAACTAATATGCCTGTTTGGAAATGAATACATCCAATTGGTGTATTTCACCAGTGTCTCTGACCTTGAGTAGCCATGACTTAAATGTGTTTTTCAGGGGCAATTTAGCGATTTGGGGGCTCCCAGCAAATGCCATCTTGCTTTACCTTTCAGGTGTTCTCTAACTGGAAATGTTGGATTTGACAGTGGTAGAAGTATTAAAAACATATTTGTTTCTGAATTAAAACTATCATTTATTAATAGTAAAATTATTAAGACTGCACAGTAACACTCCTGCATTCAAATTTTGACTTAAAGAGTGAAAGAGAGGAATTATCAGTGCAATGTGCCTAATTTTACTTAACGTCTAAATAAGGTGGCACTTTCAATTCTAATATAATGCTGAATAGTTTAATGAAAAATATTGTATGATATATCAATTGTTATATTTTGTGCCTAAAATCTGAATCTGTAATGTAACTACTAAGTCAGGTAAATGTGGCAGTACAATGCGTTCCTATAAAGTTGAAGTTGAAGTAGAAGTACCTAGTAGGTAAGCAATATACTGTTAAGCTGTATGCTTTAAGTGCTCTGGGGGGCCTTTTGTGAGTTATTTCAGGGTACAATGAGCCAGAATAGTAACATTAGTCAGTGCTTTTTATATCTGATCATCATAATAAATCTATAGCTGTTTGAGGCCCCTTTAGGCCCCAAGAAGGTGCCTACCTTGCCTAATGGTAAAGTCTGTCCCTGGAGTTTGTCATCGTGAACCCGCTGTGTCTTTTTATTTGTGTATTTGTAATCATGACTAGCCTAACTTTCGGGGAGACAACTGGCAACAGATGTAAAATCTGCAAGCTTGTTGATTTCTTTTGTCATTTTCTGTTGGTATACAGTTAAACATGGTGGTCCGAAATTTCTGTCTTTTCCGCTGTGCTTATTTTATGTACTGTGCTGGTTTGCTATTATCTTTGGTAAACCAAATCAACCAGCTCACAAGCTAAGCAATGTACAGCTGTGGGCCGCAGCAAAAACATATTTTAGCCACCTGAAAAAAAATTAATATCAGTGTAAGTGTACATTATATTTGAATATTTGCTCTGCTTTACCTTACTCACTAACCAGTCCAGGCCTCAGTGACCTGCAACTCAGTGTTCTGTCAGTGGCATCTGGTGGCTTTGATATAACGGCTTAAATTTCCTGTTGGAGAAGGCTGTCTGACAGCAAGATAAAGTAGTGAAAACATTCTAAATATAGCATACATTTAAACTGATTTCTTCTGGTGGGTCATTTTTTAGGTGGCTAAAAACATATCAGTTGACGCTCATTGCAGTTTGATTTTATGTACGTGATGTGAGGGTTTTCTACCTGGAAGTTACTGTAAATAAACACTGTGATTCAGTCTGTAGCACAGGCCAAGCAATCAGTCCGTTCTGAACAGGGATGTTTCAAAAGACCACTGCACTGGTATTAAATTAAGAGACAACTGTCTGACAGGACCCTCTGATTTACAACACTCTCCTTTAACTACAGCTGTGTGTGTGTGTTTGTGAGCGTGCATGTGTGTGTGTGCATGTGTGCATGCGTGTATGGTCTCTCCTTTCCGCCGCTGTCCCAGGCCGGCTGTCTGCCACATACAGTCTCAATCAGTGTTCTAATCATTGAGAAGCAACACTGTATCATGTTTTAGCCTTAATTTTTTCACTGACACATTGAAATGATCATATTTCAGTTGGTAGTTAGTTCTGTAGGTATACAGTATGTATTACGCATGCTGTCAATGTGATCACATGGTGGTTTTTTATGTCTGTACTTTTAACTACATGTGTAAAAGTGTGCCAGCTGCTGTACCAGGAGTAGATCTGTGACTTCCTGTTGAGAAATGTGGCACTCTGGCTTTTTATATACTGCTAGGTCAAATCTTTTATTTCTATCCAGTGGGTCAGTGGGCTGTCTGCTGGGGGAGTGCTGATGTCCTGCTGGTGCAGCTGTCCACGGTGTGTCCCATGTCATTGCCTTGTTGTGGTTTTAATATATTTGATTACTTTTTTAAGCAGTCTATGGTTTAGAGTTGGGTCAGTTTCTGTTTTGCAGGTCCAGTCAGGTGTACAAGCTGAAACCGGTTTGAGTTTACGCAAACCAGCTGAACCATCTTTGTCATTACAACACCTCAAGGAAATTTAAAAATACCCTAAATTGGCAACCTGTGCCGATGGCATCGTAGCACTAAGTCCAACATGTATTGCATTAGTAATAAGCAATATGACAACATGATCAACATAATGTTGTGTTTATATACAGAGTAATGGAGCCGCTGGTGTCTAACTGGCTGTGAGCTGAGGCCAGCAACATGAAGGAGATCATATTTCAAGAGATGGGAGGCAAAGAGCACCACGCACTGTGTTGGTTTACAACAAAGTTTACGTGCTTTTTGGGGTGACAAGAAGAGACATGGCAAGAACACTGAAACTGCACCAATAGGACAACATTTCAGATTCAACGCCCACATAAGAGGTGTCCTAAATAACCGCAAGGGACGCAGCGCTGCTGTTGTGAGCTGAACCATAAAAGCCTATTTAGAAAATAAAGAGATTCTCTCAACCCAAGTTATGATGGGCTTTTAATTTGAAACAGATACGGGAAGTGTTGAGTTTGAAATGACGGCACGATGCATCACCTTTATCAAGGCAAACGAGAGCGGACAAAAAGTATGAATATAAATAATTACAGAGGGAATAAATATAATAAATATAATGTAGTCTGTTTCACATGAAACTGGTAGCCTCTGCAGTTGTGGTACGTAAAAGCCCTGCCACTATTTTTTAATTTTGTTACTTTGTGTGCGTCTCCATTATGAAGAAATAACACTGTTTGCTAGCTTGATGCTAATTGCAGTATTCACCGGGTTGCTAAATTATCTCTGCATTTTCACGCCATCATTCTTCCCTTTTTACTCTGTTGTGGTAACATCCCTAGAGGAAATATCATAAAGGCTGCGGTGCTGTTGCCCTACAGTTGTCTACAGAAGCAAAAAGCTCTGTGTTTCTATTGGTCAAAGTGACAGCTGTAATAGGAGCAGTCGTGAATGACAAAAAGAAAATCAAACATGCTAGACATTCTGTCAGAACGTTGTGAGGCGTCCCAGACGTGGCATCGGTTGTCATCTACTATGACACACTATATGAGATTAAATGATGGATTCTCGGGTACAACACTCATTGTCGTTTGCGATCTGTGCAGACACCGTACAATGCTGCGTTGGGCTAGAATCGGGCTGATATCGTGTAGAGTGAACCAGGTTTAAGTTGTATGCAATTTATTGTGTGAGATCATTATGCTTCAGTTGTAGTTAACCTGTGTAAGATCTGCCTCTAGCTAGCAGTAGCTTGTATGGCTAGCTGGATGACGGCTCTGATGGCTGTAGATTCTAGCTTTTTATACAGTCTATGCTGTAGCAGCTACAACGAAAACATTTATTCACTGCTCTTTACGTCATGTATTTTGCTAGTTCACGCCGGACTACTAACAGTCTGCTGTGCACAGTAGTACATCTTAGTCCACCCCTCTTCCAATGTTGTGTCGGTGTTTGGTTAGGGCTTGTGCTAATTTGAGGTTTGCCACTAGCAACCTGTCTGACTTTGAGATCCTATCAGTAATGTATTGGAATCCCAGCTAATCACTGATGCCACCGGGACGTTTGTCAACCAAAAACACAAACTCTCTCTGCTCTGTATCTCAGGTTATTAGAGGCTAGCCTGCTGAGGGACAGGTTTAGCTTATTAAAAAATCAGCATCATCTGGTTATTTTTAAGGTTGTCATTTTCATGCCAAACAACGCAAACATTCCATAAACATTCCGCATTTTATATCAATTCCAGAGTGAGCACGTACCTTGTAGCTGGTAGTTCTTCCAAATTAGTGTTAGTGTATTTTAATATTCAGATTTTGTTTTTATCACACAGTCCAGATGTAAAAACTATTATCCAACTCTTAAGGGCACTTGCCCCAGGATATTCAGATGGCTCTTAGTTTGAAACTGACATGTAGCAGGCCAATCTACCCGCTTTGTTCAATGTAAAGAGCATGAAGAAATGTATAAAGATTTGGACCTCTAGCAAGATGGTCATGATGGCTCAATGGATTTGTTCTGGTTTGGAATACACAATATTCTTCCAAATAGTGTTAGTGTATTTTAATGTTCAGAATTTCGCTTCAACAAGCTCTCTCTTTTTTGACTGTACACCTGTTTGCATCTCTGCTTTCTGTTCTAAGTGTAATAATACTGACTTTTTTAAAAGAATACAATCAAAGACTCATCTCATCCCCTTCATCCCACCTGTCAATTCCCTCTCACACAAACACATCAGTGTTATTATCCCAGTTTGTGCACTGGATTTGTTTGTCAACAACACTCTTCTGTTTGTCAGTTGCTGAATACACATGACAGCTGAGCAGATGTTGCCGTGGAGTCTGAATAAATTACACTGTTTGTCCAACTCTTCAACACTCAACACTGTGCTTTGGGTGTAGAACTTCCTAGCAGCTATTTGATAACCAATTGAAGGGATCCTTATTACAAAACGCCTGTTTGTATTACACAAATTCCAGGGCTGATGTTCTATTTGTTACAGTACAAAATTAAATAATAAATAATAATTAAATGTTGAATACTCTTGTGGTTAATTTCCCACCCTACTTTCTGCTGTATGTATGTAGGCGAGGGGGCTGTGTGTTTAATATAGATGTGGGTCAGGGGAGTTTATAGCAGGGGTTCAAAAATGTTGACATGTATAAGGGGGTCAGAAGGTGGAGAGTATTCTTAGAAAGAAATATACACATTCACTGTTTCTATTTCCAGGTCACCATTTGCCAAATTGAGTGTAAACCCAGGTGGCTGCTGAAAGGCACATCTCCACTGGTATTGTACTACTACCTACTAAACCCCTTACATGTAAGGTCTGCTCCATAAAAAAAGCAATATGCTACCATGTTATTGACCCACTGCCTCAGGTCAGCCAGGAGAAAAGGGGCTCAGATTAATTTTGCTCTAAGTCACCTTAACAAGCAAGCCCATCCACACTTCTGCCCTAACTCCCTCAGACAAGGCATCCACCCGGTCAGCCTGAGGCAGGGGCTTAATCTGACCCACCTCCAGTCACACAGACTGTCAGTCAGACAGTTCTCTATTTATCCAGTCAGCTGTCACAACATCTCCTTAATGTCAGGAAAAACATATTTACCAACCAGCCTGTCAGTAATCAATTAGAATGACTGACTTTTCTATCACTCTTAAAAAATAAAAGCAGAGTAGAGCTTATATCAGTTTGTCAGTCAGTAAAGCAGTGGACAAACTCAGCTAATCTGCTCATGAGGCTGCTAATCTGTGTAAACCATCTGCTTGCCAGCCACAGTATAGACAGAACAACCATGTGGGCTGATCAGTATGACTACCATGTGCTCAGTGCCTCACTATTTGCAGATTCTACCAACAGTTTTTTTTTCCTAAAATTGTTAAAAAATCATTTATTTATGTCATCTGCATCATATTATCACTGCACTCCTACACTTATTTAAATAAAATGAAACACTTATTTTTGTCCTTTTTTGGGGATTGTTTTATAAAAAAAAAACATTAATGCATCTCTGAAACAGTCCATATAGGCTGCTTTATTCAGCCTCCTTTCACAGAATGTGCCAACTACTGCAACAAAACCACCACATCAGTGGTATTCAGGTAGGTCCTGTCCATATGTTTTATATTACTGAGGATTCAACGCGTAACCTTACACCCCTGTGGAGAAATATCTCCCATAGTAAGGGGTGGGAGGGGTGAGACCAACAGTAATGAACCAAATTACCAATGTGAATTAAAACAAAGAAAATTAGAAAAAATAGATTAACAGCATTTTGTTCTGTAAAACCATTTACAGAATCAGCTGTAGGCCCAGTTACAATGAATTCCTTTTACAAATGCCTTCAACTGGTCTGAAATCATCATAATCTCATGTCTTTCACTCAACAGAGATTCAGGACAAAATTATATGTGTGCAAATAAACCTAACAATGTCAATGTCAAGTCAAGCTAATAAAAGCTGGAAACTGTATAAGAAAGATGTATACTTTGAATAATATATCATGAAATGTTCACGCTTATAGCACAATTATACTGAACAATTCAACCGCTAAAGTGTTTGCAATATATTTATGCAATACTACTGTATTACTCAAAATAAACTGAGTTTGTGTTAAGTAAATTTGCAAATGTCTCCCAAATAAGAATTTGAGTGTGTTTACACATGGAGTTAAGTTAGTGCAGCCTGCCATGCCTTGTTGGAGCGTGCAGTGTAAACACTGAGAACAAACTCTTACTGGGACAACCAGCAGCAGCAGCAGTGAGGAGAAACTGAAGCTTAAACAGAATTAAAGAATTATCGCCACCTCTCTCTCTCTCTCTCTCTCTCTCTCTCTCTCTCTGTTTTTCTGCGTGCCTCTTGTAGGCCAAATTAAATGGTCTGTCAGTGCACTTCCCCACTTTGAGTTTATCAGTTTACATTTTTCCTATTCAAAACTTGGTAATTCCAACATCCAGTAAGTTAACTGCTTTGCTGAGCAGTGCACTCACTGTATGCCGCTCAGGCTCACCATTTGTCTACATAAATGCTCTGAAACGGCTTTCTGAACGGATTTTAACCAGCAACCTGAATGTATTTGGAGCTGGCAAACTTAAGTCCATAATGACAAAGTTGGTGGTCCACGTTATTACATATGCACACAGCTAGAAAAAACTTCATACTTTACATACTTCATATCCATTAATACTACCAAAGACAAACATGAAGAAAACTGTGTTGACTTAGCTTACCTTGCAGGAGACCTCTCCTCTCTCGAGCCGGACGGTTGTAGCCGTCTAGCGGCGAGCGCGAGACCACAGGGCTGCAGGTGGAGGTGGGCGGGGCTATGTGTGAGTATGTGTTGTCACATCTGATTGACAGTTGGCTGTTCAGTCAGCCAATCGCAATGAGATCACTGCCGCTACTAGAAATTCTACTTAAAATCTCCGTCTGTTGATCTGGAGCTCTGTGAGGGTAAAAGCGTTTCCACATATTTGTTGGGGGGCGGGGGTCCATTGACCAAGCCAATAACTAACTCTGAACTGACTGGTCTGTAACTGTGCATGACAGGTCCTCAGTTGTCTACGAAATCCTTCACTTACATGTGCAGTTACAAATAATTAACTATTAATAAACATGAGCACTTGGGTGCATCAGGTTGATGGTATTTTAAAACACAGTAAAAGCAAATATAAAAAAGCACATAAGCAAAGACAAATAGTTGAACAGTGACTTAACCCTATGGCATACAAAAAGCAATAGCCCACTTGATTGGTTTGTTTGTAGATGTAAGGTCAAATGTCTTATCCTAAATATGTTTTGGTAACTGCATTAATAGAAACATCTGATGTTCATAAGAAAAACTGTATGTTTTGAAATTGAAAGAGTCGTTACAGGCTTGTAATAGGTCAAAATGTTTATTTCTGAATAAGGTGTGAATTTGGAATGCCCAAAACAAATCTTTAAACATGGCTTACAGTAAATAAAATATTGAGATAAATACATGTTCTATAAATCGTTTGAACTCAAGGCACTGCTGATTCATAATTAGGACTTCATTAGGAAATTAAGACTCTTACAATCTCTAAAGTTTCAGCACACTCCTTGCCAGAGTATGACATTTTCTCGGCCTTGACAACAGAGAGAAGCCAACCCTTGACACATCCTCAGTTGTGTACCTAAACTTAATCAGGTGTTTCGGCCCTTTATTACAATACACCTTCTGTTGAGGCGGGCCCACCGCAGGCTGATCAGACCTGGGTGTGTGTTGACAGGTTGGTTCTTCCTTTAGTCACCTAGGGGCCCAGACAAGATCCTTCCTCTCAATCCACAGCCAGTGACTACTTCTTTCCGCCGTTCTGGCCAGAGCTTTGATGGTTTTCATCTGGGCCTGCCCACTGATCCCAAGGACGCATGGTCATCTTGATTGCGTTAACTCTGCCTATAAGAGAGATGAAGAGAGGGGAACAATTAGCCAAATCCTGTTTGGTTTGTATCATCAGTTTACCAAAGTTTTGCTTAAAGAGATCTGTAAAATTCTTTGTCACTGTAACTAAAGCTGAATGTTTTTATCTATTTAACAATTGTTGTGTGGTGTGATATAATCTCTTACACTGGCACATGCCTAATAGTGAGCCCTTGGCAGTACTCACATGTGATATTAATAATCTTTTATCTGATGGCTTTATTCACGTCGTCAGACAGCTGCAGTGAAGTCAGTGTGCAGCAGATGGGAGTCTTGTATCATTTATGGACAGTCCCTGACTGACTTCTCAACATGCTGTGTGGTGTGGTCTACAGTCCTGAACAGACCAGAGACATAAACCTCTACTTCAGCAACAAGTGTTCTTATAGTGACTGCAAAGGACTGTTCTTTATTTACCAGAGGTGGGGCTGGTTGCAGTGTGACTTTGTTCTTTTGTTTGTTTTTTGTTTTCTTACCCTCCCCAAAGTTAAAATATGGAACATGTATGACCCTCCCTCCACCACAAATGAGTTAGTAGATTTTTAAAACTTACCCTTTGATGTTTGAAAGTTAAAAGTTGAGGATGAAATCCTGGAGTTGAAAGCAGCTTTGGTTTTCCATTCTTGGAAATTTTAAAATGGTGTCATTTGGGTAATATTTTTAAAGAAAACATGCCCTCTAAACCCACCGGTCCTTGTGTCAGTATCAGGGTCATAGTTATTATAGATCACTAATATAGCTATTATTATTATTAATAATAATAATAATAATAATAATAATAATAATAATAATAATCTAGAGTCTGGTTCTGTTTAAGCTTTCTGCCTGTTCAAGCTTCAAGCTTCAAGCTTTCCGTTCAAGCTTTCTGCCTGTTTAACAGAAGCTTTTCCTGGCCACCATCTCCAAGCCCTTGATCATGGGTAAACTGTTGGGTACTTGTAAATGAAAGAGAGTGGTGTAGACCTGCTCTGTATGAAAAATGTCAAGAGATAACTCTTTCTGTAGTTTGGCGCTATATGAATAAAACTGATTTTGACTCAAATTAAATCCAGAGTATATTTTGCATCCGTACACATATCAGAAGAGACATATATGTGTTCATATCAACACCTACAGTATATGAAGCTATATAATTTTTGGACTAAAATAAGTAAATGCCAACTGGCCCTCTCAGGAACAGAACACATCATACTGGCTTATGAGACCAGATTTTATCATCATTTCGATTAGCAGTGTCTGATATTTTTTTATTTCAGATTCTGGACTGTTCAGATATACAGCAGACTTAATTATAGCTGCTGCGCAGCAATGGTCGGGGCCAGGCAATTTTAGGCAAAAGAAGAAAGTAAGAATAACATTAACTGCTAGCAATTATGAACAAACTGGCCTGATCTAGCTTAAAGCTAAACATTATTCATGGTGACAAAGATGAAAACATTTTTTAATTTTTTGGATAGACTCTGCATACTGACTGATAGCTAAGCCAAATAAACAGGGAAAAGGGACAAGGGATAACAGGGAAAAGTGTTGATAAAGAGTATTTGTCTCTCCACGAAACTGCCTGGATCATAATTATTTTAACCTTAGAAGTCTCTAATCCACATAGCATGATGCCTGAACATAGGACTTTCACATTAAAATGTCTGTCCTGCCTTAGCTGAGGCTTGAACTCACAATTTCTAAGACTGAGGTCTGTCTTCTATCTCACTGAGCTAATTGGCAAGTGACAGTAGCCATCCATGCCACGGAAAAGCAAATTTCAAAGTGAAAGTTCCAAAGCTGTAGCACATATGGTTGATTTGTTATGAATTTTCAAAGTTTTGAAATTTACAGGCTTGCTGTAGTGCCACCATCAGGACTATTGTCTTGTGTTTCCACTTGAGGACATCTGGCATGGGACTGGACCTTTGTGAAAAGTTTGGGTAGATTTCTCATATGGAAATGTTGCACGAGCTGAGGCTTGAACTCACAATCTTCAACACTAAGAAACATCCTCTATCTCACTGAGCTAATTGGCAAATGGAAATATCACATGTAGCTTCACAAATTGACTAAGCCAATTACCTGTGTGCAAGACAGCAGCTGTTAGCGTGTAAAGGCAGATTTCAAACGGCTGTCAAAAATTCACTTATTAAGACAAAAATACGAAAATACACAAATTGCATCTAGACAGCATGGAGATGTTGGTAATTTGTTTTTAACAATGATTTATTGGCTCCAAAAGTGAAAAACTGATGTTTAAAACTGCCATTTTTGCATTGACTCCAATTGTTCGCATGAGAACGAAATTCAAAATGCTGTAAAAAATTCAGTTTTTGATATAATTCTGATATTTTCCAAACATCATCCACCATGACTCCAAAATTTTGTCCTTTTTTAATGAACATTGAAAATGTATTTAGCAAGAATTTGCAAGTATATGTTTACAATACCATTTACAGGCTAACATTTTGTTGCACTGTAGGCTCAATTTTTGATAAATCAAAAATCTGTGTGGAATGTTTGTGTAGGACAGTCTGAAGATACTCTGTAGCAAGTTTGGTGTCAATTGAGCAAACATTGTGGGAGAAGATCGGTTTAATATGTTTTACAGTTTTTGAAAAAAAAACAGAGTGATGGACTTGATAATTTGCAATAGGTTTAAATGTACAAAAGTTTCTTCAGTATTAGGGCTACATTTTGGTGAAAGTTGCAAATCTGTAGCACATATGGTTGATCTGTTGTGAATTTTCAAAATTTTGAAATTTAGAGGCCTGCTGTGGCGCCACCATCAGGACTATTGGCCTGTTTTTGCAGCTGAAGCAATCTGGCATGGAACTGGACTTTTGCGCAAAGTTTGGTGATTTTTCGCGCATGGGAAGTAGGATTTCCTCGGAAGAAGAAGAAGAAGAAGAAGAAAGAAGAACATGCAGGATAACAATAGGGTCCTGGCAGCTGCCCGGCCCCTAATTAGAACGGTAGGATGACAAGCAGGGGGCACTGCATGAGGGATAAAACATGGTGTTTATAAAATGACTTATTCCTTTGTTGGCCTGTAAGTTTGAAGTGATACATGAGACTGTACATGACACATGATACATTGACACATGGCATATATTCAACAGTAATAGATTTTATCGAAACAGGAAAACACATGAAACAACATCTTAAGGGAACATATTAGAAGTAGTCTAGTAAGTATCTTTGATAATGAGGGTGTTTTTTCCATGGTAACAAGTCTTTTTACTATCAAACAGAACTAAAAAAACAAACAAACAAAAAAAGAAACAAGAATTAAAAACATGCAAATACATTACAAAACAAAGATATACATAACCAACAAAACTGGAAGTTATGCAACCAAGCTACCACTAAACACAGATACAACCAACACAAAGTTACCTACATGATTTCATTCAATTTTCCCTTTAAACACCATATGACCTATAACCTATGGATTAATACTATATTCTGTTGTATATAATATGGTCCACTGTTTTAGGAAATGTCATATTAGACATAAATGGATGGCAGAGGAGATACCTGCACACCAATATAACTGGGCGAGAAAGCCACGAAAAGGACTCTCATCAGTGCTATAGTCAAGGACTGAAACATTTGCTGCTGTTTTTGGTATTTAGGTGACTTCCATTTCCCCCTGGTCACGTAGTGTGTGTGTGTGTGTGTGTGTATGTGTGTGTGTGTGTGTGTGGGGGGGGGGGTCATAGTCATGTGACTTCTGTGAAGGATCCCGAACTCTGTAGAAGTAGAACAGCAAAAACATGTAAATAAAAAATTCTGAGAGAACTTGTAAATTGCTGCAGAATTATGAAATCTTCATTATTTCAGTTGTGCTGAAAACTGCTGAAAGTTTTCATAGTTATCTGAGTATTGTGAACATTTCTGTATTTGTTTCATGATTGTCAAGACACTGCGACAAGTGACACTCCCTTTACTAAAGTATGGAGTTAGATTAGTCTCAATATTAATAAATGCACACAGAAGGATTCACAAATACATGTTAAGATTTATATATAAATGACTCTCTCCACACAAATATTTTCAATGCACACACATATATTTGGCATTTTATATAAATGTAAAAAAAAATACACAAATAACCAAAAAAGTTTCACAAATGTATTTCTGATGCACACACAAATATTTATTGCTTTAAATATATGCAATAAAAATCCACAAATATATGTATTTTTATATAATTTATTTATTCATATATTGTATTTAAAACGTATTTGCAATTTTCATCAAAACATATGTGGATGTTGATACATTCATATACAAATGCTTTTATTTTGTGAACCTCTGCACATTTGTGTGTGAATCTTTTTGAGACTCCCCTGACGTGACCCGATCCACAAATGCATTTTTTCTACCAAGGGGATAAGATAGTCAATCAGATGTCTCCTTCCTCTTCAGCCAATCACATGAGCGTCCCGCTACCACCCCCACGTGGGGTATATTTTTTTTACATTTATATAAAATGCCAAATATATGTGTGTGCATTGAAAATATTTGTGTGGAGAGAGTCATTTATATATAAATCTTAACATGTATTTGTGAATCCTTCTGTGTGCATTTATTAATATTGAGACTAATCTAACTCCATACTAAAGTGGTTAAGCTTTTGATATATATATATACACTATAAATTGCTGTCATGTCATTAAATCAGTATATCGACTTGTTGGTTTTCATCTACAGAATGGTATGTTGTGCACTGAAAACAAACCCCTCCATGTATAAAAGTGTTACCTGTCTAACAATGTATTTGTTGCTGGCTTCCATGGTGTGATTTCTTTGGGGAGAAGCCTCATCAGTGTCTGCTGTGCCTGCATCTGAAGGACTTTGAGAAATCACAGGTCTCTTTTTAAAATACTGAACCACAAACACCACCTGAAAAGACACAGACAGGAAGAGACATTGGCTACAGTCACATATAGCCATCTTTATCATTTCACATTATTCCATCCAGATAAGTCAACTGTTTGCATGACCAAAATAAGTCATTTGTAAATCACACGGAACATATGTAGACAAACACAGACATGTAACAAAAGAGTAAGCCTAATACAGAGACCTGTTGGGTGACTTGTGCTACTGAGGTATTGAGACAAAGCTTTGTCATTTTTGATGACATTATTTTGTGACCCAGCTTTTGTCCCCGACAAGACTGCTGTGCATGACTTGTGACACAAAAAAGGAATTCAAGTTCATTCAAGCAACAACAACTTGTGTGCATTGTGTATGTGTGTCCTGCAGCAATTTTGTCCATTAGACCAGTTTTCTATTAAGGAAAGAGCCTAAATATATTTGGTTAAGTGACTGAATGAGTGAATGAAGAGTGGCAGAGTGGTGGTCTGACTCTCTGAAAAGAAGCTCTGGGATTCCTATGTGAGGGGAAAGTCATTCATTTTATCATTTTAAATCAATACTGTCATCAGAGTTCAAACAAGTAACAGGATGTGAGGGGCAGAACAATCATCCTTTGTTTATTGCAAATATAACAGAAAGACTTGATTCTGTTTACGTTGACCATTTCGTTGATTTTATTGATGAAGGTAGTGAATTCCAAAATGTTTATCCCTGTATGTGAGGAAATGTTTACGTAGTACAACTTCACCTAAATTGACCTAAAATACCTGTCCAAGTCATTCTTATAGTAAACTGAAAGCTTTCTAAATATATATTTATATATATATATATATATATACACACACACACACACACACACACTGTGTGTGTATATATATATATATATATATATGTGTGTGTGTATGTGTGTATACATATATATACATATATAGAAGTTACAACACACTAAAATATATATATATATATTTTAACATGAATTTCTTAAACAAAAAACAAACAAAAAAAAGGCTGCAGATGACTAGCACTGGCAGGTATTAGCTAGAAAACACAATAGGGCCATATCATGAAGCCTCATATAGTCCAAATTCAAAGTAGATACCAATTTCACTTTTTCATTTCACAATTTCATTTTCCATGTTTTTCAAAGCTTTTGTCTAGGAGCTTTTTTTTTTAAAGAAAGAATATGTGTTTGTGTGAATATGAGTGAAAAACTAATCAACACCCCTTAAAAAGAACTTAACAAAGCAAAGAAATTTCGCTCATTGGTACAACTCCCAAACCCGAAAGTTAGAACAAATTTTGCAAAAATTTGAAAGGAATTGGCGATTAACTAAACTGGAAGAATCTTGTTTAGTCTGGGAAGACAGTCTTAAAACATATAGGAGGGCCCTCCACAATGCTAGAGCAAACTATTACTCATCATTAATAGAAGAAAATAAGAACAACCCCAGGTTTCTTTTCAGCACCGTAGCCAGGCTGACAGAGAGTCACAGCTCTATTGAGCCTTGTATTCCTTTAGCCCTTAGCAGTAATGATTTTATGGGCTTTTTTAATGACAAAATTCTAACTATTAGAGATAAAATTCATGACCTCCTGCCCTCAAAAGGTACCAATCTGCATTCAAACACAACTATCAGACCTATCATACATATTTAGATTGCTTCTCCCTGATTTCTATTCAACAATTGACCTCAATGACTTCTTCATCCAAGTCATCAACGTGTCTCTTAGACCCCATCCCAACTAGACTACTTAAGGAAGTAACACTTACATATTAGACATCATCAATATATCTTTATTAACAGGCTATGTACCACAGTCTTTTAAGGTAGCTGTAATTAAACCTCTTCTTAAAAAGCCCACCCTGGATCAAGAGGTGTTAGCCAACGATAGACTAATATCAAATCTTCCCTTTCTTTCAAAGATCCTTGAGAAAGTAGTCGCAGACCAGCTGTGTGACTTTCTCCACGATAGTAATTTATTTGAGGAATTTCAGTCAGGCTTTAGAGTGCATCATAGCACTGAGACAGCACTAGTTAAAATTACAAATGATCTTCTGATTGCTTCAGACAAAGGACTCATTTCTGTACTTGTTTTACTAGATCTTAGCGCCGCATTTGACACAACTGACCATCAAATTCTACAGAGACTGGAACATTCAATTGGCCTTAAAGGTTCTGCACTAAGCTGGTTTAAATCTTATTTATCTGATCGTTTTCAGTTCGCTCGCATTCATGATGAATCGTGTTTACGTACTAGTTTGTTTTTGAGTTCCACAAGATTCTGCACTCAGACCAATTTTATTCACTCTATATATGCTTCCAGTAAGTAACATCATTAGAAATCACTCTGTAAATTTCCATTGTTATGAGGATGATACTCAGTTGTGTTTATCGATAAAGCGTGAAGAAACTGATCAATTAACTAAACTTCAAAAATGCCTTGAAGATATGGAGACCTGGATGAGCTCCAATTTCCTGATTTAACAATCAGACAAAACTGAAGTTATTGTTCTTGGCCCCAAACATCTCAGACACTCTTTATCTGATGATATAGTTTCTCTGGATGGCATTGCTCTGGCCTCTAGCACTACCGTTAAAAAACCTCGGAGTAATAATTGATTAAGATTTGTCTTTTAACTCCCATTTAAAACAAACCTCATGGACTGCGTTTTTTCATCTGTGTCATATTGCAAAAATTAGGCCTATCCTGTCCCAAAAAGATGCAGAAAAATTGGTCCACGCTTTTGTTACCTCTAGGCTGGATTACTGTAATTCCCTATTATTAGGTAGCTCTAATAAGTCTCTGAAAACTCTCCAGCTAATTCAGAACGCGGTGGCACATGTACTGACAGGAACTAAGAAACGAGATCACATTTCTCCTGTTTTAGCTTCTCTGCTCTGGCTCCCTGTAAAATCCAGAATTGAATTTTAAATCTTACTCCTAACTTACAAAGCTCTAAATGATCAGGCTCCGTCATATCTTAGAGAGCTCATAGTGCCCTATTATCCCACCAGAACACTGCACTCTGAGAATGCAGGGTTACTCATGGTCCCTAAAGTCTCCAAAAGTACAACAGGAGCCAGAGCCTTCAGCTATCAGACTCCTCTTCTGTGGAATCATCTTCCTGTTTCGGTCTGGGAGGCAGACACAATCTCCACATTTAAGACAAGACTTAAGACTTTCCTTTTTGATAAAGCTTGTAATTAGGGTTGGCTCAGGCTTGTCTTGGACCAGCCCCTAGTTAGGCTGACATAGGCCTAGTCTGCCAGGGGGATCTCCTATAATACACGGAGCCCCTTCTCTCTCTCTCTCTCTCTCTCTCTCATTTGCTAACATTCTTGTCCTGTTACTGCATCTCGCTAACTCGGCTCTACTGCATGTCAATAACTCAGGTTGTTCTCCAGAGCCTTTGTGCTCCACTGTCTCGCAGGTTAACTTGTATTGCAGCTGTGCCTGAATGTGTGGTGTTGTGCTGCTGCCGTGGTCCTGCCTGATGCCTCCCACTGCTGCTGTTACTATTAGTCATACTTGTACTGTTATTATACACATATGATTACTGTCACATACATATACTATCATATATTACTATATACCTACAACATGTTGTACCACAACTACCGTAATTATTACTATAATATTGTTACTTCATTTTAATATTGTTGTAAGCTATTATCATAGTTGTCTGCCCTGCATCTCTCTCTGGCTCTGTCTCAACTTCTCTCTCTGTCTCTCTTTATGTATCATTGTATCATATGGATTACTGTTAATTTATTATGTTGATCTGTTCTGTACCACATCTATTGCACGTCTGTCTGTCCTGGAAGAGGGACTCCTCCTCAGTTGCTCTTCATGGGGTTTCTACTTTTTTTTCCCCCCGTTAGAGGGTTTTTTTTGGAGGGAGTTTTTCCTTATCCGCTGTGAGGGTCCAAAGGACAGAGGGATGTCATGTTCAGTGGCTCTGAGGCAAATTGTGATTTGTGATATTGAGCTTTATAAATAAAATTGATTGACTGATTTTTTTCCCCTTAAATTAGTTTACCATTTCTGTACATGTATGACAATGTGTGGGGCAAGGAATTCACATCTGCTGTGGAGATTCAGTTGTCATTGACTTCAAGACCCATAAGCCTCGGGTGAGGTTGGCCAATCGATGGCTCATAACTACAGGAAATGTGTGTCTTCAACTTAGGCCCTGTTTGGCCAGTGAGCCACAGCAACAGCACTGGAAACTCCTATTGGCTCAAATGAGGTGTCAGTGGAAAGGTCAGGAGCTCACCTCCACTGTGAGATATTCCAGTCAGTTTGTTTACATGAAAGACAGAGAAATTATTGATAATATGTGGACAAATATGAATGTTTGAAATGATGCAACAGCAGCCTGTAGATATCTATGGATGTAATACTGTGTTTGGACCTAAAATTTCACTGGATTTAGAACATCTGGACCTTTGTCAGTGTGAAAAATGAAATGGGAGCTGTGTAAGGTCTGATTCTGTCTGAATAATATGGGTCTGTGGATTATGATGGTGATTATAGGTGAGTAATTACTATTTCATTGTTTGTTGTTTGTCTGACAGAAGTGTTTATAGAGTCTGTTGTGGTGGTTGTATCTTGAAATGGTCAGCATCAATGAACTGACCAGAAAGACAGCAATAGCTCCCCCAATGGCTTGTCCTGCAATGACATCACTCCAGTGGTTTCGGTACTCGGCCACTCTGTTGATGCCTGTTAGCACAGCCAAACTGACCAATGAGAGGCTGAGGAAGGGTCCAGTCAGACGGCCTCCTCTGGAACCGACACAGGACATGATGTACATCTGAAAAGGATGGTTATTTTACTTCTGTGACACTATTCAGAACCAGTGTTAAATGGTGAGATACAATAAGATTTACACTGAGCACTGAAGCAACCTGGTCTCACTCCAAAGTCACTGAATACCAGCACTTGGTCAGAGACTTCTGCTGTCAGACACCAACGAAAAAAGCCATCCTTTCATGTCGGCATGATACGTGGCCAGTCACCATTATTGTTAAATGGTGTCAGGGGGAATCGTGGTTGAGGTCAGAGTAGGGCGGGAGGGTTGGTGGATGTGTCCAACAACCACCGACGTTTGCTTTCCATAAGAATGTAAAGTCAAACCCTGTTCTGTTTTTCTAAACCCAACCACATGTGTGTGTTGGCTAAACATAACCATGTGCTTTTGTTTTTGATGGAAAAATTGTCAATTTTTGGTGTTGTACTGACATAGTGCATTTACTTTTTGAAAGAGACTGTTTGCAAACTGTACATTTACTGTAAAAATGGAAGTGTATTTTGAAAACAGACAATGCATTAAACAGGCTGAAGTTGACACAGTGCCCCAGAACATCAACAACCAACGCACCAAGGGTACCTTGCACATCATATGTCGACATGGAAAGTCCATGACCAAACATCGATACGTGACGAGGTTGGAGTGAGAATGTGTTGGGTAAAGATAAACTGCATGGTGATCTTTTATGCTTGTCTGTCTTTCTGCAAATCTCCAGCAGCTGTTATATTAAACAGAGCTACTCACTGCCAGGTAAACAGCCGTATACAGACTCAGTGAAGCCTCTTTGGAGGGGAAAGTCTTTCTGGCTCTCATGATGTCATCAGGATCACCAGTACAAGCATCTGATTGGCTGACAAACAGCACTGTATCCAGACAGCCAAGGGCTGTGTAATTGGGCTGGCAAACAGACAGGAAGTGAGGGGCCAGACATCCTGTGACCAGCTGACCTGCGTTGACAAAGATGTCTGTCGTAAACAGACCAAAGACATACACACCTAAAGAGAAACACACAGAGATGAGATGATTTACAATTCAACACATTTAAAAGCACAGTGGTGGAGGAAGAATTTAAATCCTTCAGTAAAAGTAATACACCTACATTACTTAAAGGTACAATGTGTACCATATGGGCAGAATTTAAGTTTAAAGCTTTCCAAAAATCGCCTACCATGATTAACAAAATGTGAAGAAGTAACAGTCAAACTGTCAAAGATGTCTACGTATTGAGATATACTGAAACAAGCATGCTAGCTAGCCCTGACCCCTGATTTTTTAAATACCCATTGATTTGATGCTATGCCCACACAACATTTCTTTTAGACCAGATCAAACATTGGCTATTAGCAAAACATATTTTAAGTGCAACTAATAACAACACAAAGTGCACCAAAAAATATTCCAGATACAAAAAATCGAAAAAAAAAAAAAAAAAAAAAATTGCCCCCTCTGTGTTTGGAGAGAGTTGCTGCCTCAAGCGAAGGAATTCAAGTATCTTGGGGTCTTGTTCATGAGTGAAGGTAAAAGGGAACGTGAGATGGATCAGTGGTTTGGTGCAGCGTTTGCAGTAATGCGGGCACTGCGCCGGATCAGCATGGTGAAGAGGGAGCTGAGCCGGAAGTTGAAGCTTTCAATTTACTGGTCCATCTACGTCACAGCCCTCACTTACAGGCATGAGCTTTGGTTAGTGACTAAAAGAATGAGATCACAGATACAAGCAGCCAAAATGAGTTTTCTCCAAGGGGTAGCTGGGCTCAGCCTTAGAGACAGGGTGAGGAGCTCAGACATCCAGCGGGAGCTCGGAGTAGAGCCGCTGCTCCTTCGTGTCGAAAGGGGCCAGTTGAGGTGGTTCGGACATCTGATTAGGATAAGTCCTGGGTGCCTCCTGTAAGAGGTGTTCCATTCATGTCCAATTGGTGGGAGGCCCTGGGGCAGACCCAGATCACACTGGAGGAATTATACACCTCATCTGGCCTGAGGATGCCCCGGGATCCTCCAGGAGGAGCTGAAAGTCCTACCTGTGGAAAAGGATGTCTGGGTTGCTTTGTTTGGCCTGCTGCCCCCAAGACCCAGCCCCAGATATATGAATGAAAATAAAGGAATGACTGAATGAATGAATGACTGAATGAATGAATGAATGAATGAAAATTCGATATATGGTTTTGTGCCTGTTTGTTTACTATAATGATATTGCTAAAACTGAGTGAAGAAAGCTGTAACGTAAGCTACACATATATTATAAGACCAGTGTTAGTTTGACTGGCTCTCAGAGTTTCAGAAGTTTGGTTGGATTTAACATGCTCTTGCCATGCTTTTTTTCTTTTTTAAAAACTAATGACTGTTAATGTAGATTGAATGGACCTAGTAGTGGGCTGGTGAAATGCTGCCCCCCATTTCTTAAGAGCTTGTGGCCAGGCACTATACATTGCACCTTTAAGGGAAAGTACATAAATATCATTAGCAAATATACTTAAACCAAAATACCACATAGTACACATTGTACAGAACAAACAACCCCCCCCCCCCCCCCCCCCCCGAATTGCCTTCATCAGTGAGAGCTGGCCAAAACCAGATGAAGCATACTGGCAGGATGACTACCACCACTGAATGATACTGATTGATGATTAAAAATCCTATTCAGTATGAAGCAGGCTTGATTAAACCACAAAATCTACAAAATTATGAATAACACATAACAGCTAAATGTCAGTATAGGTCTGAGTTATTTCTAGTGCTTATATGCAATTAGATTACCAAGGAAACGGGAGGTCCTGCGCACCATGGGGTTCACGTAGCAACAGTCACCCATGACAACAACCTTCTCCTGGTCGTATAGGTTGTTTGAGTTGTAGTGAAGGAGGAAGATAACGAGCTCTATGCCTGAAATCTGCCAAACAGAAGAAAAGGGGCATTACTATTGGATCCAAATACTTGGATTGTGGAACTGTTGGAAAAAAGTTACCAGTGATGATATCTGTCACATATACCACATGCTCATTATCAGTCTCATCAGTGTCAAAAATCATTTAAAACAGCCTCCATATCATATTACCTTACCCCTGAAAATCACTACCTATACACAGGAGATCTACAGGTTTGCAATTCAGACGTGCAGTAAACACACAGTGATGTATGTGTGAGGGCTGGCACCTAGGTTAGGGGCGTCACCCTTTGTAGGCAGGGCCAGGGAGAGCTCTCTTAAGGACAGGTGCAAGCAATCAGTGCCTCTTTGCTCTTTGTCTGAGGCCTGGTAGATGTGTGGTGGGGCTGCTTTGTTTGTGCAGAATAGTGGTGTAGCTGTTTCCTCTCTCGACCCAGTTTGATGCATGCTTTGTAGCCCATGCTGAAGAGGACACAGGCAGCCTTCATCTTTCTCCTGTCGAGTCACTGTGTAGAACCAGTCAGCTCCATCAGCGTCAGTGTCTCACATTGCCCCAGAGTGAGAAGATTTAGGGCCAGGCTGCTGCTTTCCCTGGACCGATGTCCCATGAGGTCCAGCAGAAGTGACTACATCCTGTAGTTTTTATTGTTGTGGACTTTAACTTAACTCGTCACAAGCTGCTCAGTGTCACACGTCCTTGCTTTAATCGCTGATTTTTATTGTTCTGTGTACATTGATTCTTGTAACACTGTGAACCAGAGCCAACTGAGCATTAATTTTATATATTCTTTTCTTTGTTTGTCAGGCAGTGGGAGGATCTGCGGGGAGTTTTCGTGGGGTACACACCATTCCTTGCATGCAGTGTGGTAGGTCTGAAGTGTGGTGAGCACCAAAAATAGTTTGCAGCTTTGCCTCATTTTTTGCAGTGTCAGTTGCTGTGCTTTGTAGTGCCTTGCAGCGATCACAGTGTGCACGTGGTGGTTGATATTGGGTTCTGCGATAGTATCTCCCCGCGGTGAGTACCCTGTCTGATTACTTTCTCCTTAGTAGGTAGTGTATCTTACACTCCTGTCTGTCCTTATTCTTATTGTAATCAGTTGGTTCCACTATTTTACAATGTTAAATACTGATACATTGTGTAGCATTAAAGGTACATGTCTTAAACCTATCATTGTCTTCTTCTTTTCTTCAGGTCCATTACCGCCCCCCAGCATTGCACCTTTTTTTATAATAAATGATTCTTGACTTGAATGCACATCTCTGGCTCTCTTTGTACTTGTGAAATAAATTGTTGTGGGTTTAAACAGAGACCCTTACATTGGGGTCGGTCACATATGTGCTCATTATTCAGTGAGAAGCAGACAGGTAGAGACATGCATATGTGTACACATATGAGACACAGATCAAGGAGAATTCAAATACTGGAATCAGCTGTTAAATATTTATTATTATCATTCTGGAGGATCCTGAGGCGTTCCCAGGCCAGACGAGATATATAACTCCAGCATGTTCTGGGTCTGCCCTGGGACCTCCCACCAGTTGGACGTGCCAGGAACACCTCTAGGGACACACTACAAGATTTTCACAGTCTTTGCAGATTTTGAAAAGACTTGGAGCACACACTACACGACTGAATTCAGCAGATTCTTTTAAAGACTGGGGACCCCACATTTAAGGACTGCAGCAGATGAGGGATCCCACACTACACGACTTGTCAAACCAACAGAGGCCAACTAAACGCACCAAACTGTTGCGAAAACTCGCGAGACAGTCTGTCGCAACTGTCCATACTCCAGTCCAGTAGGTGGCAGTTGAAGTAGAAGAAGAAGAAGGAGAAGAAGCAGTAGTAGTTTGTGACAGAAGTGACAGCTGGGGACAGATAGATAAAGATAAGCAAAAGGAATGATAGACAGCTCGCTGCCACAGCTCTGTTTTGCGCAGCCATCTGCAGTGACAGTGGCAAGACAAGAAAAAAAAAACGTATGTGGATCAAGTCGTGGAGGTGTCAATGTTGGCAGTGTGGACTTTACATACTGCAGAGGGAGTTGGAGGTGGGTGAATCCAGTACCTGTAGGAAAAGTTAGTATACAGCTAGGGCCAACAGATATGATCTACAATAACGTTAATGAAACTAGGGTGACCAACCGTCTTCTTTTCCCCAGACATGTCTACATTTCGCGGCCTGTCCGGGGCTTTATAAATTCGTGATAATGTCCGTTATTCATTGTTTTAACGGGACCAAGCATGTACTTTGTACAGTAGTACAAATGTACTGTAGTACTTCGTTGCATGTGACTTAATCCCCGAGATGAGCGGCTCTGCTACGCTCACAAACTAGCAAACAGAGCAACAGAGTAGCAAACGTTAGAGGAGCATTGCCTGTGTCCCAGCTCCTCTTTTTCATTGGCTGTTGGCGACATGTGTTTGCAGTTGGGTCTGTCACCAGCACACACTACACAACTGCGTCCAGAGTCGGCTCAAAAAATTCAAACATGTTTGAATTTCGGCGACTGAAGTAGGGGGGAGTCTATTCACCTCACACACTTGCTGATTCCAGTCTGTACCACATCACACCCTAACAGATTCTGCACTGACTTGTTATGACGACTGTCCCCAACTAGAGCTGACTGGCGCAGACTAGCCCCAACTGCAAATCGTGGGCGGAATCTGGCCAAAAATCTTGTAGTGTGTCCCCAACTTAATAGGAGGTACCCAGGGCACATCCTGATGAGATGCCCAAACCCACTTAAACTTTTGATGAAAAGGAGCAGCGGCTCTACTCCGAGTTCTCTTTGGATGTCTGAGCTCCACAACTTATCTCTAAGGCTGAGCCCAGACACCCCACAGAGGAAACTCATTTCGGCCGCTTGGACCTCATAATTTCAGTCACTAACCACATCTCATAACCATAGGTGAGGGTTGGGATGTAGATGGATCAGTAAATCAAAAGTTTTGCCTTCTGGCTCAGCTTTCTCTTCACCACGACAGTCCGGCCAAACCGCGAGTCCATCTCATGCTCCATTCTACCCTCACTTGTGTACAAGACCTCAAGATACGTGAACTCCTTTGCTTTGGGCCGCAACTCTCTCCCAACCCAGAAGATGCAATCCATCATTTACTGGCAGAGAACCATGGCCTAAGACTTCGAGGTGCTGACTCTTTTACATATATATATAATAAATAAATATAATAATAATAAAACATATATATAATAAAACAAATAATAAGAATATGGTTGTCGCAAAATAGCCTGAAATATCATGATATTATTTTAGGGCCATATCGCCCACTGCTTGTAAATACCCTACTGTGGATTTTGGAGCTTTTCTGTGTCTTAAAAAAAAGGTGGATGCTAACAAGTGAGACTACAGAATGTCATCACATAACTTTACAGCCTTACTGTGGTGGAGAAGTTGAAGTCATGTGACCATGGTAAGTTTGTTTATACCCTAACTCTAGCTTTTTACCGCTGGTGATCAAATTTAGGCTTCAAAAATCATAGAGGTGCTTTACAATTGTGAAGATTATCTTGCTGAACAAAACTTGAGTATTAAAAAATATTTATTTGTCATAGAGCTTATTTTCTGCAATAATCCAGAATCCAATGGAAAAATCTCTTGATGAGGGAACCAGGGCATAGCTAACTTACGTGTCTGCCTACAAATAAACATCATCTCTGATGCACTCTATAATGCAGACATCCGGCGTGGTGACAAAATAAAGTCAAATGTTGTCACAATGCCTCAGTTGTTATTATTGCCCATTGTAGCTTTCGGTTCCTACAGCCAAATTCCCACATTCCAAATCTCCCTCACTGCCATTCTCTACCTATTCACCAGATACCCTTAGATTTACCCACCATTCCCATCACCTGATTTTCCCCACCTACCTTCTCACCTTTTCACCATTACCCCCATTAGCACCAGAATCCTTTTTCCCTGTCAGTCACGGTAACAAAATGCTGTAAGAAAACAGCCAAATTCTGAAAGTAACACACTGTTTTCCATTAAAACAGTACAATACTGTAGAAAACAATGCATTCTGAGCAATATTATAGGCGGCTTGCTGTTTTCCATAAAATACTGGAATATACTGTAAATAACATTGCATTCTGGGAGTGATGTAGAATTCACAGCAAAGGGACCACACAAACACAGAGCATTACTGTATTTCTACAGGAGACAGGCAGAACCGTCATGAAGTATTACCCATCTGAATCCTGCACAGATTGAGCAAATCACATGGTAAGTTGAACTACGTTTTATCTGTCTAGTAATGTTTGCTTATTAAACTATCCAGTGCGGACTGGCTATCTGGACTTTTCTAGAGAATCAGAGAGTGGCCGGTGGTCCAGATGACTGGCTGAACTTTTATAAGATTTTGAGAAATCGCAATTTGAAATGTTGCAATTAGCTAATGCTAAGGCTGCAACATGAAAACACATATGCAGTGCATCTGAGGGCAAACTCATGCCCTCCACCCTCTCTCACAGGGTAAGAGAGTGATACATGTTAGAGCTAACAGCAGCATTCAGTCACAGAGCAGGAGCAGCAAGTACCAGAGAGTAATGTGAAATGCAAAGCTGAAATGGCAACAAACACTAAATACAGTTATCTAAAAGCTGATTAGTGCAGTTAATCAATGTCTCCCCCAGCAGCAGCTGCAGTTAACATTAGCACGCCTGCACTGACTGCAGACTGTAGAGATGGTTTGAGAGAGGAGAGAGGTGGATTTTCTGGATGCAAAGAAGTAACAACGAGTTGAAAAATGTGTGTATTATGCCACGGCAACAGATTTTTTTGTCAAAATAGACCGCTGTATTGTCTGTAGTGTGATCTTTGACTTAACACAATTAAATCACAAATCAAATCATGATATCAGTTATGGGGTGCCGTTTGTAAAGTTGGTCATGCTGAAAATAACAGCAACATTTTGTCACATTTAGCTAAAAATCATGTTTTAAAAAGTGGTGTGAATTTTTGAAAGTAACTTTTTAGCACATTTAACACAATATTTGTTAACTATGAAAATGTATTAAATAATTAAATCTAAATCTAATTGGTTAATCTAAAAGTTAAATCTAAATCTAAAAGTTAAATCTAAATTTAAATGTTAAATCTAAATGTTACGCCTAAATGTTAAATCTAAATCTAAATATTAAATCTAAATGTTTAATCTAAATGTTAAATCTAAATCTAAAAGTTAAATCTAAATCTAAATGTTAAATCTAAATGTTACACCTAAATGTTAAATCTAAATCTAAATATTACATCTAAATGTGTAGTCTAAATGTTAAATCTAAATCTAAAGGTTAAATCGAAATCTAAATGTTACGCCTAAATGTTAAATCTAAATCTAAATCTAAATGTTAAATGTAAATGTTTCGGATGAAACTAAATATTTAACTAATATGCAAATTCAAGATGCCGGCAACTGGAAGTACCAAAATAAAAGCTCGAGGAGGTCAAAGTCTGTTTATAGTGTCAAATAACGAATAAACAGCGATCTTTTCTGGAGAAATTGACTCTTGGACATAGATTACAGTGATAATAACTACCCGAAATAACAAATCCATTTGGAGAAACTATATTTTACGAGTACCTTAAGTTTTTAGTGTCACTTTTTTTGCGGGACTTATAACCTGAGAGGTGTACTACGAAGGAAGCTCACCAAGCCAGGCTTTGTGTTCATGTTCTGGCTTAACAAAACCTAAAGCCCCTAAACAGAGTTAAACGGTATCATGAAGGTGATTATCAACTTGGTTTGTCAAGTCCGGCTCTCTGCTTTGTGCTCGTGCGCGTTCACATAAAAAGAGGTGTTTGGCGTCATATGATTCTACTTCCGCACATGGTCGCTGATTTCAGCCAAGAGGAGCAGGTTGTTTTAATGGAGAGAGTATGAGCGATATAAAAAAGCGTGATCACAGCCAAAAGCAACACTGTTGCTGCAAATATGATAATTAATAATAAGTAAAGAGAGGAGGCTGATTTTAATTTCTGACAGCTGAACATTGCAGTACTTTTAAATACGAAGTTTTATCCATTTAAACAAAATAAACTAGAGCAACAACTGTCATTTTTAAATTGTGTTTTATATTGTTTTCATATATTTTACTGATCGCAATTATAGAATGCGAGTGTGTTTTATTGAAAGTGAGACTGGGTGTGTGTTAGAAAGCCCACACTGTTAATGTGTTGTTGACTTGTTTGTTGAATTGGGTTTCGTTCACTGATAGTTTGTTTCTCTGTCGGTTGTCATGTGTCCAACGCTGTTGAACCCATCATAGTTGTTCTGACGCTATTTGAATGCACCACACCCATGTGTGAAATGTGGTGCCCTTAAGTTTAGTTTCTCTCCTGAAACAACGGTGGCTAGATGGTAATTTTCCTTCGCCTCTACCGTCACTCACCTGCACCCTACTGGTTTATTGCTGTGTGTAAATGCCAGAAGGTGAGTCTTATGACTTTATATTGTAGAAGTTTCATGCTAACCGCGTGTTCATGTTTATTTGTTTAGCTGTACATATAAGCTACTGTTACTTAGGCCGGTGCGTGGTCAAAGCTAACAAGCTAATTCGTGTGGTCTGTATGCCTCGTGTGAGGTGGTTTGTTTAAGTTGTATGGTCCATGTGGTATATTTGAGTGGTGAATGCAGCCCTTTGTTGCATTGGTTGTCTTGCTGTGTTGCGCATTGTGTATGGTGTTTGTTATACTTACTGTCATTTGTGTTGTTGTTGCAGACCACAGTCAAATAAATCAGCCATAAAGGACATCTGTATCCGTGCTCTTTCATGGGAACACCACTCTCCTACTACGCCTTGCCACTCTAAACCGGCTAAATTCCCGGAGAAGCCCTCTCTCCTTTTTATGGTCCTTTGAGCCGGATTAGAGTATTAACCAAGGTATGGAACCCACAGATGTCCAGCCTGAACCTGAAACCCAACGTGCTTCGCAGAGAGAGTGACACCCCCCAGCCCTACCTGAGTGACTATGTGGTTGCAACTCTCCCTTCTGAAGGACAAACCCACACCACACAACGAGCATCTCAAAGGAGCTCCAACTCCAGATCCATACGGTCATCTCGCTCATCCATGAGCAGGTTCCCCTCTAATGTTTTTTCCGAGCTGGAAACTGCTCAGCTCAAAGAGCGAGTGAAGCAGACGGAGCTTGACGAGTTACAGCAGCAAATAGAGGAGGACCAACAAGTAGAATATGAACTTCAGCGACTTCAAACTCAAGCCAAAGAGGCCCAACAGTTACAAGAGGAAGCCATTAAAACACAAGAGTCACTAACCAGACGGCTGGAGAAGCGACAACAGCTAAAGAAGAGAGTGAATGAGCTCGAGATAGCTAAGATGGTTACCTCTCTCCTTAAAGAGAAGGCACAGGAACCTGATGGCGCCAGATCTTCAAAATGTCCATCAGATTATGGTGAGGCAAGCCACCCTGTACCACCGCCTCCAGCAACTGCAGCTACACCTCCAGCGCCTGTGGTTCAATCTCCAGCCACTGTGGCCCCACCTCCAGCAACCGCGGCCCCGCCTCCAGTACTCTGAGCAGCTCCGCCTCCAGTACTCAGCACGGTGTCACCCCCAGCTCCTGTAGCTCTGCCTCCAGCCCTACACGTGGCTCCGCCATCTGTGCAGTATCCTTCTCTTCCTCCACTACTACATCCTGCTGTTCCTCCTGCAACCCTGTCTTCTAGTTCAGCGCCTGTGAACTACTGCCCGGCCCCTACTTCATATCCAGATTATCCATTTCAGCGTCACCCATCCAGTTCAGCCTTCACCTACCCTGTCCAGGCAGCATCATGCTTCACTCCAGCTTTGCCTCAATCAGGTCCACATCAACCGCAGGCAGCTGATGCGTTCCCACTCATTGCCTCATCCTATGGCATTCCCAAACCTATGATTCCCTTCTTCGAGAGTAAAGAAAGTGACTTTGCTTTATTGAAGATGGCGCTTGACAACCTGTTGAACAGCCATCTGCAGCTGAACGAGCAGTACAAATATCAAGTGCTCCTTGGACACCTTAAGTTACAGAGTGCGCTCCAGCTAGCCAAGGCCTACATGCACGATACAAGGCCGTACACAATGGCCATGCAGGCTCTGCAGGACAAGTACGGTCAACTCCGTCAGCTCATCCAAAGTGAACTGGGTGCCATCCTGAACGCTCCAGTCCTCAAGTTTGGAGACTCTGAAGCATTTGATGCATTTGCCTTGTCCATCCAGTTGCTAGTGGGCATGCTTAGGACCCTGGAGGGACAGAACGGCTACGAACTAAGATGTGGATCACATGTTGACCGACTACTGAGCAAGATTCCGCCAAGCTATCGTGATGGGTTTGTGGAATACTGCCTGAACCAAGGTATCCTTCGGACAGGTACCGACCAAACTTACACTTTACCTGATCTGAGTTCCTGGCTACAGATGAAATCCCAAGCCAAGCACATAGCAGGTAGAGCAGCTTCACTCTATACCCATGAAGCACCCAAGCCACCTAAGAAGGACAAGCATCCCTTCAACAAACCGAAGGAGAAGCCGACAGCATCCCTCCTCACTGCCAGTGACGACCACGGCTCCAAAGGACGGTCTGCACAACCGAAGTCCTCATCCAAACCCAAACCATACTGTCCCCACTGCAACAATAAAGAGCATTTCCTGAATGCCTGTACAGAGTTCAAGAGACTGAACACAAACCAGATCGTGAGGTGGTTAATGGACGGACAGCGGTGTTGGAAGTGCGGACGATCTCACAAGCCCGAGGTTTGCACCCTCAAGAGACCTTGCAATACCTGCAAAGAGCAACATCTGACAGCACTGCATGATGCAGTCCAGCAAACCCAGAAGAGTGTGCTCATGGTAACCGCTCCTACCGCGAAGGTGTACCTGGATAGACCAAACAGATCCCCCAAGGTGATGCTGAAGATTGTGAAAGTTTTACTTCATAATCAAGACAGAGTACTGGAGACCTATGGAGTACTAGATGATGGCTCGGAGCGAAGCATCATCTTGCCACACGCTGTGCAACACCTGAACCTCCTCGCACAGCCTGAAACACTCACCCTTCAAACTGTTCACCAAGATGTAGTGCAGCTTCACGGTGCTTCAGTCGCCTTTTTCGTGTCTTCCCTGCCCAAACCTGAAGAGAAGTATCACATACGTCAGGCATTCACCGCTGACAACCTGGGACTCTCAGAACATTCCTATCCTGTGAGAACTCTCCAACGGAGATATAAGCACCTCCGCAACCTACCTTTGCCTCTTGTAGACCACGCTCAACCCCTGCTGCTCATCGGGTCCGACATGCCCCATCTTCTGACACCCATACAGCCGGTGCAGCTGGGCCCACTAGGGGGACCTGTCGCAGTCCACACCAAGCTCGGTTGGTCACTTCAAGGTCCCACCAGTATTGACCACGGTCCTGCATCCGAGCAGCAGTGCATGTTCACAGCAACAGTCTCACCTACCTGTGAACTCTTCAAGAATGTTGAGCGTCTTTTGCAGATTGATATACTGCCGTACACAAGCGAGAGGCAGGTGACCCGATCGAAACCAGATCAGCAAGCCTTAAACCTGCTCCAGACATCCACCGTCAGGGTCACAGTTGACGGGGTCCAAAGATAGGCCACACCGCTGCTTCGCCGAGCCAACTCCACCACTCTTCAAGCTCCTATGGAAGCATTGTTGCCAAGTCTTCGTAGCACTGAGAGGAGACTCACCAAAGACCCACAACGCGCCGAGGCATATTGCCAGGAGATCCAGAAATTAGAGAAGATGGGCTATGTAGCAGTGGTGTCACCCGCGGTAGCTACATCAACCCCAGAATCCTGGTTTATACCTCACCATATGGTGCGGCACAACGACAAGGACAGGATTGTCTTTAACTGCTCCTTCCAGTACGAAGGGAAGTCCCTCAACGACCTTCTCCTCCCTGGACCTGCCCTAGGTCCGTCGTTGCTAGGAGTCCTCATTCGGTTTCGGCAGTACCCAGTCGCAGTGAGCGGTGACATCAAAGGTATGTTCCACCAGATACACCTTCTGCCAGTTGACAAACCAGTTCTGTGCTTCATCTGGCGGGATATGAAAAGGACCGAAGCACCAAAGATCTACGAATGGCAAGTCCTGCCATTTGGCACTACGTGCAGCCCTTGCTGCGCCATCTATGCCCTGCAGTGGCATGTCCAGGACACAAGTGAGTTCAACAGTGATCTCATTGATTGTGTTGAGCAGTCATTCTATGTGGATAACTGCCTTCACAGCACCCATTCAGAGGAGGAAGCGAAGGACCTTGTCGAAGGTCTGCGACAGCTGCTCCACACCGGGGGCTTTGAGATATGCCAGTGGGCCAGCAACGTCCCAGCTGCCATTGAAGATCTTCCACCGGATGCCAGATCCAAGAGCAGTGAGCTGTGGCTTTCTAAATCCAGTATGGACCTTCAGGAGCCAACCCTTGGGTTACGTTGGGATTGCCTCCACGACTCCCTGAAGTACAAACATAGACCAGTGGAGAGAACTGTAGCCACATTGAGGAACGTCTATAAAGTACTCTCCTGTCAATATGATCCACTAGGCTATATTGTACCGTTTACCACAAGAGCCAAGATTCTTGTCCAGGATCTCTGGAAGGAGCAAATCGGCTGGGATGACCCAATCCAGCCACAGAGCCTGCGAGACAGATGGTTCGCCTGGGAACAGGAGATTCTCGACCTGATCCAGATGGAAATCCCCAGATGTTATGCACCAGTGTCCGCAGACTCACCAACCTCAAGTAGAGATCTTCACATCTTCTGCGACGCCTCTGAGAGAGCGTACGGGTCTGTTGCTTACTTACGGACAGATGATGCCCAGAAAGAAGTCCATATCTCCTTTGTCCTGGCCAGATCCCGTGTGGCGCCTAAGAAGCATCTCTCCATGCCTCAGTTGGAGCTGAGTGCCGCTCTCACCGGTGCTCAACTAGCCAGTGTCCTTCAAGCTGAGCTCACCTTACCCCTCTGGTTGGACTCTACTACCGTTCTTCACTGGATCAGGTCAGAATCTTGCCACTATAAAGTTTTCGTTGGTACACGTGTGGCCGAGATCCAGAGCCTTACTGACGTGAATAACTGGAGGTATGTGGATAGCGTGAACAACCCCGCTGATGATATCACGCGGGGCAAGACCTTGAAGGAGCTGTCCCGACCTCACTGTTGACACCAAGGCCCTGACTTTCTGCATCACACCGAGGACCACTGGCCGACCAGCCCATCAGTTTATCCAGAGCCAGAGGATAGCGAACTAAGGAAATCCTCCTTTTGTGGACAGGTGACTGTCGATTCCTGTCCTCAACTCCCTGATGTCAGCATGTTCTCCACATGGAAAGACCTCGTGCAGGCAACTGCGCGGTCCCTACACGGGGTGGCCGATCCAAACCCTAACTCGCCCAGCAAAGCTGCGGACTACATCAAAGCTGAGAATCTCTTCTTAAAACAGGCACAGTTGGAGTCATTCCCAGAAGAGGTCAAGGCGCTTATCTCTGAACGACCCTTACCAACCTCCAGTTGTTTGGGCTCCCTATCTCCAGAGTACGACAGGGACACAGGCCTCCTCAGAGTTGGGGGGAGGTTACGAAGAGCGGAGCAGCTAGAGCCAGACACCATCCACCCGGTCTTGCTAGATCCAAAGCATCCTCTGACCAACCTTATCATTCAGGACTTTAATGAGACCCTCCTGCATCCTGGACCCAAAAGAGTCCTGGCGGAGCTGCGTCGTCGGTTTTGGATCCTGCGGGGGAGGGAAGCAGTCAAGAGGTATCAGAGTCACTGCATGCAGTGCCAGGCATGGCACGCCAATCCTTCTGTCCCTAAGATGGCGGATTTGCCACCTTGACGCTACGCCTCTATAAGCCACCCTTTTATTCGACTGGAGTGGATTGTTTTGGCCCCTTCACAGTGAAGATTGGACGTTGAACAGAGAAACGTTGGGGCATTGTCTTTAAGTGCATGACAACCCGTTGTGTACATTTAGACCTCCTGGAGAGCCTCGATGCTGACGCTTTTCTGATGTCTCTACGGCGTTTCATCGCCAGAAGAGGCAAACCCTTTGAGCTCCTCTCTGATAACGGAACAAACTTCGTTGGTGGGGCCCCAGAGCTACGTGAGGCCTTTGAGGCCATGGCTCCTCACTTGAAGAAACGGTTGACAGAACAGCAGATTGAGTTCTGTTTTAATCCCCCCAGTGCTCCTCAGTTTGGTGGAGCGTGGGAGAGAGAAGTGAGGTCCGTGAAGACTGCTCTCAAGGTCGTACTTAAGGAGCAGTCCGTGCCTGAGACAGTACTCCGCACAGTTGTTGTGGAAGTGGAGGGCATCCTGAATGCTAAGCCCCTTGGCTACGTCTCATCAGACATCGATGATCTGGATCCCATCACACCTAGCATCCTACTGATGGGACGCTATGATGCATCTCTTCCTCAGGCCGTTTATGACCCCAGTAACACCCTTGGGAGTTCTCATCGACCACTTTTGGTCCAGATTCATTGGTCACTACCTGCTTAGCCTACAGGAGAGACAGAAGTGGCAGAAAGATGGGAAACACCTCGAACCGGACCAAGTGGTGCTCATTGTGGATCCTCAGCTCCCACAAGCTTTATGGCAGGTTGGGAAAGTGACAGCTACTTACCCTGGAGCTGATGGACGCATCCGGACTGCTGCCATCGAGAGGATCGGACATACATTCGACCAGTAGCTAGTCTGGTCCAGCTCCCTAAGCCCACACTGTTAATGTGTTGTTGACTTGTTTGTTGAATTGGGTTTCGTTCACTGATAGTTTGTTTCTCTGTCGGTTGGCATGTGTCCCATGCTGTTGAACGCATCATAGTTGTTCTGACGCTATTTGAATGCACCACACCCATGTGTGAAATGCGGTGCCCATAAGTTTAGTTTCTCTCCTGAAACAACGGTGGCTAGATGGTAATTTTCCTTCGCCTCTACCGTCACTCACCTGCATCCTACTGGTTTATTGCTGTGTGTAAATGCCAGAAGGTGGGTCTAATGACTTTGTATTGTAGAAATTGGATGCTAACCGCGTGTTCATGTGTATTTGTTTAGCTGTACATATAAGCTACTGTTACTTAGGCCGGTGCGTGGTCAAAGCTAACAAGCTAATTCATGCGGTCTGTATGCCTCGTGTGAGGTGGTTTGTTTAAGTTGTATGGTCCATGTGGTATATTTGAGTGGTGAATGCAGCCCTTTGTTGCGTTAGTTGTCTTGCTGTGTTGCGCATTGTGTATGGTGTTTGTTGTACTTACTGTCATTTGTGTTGTTGTTGCAGACCACAGTCAAATAAATCAGCCATAAAGGACATCTGTATCCGTGCTCTTTCATGGGAACACCACTCTCCTACTACGCCTTGCCACTCTAAATCGGCTAAATTCCCGGAGAAGCCCTCTCTTCTTTTTAGTGTGCGTATGAATATACAGTGAACTTTTTAGGTGCTGTACAAGTAAATCTCATATTCTATTGTCTCTGTATAATGACAACAAAGACCTTTTTAACTGTGAAAATAGCATAGACCTATTCAAGATTTGTGTTTGGGCAACACTGCCATATAACAGTTGAAACACTGAAATTAATTTATTCATGGCCACCTCAAAGTGAAATGATTAACTTCACTGATTACCTATCTGATTATCTGTAATGCTGCGAGCGCACAACTTGTTTCAGTGTCCTCCTGACGCTCGGCTCAACAGTGAGTGGCGTATTCCCTAAGCTGAACATCTGTAGGCGGAGACGCTCAGAGAGAAAGTAAACATCAGTGGATCAGTGCAATCTCTCCCTCCGTACAGATGCTAGGTTCTGATCCAGCTCCACTGGACTTTCAAAATAAAGGTTACGCCAGCTCCAAACGCGCTAAATTGTGAAACAGCGGCACTTTTATAGCTGATTTTAAGATTCAACTCTGATCGGGTCGGGACCAGGTTATGAGCTAAGCATAAGTTACCATGGTGATCTAGCCAGATTAAAAGAGAGCCACCTTCGTGACACTGAAAACCCTGGCTTTAGACTCAACATACCTCGCTAACCCATTAATCTCGCTTCGTAGTACACCCTTCTGTAGTGGCTACAGGTTATAAGTCCTGCAAAAAAGTGACACTAAAAACTCAAGGTATTCGTAAAATATAGTTTCTCCAAATGGATTTGTTATTTTGGTTAGTTATTATCACTGTAATCTATGTCCAAGAGTCAATTTCTCCAGAAAAGATCGCTGTTTATTCGTTATTTGACACTATAAACAGACTTTGACCTCCTCGAGCTTTTATTTTGGTACTTCCGGTTGCCGGCATCTTGAATTTGCATTTAGTTAAATATTTAGTTTCACCCAAAACATTTACATTTAACATTTAGATTTAGATTTAGATTTAACATTTAGGCGTAACATTTAGATTTAACATATAGATTTAGATTTAACTTTTAGATTTAGATTTAACATTTAGATTAAACATTTAGATTTAATATTTAGATTTAGATTTAACATTTAGGCGTAACATTTAGATTTAACATTTAGATTTAGATTTGACTTTTAGATTAAACATTTAGATTTAACATTTAGATTTAGATTTAATTATTTAATAAACTTTCAAAGTTAACAAATATTGTGTTAAATGTGCTAAAAGTGACTTTCAAAAATTCACACCACTTTTTAAAACATGATTTTAAGCTAAATGTGACAAAATGTAGCTGTTATTTTCAGCATGACCAACTTTACAAACGGCACCCCATAATCAGTCAGAAACATTGCAATTAATTTTTTTTCCCCAAATCACTCAGGCCTAATCTTGACTCATGCTATGTGTTGTGTGCTCTCAGGTTACTGTTTTCTACTGTACAGCCAGAGAGATGAAGCTTAGCAAAAGTTCAGTCAGGAAGACTATCTTTTTGCGCATAACCTCTAAGTTACAATCAATTTCCCGCTATCCTTACGCTCCACTACTTATCATCCTCCTCATCCAATCACAATCTGCCACCCTCTCTCTCTTAACCAATCAGTCATTAGCTGTCTAATTTAAAAGTGTTCTCCCTCTCTCTGCTGTCATTCAGCTGTCATTCAGCCGTGAAGTTTGTTCGTGTTGCTGTCTTACCTGTATGGCGTTTGCTCTGCTACTCTTTTCCTGCCTCCTCGCTGCCCGCCTAAGAATGTTGGATTACCACTCTGATCCTCTGTTAGAGGATTTAAATACAAGTGACGAGCTTTTACTGGAGGCAGCTCAGACTCCCATTGCGCAGCGCAGGAGCGTTTGCATCGCTCAATCGGAGTATGAGTAATTATTGTCTCAGTGGAGGCTCCAGTTGTCCCAGCTTCAGGAGCTGGCAAGCCTCGTTGCTGTCAGTGATTCTCCCGCCGCTTCTCCAGTCTCCGCAGAAGAAGCCGCAGTGCCTTCTGAGACCCAACGCGGCCGTAAACGGACCAGGACACTTGGCGCAGCTCGTTCAAAAAGGAGAGCGCCTTCATCATCAAGGCCTCTCTCCTGCCGCTGCCGCCGCCGCTGCTGCTCTCCCTGCTACTCCTCCTGCCGCCACCACCGCTGCCGCTGCTTTTGCTGCTCCATCCACGCTGCCTCATGATGTCCTGCTATCAAGCATGCAGTCACTGGTGAGATCAGTCCAAGTTATCGACTCTCATCTCCAGTCACTCGAAAATGCCTCAGCCTCAGTGCCTCACTCCAGCCTCTTCCCTCTACCTACTGTAAGCACCTCAGCGGCGCCTCATTCCCACACACTGGCATCCGCTGTCCCTGTGCCCCTGCTAGGTAGGCCATACATTCCCTCAGCAGCCAATATTTCAGCTGTCAGCTGAACATATTCAAAGCAGCAGTTACTGTCGCTTCTGGGTCACCTCAACTTCGCCATGTGTTATTCCACAAGGTCGCTCGTTTATTTCCAGGCTGCTCGATCTGGCCTCCTCCGTTTCAAACTGCATGACCAAATATCCATAGATGAAGGCTGCCGCTCTGATCTTAATTTCTGGTTGCTGTTGTTAGATCAGTGGAATGGCATTTCCTTCTTCTACGATGATGTCGTGCACTCCTGTGACTCCATTCAATTCTTCACGGATGCGGCTCCATCCGTGGGTTTTGGGGGGTTCTTTCAAGGTCAGTGGTTCGCCAGCCAGGAATTTCCCCTGCATCATTATTAGCCATGTCCTCTGCATCATATTAACCATCTCTCCTGCATCATATTAGCCATCTCCCCTGCATCATTTGGCTATTTCCCCCTGCATCATTGTTATCCTTCTTCCCCCGCATTCATGGGCATTTCTCTGCTTCACCATTTTGCTATCCTCACCTGCATTTTGGGGCTATTTCCTTTGCATCTTTGTTTGTATTTCTCTGCATCTCCGTAGCCAAGTCCGTTGCACAGTATGGCTGTTTCTCTAAAATTACATCACACTCTGACCCCATCAGCAGTGGCATTCTATCTACATCATAATGGGCTCTATTCATAGGTTCACATTTAATTATTCTCATTTATTATGCTATGAATGAAGTCTTTATAATTGCTTTTTTTTGCTCTTTCCTCTGCCGATTTAGTGCCGCTTAATCAGGTATGGTATACCTTTATTTTTGGGGGAAGTCTTCTTTACATGGGAAGCATCTAATCCATCCAGCTGCTTCCTAAGATGATCTACTTCCTGTGGGGTCTAAGCGCCAAAGACTATTTTCTGTGCACAATAAATTGATTTCATTTCATACCTGTCTTTCCCTTTTATTCTATTAGTCTATTCTAATTGAAATGAAGCTTAGCGAAAGTTCAGTCAGGAAGACTATCTTTTTACGCATGCCCTCTAAGTCACAATCAATTTCCCACTATCCTTATGCTCCACTACTCATCATCCTTCTCATCCAATCACAATCTGCCACCCTCTCCCTCTTAACCAATCAGTCATTAGCTGTCTAATTTAAAAGTGTTCTCCCTCTCTGCTGTCATTCAGCTGTCATTCCGCTGTGAAGTTTGTTCAGCCCACCTCCACCCCTGCACCACCTCAATCAGGATTCTGGCCATCTTCCATCAAACCTTCAACCAAAAGTGCCACTACACGAAGCATCATTCCTCCTCACCACCACCAGTGTCTAGGCTCTGGGGGAAGTCTTCTTTACATGGGAAGCATCTAATCCATCAAGGTGCTTCCTAAGATGATCTACTTCCCGTGGGGTCTAAGTGCTAAAGACTATTTTCTGTGCACAATAAATTTGATCTCATTTCATACCTGTCTTTATCTTTTATTCTATTAGTCTATCCTGATTGAAATATCTGAGGTGTGTCCTTTATCTTTAATTGAGTTTTCAACTTCAACTGTATACAGTCTGAATTTATGATCTGTTTTGTCATGACGTATATGAGTTGTTGTGTGCTTTCACATTAAACAGTTTGTATCAGTAAATGAAGTATTTCAGTTGGTGCTGCCTTTTTAAATAAATGTTGGGTTACAGAGGTTCTCGTATTTTCAAAGTCTGTTCTTTTCCATAGAATTTTTTATTGCTGTGTTTAAGTTAATTAAATCATGTTGCATATATCACAGTGAAATTGCTAATTCAGGTTAAAGTAAAGACGGAGCTTACTTCAGTGTGATTGGCCATCATGAAAACTGCCAGCAATATGCTCTATTTACAAAAATTACTACATGGTAATTACTACATGGTACTGTATTTGAGATTATGGTGTAATTCCATTGTTAATTGGGAAACATACAATATTGTGGCTACCCTGCCACAAGTATGCAAATAAATTTACAGAAAGCAAACTAGAAAAAACAGTAATTTACTTACAACCCTGCTGCCAGTAGTCTTATGTAATATCAAGAAAATACAGCAATGTACTGTAATTCAGTATATGGTATTATTAAAGTAACATACTGTAGAGTAGATAACAGTAGGATGACTAAAATTAACTGTGAAGTGTCAGCATCTTTTTGTTGTTCCTTATAAGGAGAGAATAAAGCACTGTACCCAGTGTCATTTTTTGAGCACTTTTTTTTTTTTTTTTAGCTTTTTTACTGCTGCTGCGCTTCTATTTGACAATCTCCTTTCAGAAAGGTGTTGGTGTCTTGTGTGTACTGTCTATCCCGAGCTGTGTATGTCAGTCACAGACTATCACAACAAAAACACTAAAGCCCATTTGTAGGGGCAGGCTTATGTCTACATATTGTTGACATGGAAACAAAACCCACATTGCAGCGCATATTTTTTTAAAAAAGCACTTTGCACTAGGACGTGCTCCCCAGCATCTTGCTGCCGCTCAAAACACTACGTGGTAACACGCTCTTACCTGAACCATAAACCAACCATAAACCATTCAGCTTTTTAGTTCTGTTTTGGTCTCCACCAACTCCTGGAAAAAAAAATCAGTTTCTTTAGCTACTAAATGCTCCACTATGTTCACCAGCCAGTCTCTAACTGTGTCTGTTGTTTGCTGCTGAGCAGGTAGTGTAAAGTGGTTTCTTGGAGCTTTTTCATTTGAAGCAATCTGAGGTTGCACACTCTAAAACCAAAACAATGAGCTGAGAGATGCATCAAAACATCATGTGTTGATTTTACTTTTGCATCATCTGCTGCATTCTGTGTATTTATATGGAGTATATTCTATTTACTTTTTGTTGCTCCAGCTGCAACCGGCCAGTTTTCCAACAAGAGATTATTTCATGTAAACTAAGCCTTATGTGGTCTCCAAATCTGTCATCACACCTCTATCTCTCTTTACACTGTCTTGTTAATTGGCAATTTTTTAGTATCCTGTTGAGATTGGCTACCATATTACCATCAAACTCAAATTAGTAGCCTGGGCTATTATTTGCTTAAATCACTTAAGTCAACAGGCCTATATTTGGGATAGGCATCTATATGGGACAGGCCTTTAAGTCCTCTCACACAAAACTGTTGCTCAGCAAAGATGGGAAAAACGATCAAATTGTTTATTTAAGCCAGTGTGAATATTACTTGTTTAAAAATTAGGCTTTGAATAACATATCAGTTCCAGATCTTTAATTTAATCTAGCTCTGATACACAGTGCATCAGAGAGAGAGAGAGGGACAGAGATAGATAGATAGATAGATAGAAAGAGAGAGAGAAAGCGTTATGACACTCTTTTCAACAACACTCGAGAATTACAGCCCCCGACATACAGAGCCAACACCACTTCATCCTGTGAAAACAATACTCACAACTTGGACTCGTTTTTATGAAAGACCCCTTTTCATTCTTTTCATCAATAGACCCTTATGGATTAAAGGAATATAAATATGACATATGATAAGTATGACAGCTTCAGAGAAAGGGAGTCAAATTTTTTTGTCATGCTAGTAAATCTGAATGAATTACAGTCTTCTCTGGTGCTGATAATTACAATAAAATGAGTCTGATGATTAAATTGTGGAGAATCTAACTGAGTTCACAACATGTGACATTAGCTCCAGTGGGTAGCCAACAACCTGGTTTTGCACATCCAAAGAACTTATATAAAATGAAGTGTTTGGCAACCAGAGCAGGCGTCTAACTGAGACAGGCCTTAATTTGTCAAAATGTGCAGCCACACCAGGCTAGTGAAAGGAACTGAGCGTTTTATTGAGACTAGGCTTTTGACCTTTCATGTATAGTGGTCACTACAGTGAACAGCTATGTAAAAGCCATTCTCTTGTATATTCATGGGTTTTGATGGTATAGTTGCATTTAAGTCACTACAGTGGACCCTAGTGCATTATACCATACACTGCCACCCACTGGCCAGGCATTGGCAGTGCAACTCAAAGCTCTCAAAATCAAGATGGCCAACAGAATGCAAGAAATGTTGTACCCCTCAAGAATATCTTGCCAATCCTTCTATAACAGGAGACCCTCGCAGGTAAATAAAATTTGGGAAAAAAATCAAGTAACATCTAAGGAGTGTTCGATTTTCCAAATATTGATTATATGTTGTGAGGAAATTGCAATTAGTCATCTGTCCCATAAACTGGGCCTCATGCATCATGGGCTATATTTCAGCTACAATTAATAGTATTACTGCAACTTTGTTTTTCTTGAAAATACATCCCCTGCAGTGACAATTTTTTGTTGTTGCTGTAAATCAATTGTTTTCTGTTATTAGAAGGTAAAGTACAGTTTTTGTAACAGAAACAATATTTTGACAATATTTTTGTCATTTTTGCAGACAATCAGAAAAATGATATAGTTCAACAGGAGGAGGTGGTGGGGGGGGGGCTAAGGAGTGAAGAGGTAGGAGTTGTGGGGGGGGGGCATTAGTACAGAAGTGAGGAGTAGAAGAGGAGTGGCAGACTTTTGCATGGCATTGAACAATATTAGAATCTCTTAAAAAAATGTGAACACACTAGTTTAACAGAATTAAAATATATTTTATGTACACACACATAAATACATATATATTTTTAGTTTAAAGCTTAAACGCATGCTATCTACCAAAGATGATATGTGAAAAAGAGGAATAAAAACACATAAGAAAAAAAAAATCTTGACTGAGGTCGTAATAATTCAAGCATGAATTTTTAAGGTAGCTTAAAGGGGCATTAGCAATCTACGAGTGCTGCTGGGAGATATAACCCATATTATTTCAGCACAGTCAAAAGACACATCAGGAAAATTAGAGGTAGTATATTTCAATTTATCTTTAATGAAAATGAACAGGAAGGAATGTGAATGTGAAAACCTGAAATATAAAAGCATGGCAATGTTTTTTTTTTTTCTCTCTGCCTCTCTCTATCTGGATCTCTTGACTGCAGCACCATTGTCATCACAACAAAGAAAAGCCACCTTCTGTTGACTGTATTTAAATCACAGTTAGACTTACCAGCACAACAGGCAGTCCACCCACCACAGAGTACAGTATCACTGGCTGTACGCGGCTGTCCTGTTCAGGTCCAGGGTCTGGTTTAGTTAAAGTGGGGTCCCTGCAGGTAAAGCCCTGTTCTGCTGGACTGAAGGTGTCAGTAAACTCACAGTAGTAAACCAGCATCACTGTAGCTGCCAAAATCACCACCTGAAAGTACAGCATGGTGGACACTGCCTCCAACAATCTGATGTTACACGCTCTTCAGTACTGTTTCCACGGTGATTGGGTATTTAGTCGTACAAAGTCCTGGATAGTGTTATGAAGTATCCAACTTAAAATTTCCAATGACTGCTGTTGTTTGAAATCCAATCATGCTGGTTTCTGGTTTGGGTCACCATGGTTAATCTGGTTTTACTCATTCCTGCTTAATAATACTTCACAATAAAAATTTAGAACAACTCTGATGTATAATCCATCTGAACAGTTCTTGAGGAATACTCTGGTCCAAATATCAATCCACAGATGATGATGACCGTACAGAAGATGATGATGATTTGCCCCACAGAGACAAAGTTGTTCTTCTTTGCCTCCTTTGTGAGTAAGAGGGAAGCTGTGTCCTTCCACTCCTCTGAATACCCTGAATCAGCTGACTGCAGTGAACCATAGAATAAATTCTATTTCACTGAACAATCTCTAAAGGGTCACATGCAGTCTGGTGAACACAAACCTACATCAGTACTTAGCAGTATTGGCGATTTAGAGACGGTGGAGGACAGACAGATAATTATAGTAAGTAATTAGTTAGTAATAGTGATTACCTTTATCCATCTCATTTTTTTACCATTAGTTGTACATTATCAGAGCTGTGTTAATGGATTATTATTATTTTTTTGACCACTTGAGGGCAACATAGCAAACAGTTGCATGGTGGCTGGGGACAACAAAGAGCTTGAGCTGCCTACAGTAAACACTGCTGTGTTATACTGATCGAAAGTTTTATGTGTTTTTTGCACTAGGTACCAATACTGTTGTTGAATAGAAGCCGAAAGGTCAAATTTTGGAGATAATGCCCCACCATCTGTTTGCAATTTGTTGTTTGAAAAGAAGACAACAAGGAAGAAGAGGCTGTAAAAAAAAAAGCTGTTGTTAGTTCCGGTAAGTGCAAAGTGGCAGTGTGCAATTTGAGACAACACTACCCTGTTGAAATTAGTGCACCATGCAAGAAGTATGTAGTACACATAGTGTACTACAATGAGGTTTATGTAATCCACTGCCTCTGCACGCCCCACGCCAAACTCCTTCTGCACTTCCCCTAGGTCTCTGCGTTGTTATTTTTTTCTTCAAAGTTGTGGTGGAGTGTTGTGTGGTGAGAGAAAGAGGCACCAGAAGCAGGGTTTGGGATTGTGGTTGACCTTGACTGTGGTTTTATTTCTCAGGAACATTCAGTAAAATCTCTGCTGCTGGCATCCCATCCTCAACCTTACAGGACAAGAGATATTCCACTTTTTTTGGAAATAAATCTCTTACTTAAACAATAATTAACATTAAACAAATAATACATCAAATGAAAATAAATATAACTGTCAAGGTAAACTTAATACAACTCCCTGAAATGAATTACGAATTACCAACATAAAACATACATCCTCAAATTAGCTTAACAGCTAACAGAAAAGTTAATGATCTGTCCCGCCAGACTTACACAGTATCAGTTGTCTACTCATTTACAGCACGCTAGCCACACATTTATAGCCTTACCTCAATAGCATAGTCAACAGTAGAAAACACAATTCATTTACAGTTACAGTGAACAAATTAACAAAATGAGTGGTTGTAGTGCTGATATTGTGATTTAATGCAGGGTGCTGTTTCAATGCTTACCTTACAGGGCAAGAGAAAATTAGCTTTGAGGAACATGGCGTCCTAATCAGAACAAATCTCAAAGCTATGGCGTCCTGCCAGGGACTATGGAGTTAGATTAGTCTCAGTATTAATAAATGCACACAGAAGGATTCACAAATACATGTTAAGATTTATATATAAATGACTCTCTCCACACAAATATTTTCAATGCACACACATATATTTGGCATTTTATATAAATGTAAAAAAAATCCACAAATAACCAAAAAAGTTTCACAAATGTATTTCTGATGCACACACAAATATTTATTGTTTTAAATATATGCAATAAAAATCCACAAATGTATGTATTTTTATATAATTTATTTATTTATATATTGTATTTAAAACGTATTTGCAATTTTCATCAAAACATATGTGGATGTTGATACATTCATATACAAATGCTTTTATTTTGTGAACCTCTGCGCATTTGTGTGTGAATATTTTTGAGACTCCCCTGACGTGACCCGATCCACAAATGCATTTTTTCTACCAAGGGGATATAGGTAGCCAATCAGATGTCTCCTTCCTCTTCAGCCAATCACATGAGCGTCCCGCTACCACCCCCACGTGGGGTATGTTTTAACGTCGTAGTGTCAGAGGGTGGCAGTAATGCACAACTACATTGTTTGCCAACCGCCAAATTAATAAGGACGAGAAGAAGAAGAAGCAGCAGCAGAAAGCAGAGACTTTATTATGAGGAGACTGAACACTAAAGGAATGGAGGAGTTTGCAACGGCAGTATGGCGGTCGTACGCACATGTCCCGCCTCTTCCGCCACTCACAAAGCCAATTGTTTGGTGATTTTTTTTGTCTTAGAAGGACTTTGCCGCTTTCTGCAAAGTCCTTCTAAGGCAAGTCGTAACACTCCGACGCCATCTTTGAAACGCGCCAGGGCAGCTATTTGAACTTAACTCCCTTCGCCCATTCAAAATGAATGGGTGAGGGTCTAGTTCTCTACTTCCAGAGCTCGCTGGGACATAAAAACTATATGAATGGCATCAGCAAAAAAGACTGATCCAAATCGATGAGAAGACTTGCCAGTTATGTTCCTTAATAAGGTTTAAAACCGCTTTTTTCTTCCTAAGGTTATTCAACTGCGCACGCGCGAAGCTTCACGACACCGTTTCAATAAACGGCTCCAGCAACGTAAGACGTCACCGGAGCGTGAGCTTTGTTTTGAGGGGTGGGGAACCCTGGAGTGCAGCGTATTTAATAATCATGAGGAAGCAAGCGAGCACACACCTGACCAGATACCTGTGGCTTCTACAGGTGGTGCAAAGGATCTTTGCAGCGGAGCGGTCGAGATGACGTGTAAACAGAGGAAAACAACTTTTATAAAACGGGTGCTACCCATCATTAAATGTGATTGGCTGAGCCGCGTTCCATGCCGTTGTAAAATCACTGTAACCCACGGCTTCTCGGGGCTTATTGCTTAAATATTTTCAACTGTGTCTGTTTGTAATTTCATCCCGACTATAACCAAGAACGTTTGCTGTCTGGAATAAATAAAGTCGATGGATTAAGTCTGTTCTCTTATTCTCTCTGGTCGCAGACTGAGAGGCATGCAAATTCACAGGTGGAGCGAGGCGGCGAGGCGTAGCTTTCCAAACACACTTTCCCCATGACCCTCCCTACTACTGTCAATGGTCCCTCCCTCCGGAGTCCTCTATGCAGCAACTTGACCAAACTGTCGTTAAGGTGGTTAGGCAGGCTTACGTCACTACAACATGATTGACAAAAAAAAAATCACCAAACAATTGGCTTTGTGAGTGGCGGAAGAGGCGGGACATGTGCGTACGACCGCCATACTGCCGTTGCAAACTCCTCCATTCATTTATATGGGAGTGTTCAGTCTCCTCATAATAAAGTATCTGCTGTCTGCTGCTGCTTCTTCTTCTTCTCGTCCTTATTAATTTGGCGGTCAGCAAACAATGTAGTTGTGCATTACTGCCACCCTCTGACACTACGACGTTAAAACATACCCCACGTGGGGGTGGTAGCGGGACGCTCATGTGATTGGCTGAAGAGGAAGGAGACATCTGATTGGCTACCTATATCCCCTTGGTAGAAAAAATGCATTTGTGGATCGGGTCACGTCAGGGGAGTCTCAAAAATATTCACACACAAATGTGCAGAGGTTCACAAAATAAAAGCATTTGTATATGAATGTATTAACATCCACATATGTTTTGATGAAAATTGCAAATACGTTTTAAATACAATATATAAATAAATAAAATATATGAAAATACATATATTTGTGGATTTTTATTGCATATATTTAAAACAATAAATATTTGTGTGTGCATCAGAAATACATTTGTGAAACTTTTTTGGTTATTTGTGGATTTTTTTTACATTTATATAAAATACCAAATATATGTGTGTGCATTGAAAATATTTGTGTGGAGAGAGTCATTTATATATAAATCTTAACATGTATTTGAATCCTTCTGTGTACATTTATTAATATTGAGACTAATCTAACTCCATAAAAGGGACAAACAGTGTGGTCTGCGACATAGACAGCGCAACAGCACCTTCTACTGGCTTAAGCAGGTAGCTGCCCCATATTTACTAATGGAAGTATATGAGTTGAGACACACTCCAATATTGTCTTTTTTACCTCTGTTTTGGGTCTTCACCCACTCCTGAGAAAAAATGTCTCTTTAGCTGCTAAATGCTCCCCTTTGTTCACCAATTTCAGAAAGCAGGCTAAGCCTGAGCTAGGAAACTCTGAGTTTTTGTTCGAGAACAGCTAATCAGAATTAGCTCAATCAACTCTTAGTATGTTCAGCCTGCGGGAAGCATCTTCACATTGAGCACCAACAGCCATCATCAATGGAGTGCAGATGACATGATTTTCAATGGCAGAAAGCAGAGTTAAAAGCAGAGCTTGCTACGCACTCAGCTGGCGATCAGGCTCAGACTTAGATGAAGTAAAACTGACAACCAGCAGGTTTGCTATACGTAGTATGTTGCCATAGTAAGTGACTAAGGGTTACACTTAACTGGCTTTGTGAAACAGAAAACGCAGAGTTTCCCTCATCTCAGGCTTAACATACTCCAGCTCGTCTCTAACAGTAACTACTGTTTGTTGCTCAACAGGCAGTGTACAGTTGCTTTATTAGAGCTTATTCACAACAGCTACTGCTGGAAAACAGGTTGATTAAGTGTTGAGTGTACTTCAAAACTTAAAACCAGAACAACTGGCAGCAAGAGACCAAAAGGAGCTGAGGGGAGCAGCACTGTTGGGTTATTTGATATTATGAGCTGAACTTCTTTTAAATTACAAGGCCGGATTACCAACCAAGAGACTGACTGTTCCAGGGCTAAAAGCCCCAGATTCAGATTTTTAATAATTTGGTAAATTGTAAATGCGTTAAACATTTTACAGTCCTACTGTTCCTGGCATTTAATGAAGCTGTCATACATACTCTGTAGCTCTTTTTACATAGAGATCATGCTTTAGGGCTGATGTCAAGTCCCTACTTTATGCTGTCTTTGCACTTTTACACAGAACCTAACAATGGTTGCATCATGCCACTCCAGTGTGTGATGTTAGAACAGCATGCTGGCATCATGGAATAAACAGAGGCATTACATATCACAGCAGCATCAGCCTCTAGTGCTTTAAAAACAACAACAATGGCAAAACATAACCAACAAACCATAAATCCATAAACATCATTTACCATCTCTCTTATATGGTGTCTAAGCTCGTCCTCTGCTTGGAGGGTAAGGAGCTCCAGGACCTCATTGTTGTCACAATTGGCAGACATTTTCAGCTGCAGTTTTACTTCTTTTAGTAATGGACTTTGAGTCTTTGAGCCACTCACTGCTGTCAGCTACTTTAAAAATCTCTCACAGTGGATCGCACGCATAACCTGTCGTCAGAACATCATGCGCCGCCCATGATCCCATCTTGCTGGCTGTCCCTTTTTATACAGACATTGTTTCAGCAGTGTTACTACCTCAGATGCCAGCTGAAAGGTGTGACAACTGGCGAGGCAGCATAATGGTGAAAAATTCCTGCCTTGAGGAGGCAGTGTAAAAGGGGCTCCTATGTACTCTGTACTTGATGGGAACTTGGAGGCAACAAGGTGTATGGATAGACTGGGGGTGAGATGGACCAATAGGGTTCCACCAGCAAATGTTTGCCATATGTTCCTCAAACATGTTCATATGGTCATCACCCCTGCAGACTAAAAATTTACTTAAAAGCCACCAGGTGATTAAAAAAAAAAAAAAAATCATATTTGTTAAATTAATTTATCATATCTATACAGGAGGTCAGTTCAATGCCAGTGAGTGTCACTGAAAACAAAATATACTGAGACCTTGGAGTTGGAGTTGTAATACAATAGAAGCACTGCTGCCCTCTAGTGGCAACACTGAAACACAGTTTATTATAAGAAAGCTTCAACAAAGTTACATCTGTGCATTCTGTTTGATGTCATTACAAGCTTTCAAAGACTACAGCTGGTCTTGTATCCCAGATAGTGTGGTTGGGACATATGTCTAAAGAAACTATAGTGAGAGCTACAGCACAGTGCACAGGACTGTGTGCAGAGCCAGTTTCTTCATACCTGGAGGCTGAACTAATTGGGAGGTCTAATCAATGACTGTAAAGCAATTAACAGGTAAACTGTTTTGTTGTATTTAGGAGGAAAAAACTCCATCAGGCTTCCTCCAGGACAGAATCACCTCAGACAGCCCTGCTGCTTTGGAAACACATTCAATACATACATACATACATACATACATACATACACACACACACACACACACACACACACACACACACACACACACACACACACACACACACACACTTAGGAGTGATTTTAGACATCTAAGTATGAATTAAAAAGAAAACTGTTTGCTTCACCTTTGTCCATGTATCACTGATATGTGTTTCTGACAACAGTGGCCATGGTTGATCTTTTTCTACTGTTCAACAAGGATTACAATTGTTATATTAATATATGAATCAGTTGGAACATCATCAGTGCCTTCAGTGATGCACAGCTCAGTGAAAATACACTCAGTGGCCACTTTATTAGGCACACCTGTACAATCTAATGCAGTCCAATACAACAGCTGTAACATCCATCTTTATAAAGCTCACCCCTTTTTGTTAACATTGTCAGAGATGTGTTCATTCAAACATGTTTACTACGGAGGTCATTTAAAGGTGGTCTTGGTCTACATTATATTGACAGGCTAGTTTCCCATCTCATTTATAGATTTAAAAGTACCACAGGATCTTGGCTTGTCTTTATCAGCTGCCCTGTGTACTGTCTCCCTACCTCGCCTATATGTGTGCCAGATGGTCCATCTCATAATGCAGATGTTCCTTCCAAGCGACAACCTCCAGGGCTAAAAAATTAGGCAAATGCTGCAGTGCCAAAACCTGCAATTCCTCTAATGGCTACTTGAGGCTGGCTCCAAAACAGAGTCAATCCCCATTGACAGGGGGTCAGCAACCTTAACTATCAACTTTAACTTGTGAAATCATGAAAAACAAAGTGACTGTGCTGATGTTTCTCGTTTATCATTTTATTGAAAATGCAGTTCTTCTGTCTATGTTGGAGCCATGTAAAAATGATAAATCTATCACTCCAGCAAGCTGTTCACTCATTTTAAACTAATCTATTTACTTGAAGCAGATCCAGAGCAGGGTAGCAGTGCAGTTTAGGTTACCATGGTGATCCTCTTTGTGATACAGCTCTCTCAAATAAAACTGATAGTCTTCACCCAAACATTCAGAAAAGAGCGACATTATTATCTAGTCAGTGATGATGAGAGCATGTCAGCATCTTCACAGAACCACTCCTTCATGTGAATAGATCCAGACAGTCGTCCAGCTCTGGCACAATGCTGGGTCCGTCACCATGGCAACAGTCAGCCTGATGGTGCTGTTCTCTCTTTCGTCTTCGTTTATACACAGTTGTTTTGTTTGTCTCCCTCTTTTCTGTCTCCGCTCTGTGAGGGACTTCCTGTGGTTCCTGTGAGACGGGAGGATCAGACATGTGTAGTCTGTGTAGTTTCTCTGTCGGCAGGCCGGACTGCAGATTCTGGTAGAACCTGGAGATTTCATTAAATTTGGATGTATAGAATTAGTGAGAACTTTTTTTGTTTGTGTAGTGGCTAATAGCCACTGCTAGTTTTACAAATCACTGAATAGGAAAGAGCCAGTTATCGGATGGACCTGTGGATTCGTCTGAGGTTCTCCTCCATCTTCTGATTGGCTATCTGAGTCAGGAAGTGGATGTACTCATGTTCAACCAGAAGCTTTCCTTCGTGGCTTAGAGGAACCTCCAGGCCGTGGGTGCTACGGACTGCCTAGAGGAACAAAATGTAGCAGAGATACATTCATATCTTTTACATGGTTTATACAAGAAACACAAGGCAAAGCAAAGGGCTGTTTGAATCGCACAGATTGTCCCAAGTTTTTATTCACTATTTAACACAATCTACTATTCTGATAGAGTAATGGCAGCAAAATGTCACTGATGTCACAGAGCCTACCGTGATGATTTTTCCTGCCTTGCTGACAGTAAGACCAGAGTTCCTGAAGCCTGAGTTGATGGCCACAGAGTGCTGGAGGAGTGACAAGATGTTTTTTGATGATCGAATACTCAGTTCATTTAATCTTCAGTATAAAAGCAGTTTGGTGACAAATGGCCCCATGTCAAGGTCTAATGAGACAAAGTCAAATCTAACACATCAACCTCCAAGAATAATTAATTCCTAAAGAAGAAAAAAAAAAAGAAAACAAACTGAATTTACTGCCCCGCAGTCGTATGCCTCAGTGTACCAGTCAAGTTTCTCTTATCGTTTACAACCGTGTCTGTGAAAACATGGATGCTTCACACACATCTCCCCCCCCCCAACAGCACAGAAGATCTATACAGTCAGCACAGTTTCAAGGTGAACACCCAAGATTAGTGTCACCAATTCAGTAGCTGACCAAATGTCTCTCCTTCTGTTCCTGAGATAAGATGTTAAGTAATGGCCAGAGAAGTGTTTGTGCAGAACATTATGTCACAGTGAAGCTGACCTTTGACCTTTTGTAATCACACTATTATTTTGCCCTTTAACTTTGTCATAATTAGTGTATGAATTCTTGAGTTATGACCAAAAACAGATTTTGTGAGGTCACCTTTACCTTTTCCGGCTGCATTGTTCATTAATGCTCCGCTGTGTGGCAGCCATCAGTTCTGTCATACAGCACTGTTTAAGGAGAGCTTTAACATCAGTCCCTGCTCACAACTGCATTACCATGTAACAGACAAAATAATATAAGTGACTATTTGTTAACTGGGATACATCATCTGTCTCAATCTACTCTCAAGTCAGCAACGTTGAGAATGAAAAGTGTCTGATGGTATTCCACTCCAGCTGAACACAAGACTGCAATCAGCATGAAAAATATGGACTTTGCAATTACATGTCATTATGTCTCATATTATCACAGCTCTCCTGCATCTCTTCAATTCTAGGGAATCAAAAGCATACACCATCTCGGAGAGGTGGAGATATTACTAATAGATTGTTATGTAGAGGAGTTTTCTGGATCACTGAACTAAACCCTGTTAAACCATCAGGATTTCCAGGGAGCTAAGCCTTACTTGTATTTTACCAAGCCATAGGGTATTGCTTGACACAGGCCACTGACTACTATCGCTAATATATTACAACATATTGTTACAGTCTAAGGGTGTATGTAATGTTTTTACATTTGTAAACCCTCCTTGTGCAGCTTATACCCCTTTTTGACAGTCATGGGCTGGCTTGGTTTGGTTTGGCCAATCAGCCCACCACAGCAGGGATTTACCGCTCCATCACAACAGGGCTACCTGCTTGAAGGTGTGTTTTTAACGGATGACGGCTTGTCTCGAGAGTTAAAAAGCAGCGGGCTGATCCACGGCTAAAGTCCCTTGTTATATTTTGTTGAATGTGATTTTTCACAGCAGGGCAGAGAAGTCTACCTGTTGGAGGTGAGCTGTTTGCAGAAGTGCAGTAAGAGCCTATTGTCTGCAGCTCTTCATCAACATCTTACTGTGGCTATTTCTGATTTTATTTTCCTCCATGGTATTAGTGGACTTGTTTTTATTCAAGAAAAGCTACTTACAAAGTTTATGTAATTCAGTAACAAATGCATTTAATTTCCTAGAGATTCTTCACAATAAAATTGTTATGTAAAAGCTTTTATTGCAGCCAAACAGGCACAGCTGTGTATCATCCACGTAGCTATGGAATGAGATGTTCTTATGATAGATTATCTGTCTAAGGCTAACATGAACAGGGTATACACTAACAGAACAGAGCACAAACTGTCATTCTCACCATCAGCTGTGCATCTTCCAGCCGCCTACACTGAACATGGAGCACAAAGGGCTCAAACTTTACCACTGCATCTCCTTTAGAGTTTGCCAGAGCAGATATCTGAGGAACAAACACAAATGTGATCTGGTTAATATTAAACCCATACTACTGGAAGAAATATCAGTGGTGCAGGAGTCCATCATATCTCACCAGGTCATCAGATTTGCATTTCTGGTGTGAGACAAACAGCCAAACACAATCCTGTTTGTGAACATCACTGCTGTCTGGAGCCTGAAAGGGAAGTCACAAGACACAGAACTCATGTGGGATTTTATAAGGGACTGTTTGTTATCTATGAAGGGGGAGGAAGTGGTGCAAAAAGGGAGAGGCGTGTCAGATATTTTTTTGAGTGCAGGGGAGGGACTTTTGGATACATCATATGCAAGAGCGCTTCTGTCCATAACCAAATCTGTGCTTAAAATAGTGATATTGCAGGGTGCCCCGTAGCTGAACTAATAGAGCGGGTGCACCATGTACTAAGGCTGTATCCTTGCTACAACGGCTCGGGTTCGATTTCAGCCCGTAGCCCTTTGCTGTAAGTCATCCCCTCTCGCTCCCCATTTCCTGTCACTTTTACACCGGGTTCACACTAGACATGGAAGCGCCATGAAACGCGTCGATTTTCTGTGGAGCACTACCTGCTTGCTTTCGGCACACAAGTTAACAGATTGGACTGGCTCAGTATCTGCAGCGACAGTTGCAGTGTCTGGTGTATTTTTTCCATGAGCCGCGAGCGAATCTGACAAGAAAAGACAGTGGTAATGTATTTTGAATTATATTAATGTCACTTACACCGGGTTTACAATGGATGCAGAGGTGCTGTGAAGTGCGTTGATTGGTAATCTATTTTGAATGATATAAGGGCAAGATATGATATAAATTATCTATGACAGATGGCAGAATATGCATCTCTTGCTTCCACATATCTATCAGTTGTGTCTAAACAGAGAGTGAGAAAGAAGAGCACAGCCACACACACACACGCGCGCACACACACACACACACACACACACACACACACACACACACACACAATCTTTCTCTCACACACACAAGTAGGCAGAGATAGAGCTCTGTATGTGATTTAAACAAAGCAGAGAGCAGAATTGCTTGCTGACTGGCACAAAGAAATGTGCTACTGGTGTGAAAGGCCAGGCGACTGCTGACAGGTGGCTGTGTGGCAATGAACAAATTGGGGCCCTTCCATGTCCAGTGTGAACCTGGCGTTTAGCTGTAGTGTCAAATGAAGGCAATAATATATAATATATAATTATATATAATCCAAATCACTTTATTCTGTGTCTCATTCCAAATTAGGCCAAAAACAAACCATTTGCACAAACTAACGACAGGGGTGAAAAACAGAGGTTTTTTTTTTTTTTAACTCCAGGATTTTTTCTTTTCAAAATCCAATTTTAATTTTATTTACAGTGGAGGGAAGGTCATGCATCTTCCGCCAGTCACTCAGGGAGGCACAAGGAAAAATATCTGTAGCTGTAGGGAAAGTCAAAAATAATAACAATAATAATAACTAAATAAGTCACACCCCAGCCACCTTCCCTAACCAGACTGTTGGTAGAGAAAATGTTGGTCGATGGTTATATTTAATATCTCATTTTAAGTAGTTATGTATTTCTTTCATTTCAAAGGAATAATGTCACCCTACAGCTATGTGGAAGCCAGTTAGCTTGTTAGCTGTGCTCACAGTGTAGCCCTAAGTAAAGCCACTTCTCACCCCGTCGATGAGGATGATTCTCCCGGAGCAGGAGCTGGTGGTGAAGAACTCCTCACAGCTGTTTAGCAGAGACACTACATGTGCAATATCCTCATCCACGCTGCCCTTCTTACTCAGGTCCAACTTGTTCAGACACTGCTTCTTCCACTGACTGAACCTTTTCTCCATAGCTACTCAGTTAATGTGGCAACCGCGGTGCATTTTCCGCAGCATGAGCTGACGGTGTTCAACAGCTCAGGATCTTGAAGACACAAGGGGAAAAAACGTATTTAGCAATGTCCTACTTCGGAAATATTCGTTGGCGAGCTGCTGACCCTGCTATCCAGTGGTAGTGGTGTTTATTCGGCTTCTTCTTCTACCGCTGAATTTTTCTTCTTCTTTTGAATTTTAATGGCAGACTTGGCGCGTTTGGCGTATTGCTCCCTCACTCTGTTTATAGTGGTCATTACACAATAGTCGGCTCCTGCTTTTTTAAATCCCGGGATAGGGGCCTGTAGTGTGTGGAGAAAAGCGATTATCCCGGCCGGCAGTTTGTGCTTTTGTTCTAGGTCTACCCCTAACAGAGTCCTTAGGGAGTATGTCTCCACTCCTAGCTTTTGTTTAATTTGTGTAGGGGCTGGAGTGTGTATGGTTGTGTATGACAGAGGATTTTGTTTTTGCCACTTGCCATCAGGTATGTTTTCTGTGTTTCATTGTGCTTACTTGAATGTAACAGTCTGAGTTTGTATGGTTGTGTATGATGAAGGATTTTGTTTTTTGCCACTTGCTGTCAGATGAGGAATAAATGGAGATCGCCTCTGAAGATATCTGTGGTCTCAGCCTCTTTATATCTACACAACACAGACATCCCTAGAGTCCACCAGTTACATTAACCCTTGGCTGAATGGAAATGGCCATTCTATCTGCTGCCTCATTCCCCTCTATTCCTACATGAGAACCCCACCCGACATCCCTGCCTCTCTAGCCTGAATTTGATTCACTTTACCCATCAGGTCTGGTCTGGCTTTCAACTTTTCTGATGGTGCAATCTACAGGCCCTCTATTCCTGTCTTCCTTGCCCATTCAGTCATACAGTTATCCCAACTGACCCCGTTTGAACTTCCTCCTTCTCCTGGGAACTCCCGCAGCAGCCACAGAGGGGCCTCCCCCATCTCCACCCAAGCTGGGATTGGGGTGGTACAGAAAGCTCCAGAACATAGCCTTAACGACCTAGCTTGAACTCTTGTTCTTCCCTTTCTTCTACTTCTTCTTCTTCTTCCTGATGTCATAGGGTGAAGTCAGGTAAGTGAGAAACTTTTGGTAGTTTACTAAGAAAGCCCCCTAAAACTCTGAGTACTACCTTGAGTGTTACTTTGTCACTTTACTTGTCATGGATCTCTGCAATATTTCTATAGAGAAAACATGTTGCTAAGTAAAATAATTTAGAAATTTTGGACATACCTCACTCTAATGACATGTTCAGGTCAACTGGGACAATCATATGTGTTTGTGTTTTAACTGGTTAAAGGCATTCAGTCATTAATTCATTAAATCATTAAGGGAATGGCTATTCATTAAAATAGATCATCCACCTTTTCTGCCATGCTTTCTCTGTTCTTTTGCTGCCTGTATCCTTGGTGTCGTAATAGACATGCATGTGTGTAACAAATATGGTGAATTCCGGACTATTGTGGCAGACATGGACTCATTGTATTGAACATTTTTTGAGTGACAGAAATACTAAAAATGTCTGTTATATAGGGTGGCACACAGCAGCATAACTTATGATTTTATGGTACCTGGTTCTGTAAAAGCATGCTGGTTTCACTTCAGAAAAATGTCCCTTTTTAGCTTCATTTTTTGTCCCATTTTACCTGAATGCATTAAGTACTCACTCAACACCAATTTCTATAAAAACCAAAGTGTATCATAAAAATATTTTGGTTATAAATCAAACATGTAATAAAATGCAACATCTTACAAGTATTTCTGTTGTTATGCCCTTACTGTTTTAGCTGCAGCTCTCTTATTACCAAATAGAGAAATTAACCTGGCAAGTTGTGGGACCAGTCAGTTTTCAGAACTTTGTTCTGCCTATCCTAGGTATCCCAGACCAACTAAAATGATTGTTTCATGTAAAGCACATTTGTATTAACAATGCAATAACATGTTTGGTGATAAGCTGCTTATATTTAAAGAGTGTAGGGAATCCACACTTATAAGCTTCACATGGCGGCACCATAAATGTAGGGAATCTACAATTTTAGGCCTCATAAAGGGGCAAAATAAATGTTGAGGTTTATAATACTAGGTCTCATCAAGGGACACCAAATATGTAGGGGTTCTACAAATAGTGTTATAAAAAGCTGGGATACTACTTGTTGAACATCTAGTAGGTCTCATACAGAGGCACTATAAATGTTGAGAACAGCACTAATAGGCCTCATCAAGGGCCTGACCTTGTAACAGATCTCCAACTCAAATATCAAATTGGCTATCAGAAATAATTAATAATTATAAGTAATAATTATCAATTATGTTAAATAACGTGACTTTATTAACATCAAATCACCTCATGGGGCACCATTCCTGAAAAGGGAAAAATGATAGCCAGTTAATGATATCAGTCTCATAAAGTTCACTAAACTATTAATTTGGGATTTTGATCAATAATTAAATTAATAACCATAACCAAATTAATAATAAAGCCTGAAGGATTTCAGAGATCTTGACGTAGCAGAGGTTGGCTATTCATTCACTCTTGTACAACATTAAACAGAGAGCAGGTACGATTAAAAAAATTATATTTATTTGTAAAGCAAAGCAAAGCAAACCCAAAACACACAAATCCCTAACCAACTATATACAAGCGTGTGTGTGTGTATACGTGGGTAGATGTGTGTCTGTGTGTGTATGCGAGAGAGAGAGAAAAACAAAGGCGGGTGTGGTAATCGAAGGGCCGTTTGGCCTACAAAACAAAATGGCTGACAACAGAAAACTACAAGATGGCCGAATCAAAGCTGGCTTCAGATCGGGGGAGGTGTTTGTCTGACCGTGTGGTCAGGACAAAGACAAAGGAAAAGAAGCGGAAACTTTGAGCTGCCTGTTTGGGTGTAGTTCTGTTGAAAGCCAATTTGTAAGTGAGTCTATGTGAATGTGATTTGTGTTGCAAAGGGTCTGGATTAGTGCAGAAGATGTTTAATTGCATGCAAGACGTTGTCTGTGAACAGCATTAGCAAACTAAACATGACTTAGCTTTGGTAAAACCAACAAATCAATAACCTAATTGCAGACAATCACAACAATAACTCAATAAGCAGCATTAAAGGGGAACTATTATGCTTTTCCTCTTTTCTGACCTATAAATGTTGTTACAATGTGAGATACTCGTGTTAAACGATGCCAAAGCGTCAAATAATGAGGTTTATGCATTTGGACGTGAGCCCTGCAAGTTGTCTTGGGTGGCTCTGCATGCTGTGTTTTACTGTCTTTTTTTAACAAAGTAGTCCGACTGACGTCAATGCGTGCTAGACTTACTTATATGGGCATGCCCAGGTATATGCCGCAGAGGTAAGCAGGTAATGCAACAAGCTATGGCTAACGGCTAACGTTACCTACCATTCAGAGACACCTTGAAGTAACCTCTGTACTTTAGAAACTTCAGGCTGTCCAGTCGGATCGGATTCGGGATCCAACACATACCGCTGTATTTCGAAAGCTGACATTTTCAAAAGTGAAATTCTCTCCGCACCAGCAAAATGAGGAGGTGGGGCTCGGCAGCGCTCGGCAGTGCTCGGCAGCCCTTCGGAAGTCCTCGGGAGTGTGACCAATCACAGTGGAGTGGTGCGCACATGGAGGAGAGCCGCGGGGTGGAGTAAATTACACAGACTGTTTTTGTGGGATGCAGGAAATACAAGGAAGCGATGCAGCGAGAAAATGAGTATAATACCTCCCCTTTAAATCACATACAACAAGTTAAACAGTCTTGCTTATTCTGTACAGCTGTGATAAAGCTATGCCCAGTTGTTACATTACCAAATTCTGAATGGATGGAGGGAAGAGTTGGTTTGAGTCGTGCTGTTCTTGTTAGCCGGCGAAGAAGGCTGGAAAGAGCTGTGGCTCTAGAAGCAGTCTTTGTTGTGTCCTTGTTCCAAAGGTGCAGATCTGAGGAAGCTGGTCGCTCGGGGTCCATGTTTAGCAGATTAGACTCAGAAAGTCTTTTAATCACCTACTATTTGCAAAGCAAGATAGTATATTTCAGTAGGACACCTGCTTGTCAAAAAGCCTTGACAGACAGACAGGGTCAATATGAAAGTTAATTTGCTATGTTGCTTAGCAGAGATTCCCAAAGTAGTCAACATTGCCGATTTAGGACAGAATATACATTAGTAAATAAAAACATTTGAGTTTCTGGAAATCAGGAAAAGGATGAAGAAGAGAGAGAGAGGGACACAGAGAGAGAGAGAGAGAGAGAGAGAGAGAGAGAGAGAGAGAGAGAGAGGGAGATTGCAGTCTCTGAATTTGCTTCTGACCTAAGATTAAAGTTTGCTACATTGTCTTGTATGTTATGATGATCAGGTTGTCTTGCCTCAAGTTCTTCAGTACACTCTAACCTTTCTAATTCACTCTCTGAAGCCAGACCAATCATTTCTTAGGCCACCACTTTGTCTGTACTCTTCAACAGCACTTTTAATGCCTTGCCAGTGTTTCACATATTTTTCTTTATTTCATTTGACCATTTGAGACATGGCCTCAGGGTATTCTGAGGCTGGTAGCTAAACACCTGCATAGTCATGGAAGGACTGGTATGTTGGGAAGTTATGGCTTTTCAGCCAGGACTCTGAGGGATGAGGGAGGTATGTTTGAGCAATGTGCCATGAAGTTCCTCAGGATACCCTTCCTGTGAGAAGCAGTGATATTTAATGACAGCAGTTTGTCTTTTATTCCCCTCTGGACTATGGGATGCATGATAATATTGGCATGTCATTGGAATCGGCCAACATGCTGATAATATCGGTACGTCATCAGTATTGGCTGATATTGGCTTTGAAATGAACTATCAGCCTTTTCTTATTTTGCACAATGAATGAATATTACATATATTGAAAAGCATTCTACTTCATGTCTCCATCTGCTGGTGGGCCATCATAGTATGCATGCATAATATGATGTTAACCGCACTACAGAAGAGACTTGATGATTGCTAAACTTAGGTAGGGAAAAAAGTGGATATATTGATACTGGTATTGGTAATCAGCCAAATGGGTTGTTATATATTGGCATATTGGAGATCAGCAAAAAAATAAAAAATAAATAAATATCGTGCATCTCTACTCTGGACATGTCCCATCTCATCAGCAGGGAAGAACAATTTTATCCTTTGCTTGTTTGTCATATACAATCCTACAGGCAGCAATGAATCGGCCAAGCACATTGCCTCAAATTCTGGTTTTTCAGGTCTGGATTTACACCTCTTCCACACATTAAGTGGTGTGGAAGAAGCATGTTTTGTTTTGTTCTCTCTCTACAAATGAGAGGGGTTAAGTCATTTTAAGTACGTTGTACAAATACAACGCTGTGTGTACACATTTTTTTGTCATTGCATGTAATCATATAGAACATGTTTATAGGTAAACATATATCAGACACATGAAATAGGTATGCATGTATATATGTATGCTTATATATGTACTGTATATATATTTTTTCTATTTTGCTTATTAATTTAATAACCTATTTTGCTCTGTTGACTGTTGAATTGAACTGAATTGAACTGAATGAATGAACTTGAATTTAATCAAATTTAACTTAATTGAGAGAGAGGGAGAGAGAGAAAGAGAAAGAGAGAGAGAGAGTTAGTAGAGAGTATTATCCCCTGTTGGACTGGCATGATTTCACTGGCCCAGAATCTATTAGTGACAACAGAGCAAAGAACAGTAGTGAGGAAAACAGCTGAAACAGATCGGAATACAGTTCCACAGTACCAGTACAGGACCTCTGCCATGAAGACATCATGAGGATCAGACCACAGGTCAGTCTCACTCTTTTCTCACTCCATTTACATGTTTTAGTGACCCACAGTGAGTGCAGCAGCAGTACGAGCTTCAGTTCTGAGATCACAGATGAGTGAATAACCAGCAATGAGGTAATGAAGTGTCAGGGGTCAAATAAGAGGCCAGTGTTTGGAAGCAAATCACAGCAGAACAATGGAACAAGACTGGAAGGAGTGTCTCAGCTGTTGTTGGAGATTACTGCAATAATAATAACTGCTGCCATCCAACAATACAACCCCCAGTGCTGTAAATACAGGAGACTTAAAAGAAAAGCAGTCCTACTTTACCTCAGTGAACAGAATATGGCATAAAGGCTATACTTTCACACTCTAAAAATCGTATGATCAGTTTTGGTTAAAAACTGAGAAAAGTCCTTGGTGGGTTTTTGTTTAGGGTTTTTTTTTTTTTGCTTATAAATTATTTTTCTCATCAGTGTGTAAAAGATTCTGAAACCTTTAGTTATTAGGTATTAATTTAACAATACAAACACAACACTTTGTGTCCATTTTTTTTGTTGAAGCTCTTCGGACGTACAAAACTGGCCACCTCAACTTATGTGTCCATTCTTCGATTACGCTGTAAGTTATTCATATTCCATTAGTCTGTAAGTCTGTATCTGTTCACAGATCAAAGAATCAAATGGGTTTTTCACAAAAATCAATCCAAGTTTTGAGTATTGTTTCAACAGGACAAAGTGGTGTTGTGTTGGTATGCAGGGTGCTTTAAACCTGGAGTACCGTAACTCTCTCCCTTTGCAAAAACAAAAATGTATTGCGTCTCTTAATATTTTCTGATTTTGCGACCCTGTCTTTGTTTCTCCATCACAAGCCTTTTTTCCCCAACTGAAGACATAAATCTTTAACAACAGCTCACATATATTTTATTTAAATTATAAAAAAAGATTCAGTATTTTCTTTAACCAGTTGGCAACTGTAGTTTAGGACACTGTATTCATTTGGAACAAACAAACAGATCCTGTTATTGTTTTTCTAATCTAAAATACAAAGTGTCATGCAGTATGGAATCAGTGCATGGTCCAGTTGTCTCTCTGTTCAGCTTATACCTAAAGTGGTGAGACTGCTGCGTATCTGCTCAAAGATTGTTGGTCAAGTGCTTGAGTCAAGTTTCCAAACTGCGTATACTGCTGTGTCTGGTTGGTAATATTATGTCAGACCATTCTCCCGCGTGATTTCAAGAATATGAGCTTTTTGCCATCACACAGACGATTTAGAGTTCTGCAGGCTTGATTGAACAGGTTAAGAAACTCATTAGTTCCTCAGTCTGTCGACCTATTAAATCAGAGTATGTCTTCTAAGTAGCCTGGGTCAACACAGGATGTAATAGGTCATAACAACTGCGCTGCACTGCATCCAGTTTTTGTAATGTTTCCTGTGATTTGTATCATTTGTTGTATGATTTTGTTGTTTGGTTAAATGTTGTTTTGTGTTTTTTATTTATGTGTATTTATGTGAGACAGTTGACAACATGGTACACAAAACAAATCTCAAATTATTTCCTGACAATAAAGTGAAATCAAACATTAGTCAATCAGGAGGAAATAGTGCATTTATTGAGAACAATTTTTTGTGGCGAATTTATCCACATGTGGGGCTATTGAGTATTTGGTGCAGCAGGATGGTGTATTTAGGATAAAATAAACCACAGTGTGTGTTCATAGTAATGAAGGAACATGTTAGCCAGTGCAACAGTGTAACTCACTAAAATGTGTGTGGAGCTCTGCGGCACAGAGGAAGAAGATACATCAGGCAGTGGATCAGGCTAATAATTTAATCAAACTGTCCCTCCTAAAATAAAAGGACACTATAACCATCAAATCTGAAACTGGATGAGCATCATTACTGTATTGTCATGTGTGGGTGCAGCCGTTACTCATATGTTCTAAATATCTTCAGCCTAAAGTTTCATGTAAAGCATGTGTACTTCTTGTTAAGATATGCACCACTGGTGTCTAACACAAACCTTGCATCTCTGATTTTGCCATTTTTATCTGTGTTTGACATCTGACCAGCATGTATAACATTCGAGAGCACCAAAGGACTTTCAATCTAGTTGTATCTTTTTTTTTTTTACAAAGAAACTAGTTCATATCTTCCAGCTGGTGTAAAGCCTGTCACTTTGTTGCCAGAAGGGATTTATTCATATTTGATGAATAATTAAATATAATTGGAAAGTGTTCCTCCCACTTCCCCCACACACACTAACATTTGTCAACAATTAGTCAGGCAGTTGTACCACATTCTGTATCATTTTCTACCAAGTTGCTCTTTCATCACATATTAAAAAACATAGGTAATTGCAGTTACAGGCTACTTTTACTGTTAGTCCTATTATACTACAGATACATGTGTAGAGTTGGACATTATTTAGAAAGATGAAAGGACAAATGACTGGAAGTCATCACACACAGACAGTCATTGCAGCATATGCCAAAAGTCCCACTATGAACAGCTTCATATACCCTAAGAGGGATGTGTATCTCTTACTTCAAATGGTTTTGCACTTCATTCCAATAGTGAGGTGCATTGTACTGAAAACCAGTCTGTCCCAGTTCAGAGTAGGTATAAAGAACTGTAGTAACAGCTTTTTTGGGCCACTTGGGGGCAGCAGAAACAATCTGTGAACACAACATTAACATGTAACTACCTTCAAATGTGAAATGGTGAATTTGTTAGCCAACTGTTGTTTTCTGTATTTACACAACAGCAGTAACAGAGATACATTATCATTCATGAGTCCTGTTTGTTCCCAATTCATTGATCTAAGTTTAATATTCTCTTTTTTTTGGTATCCACCAACCAGGTAGTGTACAGTGGCTTTATCAGAGCTTTTTCACTGAAAATAGCTGCTGCTGCTGCTGAGAACAACACTAGAAGAGCAGTGAGACTGATCCAGAGCAGTAAAGGTGTACCGGGGCACCTAATATTTATATATTTATATATGTAACTGCACTGCCTGCATTGTCTATCCATGCATTCCTCTATTGAGGGTGATTGACAGACAGGACCAATTACATGTATGAAGCAGTCTATCAACACACTGACAACATATTGCAGGCATCGGCCTGAGGCCATAACATGGCACATTGTTTTATGGCCGTGTGTCCTGGAGGCTATGTGCCCCACATATTATCTCAGTTCAGCTCTGTTGTGCTATTAGGGGGCGTTCACACACACACACACACACACACACACACACACACACACACACACACACACACACACACACTCTCTCTCTCTCGCTCTCTTGCGCACTATCCGTGCGGAAAATAGGTTTTTAGCACACTTGTGACGTCACACCCATCGATCGAATTTGGTTTGCTTGCAAAGGTTGTATATTGATCAGATGAATCACTCTGTCGGCGAAATCCAGGCTCTGGATGCTGCGCTGAAAAGGTGGGTGTTAAAGGGCCAGTTCACCCAAAAAAAAAAAAAAAATTCAAAATATACCAGATGTGGTTATTATATTTGTAGGAAATTATAATTCTACCGTCAAAACAAATGTGAAACTCCTTTGGAAATAATTGCTAAAACCTTACTAAGATTTGCACAAGTATTATTTAAAATGGAAATACGGATTGAAGAGGAAATCGCTGAGAAATAGTCCAATGGTTTTATTGTGAAAATCATGACAGGAAATGTTATTGGTTATTGTGGCTAACTTAACGGCGGTCACCTGCTGCAGCAGAGCAGAGCTGGAGGAGAGTGAGTGAAGCAGCATCAGAGAGGTACCCGGGGGGTAACCGGAATTCTCTCCTCTCAGCATCATATACATTATCAAGATGCATTTTAATGTCAGCACACAAGGTGGACAGTGTGAGGGGAGACAGTGCCAGTCCTGCGCTGGCACTATTTTTTGAAGCCCAAAAACCGCATTTTAGGGGCGACCACGGACAAATCACAGTAACAGGCGTCGACACCTCCCGCTCTCCTCGCCAGGCGATGGAGGTCCGCCGTTAAAGGCTTGGGGGTGGGGGGGACCGGACACTGTCGGAATTTCGCCAAAATTACGACGGGAATCAAGTACAGCTCCCTGTCTCCCGGTAACGGGAGAGACCCCCGGCCGCTCGTGATGTCTCGTGCCAAGGAGCGGCTGAAAGGCGGGAATGAGACCAAGGACAGCGTCACTCTGCTGCCGTGCTTTTATTTTGTAGAGGTGAAATATCTATCTATCTATCTATCTATCTATCTATCTATCTATCTATCTATCTGTTTGTCTGCCTGACTGTTTGTCTATCATTTTGCAGAGGTGCAAATGGAAGTGAGTGGTTGGCAGGCTGCTGTGTGGGATATGGTTGACAGATATATTGGTTACTAACTGGTCTGAGGAAGCAAGCACACTGAATACCATAATCGGGTTAAACTGATGATGCAAATAAATATGAAGTTATCTTTCTGGATACTTGACCCCACTGAAGATGCTGTGTGCTATTGAGATGCCACATAACAATGAGCTAGACAGATTTTAATCCTGGTACCAAGAATCCCATACAGTGCGATAGCAGTGATGCTGGGAATCTGTAATCACTCCATCCCTGTTTACTCTGTTCTTTTTGCAGTCAGTGACACTGCAGTCTCCACAGGATATTATGATTCCTAGTGTATACACACAATACTTTGTGTGGCATGATGCAAAGATTTATATGTCCAGTACATGCAATGCCTCATTATTTGTGTATCATCAGTCAGAATGCCTCGATAGGAAAAAGGTAAGGAGAGCCACAGTGTTTATTGGAGGCTGTGGATGACAACAGCTATCCAAATATGAACATACACTTCAATTTCATGCCATACTAACACAGTTTAGACACAATGTCCATTTAATCATCCGTATTAAGAAGTGATTGGCCACAGTTTAGCCTGTCCCTGTCAGATCACTGTGTTCCACTGACTCTTTCACAGTAATTGTTCCCTGCCCCAGGACTAACATTGATGCTGCATTTAGTTCAAACGCCCCCAGACTATGAACAGCCATCCTGTAGGCTCCACGAAGTGCACTTCTTTCAACATTTTAAGTTATTATTAGTGTTTTTACTATTAGTAGTAGTAGTGGCTGTTAGGATCACATTTCCAGTTCTATGGTAGTATCATATTAAAATATGAACACAGACCCAGATATGAGGCCCCCAGTCCTATGATATTATCACGATACTTAAGTCACGATACAATATTATTGAGATTTTGAATATGTTGTGATATGCTGAGTATTGCTATAAAATGCATTGTGACATATGGCAATTTATTACCTTTTTTCAACTGTAAACTATGCCCCCAAAGGAAAACTTTGCCAATGTATATTTTATCTATTATCTAATAAGAACAAAGTCTCAGTCTCTTCATCTTACCTTGTGCCATGTTTTTGCAGCAGTAAAATATATGTAGTTGATTAAATAAGCAATTGATTACATTCTTCTAGTTGGCTACCCAAAGTTTAATTTGTATTTGTAATATTAATACTTTATATAACAAAAAATATGATGATATTGCCACACAAAAATAATGTGATATTATGCTGTACATATTATTTTCCCCATCCTTAAATAATACATCTTTCTTGCCACACAGCATAGCCTGTTTTTTTTTTTTTTATAAATCGCATGACATTTTACAGCACAGTAATCCAGCACAGACCTAACTTCTTGTTATATTTAAGTATCAGTGGCAGCTGTTGGTCTTTCAAACAAGGGAAGCTCACTTTAAGTTTACATCATAAAATTTGTCATATTGTAGCGAGGCAGTAACTTATAAAAGGAACATTTCATTGAAGCCGTTTTTCAACCACACTCATGCCATAGAACCACAGCAAAACACCTCAAAGTTTTTCAGATGGGTTTAAACACCTGAATGGCACTGTATCAGAAGACTCCACTTGCAAATATCCGCATGGGACTGAGCTTGAAATGCGACAATAGGCTCGTTCGAGATGAACTGCACCTCACCTGGAAAGTAGACGAGATCAGGCGGCCGCAGCAGGAGGTGGTGACAAATAGCCGTGATCAAGTCGGACAGTTTCCAGCAGCCTTCAGTCTGTATAGGAAGTCACACAAACACTCACATCCTGTCTGATATGATGTTAATTTATTAAAATATTGTCAGACTTATATATAAGTTTGTTTTCAGTCTCCATCAGTCACACAATATGTATTCTGTAATAAACCTTCAAATCGGACAAATAAAATTTAAATATCTGAAACTCAACAAAATTGACGTCATATTGTTGAGACAACATCTAAACCAATCAGCTGTTAGATCAGGTGAGAGCCAAGCGTTGCAGTCGGTGGAGAGCAACTGCAGCGCCTGAAGTCGGACACAAAACTAACCGGCATGCACTGTGCGCCGATCGCCGGTGGTCGAATCTGCGCAGGCCTGGCTCATCTCGAACAAGCCTAATGCTGGTGTGTATTTCAAAAGCGCTGTCAATCACAAAGGGGTTCAGGCTTTTAGACAGTTCCTCCAATCATCATGCATACACCGAGCGTCCTCTCCCGCCTCCATTAGGTCCCACGAAAGCTAAGCCTCCCAGGAAGTGATGATTTTGTCGCATTTATCCAATGACCGTCTCGCTTTGCTGCATGAAATAAACCTGCTCAGTGCTGTCTCATAGGAATGCTTGGAGGCTCCATGTCCACCGTGCTGACACGAGAATGTATGACAGGGAGGTCGTGTTTGAAAACTGGTGATAAACAGCTGACGTTTGAACATCTTAAATGCATCCTAGCGAACATTTAATGCAATGTAAATTCTTATTTTAATGTAAATTCAATAGTGCATATTTGACCATTTCTTTTATGAAATTTTAGGGGACGTTTCGCCTTCCTTGTTGTCTCAGAGCAATCAGCCCTGTTAAGTATCCATTCAGCTTACTACAATGTTCTACTATGACCATAGACTGTAAAAATAATGAACATAGCTACAGTAATGTCACCCATTAGTTTGGAGACTCCTGTTTTGAAGCCTTGAGTTTGGTATTACAGGCATCGCCATCTTGGTTTTTTAGACCATATTTGGGTGAGAGGCTGGTGCTATGGAGGAGTGGGGGGCAGATGTGACTGAGAAACTGAGGACAATATTGGAAGAAAGCCTGATATTCAAAGCGACCCTACCCTTAATTATGAGTTATATAAAAATTCACCCCCATAAAGTTGTCATGAAGGAGGAAATTAGTTGTAGAGTCCAAAACTGTTCTTTATACCAGGCTGTAAACATGTTTATTTCTGTTGTAAAGTTGGGCATTCAAACATGGGGGTCTATTGGGATTGACAAGCTTCTGGAGTCAGCCTTAAGTGGCCATTCAAAGAACTGCAGTCTTTTGCACTTCTGTGTTGGCTTCATTTTTAAGCCCTGGAGGTTGCCGCTTGCCGCCTCAAGCTAATGAGTGCGGTAAGCTAATGTGTACATATTCCCATAGACTATATGTAAAGATGGATGACGTTTTCTCTATTTACCTCAACGCCATTTTGTTCTGGTGATCTCCGCACTACCAAGTCTCCTGCTCATACACCCATCCCACTACTTGTCAGCAGCGCCACTGAATGCGAACCCACTGAAAGGCTCACACAGCTATCAATCACGTTGTAAAATCCCAGTGTTATAGCATTAAACAACTAATTAAAACCCAACTTGTAAAAAAACAAAACAAAACAAAACAAAACAAAACAAAAAACAAACAAACACTTGAACAAAAATAAGTGTGATAAAACCTGCATTTGTATAGCGTCTTTCTAGTTTATCTGACCACTCAAAGCACTTTTTACACGATGAGTCACATTCACCCATTCACACACTGGTGGCTGAAGCTACCACACAAGGTGCCCCCTGCTACTTAGTTTTAACACACTCACACCAATGGAAGCATCAATTTAGGGTTCAGTATATTGCTCAAGGATACTTCGACATACAGACTGGAGCCGGGGATTGAACCGCTGATCTTCTGATTGGTGGACAACCCGCTCTACCTCTGAGCCATAGCTGCCCCTATTATACAGTCTATGTTTTCCATACATTAATTTATTTTTGCCCGCCTGCCACAATATCCACATTGACTGCCACATATAGATTTTTTTTTCCCCTTAAGCCTTGAGCTGCTCTGGTGAGCGAGCGTAGCAGTGTATCAAATGTAAGGCAACAGGCAAAGAAGTATGGCAAACATTATTAAGGTTGTAATAAACTTGACAAAAAAACACAAGTTGCAAAAACATCAAGCATTTCCGCTAGTAATGTTCTTTTGTAAGTAATAGTAGTTACTGGATGTAATTTCAGTTGTATATGTACAAGAACAACAAGGAGAGGAAGAAGAAGTGAGACGGCTCCTGGACGAGAGCGTAAGATGTGATGAGTGTATCAGTTTATAAAGAGTTTATAAAAATGCAGCACAGAGATGATACAGACATTTTATACACTAAAGGTGTACATCACACAAACCTGCTGATCTTCATGTAGCTGTTGATCATATGACTCAGCCATTGCATCATTCTGTCTGTCACTGTGAGTTGAGACCTCAGCCTGCGGCATAGTTCACATACTTGAAAGATGAACCAAAAAAATATACAGTAACATTTAGCTTTATGATCAATGGATTTTGCATAGCATCAACCTAACCTGAACTCTTACACCTAACCCTAACCCTAACCTGTGTGATGGCGGCAACAGAAAGTTTGCAGATCTGGCAGGGAGTGGAGCGGTCCCATATCTGACCCCTTGGTTGATGCTTGCTGAACTTGAGATGCTACGGGGCACTCACTGAAGGTCCATGTAGACTAAATGGTTATACAGTGTACAGTGGCAGCTATCCTCTGTTCACCACTTGATTCTCCATGATGCAGACAACCATGGACTGAGCTACACCAAGGCAATCATGCACAACTAGAGTCCAACTTTCTGGTCTCAAAGGATTAAATGGTATGAATAATCAAGGGTCTTGGGACTGTACTGAGTCTTGCTTGCTGCTCCTCAGCTCCTGCTTGCATCATCAAGTGTTGAATTTGGGGTTGAAGTGGTTTAATAGTCTTGCTTTGAGCAACAGAGTGTACAGAAAAATGAACTGACAGGTCATACAGATTGATGTAATATGTATAAAGTATGTATGGAGGCATGATTCACAGTCTGCATATTTTCAATGATAATGTGATATCATGTACACAGAATGCTCAAGCCCTCAAGGATTTCCCTAAAGTTTGGTGACAAATGACAAAGAATGGCCAAATTTGAAGCGACAGAAGGCAAGATATCACTTTGTCCTTAATGTAGGTCAAGCTCCACCACCACTGATCCTTACCATCCCATAATGCAACTCAATAGCACCTTTTATTAGACACTCCAGATGGGGATGGAACATACTGTATATGGAGCATTTTTCTGGTCTGTGTAACTCTATGTTACGATATGGATATATACTATATAGTTTGGGATACATTACATTCAGTGAAAACTCAAGATAGATACCATTTACAGAAAAATAACCATAAATAACACAGCTTTTTTCGATGGTTTCTGACACCAAAAGTCACTGACCAATTGCCAGACCAAGCTTTTATTACCCTGATGGCATTATCAGAGTTCTTTTTTCTGAATTGAAAAAAGCTCCTCCAAAGCCACAGAAGACATTACACAGGCTGTGTAGTAGCTACTTACCGTGACTAGAAAATTGGCAGTGACATGTAAAATTGATGACGTGTCTCATTAATGTCTGGGAGGATTTTTCAGTAGTCTACAAGCTCATAGAAAACAACAGTAAAAGTGGAGATGTGGCTATGTATTGTTTTTCCTCTTGATGGAATTATAAAGCTTCGTAACACAAACTCTATCACTTAGGGTGATAGCTGCACTGTTCTGTACTGTTAAGCAAGTGGTTGCCACTGCTGCTTCCTTTGTTTCCAATGTAAATATGACGGCAGCCTCTCCACAGTGGAAGTGTCAGGGAGAGAAAAGGCTGCTGTCACTCTAACCAACATGCGTGGCTATTTGCTGCTGCTGTCTGAGTCAATGATATCTCACCTCTCTTTGATTTGCCACCAGAATCTTTGTATTGTATGTTCACGTTTAGACCAGTAAACAATGTTTATGATATCAGTTAACTAAACCTACTATATTAGTTATTTCCATTTATATTTACATTTTTCGATTGTGTGGCTATCCTGAGTTGTATTTACAAATGTATGTAAAAGGTTGTGGGGGAGGAGAAGAAGACCTTTGGTTTCTGCTAAGTTTGGGAATCAGACTGTCTGAGCTGTCACATGCAGACTTATTATTTGATATAATAGTCACTGTCTGCGTTATTAGTCAGGAACATGTCCTTTGGCTGTTAAAGCCATAAGACACAGACTGCAAAACTAAAGCCCAAACCAGTGGTCAAAGCGAGCTACATGTGAATGCATCTTGTGCAGCGGGATGGAAAGTTCAGTAAATACTGACAGTCTAACTTTGCTCTAGATGTGAGCGGTGGTCGGCTCATAACCTGGTCGGGACCAGGTTATGAGCTACGCATAAGTTACCATGGTGATCTAGCCAGGTTAAAAGAGAGCCACCTTCGTGACACTGAAAACCCTGGCTTTAGACTCAACATACCTCGCTAACCCATTAATCTCGCTTCGTAGTACACCCCTCTGGACAGGTCGCCAGACTATTGCAGGGATGACATACTGTAGAGACAAACAATTCACACTCACATTCACACCTACGGGCAATTTAGAGTCACCAATTAACCTATCCCCAGCCTGCATGTCTTTGGACTGTGGCAGGAAGCCGGAGTACCCAGACCACCGTGCCGCCCCATGACAACATTACAAATGCTATATTGTGTTTGTTTATAAACAGAGTAATGGAAACACTAGTGTCTGACAGGTCTGTGCAATTTCCTGCTGAGTTGAGCACCGGCAACATAAAAGTGATCAACTTTCAGTAGAGGTGTGAGAGAGGGGAGAATGATGCAATTTTTTTTGTTTAATAGAAAGTTCATGTGCTTTTTGGGTGGCAGCTGGCTGGAGGAAGATTGCCAGGGAGCTCAAAGTTTCTAGTAAGCTAAATACCCACCGTTAATAACAACCTGTTTGCTGTATAGTATATTGCATGTCATTTCCAGTAAATTTCACAAATGCAAAACATGTTAAAGTAGTTATGTAATAAATGTATGAAAATAGCAAGTAGGCTATTCAACCAACTTTTAAGTGGTTAAGTCTCCAGTCTGATCTTGAGCGAACAGCTGATAGTAACGTGGTTTGTTTACATGACATAACAGTGCACAGAGAGCTGTGATGCTACGAGATGTCACACAATAGTTGTACGCTTGTCTTCTGTTGGGACACAGTGTCATTGTGTTCCACTCAGGCACGGCTTCAGATTCAAGTGTGACACCCAACATTCAAATTCAGTATACTGCAGTGGCGGCTGCTGGTCTTTCAAACAGGGGAAGCTCACTTTAAATTTACATCATAAAATTTGTCATATTTTAGCGAGGCAGTAACTTATAAAAGGAACATTTAATTGAAGCCATTTTTCAACCACACTCATGCCATAGAACCACAGCAAAACACACCTCAAAGATTTTCAGATGGGTTTAAACACCTGAACGGCACTCTGTCAGAAGACTCCACTTGCAAAATCCGCGATGGGACTGAGCTGAGCTGTCAAGTGACGGTGTATATCTCAAAATAGCTGTCAATCAAAATGGGATTCAGCCTTTCGACTGATCCTCCAATCATCATGTGGAAGCTCAGCGTCCAGCCCAGCCGAGGCCTGCCCACAGCTCCATTCACCCCCAGAGACACTGAGCATCCGGGGGCGGGACAAAATTGTGGCATTTATCCAATGACCGTCGAGTTTCGAGGCAAGGAAAAAAACTGTTCCATGCAGTCCCACTGAAGTCCATGGACGCTCAACTTCTACGGGCAAATGCATTGACCATAGACCGTATAAGAAAACGGTGCTACGGGAATGTATGAGAAGTTAACAACATCGAGTCAGTCGACTTGTGATAAGTAGCTGATTCTGAGCGAACTCGTCTTCGAGATGGACGTGTTCTAACGCATTTGTAGTCAATGAAATGTTAACACAACCGTACATATTTGACCATTCAATTTTTGACATTTTAGGGGAAGCTGAGCTTCCCTTGCAGTCTTAGAGAAATCGCCTCTGGTATACTGGTATGGCCCAACCCTTTTAACAAGGCAATTAAGCTAGTCTTAGTTTGGTAAAAAAGAGAAACTTGAATTTGAAAAGTGTACAGTTGTATTTTTCTGTTTAATGAAGAAAATATGTGTAAGAGTAGGCCTGTTTCCTTTCTTGACATTTGGTGAGTTTGTTTTGTTTATATACTAGACTTAAAAAGCTAAGAGAGCTTGTAGAACATAGCGAAGTCACTGTTTGAGCACATTTTCCATACACACCTGTGACAATGCATCGGCAGTCACTGGTTGTTAGGCCGATGGTGGCTAGGTGGAAAATAATAAATCACTGAACCCTACTGTGACGGAGCGGCTCCGTCACTGACTGTGGGCAGTGCGCGCACACAGACGCACACATACACACACATACGCACACACACACTCTCACTCATAATCCCTGTTCACTTTCCCCGTCGTTTGAGAAGTAATTAAAATATCCAATAGCCATCCCCCTTTCCTTCTCTGTTTCTGTAGCGCAGCCAAGGGTGCACACTTGGTAGTTCTACCTTTGTTTAAGCATACATTCACACCGTCATGTATCACTTACCATGTGGAAGTGCGTCGCGTATTCTTCCTGCTGTCTCCCGCTGTCTGAGTTTGGTTGGCCAAACAGAGGCGTAACCTACTGCCCCGTTAAATAGTTTGAGATCGCGCGGTTTCATGATCATGTGACCTGCGTTATTATGTTTTCTGTTTGTAAAGTTAGTTTTTGTTGTGAATAATTTGTGATGGTTAAAGGGGAACACTTATGAAAATACAGAATATTTTTGTGTTATCTATATTTGGAGTTTTGGAAGCTATACATGTGTTTGTGGTTAAAAATATGCTGAGTATGGGTTTTTTATGTGTATACTGAGCCTAGTGGGAGGGGCAACTGGTTTAAAGGGGGCTGCTTTGGCCCTGGATGAGTCAGACTTGTCTTGGTTACAGAGAAGGTAACATCTGGTCAGCCTTCCAGACTGTGTGCTGGAATTTGTGACTTTGGGAAAAAGTCGTTGAGTTATTGAAGAACTCTTTTTGTGTAATTTCTGAATTTTGTAAGAAATACTTTTTTTTTTCCTTTCTGCCTGTTTTTTCATCTTTTTGTAAATATCACTGTTTGCACCTTGGGAGGCCGGCAAATAAACCACACCAACCAGATATCTTTCGACTACGCCTGTGTTTTCCCATTTTTGTGAAGAAGTTGAAGCAGAACCCCGCGACACCTACACTGTAGGCTAGACAATGTCATTCATGCTACAATGACTTTGTCACTAGCAGCCCAGCTTTTATGTTTTTATGCCTCCACACTGACAATAGCTCTGGCCAAAGGGATTATGTTTTTGAGTTGTTCGTCTGCATGTACCTACGCATGTCCGTCCCATTCTTGTGAACATGATATCTCAAGGGAATTTCTTGAAATTTGGCACAAATGTCCACTTGGACTCAACAATGAAGTGAGTAGTTTGTCGTGGGCATAGGCAAAAGGTCAAGGACACTGTCACCTTATCTGTCTCATAAATGTGAACATAATATCTCAAGAACACCATAAGGGAATGTCTTTAAATTTGACACAAATGTCCACTTTGACTGAAAAATAAACTGATTAGAATTTTGTGGTTAAAGGTCAAAGGTCAAGGTCAGTGTGACCACACAAAAATGTTTTTTGTCATAACTCAAAAATCCATATGCTAGTTATGACAAAATTTCACACAAATGTCTATTAGGATACAATAATGAAGTGATGACATTTTATATCCAAGGGGTCAAAGGTCAACTTCACTGTGACATCATAATGTTCTGCATATGGCAATGAGTGTGATGCATCCATGTTTTCACGGACATGGATGTAAACTGTAAGAGAAACTTGACTGGTGCATGGACTTATACTAGGGCATAAATTCTAGTTTGTTTTTTATTTTTAACATAAAGAGGCTACCATCATATACCATATGCCCCAGTAAATAATGAGGAAGGTACAAAGAAATGAAAAAAAATACTACCTACTTGGTTCCACAGTGCTCCCACTCCACACCACTCATATGCCTAGTGTACAAACCAGTTGATATTTCTCAGCTGCCGGGCTGATATGTATCTTCATGTTGTTGTATCACAAGATAGCGTACCTGAGTAAATCTTTCCAGAGTCAGTTTAATGTGTTGGTGGGTGATGAAGTGTTTACCTGCCTTCTGCCCAATGCATGCAAGTTTCCAAACCATTCTTCAAATGAAGACACAATATGATCCAACCATGCTCCTACCAAGCTATAGGCAATGCTGTATATTATGTGTTCGGCACACTGAATAATGGTTAAAAGACTACTGAAAAATAAGCCTATTGGCATGTAGTTTTTGCTGATTTTTATGCTTTTCTTGAAATTTTGCCCTGTTAACTGTAAACAGCACGCATGATTAGGGATAGTTCCAGCTTGGCCTCTTCTTCCAGAATCAACAATATTGTGAATTCTGGCAAGAACACAGAATTGCACATCAGAATTCATTAGCGTTGGACGACTGGGTTGAATTTTCTTTGCTTTGGGTAAAAATAACATTGTGAATCTATCATAATTATTGCGTGTTTCTCCTTTCTCTTCCTGACAGAGCTGCTCTGTGTCTCCTACATTTTGTATCTCACACACTGTCACACCATCCTACCCACCAACTGGCTGCTAGGCAACATGGCCCTCTGAATGGGGTGTATTTTTACATCTGTGTGTTCAGGGCTAGAGACATTATGAGGAGAAAAACATCCCTACTGCAGCCTGGTTTCCTCTGTCTGCACCATGGCCAATAAGGCTTTAGTTGATATGTTTTTGGGGGGACATATGAAATGGGGGGATTGGGTGTCCTCTGCCAACCATTTCTAAGCATCAAACACTTCATTTTCTCCATTTGGGTGATTTTATATACAGCAATTTGTTCCTTTTCTGCATTAATTTAATTGTGTAATCGTTTTTAATTATGTAAAAGTAGAAGTCCTCTGCTTAATATTGAGTTTCTAAATATTGAGGGGGATGTGTCCCTTGTCCTCCCTCTCCCAAATCGATGCTTTTGCTTTAAAATGATCATCACAATGTATTCACTTCATGAGAAATGCATGATATAGTACACTCCCAAAGCTTATACTTGTGGTTTTTCTTAGGCTCAGGAGGTAGAGCGGTTCGTCCACTAATTGGAAGATCAGCGGTTTGATCCCCAGATCCTCCAGTCTGTATGTAGAAGCATAAGCATTATGCTGAACCCGAAATTGCTCCCCCGATGGCTGTTCCATCGGTGTGTGAGTGTGTTAAAAAACTGAGTAGCAGGTGGCATCATGTATGGTAGCCTCAGCCACCAGTGTATGAATGTGTGTTTGAATGTGACTCGTAGTGTAAAAAGTGCTTTGAGCAGTCAGATGACTAGAAAGGTGCTATATAAGTGCACTCCATTTACCATATCCCCACAGTATGGCAATTAAATGCGTATCAGCAGGTCTGTGTTATGTATGACCTGCGTATGAAATGTCTGTATGGTAACTGCGCTGCATTTTTATAAACTGACAATCTGGTCACTTCTCTCACCTTTCCTTGCAGTTCTCATACAACTGTGGTTACATCCAAAAAACTGCTGTTACAAATGTTAAAACAATACCAATGGAAATGCTGGGTGTTAGTAGCATAGAAGATTGGGATTTTTTATTAGAACTTAAGTAATAATTACTGCTTCATGTTCAACACACAGCTCTGCTCACTCTCAATGCAATGTGCATTGTGCAATCTACATACTCTGTGCAATATTCTGCATCTATAAATATATTGTATATATGTGTCACCCTTCACTTTCTGTCTGTGCTTTTGAGCTGCTGTGCAAATTTCCCCAGTGTGGGATCAATAATTGTTTCACAGCAGTTACACTGACAAGGCTGCCCGCAGATGGATCTGCAGGTATTTTTTTGTCAACAGCCTTGTGAGTGGAGCAATCAGCCAATGCCCCAAAATGGCATTAATCTACCACTACTATTACAGAGTAGTGACTGCAGACAGAGAGGCAGCAGCATCACTTATTTATTTTATCAGCTCAAATAAAACAAACAAAAAAATTTCCCCCGATGACCCTGTGGTAGGCATCACATGACTGTGGTATTGCAGTCATTTGGTAGTCAGTATATATTAGGAACTGCGCCACTGTTCTTACAAGTTCTTTATGCCACATTCAGAGCATTAATATAGCAGCAAACCATAATTTGCTATGTAAAGATATAGTAGATTGATTGATTGATTGATTGTAGTGGTGCATGTGCATTTTAGTGCATGTATGTATCCAACTGGCTAACTGCCGCTTCGCACTGCACTTATACGGTGGTTACCGCTGGTATAAGGATGGCATTGTGGCAGAAGCAGCCGCTGGCTCAGCCACCACCATGTTGAGAACTATGTCCAGACAAGTCATACACTCCGGGATTAGCTTCCCTCTTGCCTTAACTTTTCAATGTATTTTGTTATAGAGGACTTTTTTATTTTCCTTTTTATTGTTTCTAAAAATCAAATCACTGAGGGTCTCAGCAAGAGTAAAATAAAATTCTTGTCCGATCATGTAACAGCATCTGAAAACCTCCTTTCTGACAGTGCGTGTGACAAGTTTTGTAATTTTCTAAAAAAGACAGAACGGAGGAGACTGACAGGAGAAAGTAAGACAGGATTTCATTTTTCATACAACTTCTTCTATCACTTTTTGTGTTTATGGTTGCGTGCAATACCACGAGTGCCTCAGCTCATCTCCCCCCTTTTATGACAGAAGCTTTTCGCCCTGCCTTCCAGTGTGGCCATTTATAACATGGGATAACACTTTTGCCTTGAGATGCTCATTGAAAGCATACTACAGCTTTAAGTTAATTCAGTCTGTAGCTGGCTCCAACTGTTATAAAAGCCTATAGAAGCACTGTCAGTAAGGTTAATAGCTCAACAGCCAACCATCTGTCATGACTGTTTCTGTATATTTTGCAGTACTTTATGAAGCTAGAGCCCGACCAGCACTGGATTTTTGAGGCAGATATTCATGTCGATATTTGACAGAAAAATCTAAAATGACATATGAACCAATATTGTTTTTATACCTCCGTGCCGGTGATGGCATAATGCATAATGCTCATAATGCCTCCAGCTGTGGCTGGCATGATGTTTTCGGATTCCCATTCTTGGAAAGCAATATCTCAAGAAAATCTTCACAGAATTTCTTCAAATTTGGCACCAGTGTCCACTTGGACTCAACAATGATCTGATTAGAATTTGGTGATCACTGTGACCTCATAAAATATGTTTTTGGCCATAATGACATCTTTTATCCATTAGGTCAAAAGTCATTTTCACTGTGACATCATGACGTTCTGCAAAAATACTTTACTGAACATTACTCAGTGTCATAAGTCAGGAACAGAGGGGGAAACGTTTGGTCAGATACTAAATTGGTGACACCAATCATGGGTGTCCACCTTGAAACTGTGCCGATTGTATACAGTAGATCTTTTGTGTTGCTGGGGGGAAGTTGTGTGTGAAGCATCCATGTTTTCACTGACATGGATATAAACTGTAACTGCAACTTGATGCTTGTGGAGGCAAACAACCACAAGGTGGTAATTCTAGTTTCAGTATATCAACATTCTGTTTTCACATAAACACCACACTGCTCATTTTATTCTCAAAAAATCCAATACAAAAATCAATACACTGCTCAGCCTAATAACAGCAGGGAAGTCTGCTGGGGGAGCGTCCCACTAGCTTTCAGTTTTCAATACATTTTTCAGGGGGCATTTTTTAAATCTTTCTCTCCTCTTTCTGAAAAGTTAGTTTTACACGCTCCTAATGTGTTGTGCTATGTAGATTCAGATTTTTATAAATGTCCTATTTCTATGAAGAAATGAACGTATGAAGTGCTCCTCTAGACTTTTCAAAGCCAGAGTATTGAAAATCTCGTAGGTGGGTGAGCAGCTCCTTAGGGCAGGAAACAGGCTTTACTGCAGGTACTATTGACTGACACCCATGAAACTATTTTGTAAACCCTCCTACATGAGAGTGATTTGTTTCATTTCTCACCTTGAATAAATACAGGAATGATTCCAGCATGCAGGAAATTATTAAAATGAGTTATTAGAGTTGGAGTTAAAGTTTGTTAAAATGAAAATCATTAGCAGTATAAAGTGAGAAGCTGTATTGCACTACCTTAACTACTGATGATCATGATGGCTGTCATCATGTTGTACATGTGGTGGGCTTAGGGCTGCCAGCTCACACACATTGACCTTTAGACTCACAAGACACTTTTAACAAGACACTTTCCTCACGACAATTCTCTCACGAACTGAAAAATAAATTTATAACTGATAATGTTACGATCTGAAAAGAGGATGCTGACAGCGTACGCACAGACAAGATAGCACAGTGCAACAGCACTACTGCGGTGAGTGAGCTGCCATTCAGATTTTGATGCACATCTATTCTTGCTGTTATGGAGTGGCCTAAAAGCACCATGGAAGACTTGAATTATAGCAATAATGTCATATTTTTACCACATAAAACTGTCAGCACATAAGTCCTAATTTTATAAATCAGTTGCTGCCCCCTGAAAGTCGGCGATCTTAATCATCAGTTGGGGACCCCTCAGAGACTGCTTCAAGTTGAGCATTCTTTGTTTTTTGAATTGTCTGTCAGTGTGCATTTTAGGCTACTTCTCTGGGATGTTTTGGTCCCTAGACTTTGCTGCAGAGTGAGCACTCTCCACTTTTTTCCGTCAGTGCTTTGCCAAAATCTTCAATGTTAGGCCCCAATCACACAGAAAGCATTTTGCTGGTGGCGCACCGCACTGCCTTTAAAAAAAATAAAAAAAATTGAATGCCACAAGTAAAAAAAAAAAATCTTGCTGCGCTTTTTATTGTTGTCAGGCAACCACCCTATCACCTCCTTACCCCAACCTTCACAATTAATTAATCTACCATTTGGTTTTTTTTGGCTTGATCTTATCTATTTCACAGTAATTAGTGGCTATTTTCTAAAATGGAAAAGCAGAGAGTACTTGCTGTAGCTCAGGTTGAGGGTGACAGGTGTTAAGCAACTAATTTGTTCGCACAGGGAGATCTGTGTGGGTACATAAGACCCTAAAAAAGAGGGTGGATCATGTTGAGTAGCACCAGGAGGTCCAGCTTTGCCTCCATGATGGCCGTTTCAAGTACTGCACTTATATGCTTCCATGCCTGCTGTGGTGATGATGGTGGTAACTGTTTGTAAAGTTGTATAGCTCGGGGTAACCAGCAACCCCTGCCACCAGTTTCTTCTCTATTATTTACCAACTGTAAACTTGTTGTCATGACCACCACAGAAGCTGCTCAGATCATCTGATTGGACAATGGGAAAGATGACCTGAAGTGCTTTATTGCTCTGAGTTGAAGTTTTTTCAACTCGAGGAGTACAGAGAGCTCAGTTCTCCGCCTCCAGCTGCTAAAATGCTTTCTGTGTGATCAGGGCCTAATCCTGTTCAAAATGACCCTGAGCCTGGCTTCCCCTCTCAGCTCTTTTTCAACTTCCAGGGGGCATTATAAATGGTTGTGGATCAAAATGCCTCTGGACGCAATTGGATAGACCAACAACCAATCAGGGCAACAAATCATGTGACGTAGTACAGAGCAAGGGACAAATGTAAAAAGACTACAGCATGCAGAGGTGAGCTGTGATGGTGACACAAATATTACTTAAATTGAAGGTTCCGCATCAGCTACAGCCATTGTGGTTGTTTTCAAAAATGCCTCAACAGTGCTCCTCTTCACTAAACAAGGTTTAAGCCCACTGTAATGTCCCTGATGCAAGGGTAAGCAGGCCAAAAATGACATCATCGTATTTTATGTTAGGCATGAAGGCTCTGCACGTTGTCAGTCATGGTCTCAAATCTGCACATATAAGATAAACAGTTGTGATCGGCTTGAAGTGGGCCACGATGGGCGAACACGACATATCTGACAGAGCAAATAAAACAGGAGCTTGCAGATTTGGTTCCCAGGCTAGATGACCCTGACTATGACCAATTATTCTTGAAGTTATTTTTTAAGGGGAAGTCAGCTCAATTTACATTACAACTCTGAAAATGTTGTGTTTAAACTCTCATAAACTGTCATAAAAGCTTTTCTTTCAGAGTTTTGATGAAATTTTCAAGGTAATCCTATTACAGCCTACATTCTGCTCCCCTGCTCTCCCAGTGTTTTTTCCACTCTACCTGCCAGCCACTCCCACCTGATCACCCCACTCCACTCACCTGCTCCCACAGCTGCAGCTCATCAGCCAGCCAGCCCGGTATGTAAGCCTCTCCACCACACACAATCTTTGCCAGGTTGTTCTTCATCCACATGCAAGACTTTCTAGCACTCCTTACCTGCCTGATCTCCTGTTGCCGACCCTGCCTTCCTCTGACCTGCCTGCATCATGTGTTTCCCAGTAAACTCGCCAGCCTTCTGTCCCTGACCATGAGTTCTGCCTCTGCGTCTCTGGTTTCAATCTGCCTGTGGCTGTGTGGTGTTTTCCTGCGACGACGCTACAGCATGAGTGTTCCCACCTGCTTACCAGTTGCTTGCTGCAGCTCAGAGACTGTTTATGAGATGCCACATGCTGCCTTATGTGTGTGTTTTCCTTTCACCCACCTGTTGGCTCCTTGATCGATGACTTGACTTCTGCTCACCTCCGGCTCATCCCTTGTGGGCTCGTCTGCCTGTCCTATCTGCTCACCTGATCCGAACTTCTCTGCCTGGTCCCGACTTCCCTGCTGCTCATCCCTCATTGGCTCTGCAGCTTCACTGGACTGCCTCTCTGGTTCTGAACCCCTCACCTTCTCGACCACGTCATCAGTAAGCCCCTCTGTCTGTCACCTCTGCCTGCTAGCGGACTGAGCTGTTGGGGTTTGAGCACTCACGACCTCGTTCTCAATCCTGCTTCTAGGTTCAGCCCGGTCCACTCCCAGGCCCCTGAATCCAGAGACTGTGTGGGCTCTGAGCCCGAAGAAGGAACTGTTCCCTGAATATCTGTCAGCTCAAGTTCCTGTTTACTCTGTGTATAAATAAAGGTCATTACAAATGTTGCCCCGTGCTTGTGTGTTGCATCTGGGACCAATTCATAACCATTACAAATACAAATTTTTATTTGTTTTAAGTTAGCAGCCCTGGGTGGGTTAAAGATGGTGGTAGACATGCAGGCGCATTTTTGCCTCCTTATGATTTTTATTTATAATGCTTTAAATTGAATGTTGTAGCTTACACTGTAGATAGTTATGTTTTAGTCATGCACATGGCTCTATGGATAGCCATGCTTCTCTCGGTTGCTGGGTTTATCACTTTGTTCCAGACTGAAATTTCTCAGCTATTGAATGGATTGCTATGAAATTTTGACATTCAGTGATGTTGTGAGGTACACAATCTGGGTCTCTGATGCCTTAAAATCTGAAAGGAAGCTGTAAACTCACTATCAATGCCTTCAGGGGATGCACAATTATTTTCCCTGATAATGCTACACTATGAACAACAAATTCATGTACAGTGGCGTCGCCTGACTTTCTGTGAAAGTATATCTTAGGTGACAAAAACCACTGACAGTGCAATTTATCATACTATTGTGCTTTTGATCCAGTGCTCTGCACAGATCTGAGACCTGGCCAGCCTCCCGCTCACCCTCATCACTGGCTCTTAGAAGCTCTGTGCACCGCTGTCACCTGCCGTAAACATGGTGATGTTTGCAGCACGGCATGGAGGCCATTGATGACTGCCGGTAGACAATAACTGTATTTTTTAGGAGAGATGACTGCTGAGCTGCAGACTGCTGTTAAAGACCAAAAACCAAGAAATCTATGTTTTAGCAAGTCATTGCTGTGCTTTCATCTGCCTTTTTAGACTCCAATCGTGGCAGTTTGTGGTGACCCATTGCCAGGATAATGCCAACAAAAGCCTTTGTATTTTTTTTACAGAGACATTGCTGCTTTTCCTGCCAGGATTGTGCCACCCACTCAGGGTATTTTATGATAAAACATGATCTCTTCCTAACCATAACTAAATGTTTTTTTGTACCTAAACATAACATGTTAACCAGTGTTGTTGAAACGTTTGGTTTCAACATTTACATAATGTGCAAATGCAATATGTTTGCAGTACATTAAATGCCAACATGCTTTCTGGCAATTATCTTTTGGCAATTATTGGTATCCACTCTTACAGTCTGTGCACACATCTTGCGCAAGATGACGAGATCCTGTTTTGTTACAGTCCCAATGAGTGAAAGGAAAATCTAAAAACTCTTCTCAAAAAGAAAGAGAATTTATTACTCAGAATGTTAAACTATTAAATTCATGCTGTAGTTTATTTAAATTGTCATGGATTATTACATAATATCACAAGCATATTTGATTCAGAGTCAAATTCCTTCTATGTGCAAATACTTGACCAATAAAGCTGATTCTGAATCTGCCTCACATAATACTGGGTAGGTGAGTTTGGGGCTCTCTACAATCAACTCAAGATGTTACATTTGTATGTTTTGTAAATAGACTGCATATAAAGATATATACAGCGCACACTCTAGGGTTTTGTTTTCAGATTTGGTATTTCATTTGTTTAATGTTCAGATACAGTGAGGCAAAAAAGTATTTAGTCAGCCACCAATTGTGCAAGTTCTCCCACTTAAAAAGATGAGAGAGGCCTGTAATTTTCATCAAAGGTACACTTCAAATATGAGAGACAGAATTGGGGGGAAAGAATCCAGGAAATCACATTGTAGGATTTTTAATGAATTAATTGGTAAATTCCTCTGTAAAATAAGTATTTGGTCACCTACAAACAAGCAAGATTTCTGGCTCTCACAGACCTGTAACTTCTTCTTTAAGAGGCTCCTCTGTCCTCCACTCGTTACCTGTATTAATGGCACCTGTGTGAACTCGTTATCAGTATAAAAGACACCTGTCCACAACCTCAAACAGTCACACTCCAAACTCCACTATGGCCAAGACCAAAGAGCTGTCAAAGGACACCAGAAACAAAATTGTAGACCTGCACCAGGCTGGGAAAACTGAATCTGCAATAGGTAAGCAGCTTGGTGTGAAGAAATCAACTGTGGGAGCAATTATTAGAAAATGGAAGACATACAAGACCACTGATAATCTCCCTCGATCTGGGGCTCCACGCAAGATCTCACCCCGTGGGGTCGAAATGATCACAACAACGGTGAGCAAAAATCTCAGAACCACACGGGGGGACCTAGTGAATGACCTGCAGAGAGCTGGGACCAAAGTAACAAAGGCTACCATCAGTAACACACTACGCCGCCAGGGACTCAAATCCTGCAATGCCAGACGTGTCCCCCTGCTTAAGCCAGTACATGTCCAGGCCCGTCTGAAGTTTGCTAGAGAGCATTTGGATGATCCAGAAGAGGACTGGGAGAATGTCATATGGTCAGATGAAACCAAAATAGAACTTTTTGGTAAAAACTCAACTTGTCGTGTTTGGAGGAGAAAGAATGCTGAGTTGCATCCAAAGAACACCATACCTACTGTGAAGCATGGGGGTGGAAACATCATGCTTTGGGGCTGTTTTTCTGCAAAGGGACCAGGACGACTGATCCGTGTAAAGAAAAGAATGAATGGGGCCATGTATCGTGAGATTTTGAGTGAAAACCTCCTTCCATCAGCAAGGGCATTGAAGATGAAACGTGGCTGGGTCTTTCAGCATGACAATGATCCCAAACACACCGCCCGGGCAACAAAGGAGTGGCTTCGTAAGAAGCATTTCAAGGTCCTGGAGTGGCCTAGCCAGTCTCCAGATCTCAACCCCATAGAAAATCTTTGGAGGGAGTTGAAAGTCCGTGTTGCCCATCGACAGCCCCAAAACATCATCTAGAGAAGATCTGCATGGAGGAATGGGCCAAAATACCAGCACCAGTGTGTGAAAACCTTGTGAAGACTTACAGAAAACGTTTGACCTCTGTCATTGCCAACAAAGGGTATAAAACAAAATATTGAGATGAACTTTTGTTATTGACCAAATACTTATTTTCCACCATACTTTGCAAATAAATTCTTTAAAAATCAGACAATGTGATTTTCTGGATTTTTTTTTTTCTCATTTTGTCTCTCATAGTTGAAGTGTACCTATGATGAAAATTACAGGCCTCTCTCATCTTTTTAAGTGGGAGAACTTGCACAATTGGTGGCTGACTAAATACTTTTTTGCCCCACTGTATATTTGTCAGACTACTTGAATATAACTGTAATTATGACCTCTTGACGTTAAGCATAAGTTTTATACTTATTTGTCAAAAAACACAAGTTTTATTTGGAACCCACTCAAACGGCCACCTGTGAGTTTTGGGGACTCACTACACTGAAAACCTATCAACATCACTGTATTCATGGTACCCAGAGGATGAAGCTGAACAACTTTGTTGATCCTGTCTTTTCCACTAGCACTGTAAGCATAACATGTGTTTTTTAGTGAAATGTTTGACAACTGTTGAATAGATTTGTTACAGACATGCATATTTTGCACAGGATCAGTTGGTATAACTTTGATGATCCCCTATGTCTTTATCTAGTGCCATTTTAATGTGTCCAATACTTTGGTAGATGACCAAATACCTGCAAAACTAATGACATTCCCAGCAGCCTCAGCTGGACTATGTGTTTAGTGCTGATTCAATGTTAGTATGCCAACACATTAAACTAAGCTGGATGGATGAACATGGTTAATATAATACCTGTTAAACAGCATGTTAACATTGTCATTGTGAGCATTTTGCCATGCCAACATGCATTTAGCTGAAAGCCCCACTGTGCCTCAGCACAGCCTCAGAGCCACTAGCATGACTCTTTGTAGACATTGCCAAAACCAAATTTACCTCTCCACTTTGTGATTTTGTTAGACTCTTATTCATACTGACTTTTAAATACCTGGTGTTGTCTTGCTGTCATAAGAAAATAATTGGTAAATGTGTAATTCTAAGGATCACGAGAAACTTCTAGCAACCTTGATAGTTAATCCTAGCTTATAGGCTGTGGAAAAAGAGAGCATTTCACAGTCAATGACAAGACTTTACGTAACTCCTGCAGTCAGAAATGTGTGCGCCTCAGGCGAAAAGGCAGATCATGGAGTTGATCATTTGAACAGCAGGGAATCAAGGCACAATGTAGCCTCACACTCACATACAAGCAATATCCACCATTTGCAATTTGTAATCTTGCTAGTACAGAACAATAAAGTGAACATGACATTCTTTTCAGGATTGTCATGATGCATATATGCAGGGGTCTAGGGAAGAGTTTGGTAATAATCATTCTGCTCTCAATGCCAAAAGTCACCCAACAACAGTTTTCTTTATCCGTGTAGCAATATTTTTGTTTTCATTTTATGGTAAATGGACTTTCACTTGTATAGGAGGTAAGAAAGGAATCACGAATTTCCTTCAGGATAATCACGAATTTCCTGCGGGATAAATTAAGTTCTACTGAATTGAATTGTATTGAATTGAATAGTGCCTTTCTAGTCTTCCAACCATTCAAAGCACTTATACACTACGTCACATTCACCCATTCATACACTGATCGCCGAGGCTACCATACAAGGTGCCACCTGCTACTCTACTACGCTACTATCTTATCTTACTCAGTTAAATATTTACACTAGTGATTTGGGGTTCAGTTTCTTGCCCAAGGATACAGGGATTGAAACAGTGGATCTCTGAGACAAAGTCATTACTTAGTGTATAAAATGTCAGAAAATTGGGGGGTCAGTAAAAGGCCATGGTTGACCCTTAACTGGGATCAAGTGCAACAAATAACTTAGTGACTTATATCACTGTTATACATATGTACATGATAAATAAATGTATTTTTATCATTAAACCACATTTCAACATGCCATGTGATACTCCCACAGCCCTGCAGGTATTGTGTAATAGTACAGTCCATCTGACAACGGTCAGATGCGCAGAACTCACAAGTGCTGCTAATGTAAACATGCCTCACCAAAAGACAGGGCACAGAGAGAACATAAAAAAATAAAAGGGGCAGAGAGGCGAATGCCAAATGTCTGGCAAAAAAATGTAAATAAGCAGCAGGTATGACAGGCAGAGCATAAAGTGAGGAGTTAGTCAGACAAACGTTGTATCAGGCTCAGTTTTAAAGCTATAATGAAGACAAGACAAGACAAGACCCCAATAGATGCCCCAGGACCTGGGACATCCATTGGTGCCAACTATGTTAAGCTATGTTCTCGGAAAGGGAGCCAAATAATGCTCCAAAGTTGAGCTAAATTTTGGCAAGAGACAAAGGAACATTGCCATTTTTCAATGAAGTGTATTTAAATATTTCTGCATACTGGGGTCCCTAAATAATTTCATAAATTGGGTATGACTGGAAAACTGAGTTAACAGCCACATGCTTTACACTGTTTCAGCTCTACGTGTAATTTGACCAATATTTGATTAAAGAAGCCTTAAGATTAAATTAATAAATTAAGAAAACAATATTTGTTCTCTACTGCTTTGATGTTATGATTTAATACCTTGCAGTTATTTCATCATTCGATGTTTGATTTTATATTTCTCTAATCATTTATTGGATTGCATTTTTTCAGCCCAGGACACACGTAACTGCCTCTGCTTTTCAAATTAAAATAGCAAAGAGTAGAAAGAGTAGATACAAAATACACATGGAAATGTGATTAATTGGGCTATATTTGCAGGAAATATAAAACTTTGCATAGTGATTTCACTCACCCTCACCCCCTCCATGGATGTGGATGATGGACCCAACTGAAGGAGCTGAGGATCAAACTGCCAATCTTTTGCTTGGTTGACAGACTACTCAGCAGCCACAGTTGCTGGTGGTAGCAGCAAGTACTTTTTACCAGTACAGGTTGCAGAGTTTAGACATAACACATTTAAAGACCACTTGGAGCAGCAAACATGCCTTTAGCAGCCACTCTGTCATAAATGCAACAGAAGAGCAGCTGGTATATTCATTTACAGTGCAACCAAACAAAGTCTCAGCATCACATTGTTTTCATAAAACAAAAAGGACATATTTTATTTCCCACTATACCCTTTCCATGACCTGATATCATGCTGTGTGCATGGCATGTGCAGTTTTCAACATAACAGCATGTTACAGTAAATGGTATTGTTTTCTTGTATTATACAGTACTCCGCTCAGTGCTTACCTTTGTGACATACATTACATTTCTGGTGGCTACTTCACAATGAAAGTCGTGCTGCGGATCTCCACTTGGAATACTTTTAATGTCAAACAGCAGCAGTATACTCATTGCCAATTTAAAGTCACCAATTAACCTGCATGTTTTTAGACTGTGGGCGGAAGCTGGAGTACCCGGACAAAACCCACACTGACACGGGGAGAACATGCAAACTCCACACAGAAGGGCACACCCACCCCAGGGTTTGAACCCCCCACCCCAGGTTGCTGTGAGGCACAATGCTAACCACTGAACCACCATGCCACATCCTTTAAACACATTGTCAGATAATTAACAGTTATCTTGCCTACTTATTTTCCCTGATTGAAAGTTAAAATCTATGAATATGTAACCCTCCGACTTCACTGAAAATTCCATCTGAAGTGTGGGAACGTTGAAAGTTAAAATCTATGAATAGGCTCGTTCAAGATGAGCCAGGCCTGCGCAGATTCGATCACCGGCGATCGGCGCACAATGCATGCTGGTTAGTTTTGTGTCCGACTTCACCCCGACTTGTTCTGATGTATTACAAAAATGGACGGCGATAAAATTGTGAGAGCGAGGTGGCTGCAGTTTTTAGAGCCAGACGCTGCAGTTGCTCTCCACCGACTGCAGCACCTGGCTCTCGCCTGATCTAACAGCTGATTGGTTTTGATGTCGAGTCAACAATATCACGTTAATTTTGTTGAATTTCAGATATTTAAATTCTGTTTGTCCGATTTGAAGGTTTATTCTCTTAACAGAATACATGTTGTGTGACTGATGGAGACTGAAAACAAGCTTATATACAAGTCTGAAAGTATTTTAATAAATTGGCATCATATCAGACAGGATGTGAGTGTTTCTCTGACTTCCTGTACAGACTGAAGTCTGCTGGAAACTGTCAGGAAACTGTCCGACTTGATCGCGGCTATTTGTCACCGCCTCCTGCTGCAGCCGCCTGCTCTCGTCTACTTTCCAGGTGAGGCGCAGTTCATCTTGAATGAGCCTAATATGTATGCCTCCTACTACCCTGAAAATTCAATTTTCAGTGTGTGTTCACTGCAGATTCAAAGTTTCAATATGGTGGCTCATGGTGTGTAAGCTGCATACTGGCCCATGCTTGGCTACAAACCAGTTGTGATGTCATAAAGCCTGCTGGTACGTTTATGTGTTAACACTGAGAAACATACCCCCTTTTGGCAAATGATTGTAAAAGCAGCCTTCTGTTGTCAAACTTTGCACATATATCATTGTGCACAGTGAAGGAACTACAAGCAAAACACATTTTGACCAGAGGGGACTTGAACACAGCTCTGACATGGCTGTAGGACGGCTGTCAGTTAACAGAGAGGCTTCTATCAACTGGTTGAAATTACCAGTGATGCTTTCTCTGATACCCTTGTCTATAATGCTTTTAGAATATCTAGTATGTATCCTTGTGTTTGTCCTTCAGCTCCAACAAAGCAAACAGAGTGAGCAGAATAGCTGAATCCCTGTCTACCAGTACTATTTATTGTAAAATACCCTTTCTTTCAGCCCAGATTTAATAAATATTGAAACTCACATCCTGTGCAAATGGTGTCCTTTGATCAAGATTTCTTTGAAGACACTGGGAGCAGTCTCCCTATGCCAGCACTGGCCAACATTTATTTGATGCTCATGCCTGGCTTTACTTTGAATATGTTCTGTATCACAGATTAAAGTGCAGTAAGTAAAATGATTTCTGCTCATGGTGGTTTGCAGTATGAATATTTGTCCTTGTGTGGAGAGTTTTTCCATGGTGGTTGGGGGGTGGGGGGTTGGTAGCCCTATGTGTCTACCAAAGCAATTTTTCCTGTAACAGGGCTCAACATTAACACTGCCCGATAAAAGTAAACTCTGTGTTTGGGCAAGTGAAATGCCTCAAAATTAAATGTGATGTCTAATGTAATGTTATCTGAAAATAAACTGCATTCTGTATCACCACCAAGCGCTGAAAAGGACTCATGAGAAAAATCTGACATACTAGACACCATAGAACTTAAGTCTAAATATGGGCCATTTTGTATATGTCAGAAAGTTACTAAATATTTGTGGAACACTACAGGTAAAAGTCTTACTTTTTTTGCCCAGAAGCTAACCGTTGTGCCATTCTGGTGCAATCATATCCCTTTTAGAAGCTTTGAAATTCAGTCTTGAACTGTAGTGTCTTTTTTGAGACTTCGGAAAATAAATCCAGAATGATAAATCTGACACCGAATGTCAACTGAGAATCATTTATCCATGTTCCTGTTTAAAAAAATGAGAGTTGAATAATGTCCAGCGGCTCTACTTCCAGCTCTCTCCAGATGTCCAAGCTCCTTACCCTATCTCTAAGGCTGGGCCCAGCCACCCTTCGGAGGAAACTCTTCTCAGCCGCTTGTATTCGTTATCTCATTCTTCCAGTCATTTTCCTAGCACATGACCATAGGTGAGGGTTGTGACATAGATACCACAGTAAATCGAAAGCTTTGCCTTTTGGCTCAGTTCTCTCTTCACCATGACAGTTCGGCAGAGCACCTGCATTGCTGCAGACACTGCACCAAACCGCTGATTCATCTGACACTCCATTCTACCCTCACTCATGAACAAAGCCCTGACATACTTGAACTTACTTGCTTGGGGCAGTAACTTTTGGATAAAACGTTCCACTTGTCACTGTCACTTTCTACCCAACCGTTCAATCACTGTGGAGGAAGGGAAGGAAAAATACCACAAGACCAAGTGTCACATACATGTACAAGTGCTAAACTATAATAACAACTGGGAAAAGGTGCTTTGGTTGACAAATGGCCTTATGAAAGTAACACCAGCGATTGTCTGACAAATGAAAATTTGTTTGGACAAGAGCACATTGACTAATCAATCAAACAACTAACCAGAGGGTGTCAGCCCTACACATTCTAGATGCTACTTTAGCTACAAAAACTGTGACTGTGTTGAAGTGAACTAGGAAAACCTTGAATATCTCAACACTGAATATGTATGTTTTTAGGGGGGCGGCAGTGGTTAAAAAGGTGGAGCAGGATGTCCACCAATCACAAGATTGGCAGTTCGATCTCCAGTCCACATACCAAAGCATGCTTGGGCAAGATACTTAACCCCAAATTGCTCCCGATGGCTGTCCATGTTGTATGAATGGTTTGCACCTTGTGTAGCGTCGGCGACCATTGTGTGAATGTGGCAAGTAGTGTGAAAGCACTTTGAATGTTCAGAAGACTAGGAAGGCGCTATAAAAGTGTAGGTCCATTTTGTTCCAATAGAAGTTGGAGTATCAATAGTATACATGTGTAACTGCATATTTTCTTCTGCCTAACTACAGCGACTGTAGTTTATTGTAGTTAAGATATAAAGCTGCTGCTCAGTTCACATGCTGTGTAGACACTATGTTGTCATCCTGCATGAAAGTATTGTGCCATTTAAGGCATATTAAGCTTAAAAAACATTCATGTTTGGAGACATTAACTGACATGGTCCAAGCCGATGACAGTTAGCCGTAGTGGCTGATATTGCGGCACTATCCTGCTGAACAAATTTTAATTTTCCGTTTACAACCAACTAACAGAATTTGCTGCAGCCATAAACGCAAAGTCTGGGCTTCAAAACTTCTGTTAAAAACTACCATGTTCCATCACAGAAGCTTGGTTGATGTTTTTGTGTGTGGTGTAAAAACTGTTGCAGAGGCTTGCTGCCTTGATAAGAATAAAATTCTTGAGGAACCACAGAATACTGGTGTGAAAACAGTACTATAGCCTGGAGTTTTCTTGTCCCGTCAGTACATTTTTCTTGTCAAATCAATACTTGTCACTTCAATACTTGCATTCACTGTTTTTGATGGACACCTCTCTGGTCTTCGCTAATGTCAGTGTGTAGCAGGCCCTACGACTGGCCATAAAACCTCAATGCTCTTTAGGTGCCATCCAAAACCTTTCCAAAGCATGAAATATTTAAGACATTCAAGTTCTTAAACCTGCCATTTGATGTCACATCAGATTTGTACACTTTCTACTTTGATTAGACACATTCTCTATTGATTTTAAATATTTAGACTAAATTCTAGTAGAGCTCCTTGTTTTTAGATAACATTTAAAAATGTTAAAAGTTTAGCTTTTTTTGTTTAATAAAAAAACTCTCTGTAAAAAAGCATGTATAAATTCCTCGTAGCAAGGTATTGTGTTTTGGTATCAGCATAGAAACTTGGATGACACATCAGCATAAGTACTGACAAATTTAAAACCTTGTCCTAATATTTTCCCTTGATGAACATGAGATTTTGAAACTATTTTATTAATTCTTTTGTTTCTTTGCTGCAGCTCCCTATCCTGGCCTCCTCTGTTGTCAGTCTTTATTTCCTGGAGCTGACTGATATTTTCCAGCCGGTGCATTCTGGGTACAGCTGTAGTGACCGCAGTCTGTCTCTGCCCTACATCCTGCCCAGACAGGAAGTCTGCCCACTGCCTCTGCTCTTCAGCTTAGCCTTCGCCGCTCCCACCGCCACTGTGAGTAAACCTCCACACTGGACCTCACAGTAACATCTACATGTGGCTAACTCAATGACTGGTTTCAGGACTTTGATTATAGATGGGTTTCTGTGCAAGCCAAGCTCCAAAGCAAAGATGATAAGGAGATGTTGTGCAATAAACTGCACCAAATGCAGAAAAGATAGATGAAAAATGTCTAATATTCTGGGGGGATCACATCGCTTTTCTAAGAACAGAAGGACATTATGGCTCCAGGCCATTAAAAGGGCAGATTGGGGTACTAAAGTCTGCGAGAGTCTATGCAGTGAGCTACCTATACTTTGTAATTGGTGCCAGGTATTTCCACACTGTCCCAGACATTGCTAGCTAGCTGTCCCACGGGTCTGATGTCTTGTACAGTATGTTTACTGACTGAATTCTTCCAAATGTGGCAAGTCATAAAGATACCTTGTCATTAATGTTTTTACTTTGACATAGTTAGTTGGCATAGTGACACTAACATTAAAACTAGCTCCTGATATTGGGTATGTTTACATACACAAAATATGCTGTTTTTTTGCCCTTATTCCAAAAGCAATATTCCTACTAAGCTGTTGGCTAATGAAAATGAATATCTCACCAATGCTCCTGTTTACATGCAGCCCCGCATACTCTGATTAACGGGCCCTAACATGCCATTTATCACATCAAAATGTAGAACAGTAGAGCTGCTCGTTTGTTAACGTCTTTGCATCTGACCACAAATGCTGGCTTTTCTTTTGGGCATGCATCTATACTCCACCCTTCAAACCGTTGGCGAGTTGGTTTGTTTACAATGTCTACAACGCGCAGAGCTAGCCCTAAACAGGCAAGAGGCCGTGTGTCACAAACTGCAGTAGAAACCCCAACTGAGACACATATTCTGTATCTGTGTAGGTACATGACACTCTAAAAAAGAGGGTAGATCACAGGGAGTACCATCAGCTAGTCCAGGAACTTTGTCTCCATGATGGCCATTTCAAGTACTGCACTTTTATATACTACCACGCCTGCTGTATTCTGTTGAGATGGTGGTCATATAGCTTTGGGTATCCAGCAACTGCTACCACCAGTTTCTCCTCCATTGTTTACCAACTGTAAACTTGTTGTCATAACCTCTCTATCATGATCTCTCTGAAATCATCCCATTGGACAATGGGAAAAAAGCAGAGATGACATGGGGTACTTCTCCACTCTGACTTTTTTGACACTCTGAGTTTTTTCAGCTCAAGCAGTGCAGACCGCATAGCAGCACAAACACATCAAGCAAAAAGCATCATTCTCATTAAAAACAATTACAAAAAGCTGCCTCAAGCTGCTAAAATGCTTTCTGTGTGATTAGGGCCTCAATCAGAAAATGCTTCACTTGGAAAAAGGCCTAATTTGGAATATTCAAACAGAATATGCTGTTTACATGACTCGCATCAGATTCAGAATATTGTCACATTTGGAATAATAGTGGAATTTTAGTGTGCATGTAATGGTAAATGTAGGCTTTGTCAAATAAGGAGAGGATAGACATGCTCAAAAACCAAAACCACATAAGCTGAGCGAAATTCATAGGACATATCAGCCATAAAAGTTTTTGTGGTTTGGCTATATCCTTTTAGCTAAACATTTATGTGACTAACCTACCAAATTTCACTCTGAGACCTGGTAACCATGGGCCACTAATAGACAAGTACTGTTGGCTAACAATTTCCTTAATGATGTGTTAATATGCAAATAAAAGCCAACAAATCCATCTCTGAAACTGCATTTTATTATCAGGTCAACAAGAATTTACAAACAATGCGAATTCCACTGATTACAATGGCTGACTAAAGTCTTGTGAGCAACAACTAAAGTGGTTTTGTCTGGATGTGCACACACCCAATAATGTCTGTACACAAGAAACCTGTCTATACATGCAGGGACCTAGCTGGTGTTCACACTGAGACAAAAGCCTTATTAAAGCTATTTCTATGAACTAGTGTTTCTTATGGTTTATTGTTACCACCAATAAACCATAAATAAACCAGTGACTGAGTATTCCTTATCTGACTAATTCATTACATTCAACAGTGGACAAATACACATAGTAGATGATGTTTTAAAGGAAAAGCCATCTTCCCACAGTCAGAAGTGGTCTTCTACATGTTCAGATTTAAAAATGTGCCCATAATGCTGTGGGAGTCTGAACACACTGAGACAAGTACAAGTGAATTTACTAAGCTGTTTCCATGCAACACAGCCATTTGATGGGAATAAGCCAGCCATTTTAACCATGCTGACTAGAATACTTTTTAACTAACTGCCATTTGTGCAGTGAAATTGCCTCGTACAGCTCACAGTAATGACTTTCTTTCTATTTCCAGTTCACTCCAAAGTTGCTGTTGTAATATGTAACAGAAAAACATAACCATTAAACACTTCAAATTCCCAGTTAAGAACTTCTATGACTTCAGAGAGGTCATATAATCGAGTATACAATTAGTTCTAATTTTGTAAACCTTCCCTCCAGGGCTTTTTAAAAAAATCTGGTAAGCAATTGATAACTGCTTGTACAGCCCAACCATTACTGGATTTTTCTACTGGCAATATGTTATTTTTGTACACGGCTGGCATTGGTGTATCAGACAGTTAAGCCACCAAGCAGCCTGATATGTTTGGTTCAGTTCAGGATGCATTTTTTCCATTTCCACTGTGAAAAGTTGTGGATGGTACCAATGGTCATCGTCCCTATTTTTGGTCACCACTCTGTTGGGATACCTAGCACACAGATCCGGTACTACAAGGTGGAGCTAGAAACACTGCAGTCTGTTGATGGGTCAAGATGGTCACTCTTGCTCAGCACTGAGTTGTGGCTGGTTTTGAAGCTCATGTAACCACTGTCCATAGCATGGGAAGTTTTACATATATTAGTAAACTATAACCACAAAATGACAGGATGTTTTGTTTTCTCACAGCAGCTGTAGACTGAGAAACAAATGACTGCAACTTTTAAGATGGGTTATCTACCTCTAACGTTACTCAATGCGTGAACTAACAACAAGAATTCATCAGCATCAGCAGCATTGACCGTTTCCTTAGTTTGTATTGTCTCTCTTGGATGACACACACTTTTAGTAAAGAATTCAAGCATTTAAAACTATATATTAATTTGGACTGTGTTGGGATTCACTGGACCACAGATGATTTGTTATTTGTGAAAATCTAAACTGGACATGTGAAGGCTTTTCCTCCTAAGATGGAGAGACCTCATGTTCTTTGTTCTTAAACAAAGACAGTTACCTGACACCCATCTCAGCAGGATGCCCGCCTCACACCTCTTTGAGAGACAAGTCTCAAAATGTGATTGGTCAGTACTTTTATCAATCAATCAATGAATTTTATTTATAAAGCCCAATATCACAAATCACAATTTGCCTCAGCGGGCTTTACAGCATCTCTGTAACACACCCTCACACCCTCTGTCCTTTGGACCCTCACAGCGGATAAGGAAAAACTCCCCCCAAAAACCCCTTTAATGGGGGAAAAAATGGTAGAAACCTCAGGAAGAGCAACTGGGGAGGGATCCCTCTTCCAGGACGGACAGACGAGCAATAGATGTTGTACAGAACAGATCGACATAATAGATTAACAGTAATCCATATGACACAATGATACAGATATTATATTATATTAATAGTATGATTATATATGTATGTGACAATAATCACACCTCTTTCCTTCTGGGCCCTGGACCAGCCCAGATGTGCTCTTCGCCCTGAACCATCAAGGGGGGAACAATTGCTCCACAGACTTTTGTTCTTTTTCTCCTAAGACTCTCATGCCCTTGCTCAAAGCAGGCGCATAACTGAAACCAGAGAAGTTAGCGATAGCGATAAGGAGAATCAAGTTGAGTTAGCACCCCAATGCTGCTTCTAGAGCCACAGCTCTTTCCAGCCTTCTTCGCCGGCTAACAAGGACAGCACACCTCAAACCAACTCTTCCCTCCATCCATTCAGAATTTGGTAATGTAATAACTGGGCATAGCTTCATCACAGCTGTACAGGCTAAGCAAGACTGTTTAACTTGTTGTATGTGATTTAATGCTGTTTATTGAGTTATTGTTGTGATTGTCTGCAATTAGGTTATTGATTTGTTGGTTTTACCAAAGCTAAGTCATGTTTAGTTTGCTAATGCTGTTCACAGACAATGTCTTGCATGCAACTAAACATCTTCTGCACTAATCCAGACCCTTTGCAACACAAATCGCATTCACATAGACTCACTTACAAATTGGCTTTCAACAGAGCTACACCCAAGCAGGCGGCTCAAAGTTCCCGCCTCTTTTCCTTTGTCTTTGTCCTGACCACAAGGTCAGACAAACACCTCCCCCGATCTGAAGCCAGCTTTGATTCGGCCATCTTGTAGTTTTCTCTCTCTTGCACACACCTACACACGTATACACACACATGCTTGTATATAGTTAGTTAAGATTTGTGTGTTTTGGTTTTGCTTTGCTTTGCTTTATGAATAAATTTAATTTTGGAATTGTACCTGCTGTCTGCTAAATGTTGTACAAGAGTGAATGAATAGTCAACCTCTGCTAAGTGAAGAACTCCGAAATCTGAAATCCTTCAGGCTTTATTATTAATTTGGTTATGGTTATTAATTTAATTATTAATCAAAATCCCAAATTAATAGTTTAGTGAACTTTATGAGACTGATATCATTAACTGTCTATCATTTTTCCCATTTCGGGATTGGTGCCCCACGAGGTGATTTAATGTTAATTAAGTCACGTTATTTAACATAATTAATAATTATTACTAATAATTATTAATTATTTCTGATAGCCAATTTGATACTTAAATTGTAGATTCCCTACAACTGGATCATGTGAACTGTACATATTTTAATCCTGACTTAAGAGGAAGATATTGTATGTTTCACATTCACCTACACTGTATCAGCCACTGCCAGTGGCAAGCAAGCAACAAGATGCTAACCCTTACTCTATTCTGATACATCTGCTAGTTGCTGATTTTGGTGCACAGCAGACTCCTCATCTAAGTCTGGGTCTGACTGAGGCCCAGACATGTATGGCTGAATCTCTCCCATGTTTCCTCTGACACTAACGCTAGCCATCACCGCTCGCTCCTGGGTCTAGTCCTAGTAGTGCTGTGACACTTAGGTGGGGGGTGGGCCAGAGGCCAGATCCAGAATTTCTCAATGAGGTAAAAAGAGCAGATGTACTCCCACTCCCATTTTTGGAGTTGTTTTTATTCCTCAGTTTTATCCCTCAGATAGCCATGGCTGGAGGTCAAAGGTCGAGGTGACTGTGACCTTGTCAGTCTCATTCCTGTGAACGTGATTTCTCAATAGTACCTTAAGGAAATTTCTTTGAAAGTGACACAAATGTCCACTTGGATTGACAAAAAAAACCTAATTATAATTTTGTGATTGAAGGTCAAAGATCAAGGTCAGTTTGACCCCACAAAATATATTTTTGGCCATAACTAAAGAACATATGCTAATAATGACAACACAATGACATTTGACATGACATTTTATATTCAAAAGGTCAGAGGTCAATTTCACTAAACATCATAATGTTCTACAAAAACACTTTACTGAGCATTATTCAACGTCATACCTCAGGAAGGGAAGGGGAGACATTTGGTCAGATACTTAATTGGTGAAGCTAATCTTGGGTTTCCACCTTGAAACTGTGCTGATTGTATAGATATTCTGTGCTGCCAGGGGGAAGATGTGTGTGAAGTATCCATGTTTTCACAGATATGGATGTAAACTGTAACAGAACTGTAACTTGACTGGTGTGTGGAGGCATACAACTGCAGTGCGGTAATTCTAGTTTTGTTTTTCTTTTCATGTGGCAAAACCCTGTTAAATAAAATATTATAGTTTAATTAGTATTTGTACATACATTAAAAGGTAACTGGAGAAGGAGTTCAATCTTTCATCTAAACAAACTACATCAGAGAGCTGTCACATCTAAAAAAATCTTACTACTAGCCTTTTCTAGAACATCTTGCAGTCTTCCTCTTCTGGGATTGAAGTCTTTGTCAAAATCTTGCATTTTATCATAACTAAACACAAAAAGTAAGGAAATTTGTGTTTGGTAGATTATTTCTTTGTTGTAACAATGATTCTTGGCAATAAATCTTATACCGTTGGAAAGCCTGTTTGTTTCCCTTTTAAATGGTGCCACATTTGTAAGGAACATGCATTTGTGAGATGAGCAGCAGAGCTAAGTTTGCGGGTTGCAACCATGAAAAATTTTCCAAATCTTCTCTGCCAATGCCAAACAGCTTTTTTTTTGCTGTTGCTATTGACTCTTGTTTTGAGCTTCTGCTACCCCCAGGTGTCAGCACTTGTGAGCATGAGCCCTGCTACAGTGGTCAGTTGGTGTCTGCTCCAAGAATCGGCATGCCATGTTTGACTGATCTGGATAAAGCCCGTGTGATAGGGCAACTTCAAGCTGGTGTTCAGCAAAACCAAGTTGCAGCATTATTTAGAATGAGCCCTAGTACCATCTGCAAGCCAAAGGCCAAGCTCCATATAACAGGGGATGTCGGAGACAGGCTGCAAAGTGGGCGTCCCAAGAACACGGCACCCCAAGAAGACAGTTTCCTCATCCTGGTAGCGCTTAGGAACCGTAGACAGTCTTCTACAGATTTGCAGTCAAGGTTTGCAGGACGATATGGCCGACGGCACTCTGCCCAGACAATCCGGAACAGACTGCACATAGCCAATCTCCACTCTCATAGGGCTGCCAGGAGGCCTGCCATGACTGCCCTTCATCGCCAGGCCTGTTTGCGCTGGTGTTGGCAACACGTGCACTGGAACCTGAACATGTGGAGGAATGTTGTGTTCAGCGATGAGTCCAGATTCTGCCTATGGCAGTTGGATCATAGGGTGAAAGTATGGAGAAGACGCGGAGAATGCTTTGCTGATTGCTGCACCAAGAATAACATCTTTTGGTGGAGGCAGTGTGACGTGTGGGGTGGCATCTCCCTCATGGCATCTCCCTCAGTGGCTACCAGTGTCAATCCCATATCTCCACAGTCTGGGACCGAACTCTATCCTCCAAGATGACAACGCTCGCCCCCACAGAGCAGGGTTTATTAGACTTCCTCCAGAATTTGAGAGTGGAGAGGATGGAATGGCCTGCCAGCAGTCCTGACTTCAACCCCATTGAACACTTGTGGGATCAGCTTGGGCGTGCTGTTTGTGCCAGAGTGACCAACACAACCACGTTGGCTGACTTGCAACAAATGCTGGTTGAAGAATGGGTTGCCATCCCACAGCAGTGTGTGACCAGGCTGGTGACCAGCATGAGGAGAAGGTGCCAGGCTGTTGTGGCTGTGTATGGTTCTTCCACACGCCACTGAGGCTCCTGTTTGTTCATTGAATAAATTGTTAAAGTGCCGATATGTCTTGTTTCTTCAGACTTCAAACATCCAATCCACCAAACAGCACCAAACAAAAGGCAAAAGCAAAAAAAAAAAAAAGCTGTTTGGTATTGGCAGAGAAGATTTGGAAAATTTTTCATGCGCGCAACCCACATACTCAGCTCTGCTGCTCATCCCACAAATGCATGTTCCTTACAAATGTGGCACCATTTAAAAGGGAAATAAACAGGCTTTTCAATGGTGTAAGATTTATTGCCAAGAATCATTGTTACAACAAAGAAATAATCTACCAAACACAAATTTCCTTACTTTTTGTGTGTAGTTTATAAAGAAAGAAGAGCATAAACTCTGTCATATTCAGTTACGACAGTGGGATGTTTGCATCAATAAATCGTCGAGGCAATGCGTTCAGCAGATCTGTGAGACAGATCTGGTAATATAAAATCTGCATTGTCAACAATCTTTTGTTTCTCTCTGTCTGTGTGTAGATTCTTATAGGAGAGGCCATTCTGTACTGTTATCTCTCCAGGAGGTCATCAGCCACACAGACTGAGGCCAACATCAATGCTGCAGGCTGTAATTTTAACTCCTACATCCGCAGGGCTGTACGCTTCATAGGTGGGTGGACACATGCATTGCACACAGCTGATTATATGCATGTTTTCAAGAAGTGAACCCCAGACACAGAAAACAACAAATAACAGCAGTTGTAACAGTAACATAATTGAACTGTCAGACCATTAGTGGACACAGACTGAAAACACATTACCGTTTTTAAAGTGGCACAAGGTAAAGTGCTCTACTAATCCACTGTTTGCTATTGTAACGTGTTGTTTTTTACAGGTGTCCATATCTTTGGCCTGTGTGTGACAGCACTGATAACTGATATCCTCCAGCTGTCCACTGGTCAACACACCCCCTACTGGTTGGATGTTTGTAAACCCAACCTGACCCATATTAACATGTCCACTTGTGATGAAGCCTTCATTCTGGAGGATATCTGCTCTGGACAGGACACTGGGCTCATCAATGCTGGGAGGTAAGGCTGAGTTTTACAAAGCCAGTTAGTGTGGGAGGGTGTATGAGTGAACTAGTGTGTGTGTCAGAGGATGTGTGTGGGTGTTTTTCAGTGCGTGTTTATGGAGTCATTTTAATGTGCAGTTTGAGCACACACACACACACACACACACACACACACACACACACACACACACACACTTGTAGCTTGCAGCCATAGACTAGTTTTTCCCTGTTGTTATGGTTACAAATCTGCTCTCGGGACATGTACTAAAAGATAGAAAATATGAGCTGAATATTAGCATACCCTACATCATCCCTGCCAAGGTCATGTGCTACAACATAAACTGGTGACAACATGGCTGCTCTACCGTGACAAAATTGCAAATGAAATATGTTAAGGTTACCTTAAGGACGTGTGTTACAGCCCACTTAAAGTACTTACACCCTCACAGGTGTTTCACTTATTCGCTGATCACATTATGCTGAGTCAGGACATTTTCCTAAAGATAAGGGTTGTTATATTCTTAATGTTAGGACTGTTTTTGGTCTATTTAAGCCAGCACTAAAAAGAAACTAAGAAGTTGAAGGTGGTGCAGCAGACTCCTCTCAGTCACTCAGTACATTTAGATGACATTAGAGAAAATTTATTTATTGTGTTATTCCGACTAAAACTGGACTTTTAAAATACATGTAAACATTTAAGTCTGACTGAAATCGTACTAAATTGAATTTATCAAATTCAAACTTAAACACCCAGATAATGTGACTGGGAGTCAATTACTTTTGCATGTATACAGCCAGTTGGACCCAAACTGGCCTAGGCACTCTGCGCATGCTCCACAGTTTCTGCCCCACCCGGGCTTTGACCCGAAAGTCCAATAGCATTAAATGCATAACAGAAGAAGAAGCTTGTAACAATATGGCGCAATCTACATCCAGAGCCATGGATCTTGGACGAATGAGGAGACACAGTGCATGCTGTGTCAGCTGAAAAAGTTAAATATTTATCAGCACATGTACAGAGCTGTAAAGTTGTTCCCCGTTATACCAGTTTGCCACTAGCTAACCGTGGCTAACTTACTGTCAATAGTTTGGTCTGTGACACAATATGTCAACTGGAAAAAAGTACAATACTAACGAGCAGAAAGGGGGCATATTGTCAGCTATCGCAGCGGAGTTAGACATACTCCAGTCAATAAATCGACATTCCCTCTCTTGCTTGTATACTGGGAAAAAGACAGTAGTCCGATTAAATGGCCTAGTTGAGCTATAACTGTAACTCCACTTAACTTTGCAAGTAAGCGCACAGAGTGAGACCAGTCAATGAGACCTGCTTATAGTCAGCCAGCTGCTGCAGGTTATAAGCCTTGTCGTGTTCATGTTTAAAGAAAAAAAAATTAAACAAATTAAACATAATTTGATGGTGGACAATTATTAACAACAATGAAGATGATGGTTTGCATAACTCTGCTGCAGTGGGTCATTAAGTGCACAAAATAATCACCCTGAAGAAAATTATGGTATGAGCATGTAGAGGGTGTTGGATACCAGGTGTATGAATGGCATTAGAGAAGAATTTAATGCTGAAAATGAAGCCAACTAGACCATCACTAGCAGCTTCCTATGTAACACACTTTTCGTATAATCCAGATACAGATATGAACACAGATATTTTTGTGACATAAATGGATATAGATACTAGCTTTGTGTTGCACCACTAGTAGACAATCTGCCAGGCTGCCTTGTCACAGGCAGCACCATGTCAGCAAAAGGCTGCCAACTTGTAGGAATCTTTGCCACTGCCACAATTTTTTGAGAAGGGGACATTTATTGTACCAAGTTTGTAGCCCTATGCAGTATTATACTGATGCAGTTCAATAAGTTGCCTGATGGTAAGCTACTGCAAGTGCACACCTTGGCTGCAAGCTGTAGTTTAGGTTGTAGAGCAGGTTGTCCATTAATTGTAAGGTAGTTGGTTTGACACCTGGCTCCTACTTTCCACATTTTAAGCATTCTTGAACACAGCACTGAATCCCAAATAGCTCTTAAGATGTGTGTCTCTAAGCAAAAATTGTGCATCACTTTGCAGATGCTAAATGAATGTACTGTGATATACTGTACTAACTCATTACAGCTGTTTATTTTTGCTCTACCCAGATTATTACCAATTGTAAAACATACTTCATTCAAACTCAACAGAAACACAACAAAACACACTAAAACCGCCATAGTCTCATTAGCCATCTAACTAATTAGTCCACTGTTCCTACAATCATCAGTGCTGGTGTAGTCAAAATAAACCCTTAATCTGCCTTTGCTGGCTGCCTGTTCAGAGTTTTGTAACGTTATCCCCACCACTCAAAGGCACCATGTTTCCAGCTCAGCTGCCTGTTAAACTAGTACAGACTGATCTCTAGTGGTGCATGATATGCACTACATACAATCGATACAGCATCTTTGTATTAATTTAATAGAAAGAGGAGCATCTGTGCTTTTGAAAGTGTATCATATCAGCGGAATTTCTAAATACCCTGATATACTCTCATATTGCCCAAACCTACACTGCAGCTGGAGCTGAAGGCTGCTCATTATGCAGCTCTCACTGTACTGTAAATGCCACTTCAACTGTGAGGACAACAGTTTGCTGCCCACTCCATCATCAGCTTCAGTGGCAGCTTATGTACCTATGGCTTCTAGTGCCTTCCCCACCACACGCAAGCACTAAGCATGCAGGAAGCTTGTCTCATGTGGTTCACGGTTGCAAAGCTTATTGCTTAGTCAGCACAGACCTGCTCTTTTTGCATGGCATGCTATAACAAGATAACACTGCATGAATGATAAAGCTATACTGCATGAAACCTGCATCACTGTCATTCACTGAGCATCATTTTCATGACTCAGCTGACTACAACTTGGCAACTTAAGTATGTGTGTTGTGTTTAATGTTAATTAATTCAAGTTATTGAAGAGAGATGAGCGTTTGTGCCCCAGATCCTCCATCCATTATCTATACCCACTTTTCCCTGTCAAAGTGTAATCTTCCAGCTCACAGTGGGCCTCAGTGGGGTACATCCTGAGCAGAGACAACCAGACACACTCAGGATATAGAGTCACTAGGTCACCTAACTGGCATGTCTTTGGACTGTGGTAAAAAAAAAAAAAAAGAAATCTGAGCATTCAGAGGAAACCCACACAGGTGAGGTGACAGTGCTAACCACTGTACCACCATACCACCCTTCATATATACTTATCAGTGATAGATCAGACCTCTGCTTGTGTAATCATTTTGCCTCAGGCTTAAGAGCTTAGATGAAGTAAGTGGCTTGCTGGGTCTCACTTGTAAAAATCCATCTAGTATCCATCTGTGCAGATGTACTGAGATGTACTGAGGTGTGAAAACATCTTGGGTTCCTCATGGCTGTAGATCTCATCTTAAAATATCCTGATAAACCAGGAGGTGATAGAAGCTTAGGTTGTGCATGTACTGTAGTTCAGTGTTCTGCTTGTGACAGCATATTAAGTTTATCTACCAACGTGCGCTGACTGTTAGACTGGCAAGTTGTTGCCATGTTATAGTTTACAAACACATCCTGGTCTCACACCCAACTCATCAAATACCAGTGCTTAGTTAATGGGCCTCGGCATCAGATACAGATGCACAGAGGTACCCTTTAGCGGTGGTACAACATGCTCCAGATGGCAGCATATTTTGACGCTCCAGGCAACTATCATAGTGTAAGGAATGAGAACGTTTGCATAGGGTGGGCAGGATTGGGGATGGATGGGTCAAACAAACTCTGGACTTTCATCCAGAAGACTGCTGTGCATTTTCTGTGTGAAACCAAAAGTCAGTCAAGTTAATTCAATAATGACTTAGTATGCTAGTATGTGAAGCATGCTATGTTAGTGGTTTATATCACCCGAAGTTATATTATGTTAGTAACAAATGTATTTATACTTTATATGTATTTATATTGCCAAACTATGTTTTTTTTTGTAAACCTAGCCACACACTTTTTTTGCTTAAATTTAAGGAAGCAAACCTAAAAAGGAAGTTTTTTACCTACATTCTAAGTTCATGTTGAAAATGAGACAGAGCATGTAATGAGTGTTACTTGACATGCCATCCCTGTCCAAAACTGATACAGAAGGGTACTGATGGAATCTAAGCCTTAATGCAGGGCAGCATTTGTTGTATCATAATGGCTTTCGGGAATAATTAATAATTATCAACGATAATTATTAATTATGTTAAACAATGTGTCTTAATTTGCATCAATTCACCTCGTGGGGCACCATTCCCAATAGGGATAAATGAGCATAAACTCTGCCAGTTAGTAATATCAGTCTCATAAGATTAAGTCAACTATCAACTTGGAATTCTGAATAATAATTAAATTAATAACTATAACCAAAGTTGCCCAGTTCATTGTAAAGGCTGAAGGATTTCACAGTTCTTGACATAGCAGAGGTTGACTACTCATTCACTCCTGTGCAATATTAAACAGACAGCAGTTATGATTCCAAATATATTTATTCATAAAGAAAGCAAAGCAACAAAACACACAAATTCTAACTAACTAACTATATACCAGCATGGGTGTGTATCAGTGGCGGCTGCTGGTCTTTCAAACAGGGGAAGCTCACTTTAAATTTACATCATAAAATTTGTCATATTTTAGCAAGGCAGTAACTTATAAAAGGAACATTTAATTGAAGCTGTTTTTCAACCACAGTCATGCCATAGAACCACAGCAAAACATACCTCAAAGATTTTCAGATGGGTTTAAACACCTGAACGGCACTCTGTCAGAAGACTCCACTAGCAAAATCCGCGATGGGACTGAGCTGAGCTGTCAAGTGACGGTGTATATCTCAAAATAGCTGTCAATCAAAACGGGATTTGGCCTTTCGACTGATCCTCCAATCATCATGCGGAAGCTCAGCCGAGGCTGGCCCACAGCTCCATTCACCCCCAGAGACGCTGAGGGTCCGGGGGCGGGACAAAATCGTGGCATTTATCCAATGACCGTCGAGTTTCGAGGCAATGAAAAAACTGTTCCATGCAGTCCCATTGAAGTCCATGGACGCTCAGCTTCTACGGGCAAATGCATTGACCATAGACCATATAAGAAAATGGCGCTATGGGAATGTATGAGAAGTTAACAACATGGAGTCAGTCGATTTGTGATAAGTAGCTGATTCTGAACGAACTCGTCTTTGAGATGAACGTGTTCTAACGCATTTGTAGTCAATGAAATGTTAACACAACCGTACATATTTGACCATTTAATTATTGACATTTTAGAGGGACCTGAGCTTCCCTTGCAGTCTTAGAGAAATTGCCTCTGGTGTATATATGTGTGTGTGTGTGTGTGTGTGTGTGTGTGTGTGTGTGTGTGTGTGTGTGTGTGTGTGCGTGTACGTGTGTGTGAGAGAGAGAGAGAGAGAGAGAGAGAGAGGGAGAAAGAGAGGCAAAAGGAGGGAGTGTGAAACAAAAGGATGTCTGGCCTACAAAACATAATGGCTGACAACAGAGAACTACAACATGGCCGAATCAAAGATGGCTTCTGACCGGGGGAGATTTTGTCTGACCATGTGGCCGGTCAGGACAAAGATAAAGGAGAAGAAGCAGGAACTTTGAGTGGCCTCTTTGGGTGTAACTCTGTTGAGAGCCAATTTGTAAGAAAGTCCTTGTGTACGTGATATGTGTTGCAAAGGGTCTGGGTTAGTACAGAGGATGTTTAGTTCCATGCAAGACTCTGTCTGTAAAAAAGGATTAGCAAACTAACATCACCTAACTTTGGTGAAGCCAACTAACCAATAACCTAACTGCAAACAATCACGGCAATAACTCAAACAGCATTAAATCACAATTGACAAAGTTAAAGTTGTTACATTACCAATCCTTGAATGGATGGAGGGAAGAGTTGCTTTGTGGCATGCTCCTTTTGTTAGCCGGCAGATGAAGGCTGGAAAGAGCTGTGGTTCCAGAAGCAGTCTTTGCTGTGTCCTTGTTCTGAAGGTGCAGATCCAAAGAGACCAGCACCTTGGTGTTCTTGCAGAGTTAAACGCTGGGGTGCTAATTCAGCTTGGTTCTCCCTGTTGCTAGTTGCGAACCTTGTGTTTGGCACACTAACTTCTCTGATCTCCAAGTTCTGCTCCTGCTGTGAGTGTGCAGCAGTGAGAGAATGGAAGGGTGTAGCAGGTCCTCCTGTGTGATGTTCTACCTCTGCAGAGGTTTAGGAGCAGGAGCCCATCAGCAGCTCCGGAGAAAGAGCAGCAAGAGTGTGATGGAGAGCAGAACTTCTCCTTAAGTTGTCTTGGTGACATCATGGGGTCACATGTCACTGTGAAAGTACTGTCCAATCAATTTGAAGATTTGTCTCTCACTTAGGTGTGACAATGAGGCACCCTGTGGAGATAAGTCCCGAATGGCCATCCTTTGTTTGAAGAACAAAGAACATGCGGTTTCAGCCACCATTCCAGATGCCAAGACCCAGAGAAGAAGCCTTCACATGTCCAGTTTAGATTTTAACAAATGACAAATCATCTGTGGTCCAGTGAATCCCAACAATACCTCTATTTTGACGTGTAGAGCCACTGACCAAGTGTTAGTATATGATGAGCTGGGAGTTAGAATGTGTTGTCAAACAAGCTTCAAAATCCAAAGTTTATCATGTAAAACTGACAACTGTGTGGCAAAACAGGACAGAGTAGGCTCTATTGTCTTTTTAGGGCCCCAGCATGAAAGTGCAAGGAAGCTATTGTTTTTATTGATTATTTTCCAAAAACACGTGAAAATTTTCACATGCTTCAGAAGTGGTGACAGTATCAAAGTTCTGCAGTGATTGGGCTCAAGCATGGCCAGTGTGTTCCATAGCGCCCCCAAATGAATGCCAGAGTAGGGATAAAGTTCCTTTGAGGTGTAAGAAATTTGGTTGCATCATTGCTCTCATCTTGAAGGACGTGAATTTTTCTTTTTTTTAAATCAGCCATTTTGGATTTCGTGAGTTACTTATCATTACACAAACACTTTTGATGACTCTAGGATGTACAAAAATTCATAAAACATTGTGCTCATGTTTGAACTGATCATTTCTGTCTTTGAACGCATTTTTGGCTTGTAAACTCACAAAACTTGGGGACTTCTAAACACATTAAAACCTGTGAATGCTGCCAGAATATATAGCCATTTGTGCATGTTTATAGGGCTCCACAGGGCCCCCTAATGCATGGAAGACCATAGTTGCCACAAATGTGCTTCGATATTCACAAAATTTGGTACACATTTGCTTTCATTAGCTCCGCCCACCTGGAAGTTGGCCATTTTGAATGCGGCAGCCTCTGAGGCTGAAAAAAACTAAGCCAAAGCGACAGTACCAAAAACTGCATTTTCTTGAATGGCCACTTAAGGCTGGCTCCAGAAGCCAGTCAGTCCCCATAGTTAAAATGCCTAACTTTACAGCAGAAATAAACCTATTGAAAAAATGTTTGAGTTTTCATGAAACGATGTTGCTTTGGCATGGAGGTGATTTTGCGTGTTTTTATCATAAAACAAGAAGTTGTAGTGACTTGAGCATGCATTGTTTCATTGTGCCAAAAATGTCTTTTGCTAATGCAAAAGTCCCAGCCGGAAGACATCTATGTGTCAATAATGAATTGTAGTTATAGCACCAACTAATGGCAGGAAATTCTGTGTTTTCTACATAAATTGACTCCTCCTTAAGAATTAATTAGATCAACTTCAAATTTGGTCAATGTAGTCTTAAGACCAATTTTGAATTTTCATGGAACAACCTTGCTGTGATGTGGTGGTCATTTTGTGTCATTAAACAGGAAGTTGTTGTAACTTGAGCATACATTGTCCAATGTGCTCAAGATTTCTCATGCTTGATAAGAGTGAGCAGCCTAATAAAACTGAAGACAAATTCATGCCAGTACTGAGCTACCATCATAGCACCACCTACTGGCAACAGGAAGTAGGCCTCATGTGACAAACATAATTTTATTTACATACGTTTCATGTTGAGTGGTCCACACTACTGGGTTCAGACTACACAATATTTTTGTCTGTTTCGACAGTCACTAATTACTACTCAAATTAGGCAATTGTCAGTCATAAAGAGTCATAAAATCTTGCTGTGAGTTGGCCAACAGACATGACAGACTACATGTTAGTCCAAGACCAGTCATTGCTGGTCATCTTTCATGACGCACGTGATTATTCTTGTCCTAATTTTATTATTATTATTACAGTCGCTGTCCCAGCCCAACTGTTTTTGTAATAATGTAAAAAGCACCAACTGATGGGAGAAGCTACAATTTAAGTACCACTTAATAACCATGCAAGTCACTGAATCCTCTACAAAAAGTTCCTGCAAATGTTTCACAATAAAAGCCTTTTTAGAAAATGAAGGGATTGTCTTTCATTTTAAATGGATACAGGAAGTGTTGAGTTTGAAATAATGGTGTGATGCATTCAATTTAACAAGGCAGACGGAAGTGGCTTTGAAAAAGAAAAATACAAAGGGGATGAGACAAAATAAGGCCTGTGTCTATAAATAAAGGGGTATTTTTAATGTTGTCTGTGTCAAATGAGGCTGGTACCCTCTGCAGTTGTGGTAAGCCAAACCACCTTTTGTGAATTTTAGTCCTTTATATCCTTCTCAATTTGGAAGAAATAAAATTATTTGCTATCTTGATGCTATTGGCAGTAGTCACTGGGTTGCTGAAGTGCCTTTGCTGCTTCAAGCCAGCATTTTCCTTTTTTTTTTTTAACTCTGTGTCGTAGTCCCTCTCAAAAAGGCTGGGATATTGTTACCATACAGTTGTCTACAGCAGTAGATCATACTGTGTTACTATTGGTCAAAGTAATGGCTGTGACCGAAAGAGTCCCGAAAGACAAAAAGAAAATCAAACATGCTAAACTTTCTGTCGAGACGTCCACACAGGATATATATAAAAAAAAGTTGCATGCACAGTGTCTGACAGTGACAGAATTGCACAGCCGTGTCAGCCGACGTCCCATACCGCTGGTACCCCTGACGTGTGGGAAGGTGCAAGGGCCTGTTCATCAGCCTTATTATTATTTATTTTTTTTTTTGCAATTGTGTAAACAGAGCAATTTTTATAGCAATAGATGGCAGAGGCACACATGCAGATCTGTCTAATATCTCATAAATGTAACATTTTACCAAAATACTGCACACTTGTGCTCAACTCAAACCTTCTGACACATCCAGCAGGCTTTAGCAAAAATGATACAGAATGTTCTGTGCTTCTCTACACACCAGACTGGTCAGCTGTTCCACACAGATTCCTAGTTTGTACCGTGAAATTTTCTGGAGTCTAGCACGTATTCTACGGATGCATCCTGTTTTTGTTTTTTTGTTTGTTTGTTTTTTTTAAATAAAGTTTCAAACAGCATGTCCTCTACATAATTTAAATATTATTTTTTCTGTTATGTAAACAGTGTTATTCCAGGGAAATGTGTTTATGCAAATGTAAAAACAGATTAAACAGACTATTGCTTTTCTCTCAGTATTTGCAGTTGTGATATGATTGTGGCTATGACTTACTGAATGCAACCTGCTCAGTTATTGTAATGTACAAAGGAATGGGCAATGAACAAGTCACTGTAGCTGTAGCCTAATTGAACATATATCCCATAATGGACATCTATGTATTTTGTAACATATTTGGAGAGCTGTGTATTTGTGCTTTGATACTCTAGACCTCCAAGAGAAGAACAGTTTCCCTGATATAAAGGTGTGGTAGACTCTGGAAACCAGAAGTTAGTCTTCCAGTCACCTCTTTCTGCAAGACCTCTCATTTTAAAATGAAACATCAAGACTACCAACAGTGTCAATGCAAAAGTGTATAAAACTGTAGTTTATTAGTATAATATATACTTTTGCAGTATTTGGGTAATGAAGTAACAAACAAAACTAACACTCATCACAGGTCGTGAGTTGTTGCTCTCCTTGTATCCATTATACACTGCATTTATTCAACACCTGCTATGGCAGAGCTCTCACACACACACGCACGCACGCACGCACGCACGCACGCACGCACACACACACACACACACACACACACACACACACACACACACACACACAGTTTCTTTGAAAGTCACTTTCCACTTGCAGATGAATATTCAGCATTGTCCTTAGCTGTCTGAACATGGTAATTGTCAGAAAGAACACACTGTCTCTCTTTTACTCTTTATAGGAAGTCTTTCCCCTCTCAGCATGCAACTCTGGCTGCCTTTGCTGCTGTCTACATCTCAGTAAGTAGTTAAGTTGTTGGCTTTTGTTATGGTTAAATATCTAAACAACTGAACTGATTATGGCACCACTATCACAGGGGTGGAATTATCTGTTTTTCTATCAACATTAAAAGATCATGATTGGCTCATGTGAAATTGTGTGTTTCAGATGTACTTCAACACGGTGTTGACAGACTCTGCCAAGCTGCTGAAACCTCTTCTGGTATTCTCTTTCGTCATGTTGGCTATCCTGGCCGGGTTAACCAGGATCATCCAGTTCAGAAACCATCCTGTAGATGTCTACTGCGGATGGTTGCTGGGGGCTGCTATCGCTGTCTATCTGGTAATGCTGTTAGTCAGTTACAAGCATTATCATACTTTCTTGTATCGTTTCAACTCTTACAAAAGAATCACATCAGCAAAATAGAGCAAAAAATGACCCTCGTTTAAAGCCGTTCTGCTCTTAACAAAAAAGGGAGAAGTTGTGTCATGCTGAGGAGACACCAACAGAACCTGCTGGATAAACTGAGATGAAATAAAACAAAGTACCATCTTATGTTCATCACTAACTAAAATGTTTCTGCCAACAACCTACCTGCTCCTTTCCAAGTTGGTTTGTTGTGGAAAATGAAAGTATGGCATTGGAAACAATTTTAGCTTCACAACCCTCAGGCATATTGCAGTAAATTTCACTAAATATTCATTGAATAACTAATCTGTTGTGGCATTTAGGCTAATTGTACACCAGAGAAGTTGACCATAGTTGTTCAGGTTTGTGCAAGCTGTTGTTGTAGGAAAGTGGCAGGCTTAGGATTGGTAAATTTTGTCTTTGGAAGGTACTGATTCTTTGTTCCAATGCAATGGTGCGAGTTGCAAATTGAGTTTTAAAAATCAGATATGACAGTGACCAACAACATATAATCAAGCATAGACATAAAGGGTGATACATGACAAGGTTTGATGTAAGAAAATAATGGATGAGGTCAAGGTATTTCCTCATGAGCCTTTTTGGCACATTTACTATCTCTCCTGTAATTACCAATAGACGGAAGAAGGAGAGAAAAAAGAAAGGCGACAGTGTGCTTGATTATTAACTATTTGCTTGTAGTCACTTTACCTCAGGATCTCACCATACCATGTGTTACAGATGCTATGGTTGCAAAGTTATCTAGCATGCATCAATTACTAAAATGAAAATATGTTTGAGGTATGAAAATGATTGGACGCCTATCAGCCAAGAAGAGTATTATTTTCCATTTATAGTGTTATGGATGGATGCATTCTCTGCTCATTTGTGCTACAGTAGTTTGTCTGAAAGCAGACATGGATGTTCCGACTCTTGTATAGAAATTGGTGGATTTTCGCACAGTATATTTGATACCTCCCACACACCATCACCCTCCAGCCCACACACACTCTGATTAACATGTCCAGCATACACTCAAACAGCAGAACTAAAGCAGTTATACTTGTGAGCAGACACACACACACACACACACACACACACACACACACACACACACACACTCACACTCACACAGAGCTCTGTTCAGCTGCCTACACCTTTGTTGCTTTGCCTTCTCTTGCAGGAAGAAATGTTGGCTACAGATTTGTGAGGTTGTACTCCGGAACATCAGCTCTGCCTATCAGATGATGCAGAATCACTAGTCTCTTCACACAAATTTAACTGAGTCCATCTCACCAGTGAACGTCCCTTGTTTTTATGCAAATAGAAAATTATTGACCTGGGAAAAGGATCTTTGTGATTAACTTAACTGTCTCTCCAGACAACATTTTTACACAGTGCAGGCTTTAATGGGCCATTTTAGGTGTCTTTGATTGGCACTGTATCATCTATCATCAGAGCAGAGATGAAAAGAAACATAGATAAATTGAGGCTGACTGGCAGCCTCCATTTGTTTCTGTGCTGCAGTGCATCAGTACTGCTCTGGGTCAGGTTTGGCAGGAAAGCAGCTGATTACTTAACAGCACAAAACAAGAAATGACTCTTCCAGTAAACACATTTTTATTCCAGTAACATCTCCCCAACAGAATGTTTTCAAATACTTCTACATTTTATCCAAGCAGATGTATAGAATGAAAAGTTGTTATCGGGCAGAATGAACCCTTATGTTGCGTTTAGTTTATCCAAAGATTGTTATTATTGATTCATTAACAAGTGAGCACTTGCTTGCATTTGCTCATGTGTGACCCTAAAAGCCACACTTCATGGTGACCTCTTGAATCACCAGCAGAGCAAATTTAGGAGATGTGTGTTTGGATTTCACCTCGTCAAACTGAAGACAAAAAATGTGGTTGGGGTCTAATTTGTTCATTTAACCATTACCCTCCTCCTCATGTCTACCAAGGTGAGGGAGGTGTTTGTGGAGGTCAGCAGTCCTCTGCAGCTATAGCTCCATCTCTCTCACTAGAGCTCTGTAGTGCATTATCATATTCACTAAGCCATCTCTTTGGAGTGATCCAGTCATCTGAGGGATGAGAGCACACACTGTGTGTCATGTTAAACGACATCACGTCACTGAAGACAAAGATGTTGTGACTTTAGTATGGGCTTTGGTGTGGGGTTGAAATGCTGACATGACTGCCACCTAAAACTGGATTTGCCAAACTCCTTCATGCTTTTGTCTTCGCTGCATGCTCCTCTGTGTCTCACTGTGTGTGTGTGTGTGTGTGTGTGTGTGTGTGTGTGTGTGTGTGTGCGTGCGCGTGTGTGTGCGTGCGTGCGTGTGTGTGTGTGTGTTTGTATACAGGGTGTGTATGCAGTGGGGAATTTCCAGCCCAGTGAGGATCGGTCCAGAAGTCGAGCACCTACCCCTACCCTGAGAGAGCCCCCCCTCTCCTCCCTACCCAATGTCAGCCAATCAGCAATTAGCAACAGCCACCAAGGTAAACCATGCCTGTCTGGTGTCTCTTAAAATTACAGATGACATCAACCTGACATGTCAAGTACTGGAATAAATTTCCAGAAAAAATGCTTTACGTAACTCTTACAATGGCATAAAGAGAGGACCTTGTAGTTTAGCTTTGCTATGTCCTAAAAGTCTGAGTTTGGACATTCTAATGATAACAGTGACCCAGTGTACCACCAATGAAATAACAAATCATGACTTCCGGGAAAGTTAAAATCCTGACATAGCATTCCTCTCCAATGCATCCACTGGCCTTTGATGATCTACAAAGTGCCATTTACTGCAGTGGAGGGCTTTGAGATGAGTGGAATTGAAAATTGTTTATGTTATTGTTTGCTAGTGCACAGTAGATATCCTTTGTTCTTTCAACGTCAAATTGTATTGTTAATGTGCTAACTGGTTAACTAGCACCTGGAATCCCTCCTGTTGGTCTTTCGGTTTCCCTTTTTGAATTTATTTTGAATGACTAATACAGACTACCACCCCCTGCTGGTGCGGAGAGTTATTTCCTCTCATGCAGGCGCAGGACATACGTGCTAGCTGGCTGCTGGCAGTAATCTTTGCGGGTGTTTAAGTGCAACTTTATGGCTGAGACACAGTCAACGTGAGGTGACACAACAGTTGCCCTTTGTTGCAAGTAGTTCTTTGATGTCTGTTTGTTGTGTCTGGGCCCTAACAACCCCAGAGTTTTACATGCAAGCAGCGAAGTGGGAACGCTGAGGAAGTGGAGGGCAGAGGAAGCAGTAGACAAGTCAGAATTCTGATTGCTTAACATTGTTCTGATTTGAGCTGTGACAAGAGGAAGATCTGGGTCCAAGCCATCAACATGTATGCACTGCCAGTCATCAGATACCCTGCTAGTATAATAAGCTGACCAAAGAAGGAGATAGAGGCCACTGATATCAAGACAAGGAAGCTTCTCACAGTGCATGGAGAGACTATACACTAAGAAGAATGAGGGGGGCCGAGGACTGGTGAGCATCAAAGCCACTGTCCAGGACGAAACAACTAAGATTGAGGAATACATCAGGAAGATGGTCCCCAAAGATAAGCTGCTAAGTGAATACCTCAAGCAGCAGAAACCTGAGAATTTAGAAGAAGAGGATGAATCATCATGGAAGGACAAGCCCCTGCACAGCATCTACCACCGACAGATTGAAGAATTGACCGACATCAAGAAATCCTAAGGCTAAAAGGCTGGACTGAAAGACAGCATAGAAGCACTAATCATGGCAGCACAAGAACAGGCACTTAGTACAAGATCAATAGAAGCAGGGGTGTACCATACCAGACAGGACCCCAGGTGCAGGCTATGCAAAGATGCTCCTGAGACAGTTCAGCACATAATAGCAGGGTGTAAGATGCAGGCAGGAACAGCGTACATGGAACACCATAACCAAGTGGCTGGCATAGTGTACAGTAACATCTACACCGAGTATGGGCTGGAAGTCCCAAGGTCAGAATGGAAAACACCTCCTCAGGTGGTTGAGAATGACCAAGCTAAGATCCTGTGGGACTTCCAGATCCAGACTGACAAACTGGTGATGGCTAACCAACCGGACATCGTGTTGATCGTCAAACAACAGAAGAAGGCAGTGGTGATAGATGTAGCAATGCTGAGCGACAGCAACATCATGAAGAAGGAACACAAGGAGCTTGAAAAATACCAGATACAACATCTGAGGCATCTGTCCAGATAAGTGCAGACAGACTGATCTTGTTGATGACCAGCTTTGTAGAACCACTTATCCAGACGACCAGTGTTAGGGTTAGACAAGCCAGATAACAAAAAGATATCCTGGATAAATTGACTTCGTAGTACAGGCCTCAGGTATATATTGCTGATGCTATTTTAAACGGGCTTTTTTGACTTCAAAAGCAGAAGTGCAGCTTATTTGCATAGAAATACTTGGATGGAAACCCACTTTTTCAGAATTCAAGCAGATGAACCTTAAGCAGTCAATTGTGGTCCTACTTGTCTGATGTCCGATGCTAATAATATATAGCTCAGTTGTTTTCACAGCCAAGTGGTATTAAAAGTTTTGATTCAGTCATCTTTTATTTTCTTTTTATTGTTATTAAGACAAATTCCATTGAGTATACCAACTTCAAATCATCCCTTTTTCAACTCTCCTTGTTATCCACTTACAGGTCATCACACCCTGGCTCCTAGCCAACCAGAGCCCATCATTACGAGGACCTCTTCCCACACTCTGTCCCCCAACCAACCAGAGCCCATATTGACTCGAAGCGCCTCCTACCGAGAACCATCTCTGTCCAATCTCAAGAGAGCCAGTGCTGAGGTGGAGGTGATAACTCCATCCAGTCCCCTGGGCAACCATGAAAACATGATGACCTTCAGCAGCAGCACACTGCCAAGGTAGATATGTATAGTGGAGTCTTTATTCTTAGAGTTGGTTTGGAAAAGAAAAAAAGGTGCTAGAACTTGCTTACCCATAATACATCATATTTAACTGTCACATATTGCCCCACCTGTTGAAGGCTGTTTTGCTATCGGCCTTATTGCTCTATTTCAGGGATAGAAGACAGCATTTCCGCATACTGTTTTAGTTCAGTTAATTACCAGCTGGCCTAGTTAGCTGCTCATTGTTTCAAAAACATGTGTTCAGAATGCCTCATACATGTGTGTGATTTGGCAAATTAAAAATATATGTGATGTCTAAAGCCTCAGACATACTTTCAGCATTCACTTTCAGTCCACAGACAACTGCCGACTTGTACTGGTCGTACAGACACGCACTCATTTCCAATCCTAGTTGTGTGGGCATTCACATGAATATGCATTGCTAGGACCGGGTGTAGTTGAAACTAGGCTTGACTTTGGATGGTGCAACCGATGTAAATTCTAAAGACTGGCCTTCACAAAGACCGGCTTAGCAGGTAAGACTTAGTAAAGACCACTTGGTGCAACCGGCTCCTGGGTGGTACCCTGAACATTCTTGGATATTCACTGACTGTAGCTTTGGTACTGGCTGCAAAGCATCAGGTAAGCTAATATTAGCAACATCTCAGCCAGACTCTTTCAAATGTAGTTCATCTGTTCATCTGTGTGTATTTGCGATGTACTACGCATATGAACAGATAGCTAAGGCTTGATATATTCTGTAAATTCCTTCTACTACAAACTGTCATCATAAAACATGCTTGTTTTGCTTTGTTTTTGTTTTGCCTCCATGCTGGCAATAGGCATAGCTGGAGGCATTATGTTTTCATGTTGTCCCTACATGCATACGTACATCCCATTTTCGTGAATGCGATATCTCATGAGCGCCTTGAGAGAATTTCTTCAAATTTGGCAGAAACGTCCACTGGGACTCAACAAACTGATTCGAGTTTTGATGGTCAAATGTCAAGGTCACTGTGACCTTGTCTGTCTCATTCTTGTTAACACGATATCTCAAGAACACCTTGAGGGAATTTCTTAAATTTTGATGCAAATGTTAACTTGGATTCAACAATGAACTAATTAGATTTTGGTGGTCAAATTTCAAAGGTCAAGGTCACCTTGCATCCATCTTATTCTCATTAACGTGGAATCTCACCTCAAGGGAATTCTTAAAATTTGACACAAACACCCATTTGGCCTGAAGAATAAACTGATAAGAATTTGGTGGTTGGATATCAAAGGTCATGGTCAGCTGACTTCACAGAACATGAAGAATTCATATGTTATTTATTACAAAATTTTGGGTGCCCATCTTGAAACTGTGCCGATTGTATAGATCTTCTGGGCTGCAGATGGGAAAATGTATGTGAGGCACCCATGTTTTCACGGACATGGATGTAAACTGTAAGAGAAACTTTGCAACCGCAGGGCAGTAATTTTACTTGTGAATTTTTTTATTGCTATAAAATGGTGATTACATTTGGATGCTCTGACTGTGAGGATAGAAGAACAAACTTTTATGTCTTTTACTTGGGCTGTGGGTGGGTGAAAAGCTAATTGATGATGATAAATCCATTCAGCCAACCTCTTCATTCAGCAGCAATATGCCACACAGTGATGAAGTCAGCCTATATTGGCTATAGTATCGCTAAAAATTGTGACTGAACAGCTTGTATTGTCAGCCAGGTCAAATCCTGGAGGAGGTATCATTTGAAATATGTTATTTAATCTACATGACCAGACCATTGAACTAAGTAGCTAATTCACTGTTTACATAATAATTAGGTCTACATATGGTGTAAATCATAGTATTAATCATTTGTTATTGAACCCAATTGACTCAGTCTAACCAACTCATTTTTATCGGAATATAAAAAGAAATGGGGTGTTTAATTTTCACAGCTTTTTTTTTCAGCTCTTCTATTACCATTAGCAATCTGTCTGTTCCCCTGTCATCTTTGTCTATGGTAGAAACACTGAGGGAACAAGAAAATTGAATTCAGATGAGATAAAATTGACTGTATATCTGAGAAAGGAGTACAAAGGTCTGTGTGGGCGTAATTGAGAAGACAACAATTAAATTCTTGCAAAAAAGCACCACACTGAAACAACACGTACAGTGGTGGAAAAAAGTTTTCGGACACCCTTAAAATTTTATACAATCTCAAATATTATCATGAAATATTTGTGGAAAAATCTTTTTTGTGTGTCAAAAGATGTGGCTGTATTAGACAATGTTGGAGGTGTCTCTTTTTCTTTTTCCTTAAAACAATCACAAATAACATTAGACAACTCCGCATGTTCGTTTGATGAAGAATAACAGGAGAGTAGATGGTCTCACTTAACTTCTATTTATTCCAAAATCAAAAAGATTACGAGATACAGAGCTCTGGGTCCGATCCTCTTGCCTTAACCAACAACAACAGCGAGCCAGGGCACGAAGTCTGACCCCCTATGTTTCCCTGACCCAGTCCTTTAAAGCGTTACAGTTATGAAATGTGCACGCAAGATGATTGGCTGTTTCTCCGCTCCCTCCTTCTGACTCCACCACGCCTTACTGCTTTCACGTGCAGCTGCTCCTGCAAAACAAGGTTAAACGAGAAGATGCACGCTACCAAAGCGTGACTTCAGCATCAGCTGTGTATACGAACTTGTTGTCAGTGATGTACAAGAAAGCTCACTATCCTAGGACATTCTGTGCTTATAAGGTATCAGTTATTGTCTTGGTGTTCTTTCTTATCTCTGGGTGATGGCGCCTGCGGCCTCCTGCTTCCAAGGCCCTGTCTGTCCTCCACCTAGTAATTTTCCCCTAAGCTTTTATAACACACAGTCAATTTCCAGTCTGTAATAGCTTCATATGTTCTGCTTTTCACCTGCTTAGAGAATGAGGCCACTATTCAGTAATTTTAAACTCCCCCATTTTGGTCTCAAACACTTGAAATCACATCTTCTTCTTCTCCTTCACCTGGGAGTTGCTCTCTAAGCAGAGCAGTGGGTTCGTACTGACACATTTGGTATGGTGGAGGGACTGGCTGTTTCTTTTCAATAGCAGACACAATGATTCTTTCACACAATGATCTTATACATGGAATACAACAACAGCCACACAATGCTAAGCAAGCTATCATCACCACAAGAGAGAGAAAGACTGATACTATCAAACTACGCCATTTTCCACTGATCCAGCACTCCACCGAGGGGGGTTACTAATGCCTGAGTGCTCATGCATTTCCTCAGACAGTCCGCTGACTGCATCTCTAGTCCCGTTAGCCAATCTGAGAACGTTGTAATGGACATAATTAATTCGGTCGACATTTTTGTTCGGAGTGATTTGGAACAGAGCACTAATTATGGGGATGGTATCTTGCCTAATTCTTGTCCTGTACTGTTCCTAAGGAGACAAGTGTAATTACTCATTTTGGGAGTGAACGTTGGGGGTATGGTGTTATTCTTAGTCGGAGGAAAAATTGAACACCTACACACCCTGTGGGTAGAATTGTATCAAATTTTACATAATGGTGCACTGTCGTTATATGTCCAAGATTTTCAAATTTGGTATCGATCCGAATCAGCATTGAAGAGTTATGGCTCGTTCAATGCATCAGGCCACGCCTTCAAAAGTTTGGTAACCACTTACAGACAAACGGTAAGTGATACCAAAAAACGAAGATATGAGCTGTGTTTGGGATCATCTAAATGTGGTATGTATTAAGTTTGGTGAAGATTGGATGAAAAATGTGCCAAAAGTAGCAAAAAATGCATTTTTAAAAAAAAATCAAAATGGCGGAAAAAATTTCTAGACACAAATGGGCGTGGCCTATATCAGTCTACTTGATATCATCCAAGGAATACACTGCAAAAATTGTTTGGATAGGCCTCACGGTTCATGAGTTATAAGCCAAAACATAAAACACATAATAACTGACCGCATGGTGGCGCTATGTGTTGCGTTGTAAAATATGTGAAGCAGTTCCATATCGCTCATCTGTCAATCAAATTTGAACACTTTAGCACTTTTAGTTTTTGAGATATGAGCTTTCAAACATTGCTCCCATTGACTTGCCATTATAAATTTTAATGCTTTAAAAAATTATATAAAATCATTGGAATATGTTAGGGATGAGAAAAGTAATAGCACACATCTCCTTATGGGGGTGTACACATTGAAATTGAAATGAAGTTGATACAACAAATCGTGTAGGACTAGTTAGACTATGAAAACTGGCGAAATGATAATAATAATAATATATAATAATAATAAATAAAGAGCGAAGATAACATAGTGTGTGAGCTGCAGCTCCCACACAAATATTGCAAATAGGCCAATATAACGTTGTTCTCTCCACGATCTCATGGCTAAAAGCAGTTCCTCCAATCAATTCTAGGCAATATCTATCCTTCGTACTCTGGTCAAAGCGTTGATCCAGAGGAGCTTTAAACCTTCTTACCACATCCTAGACCTGCACCTCCGTGAGCTAAAAGTAATGATAAACTGTCTTACAGTCCTTCGTCTTGTCGGTGCCTCGAGGTCCTTGTTCTCCTCTCCTTCTCGATGTCCCACCTGTTTTGAGAAAGCTGACACCAATGCTGTTAATTGATCATAGTATGTTTTGTATCTCAGAGGGCTTTCTCCTCCCTCTGTTTCAACCCCAATGCCTTCTCTACCTCCTGTAAATCTTTATTTTTTGAAATGGGTTCCGTTATCTGACCTAATTCTCTTAGGGAACCCATGTATTGGAATGTACTGATTAATCAGATATTTGACCATCATTTTTGCATCCTCTGATTTTGCAGGTATGGCTTCTGGCCAGCCAGTGTATGCATCCACTGCTACCAGAAGATACCTGTACCCGTAGCCAATGATAATTTGAGAGGCTTCTTGCTGCTCAGTTATTAACATATTTACATCACAAGCTGGCAACAAATCATATACTGTTTTCCCTGTCTGGATATCTGGGAAGGGGAAATTTTCCTTCATGTTGTTTCATAGTTAGACGGATATTATACACTGTACATTACATTCTCTGATATGACCCTCTACCAATCCTGGGAGATGAGGATGCTACCAATGACTCAAGTTTCTCAACACCTGAGTCTTCCCTACATGTGTCAGGTCATGAGCTTCTGCTATCACTGTTGGCGCCAGTCCCGGAGGCAGCACAGGCCTCCCATCTGATGACCTCCACATTCCTTCACTTTCCACTGCTCCTCTGTCCTTCCAGAGCTGCTTCTCAGCGTCTGTGGCTATCTCCTGTTTCTTTTTTATCATATTTTCATCACACGGTGGTAACGTGAATTAACCCAGTCTGTACCATCATGCACTGAGGTGCATATTCTGCCACTCTTTTTGCTGCTTTATCGGCTGCTTCATTACCTCTCGCTATCACTATTGTCCCATTATCATGCCCTTTGCATTTAATGATAGCAACTTCCTGTGGCCCTTTCAATACCTCCATTAGCTGTTCCATCTCTTTCTCATGTTTTATATGAGTCCCTGCCAGTGGTGGACAGTAACGAAGTAAATTTACTTGAGTACTGTACTTAAGTACATTTTTTGAGTATCCGTACTTTACTTGAGTATTGTTTTGGGGGGGATACTTTTACTTTTACTCCACTACATTTGAAGGACAAATATTGTACTTTTTACTCCACTACATTTCTATTGATGCTCTCGTTACTCGCTACTTTTGCTCTCATGTCAGCTGATGATTTTTTTTTTCTAAATTCTGTTACCAAAGAAAATAAACTGATTCTGCTGAGTCGCGTATGGTTTGTCTTAGCCGCATTGCCGTACCTGTACTACGTCATGCTTAAAATGAACCTTAGCTTTGGCGGTTCACATCCACATCATGCGATAGCGGTGTCATGGTTTCAGCAGCGATAACTCCCCCTGACCAAGAGCATCCGTGGCCGTATCTCAAGCACATGTTCGAGGTTTTTGATACGAAGAATGATTCGTATTGGATCAAGTGTTTGCTGTGTTTACTGCGAAACAAATTATATCACGGTCTACAAAATCTCGTCTTCCAACCTGAAAAAGCACGTCACGGTATGTAACTTAGCTACTAGCTAGCTTAATGTTTGTTTAATTGCAGATGAACATTTTAAACGTTATTGTCTGTGCTTGTAGCATCATAGGTATATGTGTGTGTGTGTGTGTGTGTGCGCGCATTAGTGAGGTGGGGGCTGTCTTTGATGTGAGTTATCCGGCTCATTTTTGGCAATGATGCATGACATAAGTAAAATAAACTAGCCAATAAGTTATTTATCTGTAAATGTCAATATAAGTTATTGTAGGGCCTATTTTACTGAAGATATTCGCTTTTTTAAAAAAAATCTTTTTTATGTAGAGAAAGCAAACATATTCTGAACTGACTGCAGCTGCCTGCAAAAGAAAGAGTGAGGCTGGGACAACTTCCTCAAACCTCAAACAGCAAAGCTGTTAGTAGAAATATTTGCCAGTGTAGCAAGTCCCCCCTTCCCTGTTACAAGCAAAAAAAGAAATCTTGCTCCACTGGCAGATTTTTTCACTTGTTTCAAGTGAAAATTTGCTTAAAACAAATGAAAATTAGCCTGAAACAAGTGAAAATTGGCTAAAACAAGTTACTTTTTAGGTGATGTGTCTTATTTTAAGTGTATTGAGATTTGTTTTGACTAGGAATGAGACATTTTGACTAGAAATAAGACAAATACTCTTGGTAAGATTTTGGGTTTTTGCATGATGTGTTCAAATGTAGCTACAAGAAAAGGAAATTTGGGTTTTTATGAGAAAAATACTGTTGGGGTGAAATTTGTTTTCTTGGCAATATGAAGCAATTTCATTTGTTGATGAATGCAGCTGAGTTTGTGTTCTGAGGCGTCTTGCCTTTGTTTATTTTTGAGCTGTAAACATTTCTATAGCAGAATCACGTCTGAATAACAATAACGCTACTTTCCTCTCCTGTATTTCCTGAGATTTTTTTTAAAAGTACTTTTACTTAAGTAATTTTTTAAGCAAATACTTTAGTACTTTTACTTAAGTAATATTTTGACTAAGCTACTTTTACTTGTATTGGAGTAATATTTGACAAGGAGTATCTGTACTTTTACTCAAGTAGTGAAGTTGTGTACTCTGTCCACCTCTGGTCCCTGCTGCTGTCAAGAACCCTGCTCGGAGCCATTGCGCCATTTCCACATGAACGGCTCCCACAACGTATGCTGAATCTGTATTGATATTTACACTTTTACCTGCTGCCCATTCTAGTGTTGCTATCATTACCTGTAGCTCTGCTAATTGGGATGACTCTTTCCCTATTACTTCTCCTGTGCTGACTCCTCAAACCCTGTTTCTGTCTTCCTTACCACTGCACATGCTGCTTTTAGTCCCTCAGTTGGATGCCTGTAACAGCACCTGTCGGTGAACAGTGTTTCTTCTACATTAGCCAGTGGTTTTGCCTGCAAGTCTTCTCTCACCCTGGTGTCTTTCAGGACCCTTTCCTCGCGCCATGTTTATTCCCTCGTGTGAACGTGATGTGTGGTGGATTAGGATTTTTTTTTTTTCTTTTTTTTTTTTGAATGCTGTGTGTTGTCAGTACCGTTAGTGCGTGTCCCATTTCTATGTGTGTCAGTTTCTGCAAAATTTTTCTGCCCCTGCCCTTGCATACATTAGTACCTATCGTCCTCCCCCTTTTTTCTGAAAAAGCACACCAGCAACGGTGTGTGTTTTTTCAGAAACATCTAGGAAGAACGGTAGCTTGTGGTTTGGGATGGCCAACTCAGTGGCGCTGGATAGTGCCTGCTTAAAGGTAATGAATGATTTTTCTGCCTCGGTGCTCTGAGGGAGAGAAATCAACATTTGGAATCTGTGTGTGAGTCCAATGGGTGAGTGAAACCAATTTTTTATATATGGGACCCAAATCTTTAGCTTGATGTTTAGCATGAACAGCCAGTGTTATGTGCGGGGAGGCTTCCTCCGCCGCCTCATACCACCGCATCTGGTCAGGTGCAAGGTCAACAGCCGCAGCCACACCCTCGTTCCCTACTAAGATGCAAGTCGAATTAACATCCCACATTCTCCCTTCTAGTTCATCATAAAAAGCTTGTTGGTAAATTTTGTCCCCGTCCCTATCGTAATAGAGCGTTACGTGGAGGGGATCAGGGGAGGTATGTAGAGGTGAAGTGTTTGGACCCGAGGACGCCACAACTGATAGAGGGTGTTGATGCCTGGTTTGTCTTTGGTGTGTGGTTCGAGGAGACCCCAATAGATATCAGCCCAATGTCCCTCAGCCGTGGGGGAGATGTCTGCTGACAGCAACATCTGAGAGGAGGACTGTACCATGGACAGCGAACAGTTCACCGTGTGCCCATTGGGAAAAGTCACAATTAGTCCATCTGGACTGCATCAGACTGAAGCTCCACATTTCACCAACACATCGCGTCCCATCAAATCAACTGGGCACGAGAGTGAGGAGATATATTGATGTTTGAAAGTCTGTTCAGCCTCTGGGCGGGCCTTAATAGCCGCCTCGGAGTGGGCCTTGCCATCCTCCCCTGTGTGCACCTCTGTATCCTCCCCTTAGTGGACCTTGCCCAAACTCTGCATTGCAGGAACAGTTTGCTGAGGACAATTCCTCTGCCAGTGAGTAGGGTCGCCACACAAGAAACACCCAGTGTTCTGTGGGTTCCGTCTGGGTCCCCCACGACCCCTACCTCTCCCCCTAAAGCCTCCCGCTGCGCCCATGGGACCGCCCCAATGAGGGGGGCGGGGATCTACCCACTCAGGGTTCGAGTAAAGATCCCGAGTTCCTGAGGGTGGTCCAGGCGGGGGCTGTTGTACCATTTGATTGGCTGATTTTTTATCTGTCTTTTTGGCCTCATTAACCTTACGGCGAGCTTCATCCAATTGCAGTTTTAGGAGTTGTACCTGAGCTGACCCTAGTATGTTGTTTTAGCCATTTTTGTCTCCGAATAACTTTCAAATGTGCTGGCTTTATATAGACACGAAGCACGGCAACAAAAATTGTGTCTTTTAATAAAAAGCACGACCTTCATTAGTGGATCACTGGTACCAAAATGACCCAATACTCAAAATTTCTTATGTATTTTTATGAAACCAATCAGTTTTAAGTTTTTAATGGCTTTTTTAGGATTTGTTTAGTAATTTGGCTGTGACTGTACTAAAAGAAATTGCACTTGAAGACCTAAGACTGATATTAATGCAATATTTCACAAATGCATAGGGTGTCCGAAAACTTTTTTCCACCACTGTATATACACACGGGGCTTCGTAGAGAATGGCAGGGTTTCTGGCATTTACCTGGAGCATACACAGCTGTTTGAGTAACTCGCCACGGACCTGACTGCAAATTTAACAAGAGAGGGTCAGTAATTGTATGTGCCATGACACACAACATGGGAGTTGCTGAGGTGGCTTCATATCCAACTCCTGCCAGGCAGTGTCAGTAGTGATTGACTAGTGGGCCCATGCCTCATGTACTGAATGTCATGACTGTCCCTGTGGTTCTGTTCGGCTCCTCGTCTGATATTAATTTTATTTTTAATAAAAAATGTAAAAGACAGAGAGAATCAGTCAAAGTGGCTTTCACACTGGGTAATGTTGTCTTTCACAAATTGTTGAAGTTTTATGGTACACTGCATCGATTTCGAAAGAAAGGGCAAGAGGGGATTGATTCATCATGACTGGTGTTCGGCCACACTCCAGACCCCTGTTGCCAAATACCTCAAAATTCAACCATTTACAGTATGTGTGCCAGCTCTGGGTCATTTGTATTTCTTTAAACCAATCACAGTCGTCTTTGGCAGCTCTAAGCCAAGAATGTAGTAACAGTGCCCTTGCAAAATGGTAGCATGCAGAGAGTGAAAGGGGAGGAGAATGATGGTTTAAATAGGCCGCCAATGGTGGGCTTATACCCACAGTCTCATTCCGCTGAGTCAGACTAGTGTAACTGTTGCAGTCTGCGTTGTGTTAAATGAGCGACAACAATGGCAGCTGTCCAGTCAATTGCAGATTTATTGCACAGTCTGGAGATGGTGGATGAACACACACCAGTGTAGTGACACAGAAATATATAATATATGACATATGTAATTGAGGCTTACTTAAACGGACTTAAGGCTGAGTTATAGTTGTGCCTTCGCAAGTGGTCTATACGCCATTATGAACATTTATACTTGTGTAGTCATCTTTGACTTGGTCTATCTGCAATTCATTCATTCTGGAACCGCCTATCCTGCTGGGGGTCACAGGGGGGCTGGAGTCTATCCCAGCTGACACTGGGTGAGAGGCAGGGTACACACTGGACAGGTTGCCAGACTATCACAGGGCTGACACATAGGCCCCCTTTACACCTTGCATTAGCATGCGTTTTTTGCGATGGGATTGCAATCGGATAGCGCGTGACCACATACATTTGTACCTGATATTAATATGTGTCTCTGGTGTCCACATCCAGGTCCATTTGCTATCCGATAACACTCTGTCCCACTGACGTCAAATCCTAGCGGCACACTACAACGTCAAATCATGTGCACCACAATAACAACAACAACAAGATGTTAGCCACCCATGGAGTTGCGTTATTGTATGGACACTTTTGTCAGACCAAATGGAGAGCAGACACTTCTTCTCACCATGGCTCCATCCTCGGCTAGGGTTAACAGCCCTACCCTATGTTGCTCATTGTTTTCTGTCTATGACATGGAGGTGGAAATCAGTGTTGGAACCAAAAAGAATATGTTAATATCTGTCGAATATCCAACGTCAAACTATCTTCACCACAGTGTTTTCTTTTTCTCTGCAGTCGCTACCCGGTGAGTGTTGTTATCTTCTTCGTCCTTCTTCCTGTGTCCAGCTGGTGCACCTCGCTTACGTGTTTTCGTCCACAGAATTGTTGCAAGTGGATTGGAGACGCATTTGCATTTACACCTGTGTTCGATGGGATCACAATGCGTCCCTGACCACCTTCAGAAGTGGTTTGGCAGATCAGATAACAATACGTCCTCAGTGCGTTTCAAGTGTATTTACACCTGTACTTTCATGAGGTCACGAGCAATCGGATTGCTATCCGATTGCAAAAATGCATGTTAATCCAAGGTGTAAAGGGGGTCATAGAGACAGACAACCATTCACACTGACACAGACACTTACAACCAATTTAGAATCACCAGTTAACCTGCCTGTCTTTGGACTGTGGGAGGAAGCCAAGGTACCTGGAGAAAACCAATGCTGACACGAGGAGAACATGCAAACTTCACACAGAAGGGCTCCCCCACCCGAGGGTTTGAACTCCCAACCCAGGAACCCTCTTGCTGTGAGGCAACAATGCTAACTACAGCACCACTGTTTCTATCTGCAATTACACCTCCAAAATGCTAGCTGGGAGTGGGGCTTCCATGCCACTGTGCTGAATTTCTGAGAAGTACAATAAAGTTTGATTGAATCAATTAACACATATATGACACTACTAAATCACATAAAACATGGCTTACTAGGGACAATATTAAACAAAAGTAGAAATTCAGCTTGATTATAACTTGCAAACTTTACATACAAAACATTTGTCTTTTGCTTGACACATTTTCCCCACAAATACAATTTATTAGCATTAGTCTAAGACATTGCCCTTTACATAAATAAGCCTAGTGGCTAGCGGACTTTACTCACATGAAGCCAGGATAAAAAAAAGCTTTTTGTGGAGGCTTTCTTGTCTTCATAATTTATTGTTTGTACTTGTGAAATAAAAGTAAATTAAAGCTTTGTTTCCACTCAGGGAAATGCCCAGAAAAAAGGAAAATTCAAAACAAGATCTCTTCTTTGTCCAGCCAGGTCTCCCAGACATAACTGATCTCAATATAACATCATTTGACTATTTCTACACATATCAGCTCCTGAGAAATAGCCTTCCTTTTGTTTTAGCACAATCCTCATTTAAGCCCTTAAAATGCTCTTTTTCTTCTCTCGCTGCAGTCATCTTTATTTGTGTAAAATAATTAGCTCTTGAGATGACAGAAAGATCCAAAAGAAAACTTAATTGACTGATAAATTAGCCTGTGCAATTACAGAAGTTTGTCTTTGTGATCAAATTTAAGTCTCAAGTCTGTGTATCTAATCCGTAAATAAACAGGAGGTCTGCATTGCAGGCCAGGCTATGTTGTATGCTACGTTGTAGGGTACACATCTACACAGAGCCCACTCTGTAGGTAGTGCATTGGTTAAACGCAGATGTACAAGTCCCGCTTTACCCGTAGTGTGAAGTTAATGAACTAGGACAATGATGGGGCATGTGCCTTCCCAAGACAGCAAGCACACCACAGTTCACCTCAAGTTGTCAGTTTTTGTTTACCTAACTTGCTGATAATTCCAATGAAAGAACCATGAAACAGGGCTGCAAGGGGAATTATATATTTTGACTCTGTTAGACTAGCTCTGCAGAGACAGTGAAAGGCCTACATGGATATGCAACCGGACTTGACTACAGTATGTTTGTTGATACTTTTTTTTTTTTTAAAGATTATTTTTTGGCCTTTTTTATGGCTTTATTGGAGAGGACAGAGTGAAACAGGGAGAGAGAGAGAGAGTGGGGGAGTGACATGCAGCAAAGGGCCGCGGGCCAAAATCGAACCTGCGACCGCTGCGGCGAGACAACATCTCTATACATGGGGCGCCGGCACTATCCACTAAGCTACCGATGCCCCGTTTGTTGATACTTTTAACAGAAAACCCTACTCCAGAGAGTCCAATGGAGTTCTTGGAAAATAAATGTATTTGTGCCCAGATATTACTTATTTTGTGCTCTTAAAAGAATAATTTATACACGCAAATAACCATAAAATAATATTAAACAAGATTTTTAGCATTTTTACATATGTTTTGGGATCAAAGGTAATTAGCTCAATTTGCTAATTTAAGAGCACAATTTGTTGGTCAGCACTGTGCAAATGTGCAAGTGTGACATCACTAAAAAAAATGTGTGAGGTACTCTTGCTGCAGTCCTCTTCTCTCTGGTCCTTATAATGTTTCTTTGCCCCTTCATCCAGGTCCCATGGAGGCTCCTCATTGGAGGAGGGTCGCATTCCACGTCGTCATGCCTCCATCCACGCATCAATGGACTCAACCCGATCCAAGCAACTGCTCAGCCAATGGAAGAATAAAAATGACAACAGGAAGCTATCCCTGCAGGTGATGGATGGAATTAGACCAGCATCATCTTCATCTCCTCAGAGGAACATGGAACTGCGCTGCTCCTCTGAACCCTCTGCCATGGGCCTGGAGGCAGAGCTCCGTGGGGTAACACACCTGCCTACACTTATCTCTTGTCAGGAAACAGAGTTGCGTGCTGGGGCCCACATCCCAGCTCAGTATATGAAACTGGCAGCGAGCTCTGTTCCTATGACTAATCATAATCACATGGCCCATAATGGCAGCACTGGATTGGCCGGTGGAGCCAGAGTGTCTATCCAGTCTCGGCCTGGATCTTCTCAGCTGGTTCACATTCCTGAGGAGGAAAATCTCACCAGCAAGGATCAGGAGAGTGAATCAGAGGACAGCATTATGGATGGGGGTGGGTCAGTGAGGGAAAAGTGGCTGAGAGTGGCTGAGAAGACAACAATTCCCTGCCGGCCGCTCAGTGCTGGAGGACAGCCTCGTCTTATGCAGGTGAATTAGTCTTTTTCTTCACCACCTTCATCTATCTGTCGATCTATCAAGTCAAGTCAAGTGCCTATTTTATTACATTACATGACATTCATTTAGAAGAGGTATTCAAACTCAATAGGTATAAAAGCTATATGTCATCAAAGACTGGAAGTGTATTCCTCTCAAACAACCAAAAACACATCCAGAATACTGGAGTTCAAAGACTATTCTTTTATATTCTTAGAAAGTGTTAGCACGGAGATGTTGAGGGAAATATTGACAGGTCTCAGAGAGAGATTGTCCTAGTTGGCTTTAAGTGATGCCTTGACATTCAGTCTGAGACATATGGCAGGCAAGCAGTGAGTGTCAGCAGGGAGATATAAGAAAAATAGAGCAATAGTAGGAGAAGTCTTTTGAGTGTATGACAGCAACAAGTGTCCTTGTGTAGACAGAGAAGAGGAATGGGCCCAGGACGGAGCTTTGTGGAACCCCTTTTCCTGCAAGGTTAGATACCGATCCTTTCCATGTCACCTGGGAAGAGTGACCTGTCAGTTAGAATGCGAACAGAGAGATTGCAGAGCCTTAGATGCAGAACCTTTTTGGTTATGGGGTCAGTAGTCGGATGATTTTGAAGTAAGTTTAAGGAGTAAAGTTCCCAATGTGCCACATTCTTAAATGATTGTAAATTGAATGCCATCAACACATTTGTTATTCTGAATGTTTGTCAGACAAAACAAGCCATATGAAGGCATGACTTTGGACTCTGATAGCTTTATGATAATTGTAATGACAAATGATGGCCGATTCTCTCTTTTTTGGCATTTAATAGAGCTAACAATGAATCTTTAAATTAACAAAACAAGGTACAGTTGATAAATTAATAAGGACAATAGTTGTTTGGCCATCTAGTCTTTACTAAAGGTGGTTTTTTGCTGAGCTTTTAACTGCATCTCACAGTCTTCATCAAGAGATGGAATATCATTTCATTGGCATGATTGATTTAAGTTGAATCAAGTACACATCTCTGATAAGTACAAGAACTGTGAGCAAAACTTGCACTCACAAATTTAGGTTCACATATAGGTACTCCCTACTAATGCATAGTGATTAGAAAATATTTGAAAAGAAAAATAAGCTTACTTTGGACAACCATGAAACAATAGCACATACACAGAAGAGACTGAATACAAGTATTTCCACAGGTAAATTTATGTCATCTCAGTGCAGGCTGTATGTTTTGTGGACAGCTACAGTAATAGCCTTTTTGTTAAAAGGTTCTTAATAGTACGAATAGCACTTCACCTAAAAGAAAAGCCAGTTAATAATTAGCAAACATCCCAACAGCAAAACATTGAATAGTTCACCTCTCACTGTCATCTTTCTGTTCCAGGTGATAGCCTTATCCAAACAGCAGGGTCTGCTTCACTCTCCTCGCTCGGAGGATGGTGGCAGCACCGTCAGCTGCACTGGATCTATTCGATACCGAGCCCTGACAGACCAGGACCCATCACCACCAGCCTCCACCACCGGAGCAGTGGGAGGAGGAGGTATGTACTGCTAAGAGAGAAATATATACATATATCTGGTGTGTGGTAATATATCAGACTGAATACATACATAGTACATACATACTTCTGAATAATTATGACATCAATTATTGGTAAAATTACAATTAACAAATTAGCCAACCACAGAGAACACGAGCAGCCTTAGCTGACCTCTGCCCTAGTTTTTACATTGTGTTATTGCAGAAGGTGGATTGTATTATGGCAAAAAAATGGATGAGGGCTTTGCTAATTCAATGATATGGACATATAATTTTATGGCAGTGATATATAGTGGAAAGAATAAACAAAGCAGGAAAATGATATTCAAAGCATTTTTCCTTTTCGTGGAAAAAAACTATATTTACAGCTAGGAAAAGGGTCTCAGTTTAAACAGAACTGGTTTAAGATGGACGGTATCAATAATTGCAGCTTGCCGAGGTATCCTTGGACTAGAAACTGAACCATAAATTGCTCCTGAGGGTTGGGCCATTGGTGTGTGAGTATGTGTCTGAATGATTAAGTGAAATTAGACTAGATTAGATGAGCTGAGATTAGCACCTTGCATGGCAGTCTCTGCCACCATGTGTATGAATGTGTGAATGTGGCATGTAGTGTAAAGCACTTTGAATGGTCGGCAAACTAGAAAGGTGTTATATAAATACAAGTCCATCCATTTACCAACTGAACACTCACTGAGCCTTGGCAGCATGTCTGAGGTTTGCGATTTAAGGAAAACCAACAACTAGTCCTATATAACATACCTGATCATCTGGTTAGACAGTGACTGCCTGTGGAAGTGCAGCTGACAAAGGAAAGACCTTGTGACAGAATGGAAAGACAGCTGGTCACTAGCTGGAGAGAACAGACCCAAATGGGGTTTCCACAGGCTAGCTGCCCATGGCAGGATCCAGCACTAAAGTTGTTTGGGCCCCAAACACATTTCACTACCAAACTTTTATGAAGATGATACCTCCTGAGTCAGTGAAAGCAGGGGCGGAAGATGTCTCAGTGGCAGACAACAAGGTAAATGACACAGGAATGGAGCAGACAATGAGTGTGATGATCAGCACACCTTAAGATTCAGCAGCTGCAGAAGGACACAAGCTTCAGATTTGCATATTAGGCTGGGCAAAACTTTATTTCACCACAGGACTAAAGATATATCAGGTCAAGAAATGGTGCCCGAAGAAAGGACAACAGGGACCTCACATTGACAGTTACTTTCTGAGAAGCAGGTTGAGTCAGTCCACTGAAGCTTAGCAGCAGGACAAAAAACAAAGTATACTGGACATCGACAACCCTGTCCATACAGAGGAAAAGCAAGGCATAAGAGAGCAACCCCGAACTTAGCCCATCCCAACCTGCAGCAGAAAAGAAGATCCAGGGGCAGAAGCCCTTGATCAAGTTGCCAAAATCCCACAAAGAGGCACTGTGGGAAGAGGTCAATGCTGACCTCTGCAATGTCTCTGAGATGTTCAGGGTCACTACCATGAAGAAGTTGGAGAAGATGGAGGAACTAATCTACAACTACAGAATGGAGCATTTTGGAGCAGTAGAGAAGAGGAAAACTACATTGACCAACTCCAGGAGGCAGAAGAAATTCATTGCCTAGCTAGAGAGAGATGGCAGCTGAAGAGACAATGGATGAAGGCTACATAGGAGGAAAAGGAGGCCATAAAACTGTTGCAGTCAGACAACCACTGTAGGCTTGCAACACTGAGAAGAACTGAGAACCTGGTAAAGAAATGCAGAAGTAAAGAGCAGAGAGATCAGCCTCCTAAATGTTGAAAAAAATCTCCTTTAGTGTGGTGGCTCACAGGCTGCCAGCATACTTGGAATGAAGGCGTCTGATTGACAAATCACTCTACAAAGGAGGGATCCCAGGCTTCTCTGTCTGGATAATGCTGCTACCATCTGATGTCAGATCCAGGTGGCCAGAAATGAGGGATCAGACCTTATGTGGTTTTCTGGGCCTTGCCAACACCTTTGGCTCAATGGCAAGAAGACCAGCTCAGGATAAATGCTTCAAGTGGCATTAAGAGCATTGATAGGACCATGCTTGACAAATTGAAGCTTCAGTACATGCAGTTCAGGCTTCTTTCATGTCTCATGTGGTCACTAACCCTATGCGGTATATGGTTGACAAGCTGGAGAGGCCGATCAGCTCATGTCCAAGAAAGTGCCCTGGCTTCCCAGGTGCCTCAGTAGCAGATTCTTGGTAGTTGGGCGAAGATAGCTGCAGGCTTAGGCCAGAGGCTATGCTTTCTAGCAGAGATTGCATCTACCAGCATCAGACCAGACCTTGTGCGACGGTCAGTCTCATTCCATCTCATTCACATCATCAAGCTCACAGTGCTCTGGGAGGAGGCAGTGGAGGAGGTCTACAAGTGCAAGAAACTGAGGTATGCTGAGATTGCAGCCAATCCTCATCAACGTGGCTGGAAGCACAAGTCTGTCCAGTAGAAGTAGGCTGCATAGCCACATCAACATCAAGGCTACTCCGGGACATGGGAGTTTGATGCATGGCCTACTGGCAAGAAGTCAAAGGCCTCTCCAGAGCTGCTTAAAGTCTGTGGCTCTGGATGAGGAGAAGGGACTCCACTTGGGCCCGCAAGTGAATAGATGGCATTAAGGGAGTGAGCCTGGGACATTGGGCATCACTACTGAACTCTCCAAATGTGTTGTGGGCCCATCAGCAATACACAGAGGAAAGAGGGCAGCCTACCCGTCGAGTAAGCCATCACTCACTTGAGGAGCAGCTGTGGCTCAGGAGCTAGAGTGGGTCATCCGCTGATCGGAAGATGTGCAGTTCACTCCTCCAGTCCACTTCTCGAGACTTATCTGAATAATTATATTATATTAGATTAGAACCTGGTGAGCAGTATGGCACCTTGCATGGCAGACTCTGCCACCATCAGCATATGAATGTGTGTGTGAATGGGTGAATGTGGCATGTAGTGTAATGTACTTTGAGGAAGGAACTATACAAATTCAAGTTTATCCATTTACTGTGTGACCACCCTACTAAGCCTAAAATCTGCATTTTAAAGGATACCAGGATACTAGTCCTAGACTAGAACCGATCCTGCCATCATAGTATGAAAGCTTTGCTACATTGGAGGCAGATTGATTTAGATTTAGATTGCCAGAAATATCTTGAGATTGAAATGAAAGGATACATCTTTTTTTTCCACAGATCCCACAAGTTCACAAAAGATAAGAATGATAAAAACACACTTCCACATTGTTGATTTTTGTCTTTTTGGGGGATTTCTTGGCAGAAACAAAAGTAAAGACTTTTTCCAGTATTAACCTTGGAGAGAACAGATAAGCATTCAGGGAGACACATCTGTTACTTTCACAGAATCCGATGATCAGTGGATATCAATTTTAACTCTCTGCCTCCAGCACTGTTATGCATCTATCAGTTTTAACTTAGGCTTTATGGAAAAGGGGCTACCTTAATTCTATACTTTATTCCCAGCATAAGACTAAATAAAGTCTGGACAGTATGAAGAATGGCAAGGAGTAGGACCTAATATATCAGGTCCTGGGCTCTACTGCTTCTTGGCAGTCACTGCAGTTATGAGAACTGAACCTTTAGATTTATGGATTTAAACATTCAAGATGATGATTATTATTGTTAGTAGAAGATGATAATTATTGAGTTATTTATTGTTTGTCTTGTTCTGTTAGGAGGAGGTTTGGAGAGAAGTGGCAGTATAGTCCGTGTTGAAGCCCACCCAGAGTCCAGACAAAACAAACCTGTGGTGAAACCTCCGAGCACTGATGGAAGTGGCTCCTGGCGATGGAAACCACCAGAACAACGAGCTTCACTCCGACAGTCAGGTTTTGCTCTTAATGACCTGAACAGACACACAGACAGCTGTGATTCGCTGAGGGATGGAGGGTCAGTGGATGGGCGGAGAAGTGTGACAGGAACCGAAATGGAGAGTGAAGGTGGTGGAGATGGAGGGGTGGGGGTAGGAGGAGGAGGAGGAGGGGGAGGAGGTGCATACACAAACCACCCACATGTTGTACACCCTTTACATCCCTTACATCCCAATAACCCCAACAATTTCCAGCACCCCAATTTTCACCCCAACAACCCCAACTTTAATAATGCCCACTTTAACTTCAACCCCAACTCTGCCAACTTCAACCCCAACTCTGCAAACTTCAACCCCAACTCTACTAACTCCAATATGCCATTCACCCCTACTGCCACCTTTGCTCCTCCATTCCACCCCCACCCTCAGGCCATCACCACCATCAGGGTCACCCCAGTAGAAGGAACGGCTGCGAGCAGTGATGGTGGCTCAGACAGCCAGTCAGCTGCCTCATCCAGCCGTGAGTCCACCCTGAGGAGGAAGAGTGGCTCCCATATCATCCACGTCCCCGATCGAGGGCCCACCCCCGACCTTCACAATAACCACCGCCTCTGTGATGACAGTAACCGCATCGACAACGAAAGCAGCAACCGTTTCCATGAAAACCTTCGAAGTTTTCAAGAAAACCCCATCCACCCTAACCACCCCAATAGGCAGTTGCAGGGTGTGTTTGGCCGTCCTAGCCCAACCCCTCCCCCTACTTTACCCCGCCCCGTCCTGACTCACACTCCGCCTCCTACTCTGGGGTTGGCCTATAAAGAATGACACGTTCAGTGTTGAATTCATCCATCTATACCTGTGATTAAAATATGTCCTACTCGACCAGAAAAAAAATCAATAGAGATGCTACATGGGCCATACTGAATTTCAGATTAGGCCAGACAAAAGGGAAATTTGGTTAAATCTGTCTACCGCCGGGGGTCAGCAAATGGGGGATGGCCAAAAACTTGTTAGTTCCACCCACAACGTCTAACCTGGCCAATCACGGCCCAAAATATGGCCAGCCCTGTCCCCCAGCATCCCACCCAGTTTAGAACCCAACTGAATAAATGTTACGTCTTACTAGGAGACTCGCTGTAGGCTTATCAAAACCTATAATTAAGAGGTTCAAAGTCCTCTTTGGGTCAAAAGCCATAGAGAGTACTAACACAATTAGCCCTTCCCACAATCTCCAGCTTGCCAGTCAGAAAGGACTATAGTCAGGGCCCAACTTGAGAGGGGTGAGTCTGATTCAACATTTTCCCTTGCCTTTTTTAAAATCTGGATACACCTATTTTTTTGTAAACGTAATAAATGGAGTGCACTTGCTTCATAGGCACAAGAATAATGGGCTAAATAAACTGCTGACCCTTTGACTCACTCAGGAGGAGAGACTACAGCCTCCTCGCTTTGTCCCATAGCTCCCTGTCAGCGAGGAGTGATTCAGCCTATTGACTCTTACTGCTGGGTCAGCTGTCAATGGGATAACATTCTTATCACAACATTTTTACACACCGTATATTCTCGTCTTTCATCCTTTGTCAAACACAGGTAAAAATATCGATATATAAACTTAACAATGTAACCACATGCCATTAGATGGAAATTTGCATTCAAAGCCCATAACTGTGCTGTGCTTGTACATATGAATGTGAGTGGCCACAGTGGAAATTAAACCCACAGTCTTAATTGTGTCTGAGCTAAAAGGAGTCCCTTTTGGGCAATAACAGTATCTCTTAGTTCATGGTGGTATTGTGTTTGTGTTGGATAAGAACAATATCATGGAACATACCTTGTGTTTAAATATAGTTAATCATTTTTTTACATGCTGTGTTTTAATGATGTGCAGAATATGAATTATCCTGACTGTGTAGTAGCCGTATTGTACACTGGTACATGCAGCAGTTGGATCATTTGAACAAACTTAGGTTATACACAAGTCCAAAGACTGAAGGAAGTGAAGTATTTTGTTTTCTTTGGTTCAGTTTTTCAGCTCATCATGACTCCCAGCTTTACAGTATGGGTATCATTACAGTTGAGTTTTGGGGGCAATTGTTTGGAAAAAGGAAATCTAATATTTTTAGCATAAAGTTGTGATATTTTGAGACAAAGCTTGCAGTTAAATAAAGTGGTAGTTCCTTGTGAAAGAGGTCATATTATCTGCTGAGAAAAGTAGTGATTTTACAAAAGTAGCAAGACATTACAATAATAAAATGTAATTTAACAAAACAGTACAATATTACATGAATGCAGTCGTACTTTTACAACAAAGTTAGAAAAAAAACACAGACGGTAATTTTGAAGAAACAGAGTATAATATTAGATTAAATTATAATTTAACAAACGGCATTACAGTATAAAAAGCTTTAAGTATGAGGAAAGACTTGTAATGCTACATCCATAAAGTACAATTTTCTAAGAATTAACAGTACAATACAATTTTATATTAAAAAAAAATCTACTTTACTAGAATTAAATGTAATTTAAAAGAAAGTATTACAAAGTTACAAATTCTAAGTTTACAATAAAAAAAATAATCCTGAAAGAATAATGTCTTACTTTTATGAGAAAATGTTACAAGATTACAAGATTACAAGATACGAGTATTATCAGGAAAAAAGTCAGTACTAAAACAAAGAAAAACTTAAAATTTGGTTATATTTGAAAAACAACAAAATGTTGTTAGTATATATATTTGCCTATTTTAGCATTTCTCAGCTGTCAGTGCTGTTGTTATTTGACCTAAGGGAAGACTTAACATGTCTGTCCTAAAATCTATGATAATACAGTTTAGAATTTTTAAAGCTATAACTTTAGATCCTCAACAACCCTCAGTTTGACATGCAATATAAAAATATTGAAAGAAGTTTATAATTTTATTCTCAAAATATTTCTTTTTTTCCCAGAAAATGACAATTTGTTTTTCATAATATTTCGACTTTACTCAACTTTACTCAAATGTTAATATATTAATATTTTCACAAAATAATGACTTAAATCCCACATTGCTATGACTTTTTTCTTGTACACTAACAACTTTATTCTTATAGCTATATGACTTTTTTTCTAATGACTTTATCCTTGAAATTAGTTTTTCCCCTCTTAACAGTGGTCCTGTTTCTCAGTCATAGTGTAATTTTACACACTAACTTTAGTATTTAGTATTTTGCATGTGCGGTTAAATTCCTGAAGTAGAAAATATTCAGTAATTTCTACTCCATGAATTTTGGAGAAAAACAAATACTGATTACCGGAGACAAACAACAGTGTTTGACTACTCAGCAGTGATTAGCCATCATTTTCTTCGCCCAGTGTTTACATTCTTCGTTTAACTTAGTGCCCAAGTGCCATCAGGAGAAGAAGTCATGTGGCTGTGGGCTAGTCACATACTGTAGATATGCTGTATTAGTGCAGGACTGGAGGGACTCTCAGCAGTCAGAGTTTTGATGTAACACAAAGATCCTCAAGGTTGGATCATGTAGAAATTGAGAAAGCACATTCCCTGTATCTTGATGACAGTGTCAACAGATGAGATGACACAGTGGATATTTATAACTGTGCACATATCCATATATTCCTGTAAGCTACCACTTCTGATCTAATGTCTCTTTGATTATTACATTTGTAGGTGCAGGGCCATGATGAAGATTTAGCAGATAATGTTGCTGCTAATGGCGTTGTAAAGAGTTATTAATATGTTTTAAATGGAATGCACAATAGCTGAGTGCAGAGAACTTTTATTCTAATATTTCAACATTTATTATAGGGAGTATCTTAGTTTAACAGGCTGATATATCAAGTGTTTATGGTTGAATGTGACAGTTGTTACTTAAGTCCTATACATGAGTTAGTGTGCAGATTTTCTTTTCTGCTTCACATTAAAGAATGGACACATATAAATGGGATGTAGAGTTTGCAAGCAGGGGCCCTGATTGGTCAGCAAGAAACACTGATGTTTCTATGCCCATTCTGGTGGTAATTAGTGATCTAGTTCTTATCGGTTGCTGTCATTGATTTTAGTTTGAAGTTAGAAGAGAGCAGGCAGTAGCTGGGGTGAACATTTGGAGTGGTATAGAAGCCACATCATCACATTACCTGTAAACAGTAATACATACTGTATTTGCAGATTTCAGAAAGCAGCATGATAAGGATTTCATGAAAATTTTCATTAAAATATAGAGAAATATAATCTTTGAAGAAAAAAAAAAGAAATATTGCAATTCTTAAAGGGTTTAACAACAGGGGGGAGCCACTGTGCATTAATCTTTCAACTGAAGTAGCTTAATAATAACTTTGGTGCACAGTAACACTGTCCACTCTTAGTCTTGGTGAATCTGGACCTGACAGTCAACGTCAGTGTAAAGAAGGCTGTAAACAGCTCTGTGTTAAGTAATGGAGACAATATTTTGATATAGATGGAAGAGAATATTTTCAAAAAATTGAAACATATTTATCACCATTATAACAGATACTTGCCAAAATCATAGTAACTATGCCACTATAGAGCTGCACAGTCACTTATTCAAGGACCACCACTTGTGTTTTTCATGTGTAGGTTTATGTACGTACAGTATGTGGCTAGGGGCAATCTTATAGCACTAGTCCAAACTAAGAAATACTTGGGCAAAATACTAAAAAAAGTGTACACAAAAGCGTCCACTACTGTTAGCCAAGGCTGCAGTGCGAGCTGAACCATCTGTAAGTCTACAGAAAACACTTTGAACAATGTCTTAATACGTTGAAGTGTTTACTTGAAGTACCTTTGGAGCACTTCAGCACATGGCTGCATCCCATTATCTGGAAATGTTCATGTGGAAATAAATACATGATTATGTCTGCAATTTGAATGGCAATTGCGATCAGAGAAATTCCTATTAGATATTTTGCTCAAATAGTTTTAGACCAAACTGCAGCAGACCTGTAGAGGAAGCACAAGGAGTTTACCACATAATGTTAATAGGTAAACTTGCATGGACAGCTGGATGTACTTGTATTTGCTTTCACCCCAAGTACCTGGCTCCCATTGTTAATACTTTGTAATCAGGTTTTGATGTACAGAAAGTCTTAATTTAGCAGTTTTAATTTAATTATCTACACATAACCCACCCCTTAACCAAAGCTGCTTTACCAACTTGATCTCATCCCAGGTTGTCAAATGCTGACGAATTGTCAGGCTCCTTTGTGTCTCATAGCAACACAAAGGCCACATAGCTGAAACACATTGTAACATGTGGTTAACAGTAACATGTCGCGAGGTCAATAACAGGGTAGGCAGTGCATTGTGAAAGCGTAATTCCCCCCCATGAAGTATTTCTTCTTTCACTTTGTGCATGCACATGCGTGAGCAGGCATGCACACACCAGTTAATATGTAGTAAGCACTGACTACCATGTCTATTCTGATGGCGCATCACGGGGGGTTAATATTGTGAAATGGACAGTTAAGTTTAGACTACAAAACTGCTTGGTTAGGTTTTCAGCTAGAATATTTGTTACATACAGTAAAGTGACGTAAATACAGCACGTGAGTGACGTCAGTGCGCGAGGACTCTACGTAAACTGTGTAACATTACATTAAAGCAACACTGAGCCTCATCGCAAACAGTGCGTATGCACAAATCCGTGCTGATGATGATGCACAGAGTAAGTACGTCCTTACCAGTGGCGGCTGCTGGTCTTTCAGAGAGGGGAAGCTCATTGTCGGCTTACATCATAAAATTTGTCAACTTATTTATATGTAAATTCTGCCCTCCGAAACAATATTAAACTCCAACAAGGAAATGTTGAAATTATGTTAAACTGAAACAAGGAAATACTATGAGTGTGTTTTATTTACAGTGTAAGAAATGAACAAGTAATTTCGCCAAGCAAATACCAACAAATGGGTTTCAGTTTGTCTTTTGACTTCACCTGCAAAATCCGCGATGGGACTGAGCTGAGCTGTCAAGTGACGGTGTATATCTCAAAATAGCTGTCAATCAAAACGGGATTCAGCCTTTCGACTGATCCTCCAATCATCATGCGGAAGCTCAGCGTCCAGCCCGGCCGAGGCCCGCCCACAGCTCCATTCACCCCCAGAGACGCTGAGCGTCCGGGGGCGGGACAAAATCGTGGCATTTATCCAATGACCGTCGAGTTTCGAGGCAATGAAAAAAACTGTTCCATGCAGTCCCATTGAAGTGCATGGACGCTCAGCTTCTACAGGCAAATGCCATAGACCGTATGAGAAAACTGCGCTACTGGAATGTATGAGAAGTTAACAACATCGATAAGTAGCTGATTCCGAACGAACTCGTCTTCGAGATGAACATGTTTTAACTCATCTGTAGTCAATGAAATATTAACACAACCGTTCATATTTGACCATTTAATTTTTGACATTTTAGGGGAAGCTGAGCTTCCCTTGCAGTCTTAGAGAAATCGCCTCTGGTCCTTACACAAATATTAGTGAATGAGACCCACTGACTTTTGGTTTCACACTGGACACAAACTATGGTCTCCTTGATGAAAGTCAGTTTTTGTTTGAACCATCCACCTCCCCTCCCTCACACCCTACACGGACTTTCTCACTTGTCATACTACATGTGTCCAGCATTGCCCCTAATGGGTTTACATTGGAGTTAGCTGAAAGCCTGGTGCGACTAAATATGTTTAAGGGTGTCTTCAGTGTCTATATCACACACAGAGCGGCGTGGCAAAACGTTGGTATATGATGCCCTGGGTACGAGAACAGGCTGGCTTTACCTGCCTAAACCTTTTGCAAATATACTGTAAAACAATCCAGAGGAATGTAATAAATGGAAAACTCCCATTAAAGTTCATTATTTTTCATACAAATCTGTGCACACATACAGTACATTTGGTTCCAGCATGCTTATTTCATGAATTTCAGTGAGACTGTGTTTAACATGAATACTGTGAACAGTCCCTGTAAAAAGAAATTATCATATACATGATGCGTTATCCCATTATATAGTCTTGAAGAAAGACAAGTATATTTTGATATGGTAGATGTTGTAGAATGTGATTTGTATTTAAAAGCAAGAAAATTTGATGTTAAAGGCATGTCAGTGCAGTTAAATGCGCTACCCGTACAAATCAGTAAAACTATTTAAAAGTGAATATCTTAGTTTCAAAATCGTACATTTGAGTATAGTTTTATGTGCTTTTAGCAAAAGCAACAAAGAAATATGTTTTAATGGCAATGATATTTTGAGAGGGCCACTTGCTGAGCCTTGTGAGGTATGGTGTGGAAATGAGAAATTGTTTTGGAATGCTGATGTGTGTTTGAAAGGGAAACCTTTGGCTATAGTTTGTTAAGATATACAATGAATTGTTAAAGTATTGGAAGACTATCCTCCTGCCAATTGTTTTTTCCTAAGATGATGAAGGCATGAGGCACTCTCCTCTCCTTCTAATTGGCTAGTGCTTGCTGCTTTTGTTGGTTGGATCGGTTAGGTAAAGGCATAATGACTGACATGGTTAGACTTAGGGTAAAAATTTCAAAGTGAGCCATTTAGAGGCAAAGTAAGGCCCTGATCACGCAGAAGGGGTTTTAGCTGCTAGAGGCAGCTTTTTGTAATTGTTTTTAATATGAGTGAAGTTTTTTGCTCGCTGTTTTTGCATTGCTATGTGCCTCACATTTGTGTGCTCTAGACACCTGACATTTTTGCTGAGCGTTCTGAACTCTGCGAGTTGAAAAAACTTCAACTCAGAGCAAAAAAGCAACCCACATCATCTGCGCTTTCTTCCCATTGTCCAATCAGATAATTTGAGAGGCGGGCCTTCTGTGGTGGTCATGACAACACGTTTACAGTTGGTAAACAATGGCGGAGAAACTGCTGGTACCAGTTGCTGGATATCCAAAGCTATATGACTTTACAAACTGCAGTTACCTTGATCTCAGTAGAAAACAGCAGGCGTGTTGTACTACACCCAGCGATAGACAACAGGTTGTCAGACTGCCCCTGAGTCATCCTACAATATGCCTGGAAACGGCCATCATGGAGGCAAAGCTCAGCAACCAATTGGCGGTACTCCCCGCAATCCACCCTCTTTTTGAGGGTCTCATGTACGCACACAGATCTCTGTTTACCTGTGCTCAACAAACTATTAGCTGATAGCCTCTCACCCTCAACCTGAGCTACAGCAAGTGCCCTCTGCTTGTCCATTTTAGGAACTAGATACTAATTACTGTGAAAATAGGTAGGTAGTTTTAGTTTTAGTTTTAGTTAGCCAAAATAAACTGTAGATTGATTACATGGAAAGTTTATGGTAAGGAGATGATGAGCTGGTTGCCTGGCAACAATAAAAAGGCACAGCAAGCGTTTTTTTTTTTTTTTTAATTTGTAGCATTCAATTAAAAAAAAAAAAAAAGAAGAAAGAGGCAGTGCGATGAGCCTCGTGTTTTGCAACCTACAAAACGCTTTCTGTGTGATCAGGGCCTTAGGCAGTGTAAGGAGAGTAATGCCTTTGCCATCCTTGGGAAAAAAAACTTGTATCTTTACAATCAGTATCAGTGTCTTTATGTTCATAACTTCCTGTATGCTATGATATCTTTAAACAAAGAGTTCTCATGTGAATTCCCATTTTAATATGCTGGTGCAGTATTTTTCCAATAAGAAATGACACTATAACTAAATAGCAGTTTCTGCATCGGTAAATTTAAATTGCTATTAGAATTCAGGTGTCTGTAGCCACACAGGTGGGACAACCAGTGTAGCTTTTTACACCAAGTTTATGTAGCGTCATGGAAGAGGCAAGCACCCAGGTGTTCATAGCCAGTTATGCTTTGTGCTCCTGGCTGAGCTGTATATTCCTTGGCATCCTAGCAACCTCAAAATATAACATTAACACAAATGGGTCTATTTAGCTGTTCATGTACACAGTGTGCATTCAGCAGCTTTATGGATCTTAAAAATTAAAAATAAGTCAACTAGGTTAAAAAAAAAGCCAATATTGACTCACACAGGACTCAAACCAAGTCTCCTGTGTGATAGGACTGTATTTAACTCAATTATCCACCGCATCTTACGCCCTCTATAGAACATGCAGCTCTTTTTTTTATTTCACCTGGCTTCCTGGCAGCACATTTTTGTCTTGTAAATTTACCACTTTAACATATCCCAGATTTGCCCTAACACTAACCACCATAACCTTTAACCATAACGATTTTAGCCAGTCACAGCACACAGCGGGATCCACAATAAGGCGTCACAAAGATAGGTGTAAATAGGTGAATAGCTGCAGTGTGGTTATTCTCACCCCAAAGCAAATAGACACTTTGAATTTACTTCACGGTTTTGCTAACAGATGTGTTTTGAATGAAGATAATGTGAAGGGAAACGTACATGTGTAATTTTTGAGAGCCCTGTGAAAACCAAATTGAAGCCCCAAATATATGGTTAGGGAGGAGATACAGTGTAATCTCTAAACAATTTGTGTACACCAAAATGGAATTGTGCAAAGTATTGAGTAGGCCTGCAGTGATTACACTGTCGTGGTGAACCCAAGAATTAGAATGTCAGTGCGCCTGATCATTACTGCCACAGAAGTGGGGCCAACCTAATATCCAGATCAATTTAACCACAGAAAACCACTCTCTCTGCACTCTCCATTACTTCTGCTTTTGACTGTATAGCAATGAGATGTTTTCATTCACAAGAAATCATATTTGTAGTGTATGATTTGCTCTTATAGAAGCAAATATTCTATAAAATTCAGATGATATTTATACATACAAGTCCTCTTTACAATGTGATTAGCCAGCTGCATTATTATCTTCACTGTAAACCACAGAACCCAAGCAAAACTAGTTTGCAGCCTGAACAATCAAATTTCCAATTTCAGTCCTTTGACACCACTGCCTATACCAGGGGTAGGCAACCTACAGCTCTGGAGCCACATGTGGCTCTTTAACCCCTATCCAGTGGCTCCCTGTGGCTTTGATAAGAGAAAAATGGAAATAAATAACTGCTTTTTTTTTTTTTTTTTTACATTTTCATACAAAATTCTTGTGGGTCTAAAGTGATTTTACAGTCTCCAACTGTACAACTGTGCAGCCTATACACTGATTAAAACAAAAAGTTTGAAGATTTCATCCACTACAATGTGCATCATACATCTACGACTTGATACCTTTTCTTCTAAATTTTGCCAGCCCTCAAAAGTGGTGGTTAGTCTTGAGTCTCCGTAGGCTAGGCTAACTATGGATTCAAATTCCAAAAAAGGAGAATTGAGTTTGGACAGATTTGTTTGCTTTTACCACCAATGCTATTAAGTCAAAATATTAAATTAACTTAAATAGCCCACTTCAGAGGAGCCACTTTGTGGTAAAACATATTAATAAATGCTCATTTGCAGCTATTATGTTAATAGGCTAATTTAAATAATTTTATTATAAGGCTCGAACATGTTTTGTGGTTCAAACATGCTTTGTTGCTCCATACAGATTTTTTTTCTTTTGATAGTAAAGGTTGCCAACCCCTGACCTATATGAAATGATATGTATACGAAACCGGTTGAACTAACTGATGTTAAAGCAAGTTTTTGGTTTAGGAATGATACTGGTGATAAACAAGTTCAAATGAGAGCAGCAGTTTATTAGCTTTTGCATACAAAGGGTACCTGGGTTTGGTGTTGTTTGTTATGCTAGCTGCTACATGGCTAACCCTTAAACTACCTATTGTTACACGAAGAATGGCCTGCTGGTTACTACACATATGTTCATAGAGTTAACCAGCTGGAAAATGTTTGCTATAAAAATATGAATCAGATGGACTGAATGTGAATGACCCACAGATAACTATGTAATAATTATGTCATATTTATAATAATCGGTTATTTTTGTCGTTTTTGTTCATTGAATCTCTATTGATATGATATATATATATATATATATATACACAGATATTTTTGATTAGTGTATGTGAAAGAGATTTTTTTTATATATATCTGCTTGTCTAATTTGTTGCTAACTGCCATGGCAACCATCTGCACTCATATGAGTGTTAGTCCTATTGCCAGCCAAGAGGGAAATCATATTCTAACACTGATGTTGGAAATCTTTAGTATTCTGCAACTGTTGCTTGAGGATCCTGAAAGCAGTGAAATATAATTGACACTTTGCATTTATACTGCAGGTCAGTCAGTAAACCAGCTGCTGGAATTCAGTTCATTTTCTATGACTTATGTGACTCACCGCTGTTGCCTCACAGCAGACAGGTCAGATCAGCATGTGCTTACAACCCACTAATACAACAGAAAGCACTTTGGTTTTTCCTCATCAGACAAAGGACTCTGGTACCACAAAGTGGTTGTCAGCAGACTGATGGCTTGCTCGATCTTAGTAGTTGATGATATATGTGAAAAATGTTTTAAAGAAAAGGAAATACACTTTTTTTCTTTCTGTCAGAGAGTAAGGAGAAGATTGATACCAATATCAATTCTGTACGTTAAGGACAGAACTGGTCTCAGCTTGTGGCAAACCCTAGCTTAGCATAAAGACTTGAAGCAGAGTCTGGCTCTGTCTGAAGTTCAAAAATACACCTAGCAAGACCTCTAAAGCTGACTGTAACTCTGTACACAACACGAGACAATTTGTAGTTTTTTAGTGTTCTTGAGAGTTCTCTTGGAAAGAAAGTAGATTAGCGTATTTCCTACAGTGTTGCACTATTTCTTTGATATGAACAAGACGGTGGACTGTCCTGGGAAACTGTCCAGCAGGACTGCAACCATGTTACTGGAATGTAAGACAGTGCTATTATATATTATATCATGTAAATCCAATAGGATCCAAAATGAGCGGTTACAAAATATTATTCAGAATTGATTCTGTAAAACTTGTTAAATTCTTGATGTAAGTTTAGCTTTGTTGTTGTTTTGTTTTTTTTTCTATCAGATTTATAATCACTTGACATGAGCTACTAGCTGTTTATAATGATTAACAACAGTAATGGTTTGCTGTTTCTATTGCTGTATATAGACATTTGTATCTTTATACTCATCAGTATATCCTGTGTGTGAACCCAGCCTGATGGTTTGGGTTGTTAGCTCGGTGGAAAATGCTAATGTTTAGCATAGACTAAAAGACATTTTCAACCAGGCCTGGAGCCAATCCACCCACAGCGTTCACTCACAGATTTTTACTTAATGTTTAGTTGGTTGGTAGACAGAAATGTTACTGTAATTACTCAAACTCAAAGTTTCAATGGATTGAACCCAGGCCTCACATCTGTTTGGTACACTACAAGACTTGTAACATGTTAATAGAAAGTGATTGTAAAAAAAAAGCTGCTGTTGTGAATACTTTGGAATTTCAGTTTAGGTGCAATTTTCCACACACACATTCTGTTTTAGGAAACATTGACATCAAAAAGCGGAGAGGAATGGTCATTTTACAAAGACAGAGGTGATGTCACAACTTGTATTCAGTTAGTATAAAAGGGACGATTCAGCTCAAAAACAAAAATAGATGTTTTTTCTCTCACCTTTAGTGCTATTTATCAGTCTAGATTGTTTTGATGTGAGTTGCTGAGTGCTGGAGATATCGACTGCAGAGAGCCAAGCATCTACTGCTAGTTCACCTGGCACCACTGAGCTATCCAGTGTTACACCTCAGCTGACAAGGATGCCATTAATGTTTACATCTCGTGCTGTCACAAGCATGAGCCTCTCGTCCATGAATAGATGCACACTTACCTCTGTGCAGTGATTCGTTTGGCAGGTGTAGTTCAGTAAAAAGAAATAGTTCCTACATGAAACTGCTCACAACAAGGCCTGTGTATTATCTTGAGTAAATGGGTCATGATTTCTGGAAAGAGACATTGCTGTTGAGTTTTTTTTTGTTTGTTTTTTTATGTATTTTTTTGGAGCTTTGGGCACCACAAGTGGAGTATCATCCAGTTCTATTATACTGAAGAGAAGGCAGACATTTCCACTGATATCTCTAATACTCTGCAACTTGCACCAAAACAATTTAGACAGATAAATAGCAAGTAAGAAGAAAAATATATATTTCTGATTTTGAAATGTACTGTCCCTTTAATGAAATTCAGTATCTGTGGTCACTCTCAGTGGCTATGTTTACATGTACACTATTTTGTATATTTTATTCCACTGTACAGTATGTGTATTGCATTTATTAGAGTAAACCAGAGAAGCTTTCAGGGTTGCACCATGCCTCAGACAAATTCTAATTTGGGGTGGTTTTACAGGCAAAACTACCACACAACCAAAATCAGTGATTTATCTTCACAATGTGAGCTACCCAGCAGAAAATACCTACATTTTTTTTGTCTTTCTGAAGTTTAGTTTAGTTTTTTTTTTTTTTTTTATATTACCTCCTGGGTTGTTTCATATTAGCTCGCTAATAAGTTACTGTCAAAGGTTACTCTGTGCTTTACCACAACACCAAGTCTAGACCTGAACTGGGATGCAAGTCTGTATCCAAATAATGTGTACATGTAAAGATAGCAACTGAAATGAAATTGTCTCATACACTCTGTGACTGTAACACTCTTCACTTTACATGAACCCTTAGTCTGCCTCTTTCCTGTTCTCCATGGACTGGACAGATGTGTGGACAACAAAACTGTTGGACTGAGGCATGCTTTCAAAACAAACTGAAGTATTGCCTGGAACTGGGATTATTCTAGTGTGCTATCATATTTATGCTAGCAGGACAATATTGAGGGCTAAGTGCAGTGTTAATGACTGAACTGTTGCATTTGAAATGACTCTGTGAACATGTACAACAGTGACAGTGTACTGATAATGACAGACATCCTTAAGTTTCTGTTTTTTAGTGGTGTCTCTGTAACAAAATAAAAGTTTGATATCAAATCTGTCTTTCTGTTGTCTGTTTGTTTTCTGCCCCTGTCATTATGAAGCTTAGCAGAAGTTCAGTGAGGAAGACTCTTTATGCACTCATTCATTGACCCTCTCTCTGTCTCTCACTTCTTTCAATCAGCTGACTATTGGCGTTGACTCTTTCAAGTTGAGCCAATCAGATTTTTTCCCACTATCTCTCTGAGCCAATAATGTCATTGCTGTCAAACTTTAAAACCATGGAATGAGAATAAACCAAACATATGTTTGTAACTGTTTGCCATGGTCATTTAACTAACTAATTCAAAAGAAAATGGCAAGTGCATTCCAAAAAACTATTGGCAGTAATCAAATCCTAGAAAAGTTATGTCCATTGGAATGGTTGAGGGGATCTGAACAGATAAAAGACGGACAACCAGTCATGACCTCATAGCCATGAGATGGGCTTGTTTTTTAAGAAATTGTACAAACTACACTGAACAAAAATATAAATGCAACACTTTTGTTTTTGCTCCCATTTTTCATGAGCTGAACTCAAAGATCTAAAACATTTTTTATATACACAAAAGACCATTTCTCTCAAATATTGTTCACAAATCTGTCTAAATCTGTGTTAGTGAGCACTTCTCCTTTGCCCAGATAATCCATCCCACCTCACAGGTGTGGCATATCAAGATGCTGATTAGACAGCATGATTATTGCACAGGTGTGCCTTAGGCTGGCCACAATAAAAGGCCACTCTGAAATGTGCAGTTTTATCACACAGATGTCACAAGTTTTATGGAGCATGCAATTGGCATGCTGACTGCAAGAATGTCCACCAGAGCTGTTGCCCGTGAATTGAATGTTCATTTCTCTACCATAAGCCATCTCCAAAGGCATTTCCGACAATTTGGCAGTACGTCCAACTGGCCTCACAACCGCAGACCACGTGTAACCACACCAGCCCAGGACCTCCACATCCATTATGTTCACCTCCAAGATCGCCTGAGACCAGCCACCCGGACAGCTGCTGCAACAATCGGTTTGCATAACCAAAGAATTTCTGCACAAACTGTCAGAAACCCTCTCAGGGAAGCTCATCTGCATGCTCGTCGTCCTCATCGGGGTCTCGACCTGACTGCAGTCCATCGTTGTAACCGACTTGAGTGGGCAAATGCTCACATTCGATGGCGTCTGGCATGTTGGAGAGGTGTTCTGTCAACGGATGAATCCCAGTTTTCACTGTTCAGGGCAGATGGCAGACAGCGTGTGTGGCATCGTGTGGGTGAGCGGTTTGCTGATGTCAACGTTGTGGATCGAGTGGCCCATGGTGGCGGTGGGGTTATAGTATGGGCAGGCATATGTTATGGACAATGAACACAGGTGCATTTTATTGATGGCATTTTGAATGCACAGAGATACCGTGACGAGATCCTGAGGCCCATTGTTGTGCCATTCATCCACGACCATCACCTCATGTTGCAGCATGATAATGCACGGCCCAATGTTGCAAGGATCTGTACACAATTCCTGGAAGCTGAAAACATCCCAGTTCTTGCATGGCCAGCATACTCACTGGACATGTCACCCATTGAGCATGTTTGGGATGCTCTGGATCGGCGTATACGACAGAGTGTTCCAGTTCCTGCCAATATCCAGCAACTTCACACAGCCATTGAAGAGGAGTGGACCAACATTCCACAGGCCACAATCAACAACCGGATCAACTCTATGCGAAGGAGATGTGTTGCACTGTGTGAGGCAAATGGTGGTCACACCAGATACTGACTGGTTTTCTGACCCCCCCAGACACCCCCAATAAAGCAAAACTGCACATTTCAGAGTGGCCTTTGAGTGTGGCCAGTCTAAAGCCCTGTTTAAACGTACATGGTTATTTTTAGAAATGGAGACATATCCCTTCGTTTGTGCCCTTTGTTTACGGAGAATTCGCCTCTGAAAACGATTCATTCTAAAAACTTCAGCCAGAGTGGAGATCTTGGAAAACTCCGGTTGCACGTTTGCATGTAAACTGAGCAAGATGGAGAAAACTCAGGCCGCAGACGTCACATTATGCGACAGAACTTGCACCCGTGTCAAAAGTTCGACATATGTTTTCACGTTGCTATGGTGATCATGGATGCCTTCAGAGTAGCAGAAACAAGAAAGTGGAAGTGATTCGTTGCTGTTGTTGCTATTTTCGGGATTCTGATTGGCTAACGTGGGCTTCAGCTTCTCGTTACACTGCCACCTACAGTTTTGGAATGTCCTGACGGCATACATACACGGGTTGGTGTAAACGTTAAGTTTTCTGTAAATGGACACGTGTGCACGAAATTAATTTTGAAAACAGAGAGGGTGAAATGTCCGTTTATGAAAATAGCCAGCTACGTGTAAATGTAACATAAGGCACACCTGTGCAATAATCATGCTGTCTAATCAGCATCTTGATATGCCACACCTGTGAGGTGGGATGGGTTATCTCGGCAAAGGAGAAGTGCTCACTAACACAGATTTAGACAGATTTGTGAACAATATTTGAGAGAAATGGTCTTTTGTGTATATAAAAAAAAATGTTTTAGATCTTTGAGTTCAGCTCATGAAAAATGGGAGCAAAAACAAAAGTGTTGCGTTTATATTTTTGTTAAGTGTAAATATCCAATCAAGCTTGTCCCTAATACTTTTTATTTCCTATTTTAGATCTGAGCATAAAATCAAAAGTACAAAAATATTTGGTTTTTGGTTTCAGATTCATAAAGAAGTAACAAAGTAACAAATCATTTTTTTCAGTTCCCAAATTGATTGGAACTAAATATGAAAAGATTGAATGACATATGAATTGAAGTGCTTATCAAGATTTTATGTGAAAATTGTATGCAATTATGTGTCACACAAAGTTATCATCACAGCCCCGCACATTGCCCTCACATATTTAATGTCTATTTAAATCATATTTCAGCTGAGTGTTCATCTCTATTTATTCTGGTAATTGTGTCATATTCATTGTACTCTGGTAAATTGTATCACATATATTCTGGTGATGTCACATATATTCTGGTAGTGGTGAGCCATAATTACATAAACAGATGCATTTACTTGCATAACATCTGGTTCTTGTACAGGTCCCTTTTCTCTTCAACCTAATAGCCCAGATGTTTTCATACCCTAACTTTTAAACCAGGGAGAGGGAGTCCCTCACATTAGGAATATTTAAACTTTTATAGTGTCCAGTGTTTGCATACTGGAATATGGAAAAAGTTAACTGCATTGATCAATGAATTTAGTAATTCAAAAGCACCGTACAGTAAGGCTGCCTGTAAGAAAATAACAAAATAAGGGGGAAGCAGAGTGCTCCATGGCTCCACTGCTGTTATTGACATCTCCAGCCGTGAAGAGCAGCCTCTGTGCTGCACATTAGCTCCAGGAAAAACCAAGACATTAAGCAGGCAAGACGCTGGGTTTTGAGGTACAGACTGAGACTGAGAAACAGGCCCCCTTTACACCTTGCATTAGCATGCGTTTTTTGCAATCGGATAGCATATGACCACATACATTTATACCTGGTATTAACATGCGTCTCCGGTGTCCCATCCAGATCCGTTTGCTATCCGATCACGCTCCGTCCAGCCGACATTACACCCTAGTGGCACACTATAACCTCATATCATGTGCAGCACAATAACAACAACAAGTTAGCCACCCATGCAGTTGCGTTCTTGTATGGACACTTTTGTCAGACCGAATGGAGAGCAGACACTTCCTCTCACCGTGGCTCCATCCTCGGCGTTTCTTTACCGTGGTGAAGATGGTTTGATGTTGGATATTCACCAGATATTCACATATTCTTTTTGGGTTCAACACTGATTTCCACCTCCATGTCATAGGCAGAAAACAATGCACAACACAGGGTAGGGCTATTAACCCCCCGCCCACACACACACACACACACACACACACACACACAAACACTCACTCACAAAAACACACTTTTTATTTTATAAGAATTTTTTAAACAAACTTCAACAAACCATTTTACATTTGTGTGTGGTGTCTAGGTCCAGTTATGTGAAAGCTATTGGGGTAATAGCCCTACCCTGTGTTGCGCATTGTTTTCTGCCTATGACATGGAGGTGGAAATCAGTGTTGAACCCAAAATGAAAATGTGAGTATCTGTGAATATCCAACGTCAAACTATCCTCACCACGGTGTTTTCTTTTTTTCTGCAGTCGCTACCCGGTGAGTGTTGTTGTTGTTATCTTCTTCCTCCTTCTTCCTGTGTCCAGCTGGCGCACCTCACTGACTTGTTTTCATCCATGGAGTTGTTGTATGTGGATTGGAGACGCATTTGCATTTACACTTGTGTTAGATGTGGTCACGATGCGTCCCTGACCACCTTCAGAAGTGGTTTGGCTGATCAGATAACAATACGTCCTCAGTGCATTTCGAGTGTATTTACACCTATACTTTCATGTGGTCACGAGCAATCGGATTGCTATCCGATTGCAAAAAACGTATGTTGATGCAAGGTGTAAAGGGGGTCACAGACTGAGCATAGAGTTATTTTCTTCACCACAGAATTGGTTTAAGTTGTTTAATGCTGCAGTGTGTTTTGGTCAAATGGTCTGGTTTGTTAACATTACTGCCGATCACTGCTCTGTGCGATGATTCCCAGGTTTATTTTTTTATTCTGTGTTCTGTTTCTTTAATGAAACAGCCAGGCTACCTGGTGGGCTGAGTGATCAACCTTGTTGGGAACAGCTGGGTCCGCTACTCTCAGGCTATAAAAACCCCGTCACTTTGGCTGAGACACTCTTCCCTCAGATGCATTGTTTGCTGCTTTCACACATCCAGCATTCCAGACTACACACGGCACTCAGGCAGACATACACCTTCAACACTGACTCTACTGATAAACACATCTCAAAGTTGCCTTAGTTTATTTTTGTTTTTTGCTTGGGTCTAATATTACTTTCTTTATGTAAATTATTCATTATTTTGCTTTCAGTCTGAGTTGATCAGTCCAAAAATTAAGTCTGTCCTCATTGAAAGGAATCTGAGCAAAAGTTCAGTGAGGAAAACTCTTTATGCTCTCATTTGTTCACACTCTTTGTCTGTCTTGCTCACTTCTTCTCAGCCCAGAAATATTCCTCTGATTGCGTCAAGACACTGAGATAAAGAGAGTTGGCTGGAGATCTGGATGGATGGGATATGGAGCAGGACTTATGCACTGCATGAGAATGGGGTGGAGGAGGGTCACGTTGATTTTGCATAGAAATGACAACTGACAGAAGTAGAAAACAAAACAGTTATTAAGTAGTCTCTCCCAATTAAACTGCATATCTGGCTCCTGGTTGTGTTTCAGCTCATATGAATAGTTGTCTGGAAAAAGAAGTAATGTTAAAGGGATTGGAAGAGGGAGATGCATGCAGATTAAAAGCAGGAGAAAGAAGGAGAGAAATAACAAAGAAAACCTACAAATGCCATCACAGTACATTGATTAACCATGTTAGGGAGACTTTTAGCAGCATAGAATACATCTCATTAAAAGTGATTTTGAAACTGTGCAAGGCTAGATTACCAGCTGGAGCCCCAAAGCTTTCAGAGCACAGAAGGCTGTGGGTCTACTGTGTGTCAGCAACTGGTTTGTTGGGGTTTATAAACCACTAAAGTACAAAACATCAGCAGACATGTTAAGGGCTTTAAGGTAGTGTCTGTGTGTCAAAATCAGGTATCGTGACCATTATTGCAGTAATGTGCTCACATGGTAAATAGTCCAAATGAATATGTTTTGTAACATGGAGATTGTTTAGGGACCAGCTAGTATTTTTTTTTCCTTAGGGCCTCCAAGCTAGTTAAGGAAGCCATGGCTAAAAACTATGTTTGTTTATTTTTAGTAGAAAAAAGTCCTATTTTGGGAGTTCAGAAATAATTTTTAATAGTCTGATTTTCCTTCCATTTTTCCTTGGATTTAATTTACATGTAGCTTTTAATAAGAAACTGCCCTCATCAGCCTTTTTATTTCACTTCATTAATTAATGAAGTCTGACATTTTGTTCGTTAGCTCATTTTCATTAGGGGATATTTTGTTTTGTTTTGCCCCAACCAATCAGTATCCATTTTGTAAATAGGAGCGGCTGTGATTTAGGAGGTGGAGTGGGTCGTTAATTTATTGGAAAGTTAATGGTTTGCTCCCTGATTCCTCCAGTCCCCATGTCGGAGTATGCTTGGGCAAGAAACTGCACCCCAAATTGCATTTGTACTTTAAGTGAGTAGCAGGTGGCACATGGTATGGTTGCCTTAGGCACCAATGTATGAATGTGTCTGTTAATGGGTGAATGTGGTTCTGTAGTGTAAAAATTCATAGTGGTCTAACAGTGCAGCCACATAGCCAATTTCTTTGTCATTGTTTTCATGGATGTAAGTAGCTACAGGGATGTAGACAGGATTTTAGAAATACTAGTTCAAGACTACAAAGTCTGCTCCCAGTGCAACGCCACGCATGTAAAAATCTGTAAAAGGACAAAAACTTTCTGTGCTGGTATGTTTTTGCAGTCCCTTTTATTTAAATTAACAATCAGCTTCAAAAGTCCAACCCATGTATTGTAAAGTCCTCCTCGACGCATTAAACCTTTCCAGATTCCCAGAAATATTTCGATGGACAGTCTCCTCAATGGTACAAGCTAAGGTCCTGGGTAGCTAGCAAGTTATGTAGGAGGACAGTGTCTCCCTTCTCAAAACCTTCGCACACTGAGTCCAATCAATTTTTTTGTATTCTTTTGTTTAAATCCATCATCCACAAAAACAAAACATATACACAGAAACCTTGCACCTTGAGTCTGATGCATTTTATTGTTCTATTTTTTCTGAAAATTCACAATACACAGACAAATTTAAAAGCGACATTTGCTCCCTTGCTTCTCTCTGCTTACCTATCTGGCGGTCTCCACTCTCCACATGTCTTGCATTAGGCCACTTGGCTACATGAAGGAGCTGAGCTGTCCTCCCTCTCTGTCTCCATATTTTCACTTTCTCTCTCTGTCTGTGTGTGGTCCTCCTCCTCCTCCTCATCCTCATCATCATCCACCTGAATATTAATGTCTGACCTGCTGAACGTAGGCTCTCTGAGGTAAGGATACTGTTTGACCTCTTCCTCTGTCTTGTTGCGGATGTGTCCCACCACCACATTTTCTTCACTGCTTCTTAGTCAAACAACTCTAATAGTAGAGGTGATACGTGAAAATTATGTTAACTTTTTCACAAAAGCATGGAACGCGGTACAATTGTACAGTTTGGGGCCCTAAATATTTTCCAAAATGTTTCCATCTCAAAAATGGCCCATCCCGTGTTCCATGCTTTCACTGGGTGTGATATAGTATCTACATTTGCAACTAGAGGAAGGAAGACAGCATGGGATACCTGGAATGCTGATGAAATGACCTTCATGGCTCTGTCAAAGACTCCAAAAAGCATTCTTGAGAAGGTCATTTACATTGTGAAGCGCTTCACAATCCTCCTCTACCATCTCTCCAGAAGCCAATTCAACATCCATCAAGCTCACAATAAAAGGAGGAATGGAGCAAATCTCACCAACTAAGAATGCACTGGTGCAGAACCTCAAAAGAAAAATGCCATCTTGACTGGGATTGGGGTGGACTCAAGTTAATGGAGACCATTGTGGTCAACTCTTCCACAGGCAAGTCAATTCATTCTTGGCTGGAAGAAAGGCTGCTGGGGCATTGCAGATACAAAAATGCCTTCTTAAGGTGCATAGCTCTGTGTCAATGTGAAGGAGACTTAGAAGGAGGCGGTGAATAGGTTCTACAACAACAACAACAAAACAATATTTGTCTCAATCTCAAAACGTCTTTCAAAATACATTTTTTGAAGTAAATCTTTGTGTTTGACAGATTCTTTTCAGCTAAGTTGGTCATATTGAATATTTTTCTACTCTTCACAGTCACTGTATTGTCAGAGTTAGTAAACAAAATACCCAATTAAGCCCTTAAAAGTTTACACAACATGCATGCAACACACATGATATTATAAAGTCTAGCCTATCTAGCCTGTGATTTCCTTCTTGTGATACTGAATTCGCACTTAACTATTTATATGAAGGGTTCATGATATGGTATCACTGTAATCCTTTACTATTAAAACATAGGGGTAGACATCACCCATTCTGTGTTAGTATGTTTGGTTCTGGAGATATGATGAAAAATGCATTATTCAGTTATGGTGGAAGGTTAAATGGCCGCCACAAAACATTTGCGATAGCTCCATTTCTGAGTATGTTCAGGGCCCCAAACTGTACAAGTGTACCAAGTTTCATGCTTTTATCAAAAAGTGAGCATATTGCCTCAAATCTGGCGCATCATCCCGTCCGACGTGAAAACTGACAAGCGAGTCAAGCGAGTCAAGAGTCAGTGTCCAAAAGTGATTGACACAATGTGAGTTTGCATTTATTTTTAAATGTGCAACAAGTTCACATGAAAAAAAAAAACGACTCATTGTGCAAAGGCCTTTAGTCACGCCTCATCAATGAGCACAACACCATATGTATTTACACTTACATGTTATCCTGCTGGAAGTAGGCACCAGAAAATGGGTACACTGTGGTCATATAGGGATGGACACAGTCAGCAACAATACTCAGGTAGGCTGTGGTGTTTAAATTATGCTCATTTGGTACTGAAGGGCCCAAAGTGTGCCAAGAAAATATCCCTCACACCATTCCACCACCACCACTAGCCTGAACCATTCATACAAAGCAGGATGGATTCATGCTTTCATGTTGTTTATCCCAAATTCTGACCCTACCATCTGAACGTCGCAACAGAAATTGAGACTGATCAGACCAGGCAACATTTTTCCAATCTTCTATTGTCCAGTTTTGGTGAGTCTGTGTGAATTGTAGCCTCAGTTTCCTGTTTTTACCTGACAGGAGTGGCACCTGGTGTGGTCTTCTGCTGCTGTAGCCCATCTGCTTCAAGGTTTGATGTGTTGTTGGTTCAGAGATGGCCTTCTGCATACCTTGGTTGTAACAACTATTTATTTGAGTTACTGCTGCCTCTCTATCATCTTGAACCAGACTGGCCATTCTCTTCTGACCTCAGCATCAGAATCAGAATCAGAAATACTTTATTGATCCCCAAGGGGAAATTGTTGCGTTACAGGTCCTCCTTACAAGTGTAGAAAGAAAGAAGATATAGTGCAAACAAGTGTACAAAGAAGATATAGTGCAACCAGAAGTAAAAATACAAGAAAATATAAGAAGATAATTTACAAAATACATATGTAGTGACCTAACAACATCATTTACAAAATATACACAGGAACCTTAGATACAGATGGAATAATATAGTCAGTTATTGCATGGATTATAGAGGAATAAATATGTAATAATTTATTTTGAGTTGGTGCCAGTGGTGAAACAGTCCAAGGGCAACTCAGAAGGAGGAGTTGTACAGTTTGATGGCCACAGGCAGGAATGATTTCCTGTGGCGCTCAGTGGTGCATGTCGGTGGTCTGAGTCTCCCACTGAAAGCACTCTTGTGCCCGACCAGGAAATGGTGGAGTGGGTGTGAGACATTGTCCAAGATAGTTCGCAGCTTAGACAGCATCCTCCTCTCTGACACCACCATCAGAGAGTCACACGCCATTCCCACAACATCACTGGCCTTGCGGATCAGTTTGTTAAGTCTGTTGGTGTCCACCACCCTCAGTCTGCTGCCCCAGCACACAACAGCATAGAGGATAGCACTGGCCACCACAGACTCATAAAAAATCCTGAGCATAGTCCGGCAGATGTTGAAGGACCTCAGTCGCCTCAGAAAATAGAGACGGCTCTGGCCCTTCCTGTAGAGAGCATCAGTGTTCTTAGCCCAGTCCAGTTTATTGTCAGTGTGGACCCCCAGGTACTTATAGTCCTCTACAATGTCCACACTGACCCCCTGGATGGAAGTCGGGGTCACCGGTGTCTTGGTCCTCTTCAGATCCACAACCAGTTCCTTTGTCTTGGCCCTGTCCACACTGCCTTCAACTCCTTTATTGTTGTTGGTCCTGAAGCCAGTGATGGTCCTCATCCCACTCCAGACCTCCCTCATGTTGTTCTGCTGGAGTTTCCACTCCAGCTTTCTCTTGTACCTCTCCTTAGCCTCCTTGATCTTCACCTTCACTTCCCCCTGTATTGTTCTCACCTCCTCCCTGTTACCAGCTCTGAAGCCCTCTTCTTCACATTAAGGATGACTTTGATGTCCTTTGTTACCCATGGTTTGTTATTTGGATAACAAAGGACGGTCCTGGCTGGGACAGTGGTGTCCACACAGAAACTGATACAGTCCGTGATGCACTCTGTGAGCCCATCGATGTCCTCCCCGTGCGGCTCACAGAGTGCCTACCAGTCTGTCACCTCAAAACAGCCCTGCAGTGTCTCACAAGCCTCCTCTGACCATCTCCGCACTGTCCTCATGGTCGCAGGCTGGCTCCTAACTAGAGGTACATGGCAGGGGTTGAGGTGCACCAGGTTGTGGTCTAACCTACCCAGAGGGAGGAGGGGGGGGCAGCTGTATGCATCCTTGGCGTGTGCATACAGCAAGTCCAGGGTTCTCCCTCCTCTAGTAGGTCAGCTGACATACTGAGTGAAGTTGGATAATGAGATAGCTATGAAAGCACTCGGGTGTTGAGTCTGCAGACGGGCTACAGCGGAGTGAATGACGTCACATGCCGATGTTGGGTTGGCAGAGGGGGGGATGTAGACAGTCACCATAATGGCGTGTGAAAACTCCCTGGGCAAATAATATGGCCTGAGTCCAACAGCAAATAGTTCAATATCCGGGCGACAGATTTGTTCCTTGATAGTAATGTGGGCAGGACTGCACCACTGGTTGTTGACTAGCATGGCAAGCCCCTTTCCTTTGCGTTTACCGCTCTTGGTGCAATCCTGGTCGGCCCGAACAGTCTGAAAGCCACTGATGGAGACGCTGTCGTCGGGTATGTCCTTGTGTAGCCATGTCTCCATAAAACACATCAGACTACACTCCCGGTACTCCCTCTGACTCCTGGCGACTGCTGTTAGCTCGTCCATTTTATTTGCCAGCGACCTCATGTTTCCCATGATGGGAGAGGGGAGACCCGGCTTATATATCCTCTTCTCCATAAGCCTCCATTGTCTCAACCTTGCTCTTTTCCTCTGCTGTTTCAATCCTCCCCTGCATCCTCGATGTGTTTTCCTCCACATTTTAGCCAGGATCGCTGATGTTCTGGCCGCCAAGCCAGCTGGCCTCAGCGCGATCAGTTGATCTCTGGAGTAAACAATGCGGCCATGAAGTTGTTGTGGAATGGTGCCAGGTCCGAATGAAAGTAGTAAATTCAGAATGAAGAGACAGACCAGAACTCTCTCAATCAGCATGTTTGGAGAGGGTGCAGCTTCACAATATCGGTCATAAAATACAAAATACTAGTAGTAAGGTATAAAACAAAAAAAAAAAAAAAAGTTGGAAACTAAGAAAACAAGCAGGAGTGACTGCAACAGGCTGCACGCACGGTTGGCGCATACGCATTATGTAATATATATTATATTTGACCTCTGGCATTTTCACCCAGAGAACTGCCGCTCACTGGATAGTTTCTCTTTTTCGGATAATCCTCTGCAATCCCTAAAGATGTTTATGTGTGAAAGTCCTAGTAGATCAGCAGTTTCTGAAATACTCACACCAGCCCATCTGGCACCAACAACCACGCCACATTTAGAGGGACATTGTGTAGAGTTTTCAGTTGTTTATTGGCAAAAATCGATGTCTGCATTCATAAATATGTCATCATTGGTGTATTGTTACCTCCACCAATAATCTGACTTATTCTTGTAAAAGGAGAATTTCGGATTTGTTTGTATATCGGACGGGTAAGTCGATTGGGGGGGTTCCATAATGTTCCGCCATCTTTAAAATACATCCGCCAGCAAGGGACATAGCACTACCAGGGAATAGCCCCGCCTTTGGCTTTTTCGTTGAGAGCCTGGCCAGCGCTGTGTGACTGAGAAGCCGAAGGAGAGGAGCAAGAGGCGCTTTGCTATTGCTCAGTCAAATTTGAAAGCCTGCACTACTGCAGCATAACAAAGTCCCACTCTTTGAGCATAATGCAGAATCATGCATATGCAGCATCACGGGAGACGGAATCCACGTCGCCAAGAAAGCGCAAAAGGGAATCAAAAAGGCAACATGACTGACGAATTCAAAAAACGAGGGTCAACATCGGGGTAGCCACACACACACACACACACACACACACACACACACACATAAACACACACACACACACACACACACACACACACACACACACACACACACACACACAAAGCAGCACAATATGTAATTCACCGAAATGAATACACCATGAAATATCCGATGACATGGTTTCATCAATGTTATCATAGCTTTTTGGTACACAGCGGCTACTGTAGTTGCAATACACGTTTGAAAAAGTGAGGCACGAGAGTGGGCTATCCGTTTGAATGCAATATAGGGTTTCAACGTTAGCTGGGAGAAATTCCTACACACTGTGGCTTTAAAGTCACTTAAATCCCCTTTCTTCCCCATTCTGATGCTCGGGTCGAACTTCAGTAGGTTGTCTTGACCATGTCTACATGCCTAAATGCATTGAGTTGCTGCCACGTGATTGGCTGATTAGCTATTTGCATTAATAAGCAGTTGAACAGGTGTACCTAATAAAGTGGCTGGTGAGTGTATATTGCTGGGTGAATCAGAGACATTAATTCAGAGGTGTGGAATGAAGCTAACACTCATTAATATAAATCACAAATTTAACAAGTACAGGCCCACCCAGTCACAAAGTATGAACACTTTGAATGTACTTTATGGCACAGTGTAATGAAGGGAATAAAAGGGTAATAAAAAAATAGTTTCTTGCTGCCACTAGTTCTTCTCAAAGTGATGTGGTGCAGCTTTAATGTCACTTTAAAGTTGCCAAGTCAGAAAATTATCACCAGGAAGGCTCTATCAGAGGAGGATCAGAGGACAGGAAGTGAATGTGTTAACAAGAGAAATTCAGACTATTAATAGCATATTGAGTGACAGTGATAGGGCCTAGTTATAATATTATAAGGTCATTTAAATCTGGATCACTCTTGATCACTAGAGGGATGGATGTTTACTGAGGCTTAACATATATATTAAGCCTCATTGTGGGGGGAAGCTGTACAACATCATCGGTGTCTTTGGTAGAGAAAGAGAAGCATAAAGGGAATAAAGCAACAGACAAGAAGGGGCGGAGACTTTAGCAGGAAAGTCAGATAACTGCTGACCTGAATACATAGATTCAAGACAAGACTGACACTGAAAGGAGGGGATAGAGTGGGGATGTGGTAATGATGACTTCGACATTCACTGGTTTGTTGATTTGAAATAGAAGATATTACAGGCCCTTTATTATACTCTGTGTCTTTTTACTCCAGTTTGCCTTTTCTGTCTGCCTTTCTCTTTCACCCTCAATCTCAATCTCACCCCATTTCCCTCATTGCTGCTGCAACCCTGCAATCTCAGCTGAGTTTCCATGGCAATAACATGGAGGAGAGCCGAGAGACCAAACAGACTGGGGGTGGGTAGTGGATGGAAAGGAGGGAGACAGAGATATGCTTAATTACACATATCTGAGCAGAAATGCAATATCTGTGTGTTTATGGAGTGTGTCTTTATATATTATGTGTATCTGTGTATGTGTTTGCACACACACTGCAGACAAAGCTTTGATTGGCTGGTCAGAAATTCACCATGGCAACTATGCCAGAGAGCTCAGTATGAGTTCATTACACACACACACACACACACACACACACACACACACACACACACACACACACACACACACACACACACACACACAAAATGGAAGTATGATCCAGTCAGGATTCAGGACAGCCGACCAACCAATCACTGTTGAGTTCTGACAGCACACTGCAGAGGACTCTGTAGTGTCTGGCAGGGGCGTGCACAGAGGAAAACATAAAAAGGGGCAGCTCTTTCTTATTTGACTAACTACTTCTTGTTTACCTTAAATGTGCACTAGTAGATTTTTTGGCCACTTGGTGGCAGTGCAACAAGCTGCACTGACATATATTTTTACCACATGGAGTTGGAATGATGATAATGTCAGTAAAACAATAGGCTTATTTAAGATGAACTGTGCCTTGCCTGAAAAGTGAACGAGATCAAGCGGCTTCAGCAGGAAGCTGTGACAAAAAGCAGTGACAAAGCAGTGACAATAGTCAGACAGTCTCCTGACAGTTTCCAGCAGCCTTTAGTCTGTACAGGAAGTCACAGAAACACACATTCTGTTAGATCTGATGCCGATTTATTAAAAGTGTTATCAGACCCATAAACACATGAATTCACATGAACATCAGCATCACATCCATTTGATACTGCAGAGCAGACCTGTACCCTCAACTACATAGGCTAAATAAATTGTTTGCCCGTTAGGTTAATGTTTTCAGAGGAAAGAAATACAAGACAAAGCTTCACATCTGTCCAGATGTCATTTTAAGACACTGTCTCTGTGACGTTACATACTTCATGTTTAAAACAGTCCAATATTAATTTACAATAGGCTATGTACAATTTATGAGGAATGTATTTCGTCTCTGATCACTAGACGTCACCAACAGCCACACAACATGTATTCTGTTAACAGAATAAACCTTTAAATCAGACAAATAACATCAAACTCTCCCATTCAACAAAAATTAAGAGTTTATATTAAGCGTCATACCGCTGAATCAAAAAATAAACTGAACAGTTGTTAGATCAGGTGAAAGCCAGGCGTTTCCCATCATGCCCTGGGTCTTACAGTTGGTGGAGAGCAACTGTAACGTCTGGCTCTAAAAACTGCGGCTGCCTCGCTCTCGTGAGATATCACTGTCAACTTTTGCACGAGCAAATCAGGATGAAGTCGGGCACAAATCTAATCGGCATGCAGTGTGCATCAATCAGTGGTGATCGATTCTGTGCAGGCCCGGCTAATCTTCAACAGTTTGAGCATGTTTGGCAGGCCTCCAGGAAAGTGCACTTGGCTCTGAGGTCAATTTTCATAGTGGCCAAACAGTGGAATTACATCTATCACGTGATGCCTTTGAGCCCAAAAAGACTTTTTCCGAGAGACTTAAATGGTGAAAGAAAGGTCTGTAAATCAGTGGATAATTTTTTTGGAGTGTCACAACCCCTGCAGTGAGATCAGAATTTGATTTATTCAATCTGATAACATTTGGAAAGTCTGGAAGAGCCACATAATTGCATCATCTTATCCCCATACAAGTTAGCATATCACCTAACCTGAAGTTGCTGGCTCGGCTGGCAGAAGTTTCTATGGGCTACACAGTACAGAAGCAGTTCTGATCATCCAGGTAATTTAGGACATGCAGTTGAACGTTTCTGGCTTCATGCACCACTGAGCAACCTTTATAAGAATGAACAATGCTGTATTCAGTTACCTTTATACATCCATCCAGAAATATATCTTTAGACATTTTTGTTGTCTGTTTAATATTTGCCAGGTCGTGTACAGTGGGTTTATCAATGCTTTTTCCCCTGACAGCCCCCTGCTTCCACATGAAGCTAAAGAGAGCAATGGTACTACACCTTAACAATGACGTTGCAGACTGTAAAACCAAAACAAAAAGCTGAAGACACTAAATCACTAAGAGGAGCTGAAAAGGACTGCAGAGTCAGGGGAGGATTCTCTCTGGGCTTATCACTACAAGTGATCTGTAATTGTCATTTGATCCATTGTTGATTAGTTCAGCTTAAGTCTGTGTTTGGACAGAAAACAGCCCTGCATTTAAAAAAAATGGACAGGTTTGATATGTAAATAAAATCAAATTAGCTTCACCTACAAAATGAACAGTGACTTTTACCACCAACAGATGGTGCTGCTACTCAATTTTATTCAATTCAATTCAGTTTTATTGAGAAAGCCCAATATCACAAATCACAATTTGCCTCAGAGAGCTTTACAGCATACAACATCCCTCTGTCCTTTGGACCCTCACAGCGGATAAGGAAAAACTCTCCCAAAAAACAATCCTTTAACGGGGAAAAAATTGTGCAAAACCTCAGGAGGAGCAACTGAGGAGGGATCCCTCTTCCAGGACGGGCAGACATACAACAGATGTGTGTACAGAACAGATCAACATAATAAATGTACGTTCATCCATATGATACAAAATGTTACATTAAGAGAGAGAATCAGAGAGAAATGCAGAACACAGCAATGATAATAGGTACAATAAAATTAATTTTAGTAATAATATTACAATGATATAGTATTTTGGTACTATATACGCTATATGTCCATATTGATATATAATTGTGTATGTATGTGACAATAATCATATGTGTATAATAATGGTAGAAGTGTGACTAATAATAATAGCAGTAATATGAAGCATCAGGCAGGACCAACAGCAGCAGTGTAACCACGACACACCATCCAGGCACAGCTGCGATTCGAGGGAACCTGTGAGACAGTGGAGCACAAAGACTCTGGAGACGAAGCTGAGTTAGCGATATGCAGTAATAAGACATGAATGTTAGCAAATGAAGAAGAACCGATTTCAAGGGAGAGAGGAGAGAAGGGGCTCAGTGTACCTTAGGAGGTCCCTGGCAGACTAGGCCTATATTAGCCTAACTAGGGGCTTGTACAAGGTTTTAGGCTTAGATTTTTAGACAGAAAAAACAAAGAATCAATGATACACAGATAATTTTCCTTTTTAAAAGCCTACAAAACCCCCAACAATGAATTCTGACCCTTTTGTTTTTGTTTTGTTTTCTGTATTGAATGGATTAATTGAATAATCAGATGATATATGGACGGTGGACCTGAAGACATTTGCAGATTTCTTACACAATATACTGACATAAATTCATAATTTGTGGCTTAACAAATAAAGTTAGAAATTGATTTACAAAGTTTTAGATTATCAACCAAGAGGTTGTACTCAAACAACCAACAAAGTAGTTACTGTCAGCAATACACCCAAGTTACTTACATGATACTAGTACAATACAAGTATCTTCAGGATATATCATCATGGTGAGCTAGCACGTAATGCAAAAGGTTTAAACTGTATATCCATAGAATTTCTTTCATATATAATTAATATATAATAAGGTATCAATAAGTGTAGTGATGAACAAGAAGTGAAATGGAGTTAAAGCCTGTTGATGTGATTAGTATGCATTATCATATTAAGTTGTGATTAGAGAGTGCAAACAGCTTGTAAACACCACTTGGTCATGTGATATTTCTTGACAGTTAATCACTCATGACAGGCACAATTTTTCAGATGACTGGCAAGCAAAGACTGCCAAACCCCCTGAGATCTCCACATCTGAGACAAAGAATTAGGAAAGACAAGGAGTGTTTGTAAGTGGTAGGTCCAACATTGTTGAACAATTACAGTATCATAAATTGCAGTCTTCAAAATTGGCAGTTTCAAAGAGTTGGATATTACAAAACCAGAAATAAGGGTGCAACAGTGTACTGTGAAACCTTTTACTGAGGTATAAAATTGATCATACCTTATGCATTTGCTTATCTGCGGTAATAAAAAAAAAAGCAACTGGATGGAGAGACTCACCTGTGTGTGCACATCTCCATTCCTCCTCCACTACCTGTCCAACTTTTTAGACAAACTTCCAGAAAAAAAGTGGTTTCAAGTTTCAATTTAAATAAAGTGTTTGTTCATAAAATCTGAAAAAAAAAAACTAATAAAAGACAAAAACAAAGCTTGTTTTTATTATTCTAAGGGTAACTGTATCTGATAATAATTACAATAATTGTGTAATGCTGCAAACTATGATATTTTCTGAGACTGTTATCCTACTGTGAGAATCTTATACTGTTGCAACCCTTGCCAGAAATGTATTAAAATTAACACAGTGACTATCACGTAACAGTAGTATTAAAAGTTTGTACATCATTGAGATTTTTCACGTTTTGCTACAAAATCATTTAGTCTATCTAATGAGGTAGTGCTTATTATAAAATTACTACATTTAAATTTTAGAAATCATACTGAAAAATAAAGTAAGCAATTACTTAAAAGACTGGCTTTTATGTTCACTGAACTGTTGAACTGTATTTGATCCAGTCATTCAGTTAATCTCCATGCGATGCAGATTCTGTATGAATGCAATGTGAAGTCATACAGTAGCCTCTTCATGGGATCCAATGTCAACCTCATTCTGTTATTTAACTTTACCTTACCAGGCCTGAAACTAAATAGTGTTGACATATCAACAATTAAAAGGATAACCAACATTTTAAAAAGCATTTATTAGCTCTGATGTGGAATAAAAAAGGATATTATTAAATTGTTACTCAGAAAAACTTTCATGACTACAATCTTTATCAAGAGTTAATCTTCACTCTAACATGCAGTGTGGTCAGTAAATGTATCTGCAGATCATCAGATTCACTGAATTGTTTCTTACTTGTCTATGACAAAAGTGTAAAAAGTAAAAGTACAAAAAAGTAAGTCAAATTGTTGTACTCTTAAGTATTTGAATGGATTCCTAGTAGAAACAGAGAGATAGAGTAGAAATACATTTTTGTTCCATTCTCATATAGTGGAGGAAAATCCTTATGTCCATGCCTTTGCCAGAGTTACTTTATGAAGCTGCCAAAGTAAGCAGTCACTGTCTTTAGCTTGTTGTTGAGGAAGTTCTGCTCCACCTCCACCTTCCCTCCTGGACCAGCTAGAGAGGCTATCTGTGGAGACATAGACATGGAGATTATATATTATCAGACAGCTGTTGGTTAATAATGTTAAATCAGACCAGAGTAGAAAGGACAGACAAAGATTGTTGTGTTGTTGTTGCAGATCCAGTCAGCAATTTCAGTAATGTTCCGATTAAAATGGCGTCTTCTGGTATAGTAAACAAGCACCTGCAGTGTTTGAGCTAGGGTTGCAGCAGTATATTGTGAAACCGTATACCCTGTGTTAAAACTGACAGTTTTTATACTGCATATATTTGCTTAACAATGGTAGTGACAAAGATATGCAATTGAAAGGGAAAATCTCAATTGCGTGTTTGCACCTTCATCCTTAACTGCCTGTCAGATTTTTTTTTTTTACACAAACTTCCATTAAAAATATGGTTTTAAGTATCAATTAGAAATAAAGCGTTATTTAACAAAAAAAATGAAAGAAACAAAAAATATTTATGTTTACATTCCTTTAAGGGTCACTGTAACCAACAATAACAAAGTAATACAGGGAAATTTTCTGAAACAGTCATTGTAGTTATTGTACTACAATGACTGTCCGCAGTTATTGTACTATAAAAATCTCATGTCATTGCAACCCTAGTTAACCCTATTCACCCTATTCTCAGATTGTTATCATTATTTCCATCAAATATTATTTGTATTTATTTATTTGATGAAAAAAAAAATCAGGGACAATACATATTAATAGACACTTTTGTGTTATCTGAATCTGGTTCTGCAGTCAAAACTGTCATAGGTACAACTGTAAAATGTGCAAGGGAGCAAGAAGTCTTAGAAACCACAAAACATGCTTACCTATTTCTGACCATTATATTTATAATACGACATTTTGGAATTATTAAACTCAACTCGTCAATAAACTTTCAGGAATAATAAGATTAATCCTTAATTGCAGTTTTTTTGACTATTATGACTTTGATTTTTTGCTTGTACAGTGTCATTTTTGTAAGTATGATATATAGTATCTCACCAGTAGGTGACCCCCACATCTGGCACACCCATCTGCTAGAGATGCACCATCCAAATTTAGTGAAAATCTATCACTAAGTGCTACTGTAAAAGTTTTGTTAATGTTTAATGAATTTGATAAGCCCCTCCATTATATCCTCCAATACATTATCAGTACAATGTATGTACCAGTGCATTATCTAAATTGAATAAACCTTTTAAATATGCACGTCACATTAACTATCAAATTTGGTGAAAACTATTAATCTTATTTTGCCATCAGCTTATCAATAAATTAAATAAATGTAAGCAAATTTGATAGACAAATCCACTGACATAACAACTTTGCCTTTCTTACCTTTCCAGGTAAGCAGGCATATACCACACAGTATACGATGTTAATGTTCTTGTGCAATAATTAATGGCCTGTTCACCACTCATACATCCAGACACATAAAGACTGAACACACACACCTGATCCACATCAGCATTGCGAGGCAGAAAGTACACTATGTTGTCCGATATGAGTTTGGCCAGGCGGAAAATCTTAAATGTGCCTGCTGTTAAGAATATAACCAATATTTAATACAAACACAAAACATTACTATTTTAATCTGTATTTCACACTGAATAAAACGTATACCATCTCTCTCTCTCTCTCTCTCTCTCAATTAATTTAATTAACTCAAGTAATTAAATTATTAGAGAAACAATTAACAACAATACATCATAGAAAAAAATAAGTCATGAAATGTAGGACTAAACAAAAAGGCAGAGGGTGATCTGTGAGGAGATGAATTCCAGCTGTTATGTGTTGTTGTGCTGGTTGTCTTTTAGGTTGGGACATGCATATCTTGCTGCATCTACTGTATGGCGCTGACACTGTTTTCTCCACATGGATGTGTAATTTTAGTCTGGTCAGAGAACGTATCAAAATCTTGCAGTTAACATTAATTTTTATAAAGAACTTTGTTCTGATGTCATCATGTGTGCTACACTGTAGCAGGAAATGTTGCTCTGTCTCCACCTGTCTCTGTAGACAGAGCTGACACAGCCTGTCTTCTCTAGGCAGCCAGGTCTACCTGTGTCTGCCGGTTTCTATGGTCAGGATGTAATCACTGAGTCGGTACATAGTTAGTGTCTTCTTCAGTTTCTGATCTGTCACAGTGGTCAGATAGCTTGCCATTGTGTACTGTCTGTTTAGGGCCAAATAGCATTGAAGTCTGTTTTGAGTTTTTGTAATTTTTGTAATGCTGTAATTTGGTTGGGCTGGATTGTGTGAGGGTTGTGCTAAGGCCTTTTGCTGTCAGAGCAGGTGAGAATCAGGACCAGCTGGCTGACAGGACTCCTCTCTATGTACTCCCCATGTCGACTGAGAGCCTTGTAATGGTAGGAGTTGAGGTCACTTGTTTTTAGGTGTTTGTAGAATTTCATTGCTCTTTTTTGTATACCAATTGAAAGGGAGAATTGGTCGACTTCAGCTTGGCATCCATTGTTAGGGGTGTTCCTGCAGACTCTGAGTATACTCTTGCAAATCTCAGTGTGTAGAACTTCAGTTGGGTGTTTGTCCCATTTTTCTAAGTCTTGATTCACAAGATGACCCCACAATTCACTACCATACAGTAACATCAGTTTGATTATAATTCAGAACATTTTGAGCCAGATTCTGACAGGTATAGCTATGTTTTAAGACTTTTTTATAGCATTCTCTCTCTCTCTGTTTTAAATCAAAGGATATCCATCGGGCTGCATCATGGTCTTGATATCAAACAACTCAGCAGTCAGGTAGTCTGGCCCTCCCCATGGTGGTGACAGGAAGACCACATCTCCACGAAGATGGGGTGCCAGCTGAAGGAAGTCCCCTTGCAGGAAGTCGATTCTGTCGGCAACGCTGTAAACTATAGCATTGTGCCGCGCCAAGTCCAACCGCACCGGGTCAATGTCAATGGCCAGCACTGAGAGTACGACACAGACAAGAAGCACAGCGGGAGAAGGAGACGGTGAGAACTCTTTACCCTGCAGAAATGTCTGCATAGGGACCTGGAACATTCAATGACAGGATTAAACAGAAACATTCAAACCATGGGCCAGTTCAGAGGTTTCATTGTCAATTCCAAAACACACTGGTGACAAATGCCACATCTCAAAAAATACACCTGCTCCTATTATTTTCAATGTATAACCCTTCACCGGCGGCGGCTAGACGCACGTCAGCGCTCCTGGACATGCCGCCCCGCAGCACTTCACGCCACTGTCCTATTTCCAGCCTTGCCGCCCCTGGAATTAAATGCTTTTTCCCCATTTGCTCTCTGCTTGTACATACCAGCTCCTGTAGCAGCTTTTTTTCTCTGCTCCTGTGGCAGCTCGACTCTTCTCCTCACCATGGATGCATAAAGAGAACTCTGTTGCTGTGTCTCAAGTGTGACAAAGACTGGATGAGGAGGGGCTCGTGGAAATAGTGAGAGATAGCGTCACACTTACCCAGAGCCCAAAGTGACACCTTCATAATGTTTGTTTTGTCCAAATAACAATTCAAATCTCAATGTAAAAATTATTCAATAACAAAAAGCAAAAGCAGCAAAAAATCCTCACATTTGTGAAGCTGGAAACATGAAATGTTTCTGCATTTAAAACTAATTAGATGATTATCGAAATAGTGGCAAATTTGTTTTCTGTCAATTCAATAACTGACTCATAGTTCCAGCTGTACTTGTACATTTTCATATGTTTAGAGTGTAAAACCTTAATTTGTCAAGTAATGAGTGACTGAAGCTGTCGGATCAACGTAATGTAGTCAAGGCAGAAAGCAGCATGAGAAGGTAAGACTCCGATTTGTACTAACTGTACCTGAGTAAATGTGTTACCAGTAAATAGTAAGTAAATATGAGTAAATAGTTACATCCCCCCACTGGGTGCAGCTTATGTTATATTATCTTTATGAGTTTGTGAGTATGACTTGACTTGTGACTTGCTTGACCTGACCAATGACTTGACTCAACTTGCTTGACTTATTGCAAGGACTCGACTTCACTGAGTTGAGTTTCACCACAGTGACCGCGGACTTGCTTGAGACTTGAATGTTATGATTTGAGACATAGGCATGTGTGACTTACTCCCACCTCTGCTAGGTTGATACAACAGATTAGCCCTTAGTTAAGAAAACTCAAAAAGGCTTTGCAGCTGTGTGCTTTACTTTTTAAATTTTCTTAACTTTTCCCTTTTTTACAGTGTACATGCTTTTATTACAAGTATCTTAGAATATCAGAATTATTTTTTTCAGCGGATTAATTCAGAAATCTATAAAGGGATTAAGTTATGGTTAATTCAGGATGCTGAGGACAGCATTTACACTAACACAAAAGAGAGAGAGCAGCACACAAACTGTGACACTGCAGGGACTAACTGTATCTTTTTGGCCTTGCATAACCTAGTACCTTCCTATATTCGTGCCTGCCTTTCTTAATTTGTTCCTGCAGACAAACACAAACACTATCAGATGATCTGTGATAAAATTAAATCAGCCGATAATACTGCCTGATGTATTGTACAACAGTAGCTCAGAAGGCCATTACTGACCATAGTCATCCTGTAATGATGACAGATTTTAATGAGAGTAAGAAACATATATACAGAAATAGTAATTTCAGTCACAAATGGATGACTCTGATACATTTGGTTTACCTTTCAGTTCTTAATTCTTTAAATCAAATCTAAGCCCAGCTCTTGCCAAAATGATACTGTTGGAAAAAAGGTGTCACCACTGATATTGTGCACTATTAGAATTTAATGGAGGTGCGAACATATACACACACTCACACACATTAGGCTTACCTCTCTTTCCAGTAAGGGCGAACTGAATTGCGTTTCCTCCCACACCACAGAAGGCATCTATGACCAGCTGAGAGTCAGGGAAACTGTGCTCTACCCTGAGGGCGATGTGCTCAGCGATCCTTTCCGGTGTCACAGAGAACCAGCCCTCTGAAACACATAGCTATGTTACTGATGAATGGGTCAGACAGAATCTGATCAGTTCTGTACACACATCTGTTGCATGTCTGCCCGTCCTGGAAGAGGGATCCCTCCTAAGTTGCTCCTCCTGAGGTTTTGCACAATTTTTTCCCCGTTCAAGGATTGTTTTTTGGGGAGTTTTTCCTTATCTGCTGTGAGGGTCCAAAGGACAGAGGGATGTCATATGCTGTAAAGCCCTCTGAGGCAAATTGTGATTTGTGGTATTGGGCTTTATAAATAAAATTGAATTGAATAGAATAAAATTGAGTAGCAGCACCATCTGTTGGTGGTAAAAATCATTGTTGTTTTTAGAGGTGTAGTTAAAAGCAGAATTCTCTATTTCCTTGTGATGCATCCTTTAATTTGCTCATGGTTAGTCATACTTCATAAGAATGTGTCCTGATAATATGTGGTGGGTTCAAGGATGACCTGATTGAAGTCCAAGGACCTCCAAGTCCAGTGTCCAAATTATGTAGAGTTGAGGTCACTTGTTTCATTGATACCAAATCCAGATTGTCCTTGAGCCACTAAGCAGTTGGGTTTCCCAAATTTCCATTCCACTTACCTTACTGCCTAGTTAACACACTGTAAAGCACTGTGCCACACCAAAGTCCTTCTAAGGCAAGTCGTAACACTCCGACGCCACCGGTCGATTTGAGGGTTGAATGAGATTCCTGATAAATTTATTTGAGCAGATTTTGGTTGTTACATCTATGTTATGGATAAATAGTTTGGTATGATTTTTCTGTGTAAGAGGATGAAACTGGGAACCTTTCAGGAGCTGCAGAATTTCCATTGGTATTGTATTGGAAACTGTAGTGTATTCTGTTTGTGAGATTGTGAGATGGTATTTGTTAATAAATTGGTTGTAAGATAAGATTTGTCCTTGTTCATCAATTAACTGATTAACCCATAATATCCCCTGATCAAACCAAGATTTGTAAAATATTGTTTTGTTTCTGCGCTGTATGTGTTGGTTGTTCCAGATGTAGCAGCTGGTTGGCGAGAAGTCGCGTTTGTAGATCACCCCCAGGAGAGCAATGCCTGTTTATGGAAGTTTGATAACTTAATTGGTATTTTGTCAATTTTAAAATTACACTTGAGTAAAAAATGAATTCCTCCTAATTTATTGAATAGATAATTTGGAATGGCATTCCATATATTGACATTTTCTCTGACGAGGCGACATAACCAATTAATTTTAAACATATTATTCATAGTTTCAAAACTTAAAACTTCCAACCCTCCATTTCCCCTCTGGTTACAGAGAATCTCTTTTTTTGGATAATGGGCTTTATTTCTCCATATGAAATTAAAAAGCATTTTATCCAGTTCTTTACATATGTTTACAGGTAAATCCATTGACAAAGACATGTATACAGACCTTGATATTCCTTCAGCTTTAGCTAATAAAACTCTACCTGCCAACTCTTACTGGAATTCACTGTATGGGGAAATAAATTGGAGAGGGGCGTGGCTGGTTAGTGAGAAGCTGCTCATTCACAACAAAGTCAAAGAAATATCATACAAAATCTGTCATAATGTATATCCAGCAAATCAGACTTGTTTATTAAATACTTAAAATTCCCTGATTTAATATAAAATGTGTTTATGTTATTTAATTTCACCCTCTTCTGTTCACAATTGAATATGGTTTGTTACCCCATATATATGTTTGTAATACTGCCTTTACATGACTCTTTGTGTTTACACTGTAATTTGAATAAGCTGATGTTTGCATTTTGTGTTATTTCCTATGATCACTTTCAGGTAACACTCTGTATAACCTCCTTGTGTTGAATAAAAAAAAACAAACAAAAAAAAAAACACTCCGACGCCATCTTTGAAACGCGCCAGGGCAGCTATTTGAACTTAACTCCCTTCACCCATTCAAAATGAATGGGTAAAGGTCTGGTTCTCTACTTCCATGGCTCGCTGGGACATAAAAACTATATGGATGGCATCAGCAAAAAGGACTGATCCAAATCGATGAGAAGACCTCCCAGTTATGTTCCTTAATAAGGTTTAAAACGGCTCTTCTCTTCCTCTAATTTCATCCCGACTATAACCAAGAACGTTTGTTGTCTGGAATAAATAAAGTCGATAGATTAAGTCTGTTCTCTTATTATCTCTGGTCGCAGACCGAGAGGCATGCAAATTCACAGGCGGAGTGAGGCGGCGAGGCGTAGCTTTCCAAACACACTTTCCCCATGACCCTCCCTTCTACTGTCAATGGTTCCTCCCTCCGGAGTCCTCTATGCAGCAACTTGACCAAACTGTCGTAAAGGTGGTTACGCAGGCTTACGTCACTACAACATGATTGACAAAGAAAAAATCACCAAACAATTGGCTTTGTGAGTGGCGGAAGAGGCGGGACATGTGCGTACGACCACCATACTGCCGTTGCAAACTCCTCCATTCTTTTATATGGGAGTGTTCAGTCTCCTCATAATAAAGTCTCTGGCCGCACTCAGTGGTTTAACCCTTAACATGCTCCAACAGACGGTCACATATTATACCTAACCTCTCTGCACTGACTTCCTGTTGATTTTAGAATTTCGTTGAACATGTTTGTGCTCACTAATAGAGCCCCACATGGCCAGGCTCCACAGTATATTATGGACCTTCTGCACCCCTACATCATGAGCCAAGCTCTTAGGCCCTCTACCCAGTTATGGCAAAATATTATAAAGTCTATTACAATATATTATATTACATTACAAATATGAGAGCCTCCTGTGTTTTTCATTTATCTGCTGGTTTCACAGCCTCACAATAAAAGACAGAAACAGTCTAAATAGCATTGTTAAAATCTGCTCTAAGATCACAGGAGTGACACAAGAGGACTTGACCTTTTTTTGCAGTCAAACATCGTCCAGAAAGCTACGAGTATTTTAGCTTCTTCTGAACATGTTCTTGCAGGTGAATTTTCTCTGTTGCCATTGGGACATGGTAAAGTTTTACCTGCTTCTAAAACTAACCACTACTCAAAATCATTTATTCCCTCTGCAATTTGTTTAAGTTCTCTATAAATATTTTTTTAATTGTTTTAGTGGCATCTAGTGTTTTTTGTAATCTCTTCTATTGATAATTAGTCCATTAAGTTTTTATTATTCATAGATTCCTTTATTCCACTAAACTCCTTAGCATATTTTTACCCCCCCCCCCCTTTTTTTTATTTATTACTCATCTATTTATACGTCTACATGTCACTGTATGTTATAGTATGTGTGCAAGGCAAGCTGTTTAAACAAATGGCCAACAATTGCAAGTTGTCTGAATCTGAATATTGTAAAAGGATTTCCTTTCCCCTTTGCCTACTGTGAAAACTATCAGTTAGAGTCTGCAATACTTATGATGTTGGCTTCACATACATTTTGTACACTGTCTCATCTTTACCACTGAGTGTGTTTCCTCAATCTTTCCTCAAACCTTGAAAATGTGAAAATTATATTATAATATAATATTATAAGATTTCAGCATTCTGAGTAACACAAATAATAGATCAGTCTTCTAAAGTTACATTCCATCCTGGCTGAAACAGTAATAGCAACACAAAGAGGGAATGTGGTTCTAAAATGATGATACCATATCCCTCTGCAGCCAGTATGGACAGGAGGAACAATAACATTGACCAATAACACTTTTAATGTGTGTTGCTAACACATGTAAGTACTGTAACAAGCTAGATTAGAATCAATGTGAACCTATCCTTTAAGCATCTTCTCTGACTCAGTTGTTGATGTGGCGCATGTCTTCAGCTCCACTCTGCTGTGCACAGTTCACAGTTTTCCTTTTCAACTGAGACGACTAAAAATGTGGTGAAGTACAACCCCAAATCCAAAAAAGTTGGGACACAGGTCTAATGATGAGTTTATCCCACACTTCTGAAGCCACTCCTCCTTTTGGAAACATCGCAGAACCGGTAATAATGTTGCTGTCAGTCATGCTTGTTGTTGCCATGGGTAACAGTATAATGTCAATATGTCAACAAGTCTAAATATAGTGAGTATGAGGATATGAATTTTTCATATGATACTAAAAATTATACTGGTATCATCACTGACGAGATGATATGGCACACCCCTACCCCGCATGTGAAGTGTTTCACTGAGGCGTTTAATCTGGCCTCACAGAGGGCATTCAATCTGCCAACAGTTCAGTTTGTCAGGTGTATGCAGCATTTCTGACAGGTTTTATGATGGTGCTGATCAGTCTGTTTGCTTTGCACATCACAATTTGCTGCAATGACAATGATTCAAGTCAGATAAACAGACTGAAAACTTTATCTTGTGAGGTAAAACTGACACTGATAAAGTTTTCCTTTTGGGGAAATAATTTGCAGTTGGAAAAAAAAGGTAATAAACCGTAATATATTTTATCATAATACTCAGAATATCACAATATTGCAATAATATTGTATCGTGACCTAAGTATCGTGATAATATTGTTTCGTGGGTCTTTTGGCAAATCCCACCCCCAGGGTCTAAATGTGTTTACAGATTATGGTTTTCCAAAGTGTTCCTGAGCCCATGTAGTAATGTCCGTTATCAAATCATGTCAGTGTTTAATGCAGTGCAGACTGAGGGGTTAAAGGTCACAGTCATTCAATGTTGGTTTTCAGCCTTGCCCCTTATGTGCAAAGATTTCTCTGGATTCTTTGAATCTTTTGATATTATGGATTTCAGATGGTGAAATCTCTAAATTCTGTACAACTGCTCCTTTAGAAATATTCTTAAACTGCTGGACTATTTGCCCACACAGTTTTTCACAAAGCGGTGAACCTCGCACCGTCCTTGCTTCTGAACAGCTGAGCCTTTTGAGAAAGTGACTGATCAGTCTGTTTGCCTGTGAAATGTTCTGACAGGTGTTTTTTTTTTTTTAACATTCCACAACCTTTCCGCTGTTTTCTTGCCCATGTCCCAACTTTTTCGGAATGTGTTGCAGGAATCAAATTCACAATAAGTGTATATTTACAAAAAAACAATTAAATTTATAAATTTGAACATGAAGTATCTTGTCTTAACTTTTTTGGGATTGGGGTTGTACAATATGTGAAATAAAAAATGCTGAAGTCATTTTAAAAAATGCTGAAAAATGCACAACAATAACAAGAGTAAATGGAATATTAATGACTGCTTTTTTGACTAAATATCAATTTTTCTTTGAGTGCAGACTGACCTCGGTCTAGCCTGATCCCTTCATCAAAGCGAGAGAAGAGTCTGTAGCGTTGAGCCCAGTATTTAGCCAGCTCTGGTTCAGCTGTCATCTCTGCTGGGACCTGCTGCTTTCTCTTCTTACTCTTTGGTTTCTTTCTTTTTTTCACTGTCAACTCTGCAAACATGCGCACACAGACACACACACACACACACACACACACACACACACACACACACACACACACACACACACACACACACACACACACATACACTTCATCATTACACTACACCAGTTTTGACCAGTATGGTCTTTTCAAAAACAAGAAGTGCCATCAGAATCATTTGATTGGCAGATGTTTTACTTACTACTGTTGCGTTCAGGTGCGTCGGGCATGAGAAAGTCAGGAATTTCTAGACATGTTAACTGTCTACCACGCTGCTCCTCCTCCTCGACCTCCTCCTCCCTCTCACTATCAATAGTCCCAGTAGCAGAGTTGAGATTTCTCTCTGCAGCTGAACTGAACGGAGTATCAGAACCATCTTCTTCCACAGCCTCTTTATTTCCTTCCTCAGCACTTTTCATCCTCTTCCTCCTCCTCCTCTCTTCTTCTTCTTCTGTTACTTCTCCCAGTAATGGATGCTTGTCCTCAGGTTCCTGAGTGCTTCCTCCTCCCATCTCACCCCGGTCACATGGAGTCATCTGGGTCTCTCTCTGAGTCTTTTCAAGGAAGTTTTTGACCTGTGAAACATTCTTATTTTAGTAAGTGTTCTGAGTAACATTCAAACTCATAAAACTTTATGCTACCTTCCATTTCTGACTGCCATAGATTATCTGTGTAGTTGGTTGAACATACCTGGCTTCCATCCATTTCTCGCACAACTCGACACAAGACAGTACTGATGACGAGTTTAAATGCTCTTAAAATACCAAGCGAGGCAAAATCAATATGCAGGGTTGTGGCCAACTGATATAGATTTCCAACATTTAGGTAATTAATTATCAGTCATGTAAGGATGTGGATGCTTCCTTTCACAAAAGAAGCATCTATTAAACTGAAGCAAAATATGCACTTTTGATACAGTCCTAAGGGCCAAACTTACTTATGGTGTAACACAAGTGTGCAGTGCAGTCTACACTGAATTTGTAGTCACAAGAGGAGAAGGAGGGCTTATACTGTAGCAGTTTACAGGTCACAGGTGCAATCTCTTTGAGATTGTCAAGCTAAGAAAAGAAATGGTGACATAATACCCTGACATTTACTTTTGTGGTGGAGCATGATGAAATGTATCCTAACCTTCTGTGATTGTGCAGAATGTTTTCGCCATTTTGGCATCAAGCCCTGCCAGTGAAAGACACTTTTCATCCACTGGCTGTGTAATTCAAGAACAGAGAACCCAGCTTAATGCAAGTGACTGTAGACTGTGTGTTTAATCACGGGTGTGGGTCTGGTTGCAGAACTTTTATTAATGAGTGTGGGCAGGTGTAGCTTGACTTAGACAAAATGATGGGTAAGGGGTTGGTTCTGGTACTGAGCTTTACGGGTATGGGCGGATGCAGGTTTTCAAAAATGGACCTGCGCAGGACTCAGGCAAACAGTTCTCATTCTCACGGTTTTTCCCTCTTTCATTAAGCCATCACTGCTATAATGTGTTGGATTTAGCCTGTCAGGGTGCACGCCTGTCAGGGTGCACGCCTGCGTGTGCGACGCATATATTGTTTGAGTGCACAAAAGCAGTGGAAAAGCAAATAGCACATGCACTAGATGTATTCAAGACAAAAGAACATTGTTTGCACAGACGGTTTGACTCTTAAAATACAAATAGGTATGATGTAGAAGGGAGAAACTGATCCCTTTTTTAGTGTCGATCCTATTGACTCTAGAATCACTAGGACTGATCTTTGAAATGAAAATGTTTTGTCTTTAGTATACATATATATACAGTGGTGGAAAAAAGTTTTTTGGACACCCTTAAAATTTTACACAATCTCAAATAATATCATGAAATATTTGTGGAAAAATCTTTTTTTGTGTTTCAAAAGGTGTGGCTGCATTAGACAGACACAAACAAATACAAATGATATTTTTTTTTGTTTATTGTTTACAAGAAAAACTAACAAAACTAAATTCTTGACAGTTTCAATATGTCAGTTCTCAACACTGTCAGTATCAAAGTCAACAAATAACAGAATGTGTTCAAAACTGAACAAAAAATAAACAAACCATCACATCATCAAATTAATATTTAGTAGTCCTGCCATTAGCACGCAGTAGAGCTGTAATCCTGGCTGGCATGTTCCCCACGAGCCTTTCACACTGTTGAGGGGTAATCTTGTCCCATTCTTCTTGAATTACTGCTTTTAATTCTTTTACATTCTTTGGTTTATGCTTTGAAACAGACCTTTTGATAATCCACCACAGATTTTCAATGGGGCTCATGTCCGGGGATTGAGCTGGCCACTCTAAGACCTGGATACTGTGCTCCTGCAGCCAAGTTCTACTGGCCCTGGATGTGTGGCAAGGGGCATTATCTTGTTGAAACATCCAGTTTTGACCTCGACGGAGCAGTGCACATGCAGAAGGGAGCATGTGGGTTTCGAGAATGGCACAGTACTTGGCAGAGTTCAATGTGCCATCACAGACAGTGAGATGACCAACACCAGCAGCACTCATGCATCCCCAAACCACGATACTGCCTCCACCATTCTTGACAGTGGGTACTGTACATGCTGGAGATAATGCTTCGCCTGGCCTTCTGCGTACCCTCACATTAGCAGGAGGAAGATAAAGCTGGAAACTGGACTCATCTGACCACAGAATCTTCTTCCAATTCCTGGCTGTCCAGTTCTTGTGTGCTTGGGCCCAACGACACCAGGGCTAACCTCTGTCTCTCATTGATCAGGGGCTTCTTGACAGCCTTGTAGGACCTTAAGCCATGATCTAAAAGTCGGCCAGGATGCGGTCATTTCTTGCTGAAGAAACCCTTGGACGCCCAGATCTTGGTTTGTCTTCCAAGCTGTTGGTTCGTCTGTATTTCTGCAGAGTGTATCCAACTGCTGAAGGACTGCATCTGCACTTCCTGGCTATCTGGCGGCAGCTGTACCCTTCCTGGCTGAGAATCTTTATCTTCAGGCGTGTTTCCTGCGTTAGGTTCCTTGTTTTAGCCATTTTTGTCTCTGAGGAACTTTCAAATGTGCTGGCTTTATATAGACACGAAGCACGGCAACAAAAATTGTGTCTTTTAATAAAAAGCACGACCTTCATAGTGGATCACTGGTACCAAAATGACCCAATACTGAAAATTTCTTATGTATTTTTATGGAACCAGTCAATTTTAAGTTTTTAATGGCTTTTTTAGGATTTGTTTAGTAATTTGGCTGTGACTGTACTAAAAGAAATTGCACTTGAAAGTGTTTCTTAATGCAATATTTCACAAATGCATGGGGTGTCCAAAAACTTAACTTTTTTCCACCACTGTATGTATGTGTGTATATACAGTACAGGCCAAAAGTTTGGACACACCTTCTCATTCAATGCGTTTTCTTTATTTTCATGACCATTTACATTGTAGATTCTCACTGAAGGCATCAAAACTATGAATGAACACATGTGGAGTTATGTACTGAACAAAAAAAGGTGAAATAACTGAAAACATGTTTTATATTCTAGTTTCTTCAAAATAGCCACCCTTTGCTCTGATTACTGCTTTGCACACTCTTGGCATTCTCTCGATGAGCTTCAAGAGGTAGTCACCTGAAATGGTTTTCACTTCACAGGTGTGCCTTATCAGGGTTAATTAGTGGAATTTCTTGCTTTATCAATGGGGTTGGGACCATCAGTTGTGTTGTGCAGAGGTCAGGTTAATACACAGCCGACAGCCCTATTGGACAACTGTTAAAATTCATATTATGGCAAGAACCAATCAGCTAACTAAAGAAAAACCAGTGGCCATCATTACTTTAAGAAATGAAGGTCAGTCAGCCCGCAAAATTGCAAAAACTTTAAATGTGTCCCCAAGTGGAGTCGCAAAAACCATCAAGCGCTACAACGAAACTGGCACACATGAGGACCGACCCAGGAAAGGAAGACCAAGAGTCACCTCTGCTTCTGAGGATAAGTTCATCCGAGTCACCAGCCTCAGAAATCGCAAGTTAACAGCAGCTCAGATCACAGACCAGATGAATGCCACACAGAGTTCTAGCCGCAGACCCATCTCTAGAACAACTGTTAAGAGGAGACTGCGCGAATCAGGCCTTCATGGTCAAATAGCTGCTAGGAAACCACTGCTAAGGAGAGGCAACAAGCAGAAGAGATTTGTTTGGGCCAAGAAACACAAGGAATGGACATTAGACCAGTGGAAATCTGTGCTTTGGTCTGATGAGTCCAAATTTGAGATCTTTGGTTCCAACCGCCGTGTCTTTGTGAGATGCAGAAAAGGTGAACGGATGGATTCCACATGCCTGGTTCCCACTGTGAAGCATGGAGGAGGAGGTGTGATGGTGTGGGGGTGTTTTGCTGGTGACACTGTTGGGGATTTATTCAAAATTGAAGGCACACTGAACCAGCATGGCTACCACAGCATCCTGCAGCGACATGCCATCCCATCCGGTTTGCGTTTAGTTGGACGATCATTTATTTTTCAACAGGACAATGACCCCAAACACACCTCCAGGCTGTGTAAGGGCTATTTGACCAAGAAGGAGAGTGATGGAGTGCTGCGGCAGATGACCTGGCCTCCACAGTCACTGGACCTGAACCCAATCGAGATGGTTTGGGGTGAGCTGGACCGCAGAGTGAAGGCAAAGGGGCCAACAAGTGCTAAACACCTCTGGGAACTCCTTCAAGACTGTTGAAAACCATTTCAGGTGACCACCTTTTGAAGCTCATCGAGAGAATGCCAAGAGTGTGCAAAGCAGTAATCAGAGCAAAGGGTGGCTATTTTGAAGAAACTAGAATATAAAACATGTTTTCAGTTATTTCACCTCTTTTTGTTAAGTACATAACTCCACATGTCTTCATTCATAGTTTTGATGCCTTCAGTGAAAATCTACAATGTAAATAGTCATGAAAATAAAGAAAATGCATTGAATGAGAAAGTGTGTACTATATATATATATATATATATATATATATATATATATATATATATATTATACATATATATATATTTTATGGTATCGATCCGCCCACCCGTGCTAAATCGCTCCTGTGTACAGAGATAGTTTTCATTAATTGCCGTTTTAAAATGAAAATGTATTGGTGTGGATGTGGCCTAGAGGCCAAGCAGTGAGTTTCTCCTCAGCCTGATGCTGGTGCAAGAGGAACACTGGGGACTTGTTCTGAGCAATTCTATTCAAGATTGTGGTGAGAGATGTAGGGAAATTTCTCACTTGTTTTGCCTCCTCTAGCATTTGCTATAGACCGGGAAAAAAAAAAATGTTTTCACTCTGCTGTTAAAAGGCTACTGCTGGCAGCTACTGGCAACTTTTAAGGTGGATTTTTTTCTTGCATGCTTATTCAGTGCATGAGCTGATGGTGTGAATCAATCAACACACCTTAATATGACAACTCTAACCATTTTTTACAATTTGAGGTCAAACACATACATTTTTTTGCCAAATGGTTTAGAATGCCCCAACACATAAAGAGCATTCAAGGTCAGTGCTCAGTATGAGCTTTTCAAAATGAAGTTGATGAATGAATATGGTCAATTAAACTGCCATTTTTTGAAAACACTTTCGGTTCATACACATGGTCAATCTAAATTTACGTGTGTGGAAGGAAGCACCTTGAATTGTAAAAAATTGTAAAAATGTGTGATTAATTTGGAAATTCTGGTTGCAGAATTGTATGTTCAAAGTCAAGAGAGATGGACAAGAGGTCTTCAGTGAAGTGTCCAGCTGGTCTGGGAACTAGTGGGGATCCTTCTCAACAAGTGTTTCTGCCAACACCCAGGGGAAATGGATGCACAGGACCCTACAGCTGTCTGGTTGGAAATATCCAACACTGCAGCTAAGATGAGTCAGCACAGATTACTATACCAACCATCAGTCCATTCTAAGCAATCAGATCAGGTGCTCCTGCCAAACCAAAACTCTGTCTATGACAGTGGTAAGCCTTCAACAGTTCACAGGTGGTGATACCTTGCAGAGGGTGGTGCTGGTCTGTGGCTGTGTGCTGTCTCCACACGTCTCTGAGAACCTGATGTGTTTGCCAATGCTGCGGACTGCTCTCTTAGCCCACCTCTGCCTCCGAGGCTTCTGACCACCACTGCTTTTAAAGCTGAACACACTGTCGAACCTGAAATACAACATCATCCAGACAGACAATTACTGTGGAATATGTCACCATGACACTTAACATCCATACTGTTACTGTACAAGAATGTCTGTTACATGTTTTTTTCTGAGCAAATGGCAAAATGTAAATTTCAGTTTTTAAATATCACTCATTTTACATAACACATACAGTATACACTCGAGGCAATTTCACAAAGAATGGATTGTGGCCACTGATAATACCATGCACTGTGCATTGCAGTCACTACCTGCCTCATCTCAAGGTCCCAGTCACAGAAGACATTGTGCTTACAATATTCTTGCACAAGCATGTCCATAGCATTTTACAGCAGAGTGCACTTTGCTCTTTTTTATTGCTAATTAACATGAAATGAATATTCAACAATGCTTTTCACTTGTTACTTACTTTGTTTTAACACATATACAGTTAAACAATTTTTTTCTTTTTGTGAGTACCTACTCTCACTAGAGACAGAGTCAGAGAAAGAGGAGAAAGAGAGGGATGAGAGAGAGAGAGAGAGTGTTCATGCTACTATTTAAGACATACAGATACAAAATGGAATGCAATAAAACATGTCTGCTGAAGAAAAAACTGCTGGAGGACACTTCTGACTTCTGCCACACTCCCAGTGGACACAACAGAGCGTTAGACCAACTGAGAGGCAAACAGGACCATAAATACATGAATAAAAATTAAAACGGCAGCATGAATGGATCAGACTTACAGAGGCTCTGAGTTGTGTTTGAGTCCCAGTTTGTTCCAAGCTTCCTCTGGTGTCAGCTGTGGGCTCTCCTCCACATCCAGCTCATGACTACAAACAGGAACTCGAATTACCACATTGCGGTTACATGCCTCTGGGCACCAGTCAAGTTTCTCTTACAGTTTACATCCATGTCTGTGAAAACCTGGATGCTTCACACACATCCGCCCTGCAGAAGCACAAAAGATCTACACAATCAGCACAATATCAACATTAGTGTCACCAATTCAGTGTCTGACCATATGTCTCCCCCTCTGTTTCTGAGATACGACATTAGTAATGGCTAGAAAAGTGTTAATAATATTATTATGTTTCAGTGAAGTTGCCCTTTGATCTCTGAGATATAAAATGTCATTGCCTCATTATTATACTCTACTAATCATTTGTGTGGAGTTTTGTCACATTAAGCATAAGAATTCTTGAGTTATGGCCAAAAATATGTTTTGCGAGGTCACACTGCTCTTGACCTTTGACCTTCAACCACCAAATTCCAATCAGTTTAATCTTCAGGAAAGTGAACGTCTGTGCCAAATTTAAAGAAATTCCCTCAGGGTGTTTGTGAGATATCATGTTTACAAGAATCAGACGGATGCAAGGTCACACTGACCTTGACCTTTGACCTTTGACAATCTAAATGTAATCAGTTCATCACTGAGTCTAAGTGGATGTTTGTGCCAAATTTCAAGAAATTCCCTCTAGCCATTCTTGAAATATCACGTTCATGAGAATGGGACAGACATACAGACAACCCAAAAACATAATGCCTCTTGCCACTCCTCTTGCGCGGAGGCCAAAAAAACACTACTTACTAGATTTAGGTGTGATTATTATTTTCATGGTGGATGAGAGACTGTGGACAGAGCAGACTGAAATATCGCTTTTGCTTTTGTTTCCATGCTGCTAAACAGCTGTATTGATAAAGTATTGACTTTTTCTTTGAGGCGGTTTAACTGCACTTACAATAACAAGCGTAACTGTCCTTAGCTCAAGTTATCTTCACCTCTCTGTCTCCACTGCGGCATCTCTACTCTATTTTACTACTACTATTTTATGAATCGATATCAGTTCACTCCAGTGAAGATCGATTTGAAATGGATTAATCAATTATTTTAACCCAGCCCTACGCAAGACATCCAACCATCTACGCCACTGTAGTGGTAAGAGAAAAATGAAAACAATGTATGGCATTTATGTGTGTTGAAAAAGTCTGAAGAAGTGGAAAAGGAGGAGAATGTGGGCGCGGTCAAGGCTGGGGAAAAGATGCCAACTTTTGGCGAGCCAATGTTGCAATGAGAGCGTGTAGTCTATTTATTAGCATCTACTGGCATTAGCATTGTCGCACTGATTAATGCATCATTTCATGCTGCATTTCAGTTGGTTCGTTAGTAGATGTAGGTTGTAACAGCAGTCACACAGTGAGAGGGTCATCCCAGAATTTGATCCCAGGCTGTCTTTGATCGCAAGATCATGACAATAGCCATCCTTGAACCTTTCACTGTGTAGGACCACTGCTTTAGAGCCACAACCAAAGACATCGCTGCATTTCTTTCATGTTTGCCATCTTTTATCTGGGACAGCCTAAAATCCCAAAGTGTACACCAAGCTTAAGAGGGAGTGGCCTTTATTGCCTTGCAATAGACAATACAAAATACAGGAAAGTCCATAATCCATGTAACAAATAAAAATTAAAGCTGTAAGCAGCAATGAATACACCTCGCACCTCTGTGCAATTCAGGGGTGCTGGCAGGACACCGGCTGATGCGGCAGTTCATTTCTGTGAAAGTCAGACCTTGTACGCAGGGGTGGGACGGCATATCCTTCAGAGAGTGTGGGTGTTGGAATGACGTCTTTTACATTTTGTACCACCTCCTTTTTCCACTATGTGGCCCTGGAGAACACACTAATTATTTGCCCTGTTGCTGTACATCAATTGTAAACCCCACTGTGTATTTTTCATGTAAACCAATATGTAAGTGTCTGAAAATACGTAATTCCTCTTGCCAAAAGGTGGCGCAATTACCATGACACCTAATTTGCAAGCTGACTGCTTTGGGCCTGGAGCCTTATAAAATGTGTGAAGTTTGGGGCAGATTGAACCATGTGTGCTGGAGTTAGAAACCACTTCCTGTGTGGTGGCAAAACATTGACACTTGACACCTCACCGCAGTCATATGGTTCGACAAAAACTCAAGCTTTAAGCAACGTCTGATGTCCAAGTTCTTAAGATGGTACAGACAAAATTTGAGTTCGAGTTCATTAAAGTTCAACCTCTAGAAATGGCCAAAAAATGCACAAAAGTGGCAGAGTAAATTCAAAATGGCTGATTTCCTGTTGGGTTTAGAGCATGGCTCCAACAGGCTTTTTTGTATGTCTTGGGATGTTGCATAGGACTACAAATTTTCATACCTCTAGGTGAAACTTGGCTAGGAACCCCTTGGCACAAGAGAATTATATCAGATAACACATTTAAGGGCTTCTGATGTGTGTGCCAAGTTTCATGAGTTTTCAAGCATCCTTTGCCCCTTAAAAACAACTTCCTGTTTCATGGGAAATAATACATCACCACAGTGACAGCGTTTGATGGAAACTCAAAATCTTCTTTTCTGAGTATCATCAGGCTCATCGAGCTAGCTTAAGGTAAACATCTGCTCTTTCTACAGATGATTTCTGATTTCTAATGACTTATTAAGAGATACTAACACATAATTCAGTATTAACTGTAGCTCCATGTAAAGTGAATAAATGTGATGTTTTCTAGCTAATCCTCTGCTCGTCTGTGTTAACGACGCAGTTTACATGTTATTTCAACTTCTGATTTATTAAAAACTTCTGAGTGAAACATGAACCTGAATTTAGCAGACATAAGTAACAGCAATATAAAGTAGGAGGAAAAGACATTCATGTGTTTGTATGATATAAAGGAAGTAGGGTAAATCAGTAACACATTCTCAGCCCTAATAACTAAATACATATTTCACGGTACGTTGCTGACTTTATTTTATAAAGAGCACTTTTCTAATGTAATGTAATGTTGAAAATGAAGTCAGATGGGGAAAGACAGGGATATCATGTCCTGATGGTGAGTGACGGACCTGTCAGTCTAGGTGTCATTCTCGTCTGCAAATTCTGATTTAATACTTTTTTGATATGTCTCGTGAAACTCTTGTGGTTTTATTTATCATATCAATGGTACTTTGGCAACAGGAGCAGTCCCTTTTTGTTCTGTTTACATGTTCAACACACAGTTGCTGAAGACAAAAATCTAGCTTAGACTGGTTGTTAGTCGTTACAGACACGGACAGTGCAACAGGTACCAGAGCTCTGCAAAGACATTTTAGAAAGTGCTAAGTTAACATTAGTTAAATATTTGTTAAAAATAAATCAGTATTTGCTAAACTGAAGGCAAATTACTTTCAAAAAGAACCAGCGTTGCCGGTTAGCCACCAAGAGTAGCCACTGGGACTAACCACAGACAGTCTATGGGACAAACAAGTTTACAGCTACTTCCGCTATCTCACTGGAAGTTGCGCACATAATCATTTCTACAGTAGTTCCCCTTAGGGAATAAGGTGGATAGGGTCCTTGCACCATGTTGTGCTTGGGCCCTAATAAGGACAAGCTGAAGTGCTTCGCTGTGGTTGGAACCAACATAACGTTTATGGTATATTAGAATTTATAGTGTTTATGAAAAATAGAATTTTGTTTTTTTTTTTACCTGTTGCAATTCATTTTCAGAAACCTGTTTCTGCCCTGAGAGAACGATGTTAAATCCCTTGAAGAGATGTTGTAAATCAGGATTCTCCAGCCCATAGCAAAAGATTATTAGACTCCGATGAGACTAAAACAACTCTGTCACTGAACTAAATATCTAAATAGAGTGCTGGCTTTGCTGCTGGTCACTACAGGTGCACTGACCCTCCCTTCTTTTCATTCAATTCTTAAGAGAACATGACATATATTTGTGAAGGGGTACAAAGCACATAAAAAAGCATCATAAAAAAGGGCACTTTGTCTACAAGAAATAGAGAGATTCAAAAACCTGATCCTCATCAGAGGTATCTGAATGTACAAACACAGCACACAAGCGTACCTGCGTTTCACTTTGGCTCGTCCTCCTCCTGGGGGTTTGTCATCATCGTCATCATCTTCTCTAGCTGACATATTACTCCTTGAGCCATGCTGTCTGTCAGGGCTGCCAGCAGTCTGTTGGGAATCTGAGTCAAAACATACAAACACATTACATTAATTAGCACTATTCCAAAACCCTCTGTGCGTTCTAATACCCATAGTACCATACTTACAGTGCGCCAGAAATATCAGTCAAATCTGACAGAGGCCACAATGATGGGTGACTGATAATCATTCTATACTAGGAATATTAATTGTTTAATGAAACAAATTAATCATAAATATAACCAATAACAAAAGGGCATAAGTATTAAATAACAGTAACTGAGAAATGAAAAGCCTCTACAATTTGTTATTGTGAATATAATATTCTATAAACTACAATGCATGCAGTTATTATTTATTGCAAAATAACAACATCTGATCTCTCCTGGTTGACCTCCATCTCTGGTAAGCTCGGTCAACAGCACTTTGTGGGAGGGTCAAAGTTCAGGGCGTAATATTATGAGACAGTAGTATGTCCCGACTGTGTGCATACTGCATATAATAGTACATACTTTTTAACTTTACATTACTTTTTACTTCACAGTTCAGTACTACATAATTCCCAGTCTTTTCACGTCTTCAACAAGTGTTTTCTAACATGTATAATGTGTTCAGATTTAAATCTCAGATTTCACTTCACTCCAACTTTAAGATCACTCCTTAACCATTCATGAAAGACATGCCTAAAATATCAGTTCAGTTACACAGTTTTGTACGGGGAAAGGGTCTTAAATTCTTCCTGGAGATGTGACCAACACATGCAGGAAACATTTGGTTGAGGTTACTGCTGTAAAATGATGTTTAACTATGTAAGCTGTTTAACTAGTCACTTATACAAAGGGTTAACTTTCTTTATCCAATCTGACTTCGGATGTTTGAGCAAATTATTCAATAAATACACCAAAACATGCAGTTGTTTCTCCAGACAGATGTAGCTTGTGTATTGTTGTGGCTCTGAAGAATATCAGCAGATATTTCATGATGCAAAATCCAAACAGTTCACTGACTATTTCTAGAAACTGTACACAACTAGACATTAAGTTATTACCTGTATGTTGAGCTGTGTTCTGCTGTGAAGAGGTATCAGGTCTGTTGTGATCATTCCCACCATCAGAGGGAGGATCAGAGCCACAGCACTCTGTCTCTGATTGCTCTCTGGTATAAGACACACTCACATGCTGTCTGTCTGTCTGTGAGTCAGTCACACACCTCCCTCCTGCCTCTAATGTGCACTTCTGTCCAAACAGGTCATTCAACACCTCAGCGTCATCATCAACAGCCCTTTCTTCTTCTGCTTCTTCTCTCTGCTGGCTCTCAGCCCCAGTCTGTCCATCCCTCCACTCCTCTTGATGTGTCTCTATGTCTTTGTCCATCACCCCTGTTGCTGCTTCTCCACTAGCGTCCCCATTACAGACTGACTGGTCAGTGGTCCAGCCCTGTGCTGACCAGTATGAGAACTGCTCCCAGTAGGAGTAGTAGGTCTCTGCGACATGTTGGTCCCAGACAGCTTTTGTGTCTGGGTCATCCCATGGAGCAGTCACTGTTCCTGGGTCACTCTCTGGATGTTTCTCCAGCCAGCTGTTCCACAGCAGAGCTTCCCCCTGTTGAGCTTCAGGAGATAAACGGGAAATGGATAAAAATAAAGCAGCAAGTGAGGTCTGAAATGGTTTTTCCTGAGTCCTCCTAATCCAATACACAACCACCTGGTATCATGTGACCAAAGTTCCATTCTTAGGTCACACAATTACTGTGCACAAAACTCAATACTAACATGCTATTAAGTTCATGATAACAGTATGCAGGATTTTTTGGTATGTCCAAAACCTGAGTAGAAAATCTACAGTCCAGTGAAATATTAGGGCATGCAAACACTGGACACTACACCGGCATATATATCCCACAATGCAATATGGTAATGACAGCAACGTTCATAAAAGCTGACAGTGACCGAGGCAGCTCTGTAATGTTTATAAGTAACAAATACCTCTTTAAAGGTGAATATATTTGGTCATGAGCCTGCTGCCTGATATGCGATTTAGGAAACACTTTATAACGTATTATGGTGGGGGTACCATTACAGATGGATGACACTTACATGATTATTGAACTCTGTTGTGGGTACGACATGGTTTAGGCTTTTTGATAGCTAAGCTAATGGTGTGGCTCCAGGGATGTCAGTCTGTCAATCCACCACTTTGATCCAGACTGAAAATCCCAAAAACTATTTGAATTGCATATCATAAAAATTTGGTTCCCACACAAACATTGTGACTGCTAACCAGAATTAACGCGCTGCGGTCGTATTCCCCTTCGTGCACCAGTCAAGGTTCTCTTACAGTTTACACACACGTCTGTTAAAACATGGATGCGTCACACACATCTTTCCCCCAACAGCACAGAAGACCTAAACAATCAGCACAGTTTCAAGGTGGACACCCAAGATGAGTGTCATCATGCTTGCTGTCAGGTATTGCAAATGCTGGTGTCGAGCTGAGATTGGCAAAGGTTACCAAATTTACGTCTCCAACTGGCAAAAAGGCTCCCAGGAAATGGCATGGTAATAAGTATGCTAAAAGATAGTGCACATATTGGGTATGTATTGCATATTATGCAATTTTTGGACACAGAGAATGACAACTGAGCGCACTCCACCTGTTGATGAAGACTGTGAGGTGGGCTCAGAAACTCCGCACAAAGCTTGTAAGTGGACCTTGAGTGAGGATTATTTTGTAGCACTGCCATTCTCAAGGTCAAAAATAAATGTTAAGGTGACGGGTCCCGTGTTGGAATCGTTGAGAGAAATTTGCTTATTGTTACATCTATATACAATGTCTGAAACATAGCTACAAATTTGATATAGTCCAATAAGGGAAAGCATCATATTTTACTGGGTTTATACCAGACAATTGCACAAGTCCCTCCAATCCGAGTCCCAAGCAAGTATCAAGTAATTTGGTCCAAGTCTCAAGCAAGTCCCAAGTTTTTTTGTCATGGGCAAGTCACGTCAAGTCGAGTCACAAGGTTATGTCGAGTCAAGTCGAGTCAAGTCACAAGGTTGTCGAGTCAAGTCGAGTCAAGTCACAAGTCACAAATTGAAAGAAAACGCCTCCAAAGCACAAGACACACACACACACACACACACACACACACACACACACACAAACACACACATGTGTGTGTGTGTGTGTGTGTGTGTGTGTGTGTCGTACATTTTGTATTTTACAGATCATAATTGGTTACTCCCTGTTTTTCTGGATCACAACACGCTGACACAAACACTATAGCTGCTCCAGCTGTCATGTTGACTCATCTGATATAGACAATCTGACAGCTGTGATCCCGTCCCGTGTGCACTTTACAGGTCTGTTTAGATTTATTAGGCTTTACAATCACAAAATATTTTTTCTTTATTAGTGAGTTTATCTTAAGAGACACACGCGCTCACGGCTGTTAAACGTTAATGAAAGGTGTTGATTGCTGTGATTGTGGAGAACTGTGCGCCTCAGCCAAACGTGAGACGTGCACGTTGTTAACTTTAATATTTACATTTTATAGTTGATGGATAATATGTTCAAAGGACACTAACAATCGACACTCTTGTGTGAGGAAAAGACTGAACGTTAATTAAGGTGTTTTGTGATTGACCACACGTCCTCACAATCACAAATTGTGCCTGTTTGTTGCGATCCAGAAAAACAAGGATTAAACAATTACAAGACACAATATTTGACCACACAAGTCCTGCACAACCCGGAGAGAGAAGGGTATGTGTGCCATTACCAGAGCTGTTTGGTTGTATTCATGCGTAATGCGCACTTCAAACTTAAGAAACTCTTTTTGATTATTTCATAGCGGGACAGATGAGGAGGGTGGGAGGAGGAGATGAGGATTAGGTGAGAGGTAATGATTAATTATAAAATACAACACAACTTCAAGGTGCTTCAGTGTAAAACATAACCAGTTACATATCTGCATGACATTTGCGGTTCATTTCTTGTATTGATTTTTGCAGATGTTCATGTAAAATAAACTCAGAAGCTGCTTTGGATGCGTCCTGCGGTCTCCATATATTGCGCGCTCCTGCGCTTTCAAGATCACGCAATAATTTTGCGAGATCTCGCAAAACTTCGTCCTTATTTTTTTTTACCCATCATTTTTTTCTCCCCCATGTCCCTTAAATATTTTTTAAAAATGTGATGACCATAAAGCTGAGACCTTTACAGTCTATGGCTGAGACGAGCAAAGTCATCGTAGCGCAGGGTAAAAAAAACTAACAAAACAAACAGCGAAGCTATATGTTTACCAGTAACGTAATACTGTCCAGCTCTAATGTTAACATCCATAGGTAGGAAGCCACGACACGTCATGTTTTTGACAGGAACAGCTGACTGACTGTCAGAGAGGAGGCAGAGAGAGGAGGAGAGCAGAGCGCTGCGGTCAGGTGAAGGAGGGGCTCGGGGCGGGCGCGGGGGGAGGCAGAGAGAGGAGAGAGCAGCAGTCAGATCAAAGAGTGATGCGGGAGGGGCTCGTTTGTCGTTTCCCCGTTGCGGAGCGGGGGGCTAGGGGCGGCGGTCATCTTGTCTCAAGTCGAGTCGATCTTGTCTCAAGTCAAGTCGAGTCTCGAGTCTCTGACCCTCCAAGTCCGAGTCGAGTTGCAAGTCGTCAAATTTGCGACTCGAGTCGACTCGAGTCCGAGTCCCTATGACTCGAGTCCAATTGTCTGGTTTATACTACATGTGTACGGTGTACATGTTTCGTTCATTGTAATTTTCATGTCATCCTCTTTACCCCAGTATGTTTCCCAGCCAGCAGCTTGGGTCTCTCCTGTTCCATCCTCTGGTGATTCGTGCTCTTCATTTTCATCAGCTAGGTGAAAATTCACAAGGCAGTGTCAAATAACATCGCTAAGCACATAAAAAGAATCATATATACATATTCATACAATGAAAATCATCTCCTTAAAGTTAGGTGTTGCTGATTGGTCCTGCCCGAGACACTCCAGCAATAGGCTAAGTTATAAAGCAGGGGGGGCCCAGACTATTGTCAATCCAAGCTTGCTTCTATTATGGGCAAAAGTGTTACTTTGTGACACAAGCCTCAAACTGATGCATCTAAACATAATCCCTACACAGCCTGACTATGAGGACGTAGTCAAGCTACCTGGTCATTTACTTTAGGATGAACCCTACTGCTTGGTCTCAGTAGCCTGTTTATATTATAAATAATTAAAACTATGAGTGAATGTTAATACCTTTATTGTCAGCCTGTAGATCATCTTCCTCTTCTTCAGCAGATTCTGCCCAGAATGAGGCAGGCTGTCTGTTAGACCTCCTCCCCTGTCACATGACCAAAAACAGGTTCATTCACACATCTGCACAGGCATGGTGTTCAAATTAATGTCCATCATTAGGTCAGACTTACCACTCTCCTCTGGTCAGAGGAGCTGACAAAGGCCAAGGGCAGACCCATGCTAGCCATCAGCTGAGCCTCTTCATCCAACATGTCCTCCTCAACCCCATCAGCCTCCTCTTCTTCTTCCTCTTCTTCCTCTTCATCATCTGCTTCTTCTGTGAGTTGAGGGAAAGTTTGTCTCAGATGGAGTCATCCTTTCACATCTTTTGATTTCAACCTGTTAGGCGATGTGTGTGTGTGTGTGTGTGTGTGTGTGTGTGTGTGTGTGTGTGTGCTGTCTATGTGTCATTCAATCAGTGGACAACCTCAGAATCAGTTGGGGAATTTGAACAACCTCAAAACTGAACTGAAGGCTCAGTGTAATCTGACAGATAGCCCTAACCCCCGTGTGGAATGTTTCACACACATACCTCGGACTGCAGTGTCTGCCACATCAAATGACAGCAATCTATTATCAGAACGATACAGCTCCCGATCCCTGGACAGAGTTAGAGAACACAAACAGAAAAACTGATGAAGACCATGGCCTAAACATCTTCATCCGTTCACACTACAGTACATTTTAAAATTAACGTTTAAATGCGTCTATCATCACACATCCATATCAGGAACTGCTGATGGACATAAACAGTTATGACAGGCTTACTGTACGTAGGCTCTTGAACAGCGACAGTGAACTCTCTCCTCGTCCTCAGCTGAGAGTCTTTTGCTGAAGAAGATATCCGCCACCACTGTCACCCTGCTCCTCTCCAGCATCATGATCGTCAGCCGACCGATTCTGAAGCACAAAGCAGCACGGGTACACACACATTCACACACTGGTTACTGGCTGTTCACTTCCGCTTCACTAAAACATCACATTCACGTTCAGCGTTTCACGAGTAGGGTCAACACTAACACCTCCGGTCATGTATTTTCAGAATAAAAGCGTAGCAGAGTAGTACACTAATCTGCAGGACTTCGAATTATATTTGTTTGTACAAAAAAGACCCCCCCCCCCCCCCCCCCCCCCCAACAAACAAACAAACAAACAAACAAAAAACAGAACAAACAAACGAATAAACCAAATAATCATTAAATGAAATAAAACGTTAACAACAAAAATAAAAATAAACACCATACAATGTCTCCCATGGCTTAATTTCAATAAATATTAAAACTCATGGGATTTTCTCATTCAGTTATACTGTTTTTGAAAGAAAGAGATTTAAGCACATGTTACAGTTCTTCTTACAATGCTGTTCCACAAATACTAGGTCTTTAAAGAACTTACTAAACAATATATCATCGCACGTATTGACTAAGAACTCCTGTTTTTAGTTATTATAAATAAAAATGACATTGAATCGATTATATTTGGCCCATTTCAGTCTACCCTTTTCTCAGACTTTGACTCTTAAATTATATTTATTTAGTATTGGGCCTGTCATCCATATGGTATGGCATATTTTCTAACAACAACAAAAAAGCCTGTCAAAACTTTCTTTTTTTGTTGTTGCCATTTTCCCATCTCCATCCTTCCTCGAGTTTTCTCTTTCCCCAAAGGTTTCGTACTTCCTGTGCTAAGGTTGTTAGGGAAAGCATTTTGTTTTTTGTTTTTAGTGCTTTTATTTTGGAGGCTACATGGTGTTTCGCTTAGTTCCACTTTACTGCGCCGTGATTGGTGAGTATTACTGGCTGTGATTGGCCGGTGCTCCTTACGTCAACGCTTTTCAGTCAGACGCGCTTAGGGATAGGCAGAGCCTGAACAAGAGGAGGAAAGTATTTGTCATCTTTTGAATGTCGATACACTCATTTATTTTGGACCAAACTTGAATATTTGTTCGAAACTTTGACAGGAATTAAGATTAATTAACAAAAAATGATATAATTCTTACATATCATGGAAAAAAACTCAGAGACAAAGAATTATTTTTGTTGAACCGCTTTTTACTGCTAGGGAAATATCACTTACAAAAGTAAATGGACACCAAAAAAACCAAACTATCATGAATTCAAAATATGAATTAAATATTACATGCAATTACTTAAAAACATGGAAAATAAAAAAAGCCATAAAAACTTTGGAATATTATAATTCACTGAAAACCTCTATTTGAGATGACCTATTAATACCCCTATCTGTGTATATTGTATATATGTATATAATTTTTGTTAATTGTCTGTCTGTTTATTGTATTATTATTGTTTGGATCATTGTATCTATGTATGTATATGTGTCTGTGTGATAATAAAATAATTTAAAAAAAAAAAAAAGGGATAGGCAGAGCCCTTCGGCTCTGAAGATAGGGCATGGAGGCAGAGCCAGTATTACCAGCAGCCAGAGCCGTAGGTTCATGCGTAGAAGAGCAGCCACGCCGCTGTCAATTCCACGGCTCTGTCAGCAGCTAATCACAGCAAAGTAGGGCGGGACTAGGCGGCACACTCCCGGGACAGAAAATAACGCGAGTGGAACTCATCTACTGGTTTGGTGTTTACCAGGGACAGAACACCGTGCAGTGTCACACTGAAAGCGTTCCGGAGTGAAGAACAGCACAGTTGTTAGCTTAGAGGTTGTTAGCTATCAAAATTGTATGTTGTGTTAGTACAAAATTAAACATACAGTGAAATGTTTTAATGGCTCTGTTCACAGAGTAACTGTTCAAGGTAACGTTTATGTGTTTGTTTTGTGTGTGGTGAAGGTGACGTTGGCTGTTGACGTTGACACTGAAGGCTTGCTTTCAACTCAAAGATTTTCCACTTCTGCTCAGTTTACGTTTCGTTCGTTAGCTCAGTTTCTCCTCAGCTCCTTTACTGTTATTATTACTACTGCATGTAGTTTATTCGCTGCTCTGTTCCTCATAACTAGGATCAACCTGAACAGTAAAGCTAGCTTCCATTAAATCATATGCAACACAATTATCGTTTTATTGAGTGCGACAGTTCGATTAGGTGTCGTCAGTAACGTTATAGTGCCACTCATATACCGATACTGATTACTTATTCCATTCTATTCATTAACAAAACAATCAACCCCCCTCTAGTTGTATTCCCCCAACACAGACAGCCATGCAGTGTCCATGCAGAAACAGTTGCACTGAGTGTTATTGTCCTCTCCTTCAGTTTACCTGTGTGAAGCAACAGATGCTCTCCATGCAGTGTGCTCCTTCCCCCTGAGGCTGTCATCAGCTGTTTGAGGCTGACACCAGAGCAGGATGTCAGACAGTGGGAACCAGTCCTGTCTGATGGGAGCAGAGGACACCGTGTCCTTCCTGGTATGAGTCTTGTCCATTTAGTACTGACAGTTACTACATGGTTGTTGTTCATTCTCTGTAAATATTTTTAGCTCATGCACAAATGCCCATGTGGTGATTTCCTTTAATTACTTCAGAAATTGGTTGATTTCACGATTGGACCCGATGTTCAATTGATCGTATCAAGGTTGCGACTACAGATTACTAATGTGACGGCTATAGCTGTAGTTGGTGGAGTGGGTTGGTCGTCAATTACACGATTCTTAGTGGTCGCTCCCAATTTGTCTCGCACTGGAAGCAATTTTCTTAAGGGAATGTAACGTAATATAACGACAGTAAAACTTCAATTAATAACCCGGGCCTTTATTTGCCTAAATCACTGAAATCAACAAGCCCATATTTGGGACAGGCGTCTAAATGGGACAAGCCTTGAATTCCCTTTACACAAAACTGTTGCTTCGCAAAGATGAGAAATACTATCAAATCGTTTATTTTAACCAGTATGAATATTACTTGTTTAAAAAGTAGGCTTCAGATAGAAAATCAGTTCTGAATCATTCATTTTATTAAGCTCCAACAGACAGCGCATCAAAGGAAAATGAATAACGTAGAAGGTAATCGAGACGTGGACACATAATTTGAGTTAGCCTATAACCAGGTTTTATATATCTGAAGAACTTCTACTAAAAAAAATTAACTGCTTGGTCACCAGACAAGGCTTCTAATTGAGACAGGTGTTTTTTTTTGTTTCAAAATGTGTAGCCACACTGGTTGAGTTAAAGGGACTGGGTGTTTAATGGGGACCAGGCTTTTAAAGTTTTACTGTACTTCTAAAGGAAAATATACTGGACTTACTGTTTACCCTTACCCTTACCATCCCTCACCCCTAGAGAAAAGGCAGACTTGTCTCTGTGTACTAGTGGTTTAATGTGCCTGATGAAAGGGTCACTTCACACAAATCATGCACAGAAAACATTCTCATTACACCAATGCTACTGTAAGTTGTGAGCAATGTATCTTGACTTTATGTGTAGAAGTTTTTAGATATCCACCTCTGAAGCTTGTCCTGCCAATCCACTACTTTTGGGGTGGATGGGAATTTAATATCCTTTGTTCTGCTCAAATCATTGCAAAATTAGATGTGAACAAGAGCAATTCACACAGCTACATTTGTAGCTCTGAACCAGAAATGTCCCTAAGGTCATTAGAGGTCATGCTCTGGTAACTATGAATGTCTGTACAAAGTTTCATGGCTATTCATCCAAAAGTTGTTGAGATGTTTAAGTCTGGAGCAAAGTGGTGGATTTAACTGCGTGTCTTGGTCCACAGGTGTGTGTGTTTCATGCGTGGGAGGAATGGTTAGGCCTCGGCCAGTTGGAGGACTATCTGAGTGTTTTGGAGTACCTGCTGTGGGTCTTCACTCCTCTGGCCATTGTCTTCATTGTGCCCTTCCTCATTGTCATCCTCCTTTACCTCTCTATACTTTTCCTTCATGTTTACAAGGTATGCAAACACTTTTTTTTATCATCTGCACTGGGTCAACAATAAATTTATTAATAATAATATTTTTTTATTTATATTTAACTAACGTTAAATTAGCATGCATTGAAATATCCTTGTGGAGCTGTGGTACCTGTTGTACCTGCTATCCACATCTGCAGCATCACTAACAATCAGACTAAGCTAAATTTGTGGCTTCAGCAACAGTGTTGAACATGTACCCAGAACAAAAAGGGATTGTTCCTATAACTAGTGTCTAGATGATTCCATCACCTTCCTACAGAGAGGAAGAGGTTGCCATGCGTTCTTTATAAATATAGGATTGTCCGGTAATAAAAAAAATGCACTGTCCTTTACTGAATCAATACGGGATATGATTTGTCCCAAATTTTTGTGTACACCCCACTCTAAATGCATACACTGTTTTCACATGCTTGGACTGTCATACGAAATAACGAAAATGAAAGAGTTTCAAGAGCAAAGAAGTGTTAAATCAAAACTTGTGGAAGAGAGTGAAACCTGGAATGATAGGTCTGTCACTCTCAACCTGCATTAGAAAATTGCCCTTTATAGACTTAGGTGTATATTAGGAATAAGTGCTCTGTACCACACTATTGAAATAGTTTTAAATAGTTTTAGTTTTAATAGTTAAAATCTTTTGCTGTTGTCCTGTCATGTCTTGTCCTTTAGTCACTCCAAACCGTATATTTTCTGATGTCTTCTTCTAACAGAGGAAGAATCAGCTGAGGGAAGCTTACTGCAACAACCTGTGGGATGGAGCCAGGAAGACCCTGGCTACTCTGTGGGACGGACATGGAGCCATATGGCACGGTAAGACACCACAGGCTTAATCTATCGAAGATTTGTAGCATCGTTAAGATTCTGTCCCATCAGATAGCATTTATACAATTGTTAGCACCATATAACACAAGAAAAAGGAGAAAGATAGATTCTGAGGTCAAACTGCACTTTTTCCTGTCACTGCTAATATTTAGCCGTGAGCTTGTTGGAAGGCACATGTGAAAAAATGTCAAGTGGCCAGAGGGAGTACATCAGTATTTGAAAGGTGTCTTTGCCTCATACTTAAGCCTTGCAGTAGAAATGTGTTGTTTGTGTTTATCAGTGTAGTTTTTATACCTCTGCTGACGACAGCTGTAGCGCGAGGCATTATGTTTTAGGGTTGTGTGTCCATCCATCCTATTCTTGTAAACGTGATACAGTGGTGGAAAAAAGTTTTCGGACACCCTTAAAATTTACACAATGAAATATTTGTGGAAAAATCTTTTTTTGTGTTTCAAAATGTGTGGCTGCATTAGACAGACACAAACAAATACAAATGATATTTTTTTTTGTTTATTGTTTACAAGAAAAACTAACAAAACTAAATTCTTGACAGTTTCAATATGTCAGTTCTCCACATTGTCTGGTATCAAAGTCAACAAATAACAGAGAATGTGTTCAAAACTGAAAAAAAAAAAAAAAAACCATCACATCATCAAATTAATATTTAGTAGTCCTGCCATTAGCACGCAGTAGAGCTCTAATCCTGGCTGGCATGTTCCCCACGAGCCTTTCACACTGTTGAGGGGTAATCTTGTCCCATTCTTCTTGACTTACTGCTTTTAATTCTTTTACATTCTTTGGTTTACGCTTTGAAACAGATCTTTTGATAATCCACCACAGATTTTCAATGGGGCTCATGTCCGGGGATTGAGCTGGCCACTCTAAGACCTGGATACTGTGCTCCTGCAGCCAAGTTCTACTGGCCCTGGATGTGTGGCAAGGGGCATTATCTTGTTGAAACATCCAGTTTTGACCTCGACGGAACAGCGCACGTGCAGAAGGGAGCATCTGGGTTTCCAGAATGGCACAATACTTGGCAGAGTTCAATGTGCCATCACAGACAGTGAGATGACCAACACCAGCAGCACTCATGCATCCCCAAACCATGATACTGCCTCCACCATGCTTGACAGTGGGTACTGTACATGCTGGAGATAATGCTTCGCCTGGCCTTCTGCGTACCCTCACATTAGCAGGAGGAAGATAAAGCTGAAAACTGGACTCATCTGACCACAGAATCTTCTTCCAATTCCTGGCTGTCCAGTTCTTGTGTGCTTGGGCCCAACGACGCCGGGCTAACCTCTGTCTCTCATTGATCAGGGGCTTCTTGACAGCCTTGTAGGACCTTAAGCTATGGTCTAAAAGTCGGCCACGTACAGTGTGGGTGGAACGCTGGACACCAGTTTGGTTTGACCACTGCTGCTGAAGCTCCTGTGATGTCATTCGGCGGTTTTCCCTACACATGCGGATCAGGATGCGGCCATTTCTTGCTGAAGAAACCCTTGGACGCCCAGATCTTGGTTTGTCTTCCAAGCTGTTGGTTCGTCTGTATTTCTGCAGAGTGTATCCAACTGCTGAAGGACTGCATCTGCACTTCCTGGCTATCTGGCGGCAGGCTGTACCCTTCCTGGCTGAGAATCTGTACCTTCAGGCGTGTTTCCTGCGTTAGGTTCCTTGTTTTAGCCATTTTTGTCTCTGAGGAACTTGCAAATGTGCTGGCTTTATATAGACACGAAGCACGGCAACAAAAATTGTGTCTTTTAATAAAAAGCACGGCAACAAAAATTGTGTCTTTTAAATAAAAGCACGACCTTCATTAGTGGATCACTGGTACTATAATGACCCAATACTCAAAATTTCTTATGTATTTTTATGGAACCAGTCAATTTTAAGTTTTTAATGGCTTCTTTTACGATTTGTTTAGTAATTTGGCTGTGACTGTACTAAAAGAAATTGCACTTGAAGACCTAAGAGTGATTCTTAATGCAATATTTCACAAATGCATGGGGTGTCCGAAAACTTTTTTCCACCACTGTATATTAAGAACACCTAGAGGGAACTTCTTTATATTTGGCACAAACGCCACTTGGACTCAATGATGAACTGATAAGAATTTGGTTGTCAAATGTCAAAGGTCACTTTGACTTTACAAAACATGTTTGTGGCCCTAACTCCAGAATTCATGTGTTGAAAACGTCTAATAGGATGAAGTGATAACATTTTATATCCAAAAGGTCAAAGGTCAACTTTGTTGTGACATCACAGTGTTCTAAATAAACTCTTTACGGCCATTACTCAACATCATATCTCAGGAACAGAAGGGGAGACATTTGGTCAGATACTGAATTGGTGACACTAATCTCGGATGCCCACCTTGAAACTGTGCTTATTGTATAGATCTTGCGTGCTGCTGGATGGAAGATGTGTGTGATGCATCCATGTTTTCACAGACATGAATGTAAACTATAACTGCAACTTGACTGGTGCATGGAGGCATACAACTGTAAAGCGGTAACTCTAGTTTTATTTTGTTTCTTACAGTTTAGGGGCACTGTGCTGTGTGAACACACAAATATACCTCTAGTGTGTACTAACTTGTGGCCTACTCCTCCTGTTTCTGTCCCCTGACCACATGTACCTTATATTTTTTGTGCTTGCTAGTTTTTATATGAATAGCTCTGTTTGTCAGTAAGTTGGTTGTGTGTGTGTGTGTGAACCAGGTTATGAGATCCATGGGATGGAGAAGATCCCTGACAAAGGACCAGCACTGATAGTGTACTATCATGGAGCCATTCCCATCGACTACTATTACTTCCTGGCCAATGTTATCATTCAGAAGGGACGGCCCTGCCACTCTGTAGCTGACCACTGCCTCTTCAAGATCCCAGGTACTCACACTCTTTCACTGTAGGTTTTGAGTTACTTTTCATTGTGTTGTTGTTAGCTTCTTTCACCCAAAGTAGGGCTTAGCTAAAAGTAAAAAGTTAGAACTCTAACTCCAACTTTATCTCAATCATACAAGTCAACTGTAAAGTCTTCAAATGTTTTATGTTCTTAATTAAGAAAGTATAGGAAAAAAAACTCCAATCTCACCCAAATACAATAAGACAGACTGACTGTGTAACTGTAGTCAAAGTTAGGTTCGTACAGGAAGTATTTGCACCCAAATAAATCAGAGTAGAATTAGAATTAGAATTAGAATTCTATTCTCTCAGTTTTTCTGTTCAGCACAAGCCTTCTGAGTGATTTGACTTAATCTGTGTGAAGGAGCTATTTCATTAGTTTGATTAGTTTATTATTATTGTTTATGTTGTTTTATTTTTATTTATTTTATTTTTTGTGGGTAAACACTAGGGGCATCACACAGTAGGTGATATAAGTAGCCAGGTGTTAGAGGCAGGGAAGGCACCAGGAAGGGGAAATGGTTTTTTACCATCAGGAAACAACAGAGAGGCAGCATGATTTTTGACATGTTTGTTTGCTGTTGAAATCTGAAAATAAACCTTCTGAATTGAGCTACTGGCCTGGAAAATGGATTATTTGACTGCCTGAGTAAGCCTAACTAACCTGGGGGGTATTCCATCAAACCAGCTAACCGCAAATCCTGGCTAATTTTGATAAGCCACGCTAGTTTTAGAGAGAGTTCGGTTCCATGACTCTCGCTAACAGGAACCTCAGCTGAGTTACTGGGGTAACATATGCTCCTGAACTAACCTGCTCCGTGGCAGGTTAACTATCAGGCTTAATGAATCGGTGTTACAAAGAATATGTACCTGTAGTACACAGAGTCTCAGACAAACAGTTCCTCACACTTTTCGCTTGGTTATCCGTGTTGTCCGAAAAAGAAGTTAACAACTTCAGCAAAAATGAATTCACCGCACATTTTTGGATAGTTTCGTCGAATTCCCAAGGATTAAAATTTAAAAAAAGTGTCGTTGTCGTGATGATATCTTGAAGTATTAAAATTCTTCTCCTGTGTGACCAAAATTACCAGTAGCAGAGTGATCTAGTCTCCCAACTGTCATGCAGGCGCCTGGGTTTCGAATTCATATCATGGCATCATCCACTACATCAAATTATGGAAACTCTGTTGCAGCGATTATTTAGATGTTTTCACCAACAGCCTATAGCTTACATTTGTCACACATTACATGTATGTGAAATGTAATGCCATTTAGCCGACAATTATTCATCATAACTTTGTAGCCTACAGAACTTTTAACATCAGCTAGACCTAACATTAACGCTTGTCCATATGATTGGAGTAACACCTGCACAGCTGTGCGTTTAACATTGTTGACACCACTCTTGTGCAGAGATAACACAGTTTGGCATATTAGTTGGTGCAAAGTACACTACACATTTAAAAAAAATTGTAAACCAAATAAAACTTACTTGCAAAATTTAATTTCCATAAAGTAATACTATGCAAGTATTGAGCCTCAAACCCGGCTCTCCCACATTCATGACGGCGGTAATTCCTCTTCGCTACTGACTAGACATACTGTACATGAGTAACACAGTCTACACATAAGACATTAAAAATTGATGTAAAAGTTAACTTATGCATTTAAGCGGTCGGCAATCTTCTGCCACGCCATATCTCTTGCCTTGACAGTAGCAACAGTATTTCCTTTTCTGGTAACTGCGTTTCTATACTCTTAGTAAAGCTCAACAAGGAGCTTTTGCTCCGCGCTGTTGAAGAAATCAGCCCTAGTTTTCTTGTCTTTTTCCGACACGATCGCGTTTTCGACAATCGCATATTCTGGGCTTCTCATGCACCCTGTGCGCGCGCCTAATGCAAGACTTGATAAGCCTGGCTGAAGTTAACGCTGATGAGGCGCAGCTGAAATGTGTTAGTGCAACGGCTTCAGCCTGAGGTGGAAGCTGACGCTAATTCAAACGAGGCTTAATCACTTAAGCGCCGCTATCATTAGCGACTTTGATGGAATACCCCCCCTGGTGCATTTGTGGCCCTTTTTTGATTTTTCTTGAATTTTGATATTTTTGGAAGGAGCTTAATTTTTTCTTTTTTTGCCTTTTGAACAAATGGCCACAGCATAAAGTAAAAAACCACCCTTGGTATAACCCACATCAAACCCGACCTCGGAACAAGAAAACAGGATAGGAGTATCATTTATTGGAAAACTGATTCTCTGGAGGACGTGAATGAATGCGCATTGGAGGCGCGCGAAAAAGAAAAGCCCGTCACCGATAAGCCAAACAAAGGACCTGCAGCCACGCAGTATCAAGGCACAGCGAAGCCAGAAGCAGTTCACATCACATTTAATAAACATCGCACAGAGATGGTATGTGCATGACACAAACATTGACTGTAAAGCTGTATTGGAAAGCAGCGCAGCGATTGGAGTTGACTGTCATATTCCCATTGCGCAGTATTGTCTTTGGCGTTTTCAGTTGTGTTGGACATGAATGAGACTGGTGCTGATTATTTGAATTGTTGTTGCTGTGCTTATTTGTGGATCTTATTAGTGTGGAATGTCATGTAATATGTGTCAGTGTGGTTGTTGATGCCGCTGCGCAAATGGTTGCGCACTGAGCGATACATTGTTTCTGTTTGGTCTGGTTCCGGTTGTGGTGTGATATATTGCTTCAGTTAAGTTTCTATACAGTTTGATGATGTGGTATTGCATAGCCTACAGTGAAAGAGGTGTGCACTGAGGTTGATGTTGCTTCCATGAATTGTTTATGGTTATGCTGCAAAGTTTGACGCGTGTGTTAAAGTGGAGGCGCACACAATGTCTGACGTTACGAATGCAAAGCCAGACTGTAACATGTCCATGCCAGCGAAAGAAAGAGAAGTCAAACTCACTGAAAAGGGTCTGGCATACCGCATAGAAAGGTATCAAGCAGAAAGAAAATCAAAATGCAAGCATGCAAGCAAACTTATGAAAAGTCTTGGGATGCTTATGGAATCAAAGGAAAATGTCACTGATGTGCAAAATGAATTGTCCAATTTCATCAAGTGCTGTGATGAAGCAAAGAAGGAGCATGAGTCTTTCTTAAGCTTGCCTATACCCCCGGATGAAGTGGAAAGGCAAAACAAGTGGTTTCACTTCACAAATGACACGCTATAATGACTTTGAGGAAAGGGTGAAAAAGTGGCTTGTTGATGCTGGTCAGTCACATGAACAATCTGATGTTGAATGCTTTGAACATGTTGATGCTGATCATGAGGAAATTGAACCTGGGGATAGTGTTTCTAACATCTCACGCTCTAAATCAAGCCTTGTAAAAGCTTCATCTCAGTTATCACGCATCTCTACAACATCATCTGCCCGTATCAAGGCGGAAGCTGAGAGAGCGGCTCTTATGGAACGTGCTGCAGCATTGAAGAAAAAACATCTAATAGAGGCACAAGAGGAACAACTGAGGAGGGAAAAGGAAAGACTGGAGTTGGAATCCGAGATGGCAGCTGCTAATGCTAAAATCAGTGTATTGGAAGCTAATTCAAGGAGTGGTTCTAGAGTATCAGATGGAATGCACTCTTATTTTGAAAGGGCTAATGTTCAGTCCATCAGTAATCTCAATCCTACTGCAGTTTCTTACATTCCTAAAAAAGAGCTAACTGACATCTTACCTCCACCACTGGTTGTTTGTCCAAAGGAAAGGACACAGGATCAGATTACTTCAATGCTGAGTCATAACAGTCAAAATGACATTGTCAATATCATGCAAAGACAAAATGACATCACTGCTTTATTAGTCCAACAGAATCTTTCATCTTCTCTTCCACCAAGAGACATCCCACTGTTTACCGGAGATCCTCTTCAGTGCCAAGCTTTTATGAGAGCAAATGGAGTGGAGGGAAAAACAAACAACTTTGGTGACTGCTTTCTCCGTGGATGTTGCAATGCAACAGAAAACATCATGTATATGAAAGAATTGGATTTGCCATCGAACATGAGAAACATTGGGCTGAAGTTGCCCTATAAGCTGCGAGAAAAGTGGAGAAATATTGCCTGTGAGCTGCAAGAGAGGCGAAGGCAGAGAGCTTTGTTTTCAGATCTCATCAACTTTATTGAAAAACAAGTCAGGATTGTATCAGATCCCTTGTTTGGCAACATTCATGATGCACAACCTGTAACTTCAGCTAAAGGTCTCACTCCAAGGCAAGTAAAGGAAACAAAAAGGCATAAAGGAAGCAGTTTTGCCACCAATGTTACTGAAATAGAGGGAAAAGCTAAGTCAGCTTGGACAGAGAAAAAGGAAAGCTCTTCCTCCACCTCTACTTATCAAGGCTGTTTGTTCTGTAAAAAAAGCGAACACTCAATGGACACGTGCTCACAGTTTAAAGGGAAAAGTCACCATGATAAGATCAGCTTCATCAAGGAAAAGGGAATCTGCTTTGGCTGTTTGCAGATAGGCCACATTAGCAGACACTGTAGGAGTCGACTGGAGTGTAATGTGTGCGGCCAAAGGCATCCGGGAATTCTCCATATTGAACATCAGGATAAAGGAACATCCTCAGAACAATCAGAACAGCCCAGTAAGTCTACAGTATGTATTACAACTGCTGCACCCCAGACATGTGGCCATATCGGGGCCGGTTGTGAGGACGACAACATCCTCTCTATTGTCCCAGTCCAAGTTAAGTGTCTAAAAGGTGACAAGGTGTTGCAGACCTACGCCTTCTTGGACCCTGGCAGTACTGGTACATTCTGCACAGATAGTCTAGCTCAAAGGTTGAATGTGAGCAGACGAAGAACCCGCATTATGTTAAGAACAATGGGTCAGGAAAAGACTGTGGACAGTAATGTGACATCAGGTTTGGTAGTGCCTGGATTGGACAGGAACGACTTCATTGAGTTACCTGAAGTTTTCACACAAAAATGCATGCCTGTCACAAAACTCAATATTCCCAAGCAGGAAGATGTTGATCAATGGCCATATTTGAGGGATATTGAACTCCATGAAATTGACTCTGAAGTGATGGCAGGAAACAAACTGACTGTTTTGCTGTAACCATCAATCAAATTTCCATTGCAAACATTGAGGAAATGCTGGTTAATCAATATAACCATGATTTCAGTGAGAGGTCATCAGAGGAACAGGCTGAAATGTCAAGAGAAGACATTAAGTTCATGAATATTGCTGACAGCTCAGCAGTGCTGAAGGATGGCCATTACACCCTTGACTTACCTTTCAGGCATGAAAATTCCATCCTACCAAACAACTGCTGTATTGCAGAACAGTGCTTGCTGAGCCTGAAGAAGAAGTTTGGAAAAAATGAGAAGTTTAAAGAGAAATATATATATATATATCTTTTCTCAGTGATGGAAATGACCAAGGCTATGCTGAGATTGTTCCAGCAGAGAACTGAATCGGAATGATGGAAAGGTCTGGTATATGCCACATCACGGTGTATACCACCCCAGGAAAGGAAAGTTGAGAGTGGTGTTTGATTGTGGAGCAGTGTACAAGGGAACATCACTAAATTGTCAGTTGTTACCAGGTCCCAATCTGACAAACTCCCTCATTGCTTATCAGATTCCGACAGGAGCCATTTGAAGTGACGGCTGATATTCAAGCAATGTTCCATCAGGTCCGAGTCTCAGCCAAAGACATCAACTTTCTCCGTTTTCTGTGGTGGCCTCAGGGTGACACTAAGCAGGCTCCAGTGGAGTATCGCATGACCGTTCACCTGTTTGGAGCTGTGTCATCACCGAGCTGGAAAACGGCAGAGGACAACCAGCCTCACTTTTCTCCTGAAGTGGTCAGTACCATTAACTGCAATTTCTATGTGGATGATTGCTTAAAGTCCTCGTCTTCGGAAGAGGAAGCAGTACAGATGGTGAAGGACCTGACTAAACTCTGTCACAAAGGAGGTTTTAACCTCTCAAAGTGGATGAGCAACAGCCGCATGGTTTTAACATCAATTCCAGAGGAAAGCAAAGCAAAGGAAGTGAAAGAGCTTGATTTGGACAAGGACAGGCTTCCACTAGAGAGCACACTTGGACTCCAGTGGTGTGTGGACTCAGACAAGCTCAAGTTCAGAACTGTAGTGAAGGAACGACCACAGACAAGAAGAGGTATATTGTCAGTTGTCAGTTCTCTGTATGACCCCTTGGGATTTCTTGCCCCTTTCACTCTGCCAGCCAAGTTAATATTACAGGCGTTGTGTAAGAGGAGTTATGGATGGGATGAAAAAATCCCACAGCCCTTCACTCAACAGTGGTTTGACTGGCTTCAAGGTCTTGGAAAGATATTGGAGTTTAAGGTTGATTGTTGTTTTAAACCAAGGGATTTTGGAAAAACCATTAGTGCACAGTTGCACCACTTTTGTGATGCCAGTCAGGAGGGATATGGTACAGTGTCTTTTCTGAGGTTGGAGAACAGTGACAAAAGGCTGCATGTTGCATTTATCTTTGGAAAAGCCAGAGTTGCTCCAATAAAACAAACCACTATTCCCCGGATGGAACTCACAGCAGCTGTCCTCGATGTGTGTGTGGATAGGATGCTACAGAAGGAGCTGCAACTTCAACTGCAGCGATCAACGTTTTGGACAGACAGCACAACAGTCCTCAAATACATCAGCAATGAAACCAAGCGCTTCCACACCTTTGTTGCAAATAGAACAGCTGTCATAAGGGAAGCAAGTGCTGTTGAACAATGGAGATATATTGGTTCTAAGGAGAATCCAGCTGATGAGGCATCCAGAGGGATGAAAGTGGATGACTTCCTAGCCAGCAAAAGGTGGATTCATGGACCAGAGTTTCTCTCTAAGCCAGTGGAGGAATGGCCTAAATCTAACATGGATTTCAGTGTGATTTCTTAAGATGACCCAGAGGTCAAGACAGACCTGTCAGTTAACTTCATCACTAAGGACACAGAGAATCACACCAATTATCTGATTAACTACTTCTCAACTTGGGTGAAGCTGAAAACAACTGTGGCTTGGTTTCTGAGACTGAAACAACTGCTTAAACAACTGACACAGAAAAGAAAGGAAATCTATGTTGCCATCAGCATAAATGAGAATGACCCAGAGAAACAAAGGACAACACTGGAGAAAAGAATGCACAACTTCAAAACCACAGTCAGCAGACAAGGTTTGTGTCCTGAAGATTATGCCAAGACAGAGCAGGCAATTATTCGTTTTGTGCAAGGTCAAAGGTTCAAGGACGAAATTGCCTCATTGAAAGCCGGCAGTAATGTTAAGAAGAACAGTCAACTGTACAAACTTGATTCAGTATGGGAGGACGGATTACTGAGAGTGGGTGGTCGTTTGAGCAGAGCTGCACTGCCGGAGGAAACTAAACACCCTGTTATCCTGTCCAAGGATCTATATGTTTCCATGCTTATTCTGCACCACATCCATCAACAGCTGGGGCACGGAGGAAGGAATCACATGTTGTGCCATCTCAGGAAAAAATACTGGATAACAAATGCCAACACTGCTGCAAGGAAAGTCATATCCAGATGTGTCACATGTAGACGCCATAGAGGAAAGGTTGTCGAACAAAAGATGGCAAACTTACCAAAGGAGAGAGTCTTACCTGATGAAGCACCATTTACCAACGTGGGGGTAGACTACTTTGGTCCCATCAATGTCAAAAGAGGAAGAAATATTCTCAAGGTATGGAATTATCTTCACCTGCTTGACCAGCAGAGCTGTGCATCTGGAGGTAGCATACACTCTAGATACAGATTCCTGTATAAACGCCGTACGGAGATTCATCTGTAGAAGGGGACAAGTATCAAGTATTTGATCCGACAATGGCACAAATTTTGTGGGAGCCAACAGAGAAATGAAGGAAGCTCTGGCTGACTTGAACCACAACAGGATCCAAGGTGCTCTTGTACAAGATGGAGTGACATGGAACTTTAATCCTCCAGCAGCATCACATCATGGTGGTGTCTGGGAGAGCCTAATTTGCTCAGTGAGGAGAGTGCTCACTTCTGTTCTCTGTCAACAAACACTTGATGATGAAGAGCTGCAAACTGTCCTCTGTGAGGTGGAAGCTATTCTGAACAGCAGACCCATCACTAAAGTTTCTGATGAGAAAGATGACTTGGAGGCTTTAACACCTAACCACATCCTTCTCTTAAAGGGAAAACCAGTGTTACCACCTGGACTTTTTGAACAAAAGGATCTATACATCCGAAGGAGGTGGAGGCAAGTTCAGTATATAGCTGACCTTTTTTGGAAGCGGTGGATCTCTGAGTATTTAACTGTGATGCAAGAGAGACAAAAATGGTTCAAAGAAAGAAGCCTCACTCCTGGAGACATTGTCGTTACTGCAGATGCTACAGCTCCCAGAAGCTCTTGGATGATGGGCAAAGTTTTGGAGGCTAAACCAGACGCTAAAGGCCTGGTGCGCACTGTACGTCTCCTAACAAAGCACAGTATACTGGAAAGGCCTGTTACAAAGGTCTGTTTGCTACTGGAGGCAACAGATTAGGACTCTGACTGGACTTGTCTTTCTTCTCAGAAGCATCAAAGAAGACAAGTTTCAGTCATACTACTGAGAATCTGTTTATTCATAGCTCCATTGAAATTTATTGTCTGTTATTGTTTATCTGTAATTGTGTTTATGTTTTACACAATTAGGGGCCGGAGTGAAGGAGCTATTTCATTAGTTTGATTAGTTTATTATTATTGTTTATGTTGTTTTATTTTTATTTATTTTATTTTTTGTGGGTAAACACTAGGGGCATCACACAGTAGGTGATATAGGTAGCCAGGTGTTAGAGGCAGGGAAGGCACCAGGAAGGGGAAATGGTTTTTTACCAGCAGGAAACAACAGAGAGGCAGCATGATTTTTGAACATGTTTGTTTGCTGTTGAAATCTGAAAATAAACCTTCTGAATTGAGCTACTGGCCTGGAAAATGGATTATTTGACTGCCTGAGTAAGCTTAACCAAGCTGGTGCATTTGTGGCCCTTTTTTGATTTTTCTTGAATTTTGATATTTTTGGAAGGAGCTTAATTTTGTCTTTTTTTTTGGTCTTTTGAACAAATGGCCACAACACTGTGTCCATTTTTACACTTGTTCACCAAACATTGTGAAAAACCAGAGAAACAATGTTTATCTTATTCCAAGATCTGACTACATGATATCAGTCAGATAATGGTCCAACTCGACAGTCGTGGGGTGTCAGGAATAAAAATGAGTGTCAGGTGTGACTGTTTTCATGTGTGACTGGTTTTATTCCATGCGGTGTAAAGCCCCTTTCCTATTGCACAAAAAGCCATCAACACTCACTAACATCTGGCTTTTTAATGCAATAGGAATGGTCATTCACACCCATGTCAAAAGATTCTGCAGTAGTCACGGGTATTTATTGCCTCTGACTCTGATCTGCATTGATGGGAACACAATGTGCTGGCGAACACGTTCATTTTAGCACCTTAACTGATAAGATGCAATGACGCACCATTACAAATCACCGCCCATCCTTACCCAAGCAGGGCTCAAACATTGATCCAAATTCGTCTGTACGGAGTTTGAGGGAGACTGAGTAAGTAAGAGATAAAAAGAAGTTTTCTTTCCCTCGTGCTGCTGTCTTGTTGTGCTGTGTGCTGCTTACCTGTTCTCCAGCCTGCTGGTGACGTTGATGTGACACACAAAAAACACCTAAACTCACACAGAAAGGCATACTTGTCTGGTGCAGAGGGCAATGGGAAAGGTGTCTATAGCCTATGCTTAGCAGGATTACCCATATTTTTAAAACCCACATACACGCACTAATTTTGGTGGAAATGTGGTATAAAAGTGGTATAAACTGATGCAGCATTGTTTAAACCTCCTGACAAAAACATTATGCAGATACATATATATTTTTGACCTTGTTCAGTTTGACAACTTCTACGACATGTTTGGTGACCTTAAGCAATTGAAGCACCGGGTGCTCAGTGGCACTCCATCAATTTAATTTTATCTGTGGGTGTGAGACCACCCTCTGCACACACACTGTAAAAGCTGCTCACCCACACACTCACCTTTTCGTTACTGGCCAGTCAGGTAGCCTGAGGTCTAGGACTTTCTTTGCCAACGACTGCTTCTCTGTAATGTTTTTTTTTTTTTTTTCCAATATTGACCTTAAACTTGAAAAAGATAGAGACTTCACCTTCACTTCCCTTTATCGATGAATGCTTCCAGCTGAACTGTCATGCAGAAAACCCTGACTACATACAGAACCATTTGTGGTTGGTGCTGTCAGGTGGTAGAGTGCAGTCAGTCCCTGACACCCTACCGTTTACCTGTATGTCACACAAGTCATTAAGGTTACATCCACACCAAAATGTTTTTGTTTTGAAACACATATTGTTTCTATGTTAATGCCAATTGTCCACACTACTCTGGCGTTTTGGAATTCCTAAAACGGACACCTTCAAAAATGCTGCTGACCCTGCTTTAGTTTGAAAACTCCAGGGTTGCATTTCAGTCTGGACGGGCGAAAACGGAGATTGAAGGAAACTATGATACAGATTCCCACGTTCCCCTCCTTATTGGGTCTCATCAGTCTCGTGATAATCTGTGTCAAGCCAAAACATTATAGTGAGGTCTACATACCTTTTGTGATTTCATCCTTCTTGTGTGAGTACTCCTGTCTGATTGCCATGACTTCCTCCAGCGATGGAAAATGCTCCCAATACCGCTCTGATATGTCGCTGCATTATCTTTGTTATAATTCTCAATGTGTTTTCAATCGCTGGGACTTGTGTTACTTTCACTAACAGTTCCACCTCACTGTCTGAACAAAGAAATCTCACTTTCTCCAAAGTATTTTCTGTAACTAGGCAACCAACTGCAGAGTAGACAATCTGCTTCCTGTTTATATTAGTACTATGCACATGCCAGGTGTACATAAATGATCATGTGATATGCAATTTCAGGGGTTTAGTATAGATGGAGATCAGATCTGAAACAGTGCTGAAACGCTCACGTATACGGAAATGTATTTGTGTGGATGTGGCCAAAATGACAGCAGGCTCTGATTGCTTGGAGCCTGTGCAGTCTGGAGCAGCTCTTGACCAATCTGCAGCAGAATTACCTGATCTGACACAGTTGCCATCTCAAAAGACAATCATCCTGTAGTCTTACCCTGGCATTAGTGTGTGACCACAGAATTTTAGGTGACCCATGAAAAACATTTGGGATCATGAATTTATGGAGGTATTTTTTTTAATGCTAGCTTCATCTAATATCCTTTCTCTTCCCCTTGGCTCTTTCTTTAATGCTCTACCCTCTATCATCCTCTGCCAGGTTTTAAGTTACTGTTGGAGGTGTTCAGTGTGATCCATGGTCCTCAGGAGGAGTGTGTGCGGGCTCTGAAGAATGGTCACCTGTTGGCAATTTCTCCTGGAGGAGTGCGGGAGGCTCTGTTCAGTGATGAGACCTACCCTCTTCTCTGGGGCAAACGCAAAGGCTTCGCCCAGGTTGCCATCGATGCTCAAGTGGTGCGTTGCATGAAATTGTAGATTACATTCACATCAAAAATTTCACCTGATAATTAATGTTACATTGAATTTCAATGTTTCCCAGTTGACTTGCAGATATAACATGCTAACAGTTCATACATGTTTAAAATGTTTTTGGATGCATGTACATGGGCATCCCCTATAAAGGTCTGTTCCTTTCTGTGCAACTATACCAAATATTAAATTATTGGATGTGAAATTTGCACGGTGGTGCAGTGGTTAGCATTGTCGCCTCACAGCAAGAGGGGTCCTGGTTCAAACCCAGGATGGGGGAGTACCCACATACCCTGTGGAGTTTGCATGTTCTCCCCTTGTCAGCGTGGGTTTTCTCCGGGTACTCCGGCCCCCTCCCACAGTCCAAAGACATGCAGGTTAGGTTAATTGGTGACTCTAAATTGGCTGTAGGTGTGAATGTGAGTGTGAATGGTTCTCTGTCTCTATATGTCATTGCTGCGATAGTCTGGCAACCTGTCCAGGATGTACCCTGCCTCTCACCCAGTGTCAGCTGGGATAGGCTCCAGTCCCCCTGTGACCCCCAACAGGATAAGTGGTTACGGAAAATGAATGAATGGATGTGGCATTCCTATTATTTATTGTTTGTACACTTTGTCATAGTGCAGGACATGCCCTGTATCAGTCAGCAATCTTTACTATCCAAAGAGCATTCTGACTTAACTTGAATTATTTTTAAAAAGTCTGTCTGGAGCAGTAAACATGTTTGAGCCTTATAATGAAGGTAACACAGCCTATTAAGTCTAAATTAGCCAATCAACATTACTAAAAGGTCTAAATGAGCATTCATCAATATGTTTTACTGCAAAGTGGCTACTCTGGTCTATGGTGATTTGGTACATTAACTTTGCAGAGTTGGTGGTGAAAACAAACAAATCTGTCCACACCCTATTATATTCCCCAGTTTCCTCCAAGACTTTTCCTTTTTGGATTTGGAATCAATAGCTAGCCTGGCTAATGAGACTCAAGACTTGCCAGTGCTACTGAGGTTCATTAAAATTTAGAGGAAATGGTGCCAGGGCGTAATTGAGAAACCGCTAAAGCCTTGTCTTATTTGGTGCTTAAGTTACACACTTTCACAATTGGAGAAAGAAAGAATTTCGTAAGGTTTGCAACAATGATAAATGAAAATTAAAATGTTAAAAATTACTGTTATTAATTTCTATATAATTTTTTTTAAAGCCAAAGCGAGCCACTAGAGGGGCTTAAGAGCCGCATGTGTCTCTAGAGCAGCAGGTTACCTTACTGTCAAGTTTATGTAGGGTTTCAGCCTCAATGCCTGCCTGAACTCTACTCAGCATAGACAACAACAGAGGACACTGGACACCTCCACTCATTTTCTTCATTTATTGAAATGATGATCAGTTTTTGAGTATTAGGTTGATAACCTCAAAGAGAGAAACATAAATTATGTTAGTTAATTCAACAACAACAAAAAAAAAATCCATGTTATTGCTAGTTGTTAAGTTATTAATGATGAAATCAAACCATCATATTTTCATGTCAAATACACTTGTTAATATAGTTAATCTTATGCTGTGCCAAATATTTATTAAATGTATTTAATGCAATTTTTAAAATATTAATAATATTTATATTATTTTAGAATAATGTTTGTAATAATTGCTAAATTACTCTTTACTCTAGCTTTTATTATTTCTTATTTATCATTAGTATTTACAACTATTAATCATAAAGCCCATAAATCAGACTACTTACTCACGTAAATACTGTCATAAATAAACATCTCATTCACACATAACGTCTAAAATATAGTTTACACTGTCAAGCCAATATATCGATAAACAAACAACTATTATAATCAACTCAGAGATTGACAACACATAACTATTTAACATACATAAATTAATTACTATCTTACCACATAGCAGTGTCTCACAAATTAAACTACATGAATGAATGAATGAATTAATTAATTAATAAATCTCCGACTAGATCTCGCTCCTGCTGCTTGTGTTACGCGTGCTACATAACTTCTGAATTTGCGGTAAGTCGTAAATTATTGTCACTTGCACTACTGTCAAACATATACACATATACATACCAAAAGCATCTCTGTGGTCATCTGAACATTGATGCAAATGACTTTTTTCCGACCTGTTTCTGTGTGCAGGAAACAAATGGAAGCGCACGTGCACAGCTAATATTAATACCTCAGAGCAAGCCAGCATCTCTCTCTCATCACCGGAAGCCACACCTGTTAAATTAAATGGCTCACCGCTGCCTTTTTTTTTTTATCGTTCTACTTTACTACACATACAGTGGTGGAAAAAAGTTTTTCGGACACCCTTAAAATTTCAAATATTATCATGAAATATTTGTGGAAAAATCTTTTTTGTGTTTCAAAAGGTGTGGCTGCATTAGACAGACACAAACAAACACAAATTATATTTTTTTTGTTTATTGTTTACAAGAAAAACTAACAAAACTAAATTCTTGACAGTTTCAATATGTCAGTTCTCAACATTGTCAGTATCAAAGTCAACAAATACCAGAGAATGTGTTCAAAACTGAACAAAAAATAAATAAACCATCACATCATCAAATTAATATTTAGTAGTCCTGCCATTAGCATGCAGTAGAGCTCTAATCCTGGCTGGCATGTTCCCCACGAGCCTTTCACACTGTTGAGGGGTAATCTTGTCCCATTCTTCTTGAATTACTGCTTTCAATTCTACCAAATTCTTTGGTTTACACTTTGAAACAGACCTTTTGATAATCCATCACAGATTTTCAATGGGGCTCATGTCCGGGGATTGAGCTGGCCACTCTAAGACCTGGATACTGTGCTCCTGCAGCCAAGTTCTACTGGCCCTGGATGTGTGGCAAGGGGCATTATCTTGTTGAAACATCCAGTTTTGACCTCGATGGAACAGTGCACGTGCAGAAGGGAGGATGTGGGTTTCAAGAATGGCACAATACTTGGCAGAGTTCAATGTGCCATCACAGACAGTAAGATGACCAACACCAGCAGCACTCATGCATCCCCAAACCATGATACTGCCTCCACCATGCTTGACAGTGGGTACTGTACATGCTGGAGATAACGCTTCGCCTGGCCTTCTGCGTACCCTCACATTAGCAGGAGGAAGATAAAGCTGGAAACTGGACTCATCTGACCACAGAGTCTTCTTCCAATTCCTGGCTGTCCAGTTCTTGTGTGCTTGGGCCAAACAACACCAGGCTAACCTCTGTCTCTCATTGATCAGGGGCTTCTTGACAGCCTTGTAGGACCTGAAGCCATGATCTAAAAGTCGGCCACGTACAGCGAGGGTGGAACACTGGACACAAGTTTGGTTTGACCACTGCTGCTGAAGCTCCTGTGATGTCATTCGGCGGTTTTCCCTGCACATGCGGATCAGGATGCGGTCATTTCTTGCTGAAGAAACCCTTGGACGCCCAGATCTTGGTTTGTCTTCCAAGCTGTTGGTTCGTCTGTATGTCTGCAGAGTGTATCCAACTGCTGAAGGACTGCATCTGCACTTCCTGGCTATCTGGCGGCAGCTGTACCCTTCCTGGCTGAGAATCTGTATCTTCAGGCGTGTTTCCTGCGTTAGGTTCCTTGTTTTAGCCATTTTTGTCTCTGAGGAACTTTCAAATGTGCTGACTTTATATAGACACGAAGCACGGCAACAAAAATTGTGTCTTTTAATAAAAAGCACGACCTTCATTAGTGGATCACTGGAACCAAAATGACCCAATACTCAAAATTTCCTATGTATTTTTATGGAACCAGTCAATTTTAAGTTTTTAATGGCTTTTTTAGGATTTGTTTAGTAATTTGGCTGTGACTGTACTAAAAGAAATTGCACTTGAAGACCCAAGAGTGATTCTTAATGCAATATTTCACAAATGCATGGGGTGTCCGAAAACATTTTTCCACCACTGTAATTACATAAGTCTGAAATCATAGCAAAAGAATAAAAAGAAAATAACAATAACAAGTTATGCCTTAACACTTATTCTATATGGATTAGCATTTTTCATGTGTCACATTTTTTTGTATATGCACATTAACCAGACACATGATTCTGTCTGGAAATAACTTTGATCAGATTGGAGTGTCCTGGCTGAATTCATCATTATATGACTCAGTAATAACTGAGTACTACATGTTTTAGTTGCTGACATGTAAATGCAGCTGACCAGCACAAGTGGTCAGATAAAAGATACTGTACATCAGTTCATAATAAGATGACACTGTAGTCAGATTTAAAGTTGTCGCACCAAAAAAAAAACTTATTTCATCAGAAAACCACCAGGAAGTAATATTGTAGTTTTTGCTTACATATGTGCATGTATTGCATAGCTAAAGCTTAACAACGCCAGATTAGTATCACTTTTTCACCATTTTCAAATTTTTCTCAACAAATTCAAAATTTCTCTGTCTGGGTTGTTTTGAATAACAGTTAAGTAAATTGATTCTGGTCACTCTACTTTCACTGTAAACTACATGTCATAATGCACCGTGTTAGGATTCTGCAGTGTAGAAAGTCCTCTTTTCTAATCTACCCTTTGTCTTGCTTTCTCTTTCTTTCAGCCAATAATTCCAATGTTTACTCAAAATGTGCGGGAAGGCTTCAGATGTCTGGGAACACTCAGTAAGTGTAGAGGACAATTAAAATCACAAAGATAGGACTAAGCTGATGGTAACATCACTGATGGACACACACCTTTAAGTTCACACAGGACAGTCACACACACACACACACACACACACAGGAAGACACAGAGTTTTTCTTCACACAGAATAGGCCTTCGGAGGATGACTGCACACAGCAACCTAAAAGGTCTGCGCCTAGTAAAGACAATGAGTGTGTGTTACTTTATTTGACAGAAATCTATGCATTTTACTGTTATGTCTGACCATTTGATAAACAAAAATGCCTAAGATGATTGAGTGAATGAAACCCCAGTTTCAAAAAACTGCTTAAAAAAAATAATTTTATGACAACATTGAAATGGAGGAGGGGAGTGAGTTTGAGGGAGAGGGGTGTGGGGTTGGGAGCAAATTCCCCGGGAACAGCACCATGCTTCGAAGCTAATTTGACATAGTGGCCAAACTGCGGAATTACAATTAAAGACACCTGTAAATCAGCAGATAAATGTTTTCAAGCATACCAGCTTCTGCAAAGTGAATCATTTAACTATTGTGATGTGATCGATTCTGAAATTTCAAAAGCCCAGTAGAGCAGCACAATTAAATTATTTTATCCCCATTTAATTGAGTGTAGGGCTAAACCAGAAGTTAGTCGTTCAGCCAGCAGAAGCCTCTGGTGCACTTTCTCCATGAGCCCCACAATGCAGAAGATCCAGGTGATTTTATATCTGGAAGGTCTAACTTTTTTGGCTTTGTGTAGAGTTGCCTTTTCACATATGTAGCACACAACAGGAGATTGTTGTGTCCGATGTTCTCACCTACAGGAGATACTGCGTTTGGTTTTGGAGAGGGTTGCAGGAGGCAGGACATAACGCAAAGTATGCTGCAATTTAATTCAACATTTTCAAGATTTTGACCAGTAATAAAACAGATTTGACTTTATGAGAAATCACATGAATATCCTCTCTGACATTAGTGTTACCTTTGCAGCTGAGGGTACAGGCCCAGACAAACAATGCAGCTAATCTGGCTTATCCAGCACCAGCACCATGTGTAAAATACAGCAACTGTGGATGAGAGGGGAGTTGACTACTGGAAGTCAAAGACGCCTTAGTTAAGTTTATGTTCTGCTTGTTTAACAATTGTTTGAGAAATTGCTATGAAACAAATGAGGAGCGTTCAGAGAGAATTGCTATTTTTACTCATTTCTTATCATTTTAGGGCTGGCTAAAACCTCTTTGTGTGTCAAAAAATTCTTCGGTGCAGGAAAAACCCAAGCAGTAACCTCTGAGGCTGAAAAAAAAATCCAGTGCAGAAGTGCCACTTGAGGTTGGCTCCCAAACAGAGCAAATTCCCATAGACCTCCATGTTAAAATACCCCATTTTACAGCAAAAATAATCATGTTTACAGCCTGGTACAGAAACGTTTTTGGTCTCTACAGCGAATTTCCCTGTTCATGACGATTGTACAGGGGTTGAATTTTTATATGACTTTCCCATTTACATTTTAACAAGGCCCAAATTTCTGCATATTTAGGGGCAAGGCTGTCTGCCGATAGTGTCCTGAGGCCTGTACTACAAAGCCAGTGCAACTTACCCAGGATATCTTTTTGTTATCTGGCTTGACTAACCCTAACATTGACTGTCTGAATAACGGGTACTACAAAGCTGGTAATAAGCTTTCCTATCCAGCCACAAGCATGTTCATGTGAAGGAGGCGGGGGTTGTTAATTACATGTGTTATCACATGATGAAATGGTACCAAAAGTGCCTGCTTTTTTGAGACAGGAAAATGTCAGTGGCGTGGATATAAATGATACTCTGTAATCTTATAACAGAAATGTAGAAAAATTGAAAATACTTTCCAAAAAGTTATTCGGCTGAGACTTCAATTACATGTAGGTATCACTATATAATATAGAAGATATAAGTGACATTAGTCCAGAGTATTTTTTGCTGTTAAGTCGGATGATGATTAATATGTCACATGAAACACTTTAAAGTAATGCCACACTGTTTCTGCTACTGAAGTAAAGGGAGGAAAAGTAGCCTAGTTAATGACTGATGTGGTCTATCTGACCAAAATGTGGCATTTATTATAACGGGAGCCAATTAAAAGTGTGTGGATTATTTTTCTCAGAAAATATATTTATTTTTTCCTAGTCCTCAAGACACAGATGTCTCATGTTATTTTGAGATGCAGTGATGGAATCAGAGTGTAAAATAGCAACACTATCACTGCGGACTAAAATTAACTTTGCTTAAGTTAAAATACGGTTAAAATCATGTGTTTAGTGTGTAAACAATCTGTGTTTGTTAAAAGCTCTGTTTTAATTCCAGTGGAAATAGAGCCCTGGAACAGTGAAATGACCTACTATTACTACTGACCTTTAACAATATATAGGTTACTGAGACTCCGGACTTGCATTCATGGATACTTTTTTCTTCAAGGACCTCAAGGAGGTCGGGGTGTTGGCAGGCTGTGATCCGATACCCTGAAGTTAACCTGCTCCAGAGCAGGTTAGCTGTTCAGCATAAGTTGCCACGGTGATTTATCCTGGTAAAAAGAGAACCAGCTTTGTAGTACTGAAAACCCAGAGTCTCTGAAGTTACCTCGCTAACTCCAAATCCTGCTTCATGTTACAGGCCTGTGGGCTTCTCAGTCAGATCCACTCCTCACTCTCCACAGCTCCACCCTCTTGTCCAAATATTGTCATTTGTGGTTTCAAAAAAACAAGATGGCGACAGCCAAAATGCCAAAGTCAAGAGACATGTATAGCTGCAGACGCATTCCGTTTGTAGCATACACGGCACACCCCTACAAATTGCGCCCACTACTGGTACAATACAAACCCACCAAATGACAGTTATCTGAACCTTTTCGGTACTACACTGTAGTGAATAAATGAGACCAATTTGTAGCAAAAATCCACTTTAAAATTCATAATATATGAAAACGTGATTCACTTTATAAGTAATGAGATGTAGCCTTCCCATAACCCTTACCCTAACCTTGTCCACCTCTCTTTCAATGAAATACTTCATAGCTAGCTAATCGCTAACATAGCAATTTTGTCAGCACTTTTGCTTCTGGATGTAGGAGCAAAGGGGGCTGATTGTGGACTGACATGCAGGTATGGTGGGTGAGTCATGTAGCTAGAGGGCAGGTCACGTAGCTGCTATAGCTGCAGTTATACCAACTCTAAACCAGAAGCTCCAAAATGGCAGTCCACAAACCAATGGGTCACGGGTAGCTACATCTATTAGTTAGTCTATGGAAAAACCCTACCACAGTACACTGGTTTTGTTTGTTTGTGGCAGCAGGATGGGATGTGTTTCATAGTATCGTGATGATGTTTGTGAAGAAACATGTCAGCCAGTGTAACAGTGTGGCTCACAACCACAGTGAGGCTCTATGGCACAGAGGAAGAAGACATATCGGGCTCTCATTAACACACAATACTTTTTAGCAGATACTTTCTGTGTTTGTTTTGTTTGCACATCAGAGTTTGTTGACAAGTAGAAAAATATAATAGAATATTATCAAACTTATACTCAAGATAGTGTGGTACAAAGGAGAGTGTAATCAGTCATTTGTCATTGTCTACAGTCTGATCTGAATCTTCTCTTCATATTTCTCCATGTAACATGATCTCTTTTGTTCAGGATTTTTCCGCTGGGTGTATGAGAGGTTTCGCATCCCAGTAGCCCCTATTTACGGTGGATTTCCTGTGAAGTTTCGGACCTTTCTTGGTGATCCCATCCTGTATGACCCCAACATCAGCGCTGCAGAGCTGGCAGAGAAAGTCAGTGAGCTAAAACTAGCTTAAGCTAGCTTCTTTTTTTTTCTCCCTTTCTTTCTTTCTGTTTTTTTTATTTTTTTCTCTTTCTTTCTTTCTTTCTTTTTTGTCTGTTTTTTATTTTTTCTCTTTCTTTTTCTTTCTCTCTCATTCTTTCTTTTTTCTTTTTACTTTCTTTATCTCATTTTCTTTCTTTTTTTTCTTGCTGTCTGCTTTCTTTGTCTTTCTTTGTTTATTTCTCATTATTTTTACTCTTTCTTTCTTTCTTTCTTTCTTTCTTCCTTCCTTCACTCCTGCTTTCTTTCTTTCTTTTGTTAGTTTGTTCTTTCTTTCTCTCTGTCTTTCTTTCTTTCTTTTTGTAAACATAATCTGACAGGTGTCATGGAGGAAAAATATTTGTCCAGTAGCTACCACCACCGTAATCTTAAATTCTGATGATTTACTATGAACTATATATATCAGCACTTTGACTGTGGTTAAATTGGAGGGCGCCCTGCAGGATATTTGTAATAATGTGAGCTGTTCAGCAGAACCAATCAGTCATACCCAGTGCTGTTGCTCTGCAGGTGAAGCAGGCAGTCCAGTCTCTGATCGACCAGCACCAGCAGATCCCAGGGAGCATCCTGAGAGCCTTGTTGGAGAGATTTTACACCAAACACAAAGACCATTAACATCAGCAGAACAACAACAGAGATAAACTATCCAGTGTGTGACCAAAACGACATGTCACATTGGCTCAGATGGCTGCAATGTGCACAGGTTTGGTGGCCTAACATGTTGGAATATTTGCACAGCTTTATTCACTGCTTCCAAACACCACTGACGCAGCTGCTGAGGTTCCTATTACAAACATGTTCCATGTTTCTGATATGTTTCCTGCATACATTGGCTCTGTTTTCATCTGATGATTGTGCTTAAAGCTAGACTTCCTGAAGTTGTGATATTGACCCTTGAAAATAATCATACCTCAAAAACGGTAATTGAAAGGATAATTATTTTTTCAATACACATGCACAATATCTAATTTCTTGTGTTCTGATATCTTTGTCTTAATTGATTACAGTATGGTCAGTTAAGGATTGCACTCAGGACTGATCTGTGGGCTAATTGGTTGGTTGAACTAATAGATGTAATGTGTCATTGTAGATTGTATTGTATATATATATATATATGGGATTCAGACAATTTGTATATTGAAAATTGTTATATTAGTACATTTATTTCAGCAAGAAAATCCTAATGTTGGTTGACTAATACATTTAGTTTATTGTCCATGCCTATTAATTGCAGTGACTATGCAGACAACTGCTTGTTTGTTCTGATATACTTTAACATCACTTTGAGTTTGCACATCTTCAGTTTCACTTGCCTTGAAGTAAATAGTGAAACACGCACTAATTCTTGGGATCAGGCTGCAGGCTTAGACTCTACAGAGAAGACAGAGCTGAACCCAGTGGCTAAGACTGGTCCACTTTAAGAGGCTTTTTGGTTTGATTTCTTCAAAGCTGGAGTTTCATGTACGTACCACAGACTGGTGTGTTTGGTTTGTAGACTCCAGTTTTGAAGCCTCGAGTTTGGCATTTGGCCATCACAATCTTGAAGTTTTGGAGCCAGAAGTGATCATATTTAAACAAGAGGGTGGAGATTACTCTAAGGCTAGCACGGTGCATTTGCAGCTGTGGTTAACTGTTATAATACTAATGCTAAAGCTAATTTTCGCCACAGAAAAACAAGTTTAAAACCATAAAATATAAAATGTACTTACTGGAAAAACTAAATATGCAACTGCTTAGAGGGTCTTTTAGTTCAACCAAATGTTGAACAAGACATTGTCAAAATGTCACAGTTAACTTCATAAACTAAAAACACACTGAAGTAGTGATGCCTGTACTCTGTGATTCTAGGGTTACGCAACGGTTATGTTACCAAACCAATGCTGTCGTTGTGGTAGCCACTTCACAATGGATGGCACCCACCTGTCACCTAAAGCGGCAATGCCCTTAATGTTGCGTAACTTTAAGTTGTAATGTTAACATTTAAGATTTAAACCGGTGATTAGGTGTAGAGCCCAAACCATGTTAATTTCTGCTGTTAAGTTGGGCATTTTAACATGTGGATCTATGACTCACTCTTGGAGCCAGCTTCAAGTGGCCATTAGAGGAACTGCAGATTTTGGCACCTCTACATTGACTTCATTTTTTAGCCCCATAGGTTGCTGCTTGGTAGGAACCAGTATCATACTTGCTCCAGGTGCATATAGAACACTGACCTAAGATAACAGGAGTATAACAACATGGTATAATTGAGATTGATTTGTTTATAGAATTACTGAACAGAGATTTCAAGGTTAGATCATTTTGTTAGGGTCACGGAAATTGTCTGGCATTTTCCACTGTGGGTGTACACCTGAGCTGTTAAGGCAGGTGAGAATAGGGCTTTGATCTCTCACGCACCAACTGTTCTTTTTTTGCTGACACTGTCGTCAGCTGTCCCTAGCCTGGACTAAGTCAGCGTGCAAAAGTTTAGATCTCTAGTCATAGATCTGGAGACTACCATACATGTACAGGCCTCTGATATATGTCAAACTGCATTGTGTAGACTAGGCAGGCCATCTTCTAGGATAATCTCATAAGCAAGATTCTCCAACACCCCCTCAGAAAGCAAAAAAGCTTAGCCCCTTCATCTCACGAGTCATATTAGCAGTAGGATAGTCCTGGCTGTCACCTTTCACAAGAGTAATATTTACAACAATATTATTGCTGACAAAACGTGTCTTTAGTTACTGCTAGTGTTTGCTAATGCAACCATTAATGGTAACATGTCCCATTTCCTGCCACAGTCTGGGTACTGAACACATTTCAGCTGCTTTGGATAGCCTTGTGGCCAAGTTGTTGACAATGAAGACAAATTAATTTACCTTTTGGCTGACTCTGTAAACCTTTTCCCAACCCCACTGCCAGTATTACTACAGTCTGTTGGATTTGGTGGTCTATAACCCTCATACTTCAATTTTACTGTAGACATCCTTTTCGTGATGGGATCCTGATGTACTGCCATGCACCAATCTGCCAATCCAGCTGCTTCTCTTCCAGTCTTTGGGCTGTGCTCCCTCACCCAGGTGCTAACTTCTGGCAGAAGTTCTTGCAGATAATGTCTCCAGTCTGGTCTTTGGTATGGTTGTCTGGACGCATCCAGCACTTGCACAGCCCCTTCAGTTGGTTATAACACTCTTGGATTGTCTCCCCTGCTGAAGCAACCATGCTGTGGAACTACTGCCAATGTATTTCTTCTGTAACACTGTATTTAGTTAGTACAGCTGTTGTAATGACTTCATAGGACTCTGCCTGCTCTTCATCAGCATACGCCAGATCTACGCCAGCATAAGGGATGATGCTGAAAAGACTGGGAATATAACCCTTAAAAAAATGCCCTCACTCACCTCTTCAGGATTTTCTTGGCACAGTCAAACATTCCTGAGTACTGTCTGGTCTTCCTCAGGGTCAGTCGGGACCTCCATGCAGTAGATGGCAGTTTGTGCTGTTGCTCCAGCCAGTGATCCATCCACAAACCTCTCGTGGGTCTTGATCTTCTCTGGTTCTCTGGTCAGCCGTTTTTTATCCTGCTCATAGGCCATAGATTTAGTGGCAGTCTCAGGGGCAATCTTCAGTACATAGATACCATTTTGTCTCTACAGAGACATCAAGCCCTCTTCTTTTAATATTTGCTGAAAGTGACTGTTTACCCAAAAATCAAAAATACATATTTTTCCTCTTACCTGTAGTGCTGTTTATCAATCTTTATAGTTTTAGTGTGAGTTGCTGAGTGTTGGAGATGCCAGCTGTGGAGATGTCTGCCTTCTCTCCAATATAATGGATCTAGATGGCACTCGGCTTATGGTGCTCAAAGTGCCAAAAAATACATTTGAAAAACTCAGCAGCAATGTCTCTTTCCAGAAATCATGAACTGGTTAATCAAAATAATCCACGGACCTTGTTGTGAGCAGTTTCATGTAGGAACTATTTTCTTTCTACTGAACTACACCTGCCAATTGTTTCACCACGCAGAAGGAAGTGTGCTTCTCCTAATGGACGAGAGGCTCATGCTTGTGACAGCTCGAGATGTAAACATTAATGGCGTCCTCCTTGACTTAGCTGTAATGTTAGCTAGCTCAGTGGTAGATGTATATTTTCAGGAAAGGTCCAGGTGTCAATCCGGACTTTACAATTTGTAAGGAATCTGAGTTCCCTTGGGGATTGTCAGTGTCAGACCATCTCATAGTGCTTTCTTCCAATTATAATACCTTAAATACTTTGACACTGCTGTAACAGCTTCCATCGACTCAGAAGTAACAGCAACCATCCTGTTCTGAAATCATTAGTTGATAAACTCAAAATGAATCAATGACGAGTGCAGTAACTATGGACTAGACTGTTGGTCAGGCAAAACAAGACTTTTGAAGACATTGCCTTGTGCCCCAGGTACATATGATTAGCATTTAACAGTTTTTTTTTTTTTTACATTTTACAGCTTAAACAACTCATTAAATAATTGAAAGAAATATATCAATAGATGAATCAGTAATGACATTAATCATTAGTCGTAGTCCTACAAACAGCAGTGGCTTTGTTTGAGCTAATGCAGCAGGTGTCTTTAATCAGTCAATCAAACTTGACAGGTAACTGACACACTCATGCTAGAATAAGACTAGTAAAACTATATTTAATAAAAGAGAGAGACTTACACACACAAAAACCTAAAAATATTCAGAAATGTCCATTCATAATGTATTCAGAATAAAACAAAATGTATAAAAGACATGAATGACCATTTTGGCCTTTAAGCAGAAGCTAGGCTGTAGAGGCAGGTTATAGATGTATGTTTGAAGATATCAGAACTTTCTGCTCAACTCAAATCCTTGGTCAGGCTGTTCCCACAACTCAGAGATGAGAGCTAAAAGCTGTCTGACCATAAGGTTTTACTTTGGGACATCTCTAAGGTCCATGCGTTAAGTCTTTGAAGCAGTCAGGTATAAAGTAATAAAATAATCATGAAAATAACACAAAAACAGGAAACGTGAAAAATGACTTCACTTACAGGGGCTCTATTAAAAATTATAATGTATGAGTTGTCTTGGACAAAGTTCTCAACATGGAGGTGGGTGAGCTGGCAGCTAACAGTGCTAACTCCATAAACTGTAACTGCCCTATGAGCACAATGCAAAGCAGCAACAGTGAGCTAGCCAGTGGGACAGACACACTAGACACACACACCATTATCTTTACTTTGCAAATAGTGGTTTGCTACAGCAGCGTATTGATGCTCTAATTGTCACCTACAGAACTTACGTTCTTATCAGAGAAAGACCAGATTTGATGAAAAGCCTTGAAAGTTCAGTTCAGAGTCAAAGATAAGTAATGTGGTTGAACTGAGCTCTGTAGGACATTCAGGTCATAATTATAATAGCAAACCACTATTTGCCATGTAAAGGTATAGAGGAGTAATGGTGTCCCGGGCAGGGAATGCAGTCATGCTCCCTGTCCGTGTGTTGTAATCAGAACTGTGTTTGTTGTTATGGTCCAGGTGCACATGCATCTTAGTGCATGTGAGTTCCTGTGTGTGTATTCCTCTGGCATCATTTTTTTTTCCAAAGTGTGTTCAACTTAGACCCGCCCTACTGTGCTGTGATTGTCTACTACCAGAGCCCGTCGATAAACCGATATGGTTTGCTTTAGATTAATTTCCTGTATGATGTGGGTTTCACCACTGCCCCACCCCTTTAGGAGATTATCCTCAGCCCTGAGTCTGTTCTTTCCAATGGGAAAAATGAGTCTGAGTTCAATTTATGAGTGATTCTTGTGCCCAGTAGTCACTGAAAGTAAATGTTGGACCCAGTCTTAAGCCCCAGCTAGGGCTGCCCCCAACTGAGAATTTTCCTAATCGACCAATAGTCGTCATTTAGGGCCATTAGTCGACTAGTCGCCTGCATGTTTACAATATTTATTTAAATTACAAATTATATATTTTGGGTGGGGCAATACAATGATTTGAGTTCAAAGTTTGAGAAAGAATAGTAGAAGTAACATTGTTAACATTGTGCTACATTACAGAGAAATACAAAACCGTACTAATGAACCCTAATTAATATAGGCCTATATTTTATCTGCAAGTGCATGTCAGACACTGAGCGAGCCGCCTGTTAATTACGCTGTCTGCAAAGTGGTAATAAGTGCCCTAAGTAGCTAATGGGCTTCCATGTTTCACATGACACATCATGTTTGTAGTCAACGAACAGTAAGCAAATGTTTGCCTGCAGAGTTTACATATCACCTTGGGTTCATCCATCACCTTTTTAAAATTATACCACACTTTGGATTTCCTGCCTGACATGTTTTTAATTAGCCTGTTTAATAACCACAGGTACCAGCCCTGTAAATTAGGGGCCATGCACATGCTGCATCTTTAACTGCCTCGAAAATGCGAGATAGGGCACTGGGCACTTCTTTTGTTGTTCTCAGCTTTCACAAGTGTGGCAGCAGGTTGCGTCTGAGGTTGCTAAGCAACCTTAACAATATATATAATATATATCCTATTTACCTGAAATCCTGAGAACAGAGCTGATCTTCCTTCAGGTGCTGTTTAAATGTGTAGGCCTATCATCTGTGGGAGAGATTTAAAGCTCTGGGCAGCCCTGTACTAAAATGATCAACTTTTTGTATTTATCACAGAGTGAATATTTACGGAAGAAGGGAAAGATATCTGTCAGCTCTGATTAGTTTATGACATGACTGCTGTCTGACTGCTGAGCGTGGCCACTTCCTCTGTCTGCCCTTTCAAATTAAATTCACATGGGTACATAGGTCACATAGGTTTTGATTTATTTTGACAAGGCGCAGTTCCTAATACAGTTTCTCGTGTTTGTTTGTTTTCTGTTTGTTTGTTTTTTTTCTCCGCGACTAAGCAATGAAATCTTGCCGACTAATGACCTTTCTGGTCAACTAATGTTTGGTGGACTATTAGGTGGCAGCCCTAGCCCCAACCCTTTTAAACATTCTTACACTGTGATGGCATGTTTCCAGACAGACAAATCAGGAGAAAATTAACTTTGATCAAGACATGTCACTATTTTAGCAACATACTCTTGAGATCTAGCGACAACCGATGTGATCTTACACTCAGTTGATATCAGACATTAAACTAGCAGATAAACACAAGAAGCAAAATAAGGAACAAACATTGAATTTGTTCTGTATATGGTGTTGTATTGTTTTAAATCTGATTTCATCCATCCACAGGAAGTTTACCACACTTCTAAACGAGGTGAGGGTATGTGAGGGAGAAAAGACCATGCCCTATTAGTAGATCGGAAGTGTAGACCATTTCATCACTTCACCATACAATCACCATTTTCATATTTTGTGATGTGTTATCTTTTGTTACAGAGTACCTTTGCTGGTACTAAGCCTAACCATTACTTCTTTGCCCAGACTAGAACTAGGAGCATCAATGTGACAAGTACCAGCTAATCACAGCACAGTAGGGCGAGACGAGGCAAAACACACTTGCATCCTACTGGCTAGTTAATTGCTGCAACTTTGCCCTGCGCTCATATGGTGGTTACTGTTGCCATTGTTAGCACTGTTCATGCTGTTGGCACCTTTAGCTGCTAGCCACAAGCTCAGGCACCTCCATGCTGAGAGCTGTGTGCAATCAATTTTTGCCTGGACTCTGAATCATAGACATGCTCTGAATGTCACTGAGCTCTTTTAATGTATGAAATAGACTTTTCACTTCCACTTTTCAAACAGCCTTTCCTCAAACCTTTATTAGAAGCACATTACCATTATTCTGCATCATTTAATAGTGTTTTTTTAAACTTACCGCATATTCAGTTTTAGGAAAAAACTAAACTGTGGTTTCCCAATATTTGTGTGTTGATCCTTTTTGGAGAAATCATCACCACAGATACTAACCAAATATTAACAACATACACGTCACTGCATATTATTAGTTCTAAAGGGCAGGGTACAACACAGAAGAAATGACATTAAGGGCAGGTAAACAGAAAAAAAATATCTGCAATAGAGTCTTCACTCTCAACTGCAAAAGAGTCTTCACTCTCAAGTAAATAAGGCCTATTCAACAGGATTAGTGTTACCTGGGGGTCTCTAGTTATTTCTAGTAATTGCAGAGCTCATCTATAATCTCAATCCCCTGTAAATCTGCCATGTCTGTAACTTTTTTTTTTTTTTTTTTTTAAGTAAAAATTTTACCTTAAATTACCAATTTAGCCAAACACAGGAGTCATGTGATAATAATAGTCCTGTGCAAATCAGCATCTCAGTGATTTTGGATCCTGTTTAGGCTTTTTTTTTCTCTGCACATCTTTTCTGCCCTTTTCCTGGTCAAGAATTACAAAAGCCACATTGGTAAATGTAAATGTAAGTTTTGAGAGCATTTTGGGTGCGGGAGGCTTGCGCATTGTTTCCACTTACGTATGTGTGTACAGGGATGAGTTAACCGAAGTCCATTCATTCCTGTAAAGAATTTCCATGATATCTGATATGCCTGCAAAACTCCTCCCCTCCGTAATATTTCAGTCTGGAATTTGCCTCGACTACATTGTGTGTTGGATTAGCTGACAGGCTGCTGGCTAACTAACAGGCTATTACCTTTAATGCAGTAGCCTGTGTTGATTGTCAACTGAATTTGTATCATTAAAAATAACTTGTTTATGTAGTTTTAACATATTGTTAATCTTAGTAGTGTTATTCTGCTAAAATATGGTTATACATCATACACAGTCAGATTGTCATTACCAGTCTGATATGAAATACAGTCATCTTTATCATTTTGATATGAAAGTGTAGGCATATGACTCCTTCATGTGTCGTTTATACGTCTTTTTAATAAAATATTCCACAAATCATGCTATGTACCTGGTAGGCCAACATCCTCATTTGATTGTTGCCTTGCAACATTGTTACTGTTTCTGTCCTGGCAATGTTCCAAGTGCATATTCCAAGCTACTGGACTGTCAAAATCGTACAAAATTAGACTCTCCCCCATGACTATAGGAAGTTTCTATCAGGTTTTTATACATCCGTAGAGAAATGTACTTCCTTGCGTTGGACACTAGAGGCACCATCTGTATATTTATGGATCTACTGACACCAGTCACATACGTAAATGGAAACGAGGCATCATCTCGCTACACAGCATGGAGAACTGATTGTAGAAACAGCAAACTCAGATCCATCAGGAGAGCAGAATTTGTAAATCACATGTGGTCCCCTGGTTACACTGCTCCTTAATGAATAGGGCTTTAGATTAAACAAAATGATCACTGCAGGAAAACTGGTCATGCACCTCAGTCTGATTTCTATTTTTGTTGGCCTTTGTGTGTGTTTGTGTTTGTGTGTGTGGTCCAGCAGCCAGGAAACAGCCTGAAACTGAGCCTTTCAAGACTGCTCATATAACCTTAAGCGTCCGATTACAAAAAGTATGTTCTCACTGTAATTTTTCATATCTGTAAAAATACTGACTTTATTGCATGCATATATGTAAATATTGTGATTCAACAAATGATTTTGCACATGTAGTCATCAAAAGTATCACTGCCAACTCAGATATTTTCATTTTCAAAGACGCCTTTGTGAGACCAAGTGTGTTTTTGAGTGACATCTAACTGGATGCTTTCCTTCTGTGAGCTTGTTGCCTGTTTCCATATTTATGTTGTATTTTTTTGAGATGATCTAACATGTATTTTTAAATTATATCAATATATAAATGTTGCACTTTTAAAATATGGAGATCCTCTTCAATCTGTTAATAAATCTATTTTATTAAGATGTTTCATGCAAATTTCTTTCTGCTGTTTATTTTGTCACAAATGTATTTGGGGATACATATATATATGTATATATATATATATATATATATATATATATATATATATATATATATATATACATATATTCATATATATTCATATATATATATATATATATAGGCTATATATATATATTCTATATACATATATTCTATATTATATATATATATATATATTCTATATATGGATGTATGGATGTGAGTCCCATAAATGCAGCCAATTACAGTACAGAGTCTTTAAATATATGAAAAGTATTCATAAATCATTGCATAATGTATCTGAGTAGATTTATTTCTTACTAACACTGACAAATCTGCAATTCTGTGGAATTCCTCCTTGATGATCCTTTTTGATTTAAGCCCAGAGAAATCCACAAAAACAGGTAAAAGTCTTATCAGAGCCAGAGTCACTTTCCTTATGGCCCGACAAACAGTGGCCTTTCTGGTGTGTTCAGTACCTCCAGTGTTATAAAGAAAACTGCTGCTGCTGAAGAATCAAAGGGCAATGCAGAAAATTTGCTCCGATGATAATGCAAATCCAAGATGTGTAATATTTGGAGGGGCAGGTATAAGAAAGGAGAGGGAGGTATGGAGCGTTTTCTTTTGTGTGGTGTGTGCAATGTTCTAAATAAATAACAATTTTTGAAATTTATAAGTTTGAACTAATTTTTTAAAATCATTTTAATTACATTTCTATTATTACAGAGAGAATAAAGTACTGAAAAAAGGTATTGTTGGGTATTGGCTCTGAATTCCTGGCACTGTTGAACAGTGACCAGCTTCTTTCTAGATGTCTGATGCTACATTGCTGGCAGGGGTGTACTGAGACATCAATCTGGATTGACATATTGATTCAGTGATCAATGAGCCAATATTATCAATGAAAAGTTAAAACACTGATACATATCGTCATCTAAGATATGCCTTTATTTTGAAATTCCCATAGTATGTGTGTACCACCATTTCTGCCCAAGCACATCTCCATCCTGAACTTCAAACAGTGTTAGCAGCCCAGCACCAGGGACATAATGGCAAGCAGCACAGGAAAAGACAATGAATTCAATGGAATCAAAATTGTATTGTGGCAGACTTTGTGATATCATACTGTATCTTAGTCCAAAGAATTGATATAACATTGTAGCTTTATAAAACTTGTAATTTAAATCTCTGATTGCTGAGATAGAGGGAACAGGAGAACATGATGCTGCATCGCTGAAAGGTACCGAGTTAAAATTCCAAGCTGACATATCAGTAATTGTCATTTAACCTAGTGAATCACAAATTAACATTTTGATTTGTGAGAAATTAATTACAAATATCTTTAATTAGAATTGCTACTGGTCAAAATTACGTTATGAATATGTTGGCTATGTTGGCATTTGTTGATATCTATGTAGCAGGATTCAAACACACCACAGAATCACCACCACACCACAGCTCTCTTTGGATCTTTTACTGACGAGTCTTTTACTGACGAGTCTGTAATGATGCAACATGTGACAGGGTCTGCATCAACTCTCATCCTCCTCTCAGACTACTGTCACTCACAGTTTGAAATACAGACTGAGCACAACAGAACATTCATACATGTTGAAAAAACATCAATAAAACAATCAACATGATCAAACATAAATTGAAACAATCGTATAGTGGTTATTTGTCTATTTCTTAACAATCGTACCTGTAATGATACATGTGACAGGGTGTGCATCAACTCTCATCCCCCTCTCAAACTACTGTAAAGGATGAATAAAATAATAATCTAAAACAAATGACAAAAATAAACATGCCGTTCCACATGTATTCATCAGAGTAAACACGATAACCTTATGTGTGCTCACACACACACACACACACACACACACACACACACACACACACACACACACATACACACACATATAACATTAGAACAGTAAAAATGCACTTATACATTTGTTTTATACAAATACCACAGAAAAACTACATTTCCCACAATGCCTTGTGCCGCAAGGCGCGACTCGAAGGAAGCAGTGGCTCCTCAAAGAAACACAGTTGAAAGCAACACAACGCTAACTTTTGAGGTTACTTTAAAACGCTTTACAATACAGGCTCGTACTTTATGCATTTCAGCTATCTTACAAAACTCTCTCAGGATACTACCACAATGCCATGCATTTAACACTGGGACAGCATTTAGATGCGGGCTTGCTCCACCAATGTACCTGACCCTCTCAGCTCCCGATACACACTGAGAGAGAGAACTACTCCTGCGCATGCACCACAGCGCAGCTGGGGCATTCACTGGCAAAAATACAAAACATGTTTGCATGAAAACAAAAGCACATAAAATATCACTCTTTTTCATAACACTGTAAACACTCTCACAGTAATGTTATGGCAGATCCAACATAACACCTCAGTACCAAAGAAATCAATTTAAGTATTTGAAATATATACAACCCTCCTCCAGTTGTCCGCAAATGGAATATACCAGCACACTGAACAGAGCTTAAAGTTAGCTGGAATATCAGAACACATCACTACATCTACAGCAGCTACTACCGCTGATTAAATGTGAAAAGGGTTTGCCAATGGCGGCTTCTCCTTACTTCAGCCACACAGTGACACCTACCGGAAACATTTGGTAACGACAGTTTGTGTGCTGTAAGTTCTTAGGTGATTTAGTTTGAGTTAAGGAAAAACTGTAAAGGCAAAAGATACCCCTCAGACACAAAGCATTATATATAAATAAAAATTTCCCATTTCTAGGACTAATATGACTTCATAGGACTTTATAATAATGAATTTCCTTGTTGGATTCTTTGAATTTCTTCTGACTCTGATTACTGATGATGTTGAGCCAGTACCTCAGTGACACTCACCATATGGCCCATGGGCTAAATCCGTTTTCCATTTTTATGCCTCCATACCAGGGATAGTCGAGGCAGGAGGCAATATGTTTTCAGGTTGTCTGTCCGTCTGTCCCATTCTTGTGAATATGATTGTTGATGAATGTTATATGGATAACATAAAATGTATCATTGAACAGCAGTGAATGATCAGAAGTGTTCTTATTTTGTAGCAAATAGTTCCCATAAAAGGACAAATAAACTTGGTAGAGCATGTTTTTAAATAATTATTTGACCCTTACTAGACTTTTATTTTTTGTATTAATTACATAAATCTGTTTAGTAAGATCACTGAAACTATAAAATGCTGATTTTTTAGCATAACATACCTAAGCTGAATGGTGGAGATGGCTCAATCAGGTTGAGTTCAACACATTTTTCATTAAGATATAGTGACTTAAAACATGCTCTACCAAACGGTTGAGCAAGATGTTAAAGGGTTAAGATTACACCTTTATTATCATCTCTCATCAGCTTTATGAGAATTCTTGAATGTCATAGCTCAGCTAAATTAATGCATCACTGGTAATGTGATAGATTCTATCTCTACTTAAGAACTTCTGATCATTTTATCACATTTTTCAATACATGTTTCTTTGTTGTAGGTTGTCTGTCTTTTGTACATATGATGCAGTCTTGTACTGGTATTTCCTGACTCTAGGGCTCTCTTAAATCATTTGTGAATTGTGACCAAGGTTTAATACTTTATCTTGCTGTGTGATACAGGCCCCTGGTCTTAACACTTAGTAAGGTTTCTGCGTGGCACTACCATTCTTAGTTCTAGGAGAACATAATGAAGTAATTTTTTAGTATCTGGGTGCACATTTTACCTTGATACCACATACTGACCTGATCTTCTGCAGAGTAACAACAGATATGTTTCATAGGGATGACCAGATGGGGCCACAGAAAATCTTGGTGTTGCACACCAAAACCTAAGGCCTTAACTGAATTGAAAGAATTAAATTATGCTGTTGTATAGTTGAAAACCATGTAAATGTGAGGAAGGAATCACATGCTGATATACTTTGCTCTTTTACTTAAATAATACCAGTACAGTTAACATTTGGAGTTCTCAAACAGTTTAATGTGTTATGTATCTATACATGTGTTCAGTAATTCATTGTGCTGAAAGTAGGCTGATTGTGCTTTTCTTAAAAAGATAAATATAGAACTTTATTTTGAAGGAGTAGGCAACATTGATTGTAAGAAACAAAACATCTTCCAGGAACAAGCCTTTTCAATTTTAAGGGAAACTTTTAGGGGAGACTTGTACCCATAGAACTTATCCTGCAATTATTCAGATATCTTGAGGTGAGAGTACAAGAGCTCCTTTTGACAAAAAAGCCATGCCAGTTGTTCCCTCACCAAAATTTAACCTGACTTTGGGATGAAATTCAGCCCTCTTCCTGACAAGCTACGCTGACATGTAAGGTACCGATTGGTGCCTTTACGCTGTCTTAAAAATTTGTATGCCACAGCCTCTTAAGCCCCTTCCCCACTGGACAAAAAAATGCTAATACCCGCTAACGTCTGGCTTTTGTATTAAATGAAGACAGTTGCATCAGTATTCACACTTCAGTCAGATGACTCTGTCGTAGTCACGGGTATTTATTGGCTCCGGCTACCATCTGCACTGACAGAAAAAACACCCGAGTGAACATGGTAATTTTAGCCCTTTTACCAGTGAAATGCAATGATGTGCCACCACAGAATACCGTCTGTCTTGCCCTAGCAGTGCTGGAGCATATATCCAAATTAGTCGGCAGTGACTTTAAAATAGAGACTGAAAGTAAGACGTTTATAAGATGAAATAACCACTGGAATTTTTTCACAGGTCTTTCTACTGTTTACTTACCTGTTCTCTAGACTGTCCATGACGTCACATGTGACTCACCAGTAAGAAAAAAAAAAACAGAAAAGCTACAGAGCAGTGTACACAGGGGCAGGGCAGCTATATTTACACTGCCACCGCCTTCAAGACAGGAATTTCATGCCGTCATGCCACTTAACCGTTCTGTTTATAAGGCACAATCGCGGATTGTGGGGACAGTGTGGTATCGCCTCTGAGCTGGGAACGAAGGTAGTAATGAAATGGAACACCGATACACACCGAAACGGTGTCTGTATAAATGGAATATGTGGCAGGACAGGACCATGGACAGGACGGGTGTGTAACGTTTTGACGACATGTTATGTGTGTAACCCACCGCGAGAGATTTAGAAAGCAGCTTATAGCAGTTAGCGGCTAACTCAAAAAAAAAGAAGAGCAGTGGCCAAAAATGTAAATTGCAAATTGGTAAAAACAATAAGGTCCAGGAGCTCCTTAGCCTCCAAGCAGAGGACGAGATCAGCTGCCATATAACAGAGACAGTAAATGATTGTTATTGACATGTTATGCCATTGTTGTTGTTAACGCATATGTTATATGTCATACTAGAGGGTGACACTGCTGTGTTACACGTCACGCCGGTCAAGCCTCTTTTGATTCGTTGATGCCAGCATGCTGTCTATAATCACACATGGGAGCAGAATGATGCTGCTGTCATTTGTTTCTGTGTAAAAATGCAAATGCAGCATAAAGAAGAGACTTTGTAGCCGCCGTATAATGCCATCTCTGTGTAAAAAGGGCTACAGTGTCAGGGTGGCCTTGACCCCCCCGGTGGTGCCACAGCACAGTATGTTTTAATCCTCAGAAGTAACAATAAATAAATAAATAAATATAATAATAAGTTATAATCCTAGAATACTTTTCTAAATGCAAAGAACAAATGAACAACTCCGAGGCCAGAAAAATTACCACAGTGTACTTTAATAAATGAATTTTGGTAGTTTGTGTTGCATTAGATTCAAATAAAAATTTACAAAAATCCCATATATACAAAAATGTAATTTTGATCATGTTTATCACTCTTGATTTATTTTATTTATTTTTTATTTTTTTACAATAAAATGTACTTTTTCCCCATTGAAAGATTTTTTAGCACTTCCGACTTTCATCACACAATGCAACTTACTGAAAAGACCAATTTTTTTTTGTCTTAAGCATATGTATCTTTTTTAAATACACCACATACACCACATTTATCTTTTTTTTTCTCAGTAGTATATCGTCATAGTTACAGCCATCGTGGTGGCATCAAACCTCTAAAGACACCCTTCACAGTCAGAACTCAAAAAGAGAGGAATGTTCTTTTTTTAACATGTACACTTTGCATACATTTATTTACAGATAAGCTTTTAAGTTGATCAGTTCACTATCTGTGGTACTCCATGTTCAACCATCTCTCTAAACAGACATCTGTACAGAATGATTATACAACTGTGACTGGAATCCTATCATTATTCACCTGCTGGTTCCTGTGCTTGTACTAAAGCTGGATTATCTCAACTGTAACTGTTACTGCTCCATGACCACCAAACTAAATAGTCATTTTCTCTGCTTACACAGCTGTGAGCGAAGAGTTACAAAGTTGATTTCTCTGCTGTGTTTGGCTGGTATTTCCAAAACCTCTACAGCAGAGTTTTGATCTGGTACAGCTGGTGAACAGAAACAGTTTAGGGGCCAAGACACTCACAAGAAACACAGCCTGTTCACATCTCAGAGAGCTACAGAGGACATAGAAACAATGCATTACTGCTGTTTGCTGCCTGTGTGAGAAGAGTGGTAATTGCTAACTCTCACTGTGTAGACAGCCACGTCTCCTCGGACAAGTCCTGATACCTTAATGACAATGTAGGTGTTTGTTTGGAGCCTTTTAGAATGACACACACAAAAAAGATTTATGGTTTTCTCATCTGCCTAAGCTTTGGTTAAATTTAGGCAACTAAACTTATTTGGCAAGAGAAGCATTGTGGTCATGGTAAAACCAAACAGATGAGATGGTAGGCTATCTAACTTAATGGTAAGAACAGTCTTAGTTCATATTTAACCCAGTCGCCCAAGAGAAATGCTGGCTTTGTATGTTTCTGCAAAGTTTCTGTCATCAGGAGGTGGAGGCAATGGTGAATGATTTGTCACCTTGGCAAAACACCTGCCAAGCTGCATACCACTGTTAGAAACCAACAAACAACAAAACTGGTTGTGTTTGAGCGAGTGCTTGCTGTGTTTCTAGCAGCTTCTTAGCCACCAAATATGTGTGTGTTAATAGTGCCACAAAAAGTGATTGTTTTTTTTACCAAGGCATTGCTGCATTCCAAGCCAGGATTGGGCCCTCAAAACTGGGTGTTTTAAGCCAAAACATGATCTTTTCCTAACCATAACCAAGTAGTTTTTGTACCTAAACCTAACCATATGTTACATGTACAAATATAATGTATCTGTGGTTTGCAGAGATGTACAATGCCAACATTTTTTCTGGTGATTGGGCAATCAATCTGGTATCATTCCTACAATTGTCAAATACCGCCGCTTGGTCATTGACTTCTATGTCAGACCCTGCCCACAAAACAGGCATCTTCCATATCAGGTGTCACACCGTCGGGCGGCGTGAGTTAAAAACACCACTGGACTGCGTCATTTTGAAATGCCGCTGGACAACGTAGTTTAAGGACCTGGAAAGTCCCTGTAGGGTGGGTGGGAGGGGTGGTGGATGGGTCCAACAAACCCCGGACTTTCACCTGGGAGCACGCTGTTTATTTCCCATATTAATGTTCAGCCAAACCATAATATTTTGTCTAAACCTAACCATGTGCTTTTGTTGCACAATAAAGTAAAAGTAAATATGCTATTTTACAAATGTAAGTTTATTTTGAAAAGGACTGTGTGCATCTAATGGGAAGGAACTGCACATTTCCTGTGAAAAGGGAAATGAATGTTGAAAAGACATAAAGCATTTAGTAAGCGGAAAGTGACACGCCATCTCAGAATGTCAATAGGAGACGCAGGAGGCTACCTAGCATGTCACATGTAGGTGTGAAAGGCCCCTGACCAAGTGGCGATATGGAGCAACCCAACAGACCAGAAGAAGCGCAGCAATAAGGTGATGCTCCCTCACTCGCTTCCCATAACTGAACACTTGTGACTAAAGAAGAGCCCCATCCAGTTGTATTGGATGTGGCACGTGTCCTCCATGCACATATGGGAAAAATTCTAGAGATGGAATTTTTTTGTCTTCTCTTTTACATCAGTAGCTACTAAAAAAAGATGAAACATGACACAAATTAGAGCATACCATGATATCATTAATTATGAGTGTCTCGAACATGGCTCTACATGTGACCGTTATCATATATTATAAATATATTACTATATCCCTGATGCTTTATCATATCCCTGGTGTCTGTAATTTTGCTAATGTAACTCCAGACAATATCTGAATTTCAATACAGTGACCTAAAACAATCAGTTGAGAGGTTCAGGAGTTTGGAATAACCATGTCTGTGACTGTCTTCTTCACAGACTGACAGCTTAGTTTGTAGGCTAATTTATAATATCACAGGGTGAAGAAGTGCAGTGGAAACAAGCTGAGGCAGAGGAGGGGAATGGAAATGGTTTTCCTCCAATGATTAAGAAACAAAAGGAATGCAATGCGAAAAGTCTTCTGAGTGTTGTGATCCTCTACATTGCTTCTGTATTTCTTGACAGCTAAAGCACTGTCACAACTGCTGCCTTGATTTTACAACCAAAACAGTCAGCAGTCTGCCATGTTTCCTCCAGCTGGACACAGAGCTTTTCATATGAGAGATGTTTAGGCTGGAAGGATAGATGACTGAGGTCTATGCAACCTCCCTGTTGGACAATGCCCCAGTCCTAGTATAAGCACAGTAACTGCTATTGACACATTATTATTGAATAGTGTAAAAAGAACACATACACACACACACACACACACAAATCCCTGCCCCCGACACACACACACACACACACACACACACACACACACACACACACACACACACACACAAACTTGCACACAAATGCCACAGGCTAACCAGAAAACCTAGCTGTGCTTTCAGTACAGCCTCAAAGTCCTAGGTGATGAGATTGAAATAAAGACAAATATAGAAATATATTTTCTTTAAGGCAAACAAAACATAGAAAGCAGCGTTTTAGAGTTATGACCAGAGTGAGGGAGGGAGTCTTTAAGTTGATCTGACATGTTATGATCCTGCAGTGAGCAGAACACCCACCACCAGTTAGATGTTCCAGAACTTGAGCACCTGTGGAGCATAATAGAGGATTACCCTGTTTATGACAGCACCTTGTTTTTTGTTCTAACAGTGAAATTAAACAAATCTCAAGGCAGACCGCACCCCTTCTGCTGAATCGGGCACTTTTCAGGAAATTTACTCTACTGAAAAAAAAATTAATACAAAGGCCAGATGTATGAAAAGTGCCTGCATGGAAGTCCAGTGCTGCAATGCCTGTGCATGATATGACAAATTAAAATACAGGTTTAAAAGTTATTCCCAAAACTTAATGGAATGAATAATTTAAACCAATTTAATAAGATGGAAATTGTCTTTTTTATGGTAGTCTAGCAGACCAGCATGTAATTCAAATTTAAGTTAAAAAAACATTTAGCCATTTCACTTTGGCACATTGTCTGCAAATTTTAAAATGGACAATCCATTTCACATCCAATTTCATTATCATTATGTCAGTGTTATGCTGAAAAGTACATTGAATATGACTTGTTAATGGAATTTTCCATTTCATTTTAGGAAATTGTATTCTCTGTCTGAGTTCTTTACAAATACAGGGAGCTGAGTCAAGGTGCCACCAGGAGACAGTGTATTGCCAATGAGAAGGTGGAGGATATTCTGTCCCTGAAACAAACTGAGGTAGCTTTATATTTAGTATATATCATCATATACTGTATGTCAGCATATGTGTTAGCATGTTAGTTCAAGAGAAGGTGATAAGTAAACAAAGGCTACACTGGATTTTTGGGAGACACTGCAAATAAACTCACATTAAATTCTTTGATATTCCTTACAAGTAATATAAGGCTGCATTTACTGCAAGCTGCAAATGTGCATCTCAACCTTCAATCAAACCCGGTCTCACTCTGAATTCATACCAGCGCTTGGTCAGTGACTTCTGGCGTCAGACACTGACAAAAAAAGCCTTCCTTTCAAGTCGGCATGATACGCAGCTAGCCCGGCAGCGTCAGGGGAAAACACGGCAGGACAACAATATAAGTTAATCGAGCAGAATGTCCGAGTAGAGCGGGCAGGAGGTGTGGTGAATGTGTCCAACAACCACTGACTTTCACCGTTTCACCCAACCACGTGCTTTTGTTGCCTAAACCCAACCACATGCGTATTTTGGCTAAATGTAACCTCGTGCATTTTTTGTTAAAGGAAAAAACATCAATTCGCGGTGTTGTACTGACGTAGTTTATTTATTTTGAAAGAGACTTAATGCAATTGTACATTTCCTGTGAAAACAGAAGTGTATTTTGAAAACAGACAATGCATGTAACAGGCTGAAGATGACACGGCGTCCTAAAACGTCAACAACCAACGCACCCAGGGTACCTTGCACATCATATCTGAAAAGTCCATGACCAAACGTCAATATGTTATAAGGTTGGAGTGAGAATGCACTAAACAGATTAGACTTTCTCATAGACCGTGACCATTCTGTCCACCTATTGTTTCATTGTAGCAGCTGTCTGGCAAACAGATCAAGTGAAATACTGTCTGATTAGATAAAATGATGGCAATGCTTTCAGTGAGTGTTCATTATTGCATTAACTTTTAAAAGTATTTTTTCACAATTCCAATGTTGGGAGCTAAGCCCACTGAGGAACTCTGCTGGTGAATTAGGCCAATAAAGAAGAGAGATCTGTGATCTGCTGTAGTGTTCTACTAAAGAAACATCTGTCCAGTGTGACATCTCTGATGCTTTCAGCTGGTCTTTGAATTCTTGGTCTTCTGGCATATTTCATGCCAAAATTAATAAATTAATAAATTAACTAATTACAAATGAAAATGAATAGCTTTTCAGGTGTGTATTTGGTTTGACCACTTCCTGATCAGGCAGAGGTCAAATATAAGCTGATTTCTCCCTCTTCATGTGTCTAAAGGTACTCTACTGTACTGGATGTAGATTGTTGCTATAAGCCTGCCATTGGCTGGCTATTTAGTCCGGCATTCTCCCCTCTGTCCACTATCTCTACTGGTTTTTTAGGTGTTTTCTTTTGCGGAGAGTTAGCCATCTTAATGATGATGCTTGCCTCCTTGCATGCAAATAATCCACCAAAACAAGTTCCCCATCATATTATTTTATCAGGGCACAGGTGCTCACCATTGCTGCATGCTGGGCTCTGCACCACCCCAGATGATTGTGATTGGTTTAAAGAAATACAAGCAAACCAAAGCCTTTTTTCACCTATAGCAGAAGGGTGTTGTGTGTATCCAGACCTTTCTCGAGCACTGACACAGTGCTGAAGCAGTAGGTCTGGCTGTGTGAGAGTAGCCCAAACGAAAAGCTGAATATGAGCTCCTGCAGTGCTTTCTAAATGCAGCCTTGTACCTTGTGCCATGCTCTAAGTCTAACTGTACTTGTGCCTTTTCTACTAGGAAAGTTAAGAAAAAAACTGGGGTGTCTCCATTTCCCACAATGCAACTTGAAAGAAATTCAGGTATGTAATGTTAGTAGCGGCTAATATAGCCTGGAGCCGCTGGCCTTTTTTTTCAAACTTGTAGTCTTAAGCTTCAACCAACACTAACTCAAGTGACATCATGTGAGGCAGTTTATCCAATGTCACACAGCTGCCTCTAGAGACACAAAAGGCTTTATACAACTTACACAACCCCTATCCAGTAGTACTCTCCAAATCCTGTGGACAAACGTGTAAAAATATACCGAGAGCTCAAAATTAAGTTAAAGGCAAAAATAATTTTATACGTATACACACACACACACACACACACACACACACACACACACACATATATATATATATATCTATATATATATATATATATATATATAGCAGTCACACACAGTATTGTGGCAATGAGGCAAAAGAATAAGCCTAAACTGTATGTATTTACCTTAAAACTTCAATTGAGAGCCTACACATACCTGGCTACACATTTTGACAAATAAAGACCTGTCTCAATTAGGCGCCTGGTCTGGTTGCCAAGCAGTTAATGTTTTTATAGAAGTTCTTTGGATGTATAAAAGCGGCTTGTTGGCTGCCTGAAATTATGTGTCCATTCCTTGATTACCCTGTAAGTTATTCATATTCCTTGAGGCTGTAAGGGTCCTCAGACCAAAATAATCAAGAGTTTTTCATAAAAACTAATCCAGGTTGTGAATATTGTTTTAACATGATAAAATGGTGTTGTGTCAGTATGCTGGGTGCTGTAATCCTCGTGTGCCATAACTCTCTCTCCGATGAGCTGTCTGTCGGAGCTAGATCAAATGAATGATTCATAATTGATATATTATGTGAAGCCTAAATTTTATACACTATTCATACTGGTTTAAATAAACAATTTTTGTATTTTCCATCTTAGCTGAGCAACAGTTCTGTCTGAAAAGAATTAAAGGCCTGTCCCATACAGTCACCTGTTGATTTCAGTGATTTACACAAACAATAGCCTGGGCTATTAATTGAAGCTTTACAGGTAAGTTATGTGACTTATGCGTCAATATACAAACTGCATCATGAGCCACATTCTACACTGAAAGAATAAGACACTTGAAGACATGGTGGAAACAGGCGACTTTAAAGAAATAAAAAACTTAAAAAACAAACTTAAAGAACCATACCACCCTGTTTTCACATTTAAGCTCTAACTACACATCATTACTACTTTATATTTTACTACCATTTTTAGATGCAGACATTGTTAGATTTTTTTTATGTATTTTGCCTACAGTTCCAGGCCTCCATTGGTTTCCAGTAAGTAATGCAGTTTACATGCAGATAGATTTGGAAAGTTGGCAATGCATTACCTTATAACAATAATTTTGACAATAATTTATATAGATGATATTCACTTGATTACAAGGTGTATTACCTCTAACCCCCTAATCCCAAAGAGTTTTAGACCTGCAATTGCAGGAAAACAGTGGCCTCTTAGAACACTAGAAAAAGTACATTCATATTTCTAAAACAAAGCAGCATGGTTTGCAAAATGCTTGGCTGTGACTTTAAGTAAAGGTGACATGTCAAAACATGCAAAGTTGTTCATATGGTCCTTTAAAGTCTGTCTCTGACAGCCCACAATGGGTCTGTTCACAGAAATATGTTTAAATGATTCAAGATTCTACAAGGTATTATATTTCTTGGACTTTCCATCGCCAACAAAATACAACTATCATAAAAAACTAAGCTCATAAGCTCTTAAACTTATATCTAATGAGAAACCACAAACAACAGCTGTATTATGCCGATATTTGCCATTAAAGTGGATCAAGAAAACATCCTTCTGGTTCTTTTTGTGGTCTGCATATGCTGGGCTACACACTGATTAGTGCTGTATATGTAAACAAAAAAAGATAGTCAGTGTATTTAGGTTTTGACTGTGATGACCTGGAACGGATGTCAGACTTCATACACAGACTGATAAGAGGTCAGAACAGCTCTGTATGCCTGGGGCCGGCTTGGTTAAGCAGGATGAAAAGATTTACAGTCTCATGCCATGATTATCCCATTAACTTGTTTTGTGCTTTTCTCTCCTCTTGCCATCCGTAGGATATAAAAAAAGACATTGCACTTGTGACATAAATCAAGAATGACAACCTGAAACTTTCTTTTGTGCAGACATTTAATGTTTTAAAAGACACATGGTTACCAATGTGTCACTAATTAGATAAAATTCCTGAACACCTTGGATTTGATTGACAGCTCATCACAGAATGTGATGATGTCATTGCCTCTCGCTTCCCTGAAGTCAAACTGTTTGGGTTGGAAGTGTGTTGTAAATGGTACAGCTCTCCTTTTTGTCTCAAGCAGTCTCAAGCTGTCTTTTTGCATTCTGATTCAGATCACTGGGGATGTATGTCGGTTTGGTTTGCATTAATACACGGTATGCTCAAGTGACCGGTACTGCCACTGCTATCAGTGGAGCCTGAGAGAACGACAATCTACTCTGTTCTATCTGTCCAACACATAGACTGTATACAAAGATGGACAACTTCACAGCTCCCCAAAAGTGAAGCCAAAACATCTGGATTGCCCCCTAGTGGATGGCTGCAGTGTAGGTCATAAACCCCAGCCCCTTCATGTTAGTGGATGGGTCATGGGCTACCTAAAAAACTCAAAGTACACATCACATACATTTTTTCCCAAATCACATAAATTTGTCCTCTGTCATTTTAGGTAGTTCTTATCATGCTGATGTTTGTTATAAAGTCAGCTGAGAGGGCCTTTCGATGGTCTTCTAGGAGGTTAGCTATTGTTGCCATGCTTAGCTTGTAGCCATCGTAAGCTTCATCAGGGGGGTCAGCTTAACATGCTTGGCTGACTTTGTTGCCATATTTCAGTGACCTTTTGCCAAAGTGATAACATTCACCATTTGGTTACAAGTAAACGTGGAATTATAGGGTTCTATAAAGTTAAGTACACAAAAGTTTCAGGGGCCAGTCTCACTGCGTGTCTACTCCATCATACCCAACCAGAAGTCTCGCTGATGTTTGTTCAAGTACTCATTTTTCTGATAAGTTTGGTGTAACTAGTAATTTGATGTTAAAAAAGGGGGATTGATGTCATGATTGACATCTATGTGTGCCAGTTGGTGTGCTCGCTATCAATGGCGCTGCTTGAGATTGGGCAGGAACTTGATACTGGCAGAGATGGCTACTGTGTAGACTCTGGCTCAAAATGATGTCACCATCCCAAGATGGCAGTGGCCATATCTGGGATATTTTGGCTTGTTTTTGTACAGTGGAGGTAAGAGGAAATGCATCGTCCATCTTTATATACAGTCTGTGGTCCAACACTTTAATCAGAACTTGTAGTATGGATAAGCATGGGCCCTAGAGAATGACTTTGGCAACCCCCTGAGCCCTGCCACCATTTCATCAAAAATGTAATTTGACTAACATTTGGACCTCACAAGGTATCTTGAAAACAAATTTTTAAAATCGAATGAAATTTGCTCTTGATTTTAATGTCTCCACCAGAAATCTTAATGATGAGGCCCCGATCTTTCCTCCCTTGTCACCATCAGGGCAAACCTTGCATTTTCAGCACCATTGTTAAAATGTTGTTTATAACCACAGACACCTCATCACATGATCTTGTCTCCAGATGCTACTAGCAGGGCTTTGGAACTTTGTTTCATCATCATCATTATCAGGTACTGTCTTGCCATGATATAAGACATCCACACCACGCTGCTGATCTCGATCTGATCTGATGAAACCTAGCCATTTCCATCACCCAAGTGTTCATAAGCTTTACAAACATTATTTGAAAAATGCTTGGATGACAGGATGGCTATAATTTTATGATCTCCTTCAAAAGGTTTTCAGTCAGAGCCACAGCTTAGCTGAAATCCACCTCACCCTGATTCTCTGATTCTACCCATTTCTCCCTGTATAGTTCACAATCTGTGCTGTCCTAACCTCTCCATCCACCATTTTATCCAAATTTAGCATTTCCCCTTGTTTCTTTTCATTTGTCACATTAATTAGAAAGGCAGACTCTTTTTGATGAATGTCTTTGTCTTATTAAAACATGATCAACATGACCAGATAAAGAGGTGTGCTGTGTCATCTATATGTCTTCTGGCCAGCAGTCACAGCACTGACTAGGCTGCTGCTAAGCAGCCCCCATTCTACGAGCAAGCGAGAAACATTGTGCTGTCTTTGTTTTACACAACTTGTGTTGACTTTAGTGAAAAGGACCTATTTATTCCTATTGGATTAAATCATGTTTTGTTACTTGCACCAACCTGCAGTTGCTTTTTCAAGCCTGTTCTCATGCTGAAGTCATCAAATACCACAGCTTTGTCACACACTGATACCACAAGCCTCCTTTCCCAGTAGTATGATATGCTGCCGGGCATCATCACTTTGTAACATGGCTGGACAGCACCTGTTAGCAGTATGATACACTGCCAAACGTCGTCACTTCATAACGTGGCTGGAGAGCACCAGTACGATACACCACAGGACAACATGAGTTTGAAACACTGCCGGTAACAACATGATAAAATGACTTGGAAATTCCCTAGAGGGTGGTGGATGGGTCCAGGACCCTGGTGTTCGCTTCCTGTATGAATGTAGAGCCAAACCATGGTGTTTTTTTCCCAAACCTAACCACAGACTTTTGTTGAACTCCCTGAATTGGTTGCGGCGTTCCAGAACATCAACAGCAGACTCAGGAGGATACCTAGAGCGAAATATGTAGACATAAAAGTCCACTGACAAAGCGGCGATATGTGACGACTTGGGATAAGAACGTGCTGCATTTTCCTGCATTAAAATTCACTCAATGAGAATTTCAGGTTTCATCATTTACCCTTCCCAGAACCATGATATGTGTTATAGTGGTGGTCTTAAATTAAGCTTTGACAGTGGCACTTCAGTTAACCAAAAATCACTTGGTTAACAGTTCTCATTAAAGCCAGTGGACACAACCAGCACCATGCTAACTTATGTTGTGAGGCTTGGTGTAACAAAGTTAAAAGCTGCTGGGAAACATTTTTCCCAGAAGGTGGCGTGTTTATCAAAGAATAAGCAGACTTAAAGTCAAAATGTTGTGGTGTACCTTCAGTGATGGATGATAGCACAGAGCTGATTCACACATCAAGCACACGTCCTCCTGAGCTGCTTCTTTTGTTTAAACACCACACACACAAATACACACACACACACACACACACACACACACACACACACACACACACACACACACACACACACACCTACATCGCCTATTGCCAACACATACACACTCACAGCACTAAAAACACAGACTCACAATGACTTCAGTACCCTCTACATCATCTCTAAAGTAAAAAATGCTGCATGTTGTATCAGAGTACTGTACATCCTGGTGGTTGGTTTAGTTTGGCTGAGATGGCTGCTTGTCTGCTTTTTCTCTTCTTTTCCATCATTGACTCATTGCCATTTCCTGGATCATCTTCTCTTGTCATCTCCTTTTCATTGCTGTCTGGCGCTTTGCTCATTTCTTCTGCTCTCCCCACCACATTTGCCTCCACAGATAAGCAAAGATCAGTATCGCAGCACAGCCAGGTATATGTGGCTTGACTGAAAATAGTTGAGTTGAGCTGCCAGGAAGATTTTTTTTTTTCTTGGCATTGTGGGAGTTTGACTTATATTTCCTCATGGGAGAAAGACAGTGAGCTTGTGACTGTCCAACCTTCACCCCTTCTTTCTCTCTCCCTGTCCTTCCTTCCTGCCAGGTTTGGTTGACTTCATCCAAACAAAACACAATGACTGAGTATAGATGCTACTTTGACCATTGTCTTCATGTAGTTGACTTTCTGTCTGACCTTCTTCCACGACAGACCATAATTATCCAAGAACTTTTTGGACTTCCCAGCCATCTCTAAGGTGTTCCTACTCCTCAGAATCTAGAGGACATGTCCAAGGAAGTTTTTTGGCACTAAGAGAACAGGAGCAATGAGTTATCATGTAGATGTTGATGGAAGTAGTAGTTGTGGCTGCTATGGGATCACATCATTAGAACTTTCAAACAGTAGGTCTCCAACACATTAAGACAGATATGACAGTTCGAAGTCTCTACTGAAGCTGAATGAGGGATTGTTTCCTTTCCTCTTCACATTAGAGGAATTCATGTGTAAGTCTGGTGTCATTTAGATTAAAGTGGAAAATCTGATCACTTAAAACTCATCTGAATGGACATGGACCTATGCTTATTTTATCCCTAACTTCTTCACACTCAGGCAAACAGTGCATCAGCACCTTGTACTGTCTGAGCAGAGTGTTGAGGCACTCTGCTGATTTGCATTTAGTTCGTACCAGACGGGATTTCCCTGATGAGTGGAAGTAAAAATAATAGCAACCACCCTAAAAAGAACCCAAACACATCCGGTGACATCAACTACACTTGCGCCAAATTGCTCCTTAGATCACTACCAACAGGGCTGTATGCTCCTGGGTGGGCGCTAATGCTAAAGAATAGAAAAAGAAAAAGAAAAAGGGTAACAACAGATGAAAAGTGAGATTGTTGGTAATAACAAATTCTTATTGCCACAGTCCCTGTTAGTGTTCATGTGATAGCAGAATAACCCTCTAACGGCTGCACCCCGCTGTGGGTTCTGAGGGCAGGGTGGAACTATAATGTGGTCTCATATTCCAACCTCTCCTGCACCAGTGCATCGTCTTTGTACTGCAGCCGGGGAGGAGTCAGCGAGCAGTCTATGGCCAGGATTGCCTTGCGTATACTGCGGTCGAGGACATGACGTTCCCAGGCTGGGTAGCGGTTTCTACAAAGGTCGATCTTGATGACGGTCTCTTCAAGGCGTGGAGCACGAGACGATGGCGTGGATGGCACTGTGGGTCGGACCTGAAAAACTGGCATGCAGCCATCTCGCTCAGAATACTTCCCCATGTCACGCTCCAGGGTTGTGGTGGCACCTCGGTTGGAACGTAGTGAGTTGGTGGCACCTTCAGATGGTAATGTAGAGAACTGAGAGGTGGGGTCCAGGTCCAGACCCTGGCCACTTGGTGAGCGCCCGAAGCGTGGCCCATTGGGATGGAAAAAGGCATAGTACATGAGCATGAAAACCACACCGGTCAGGAAACTGCTGAAGATGACGCAGAGTGCTGGCACCGCAAAGGCGTCAGTGGTGTGAGGCGATCGGTAGAGATACCACAATGCACTGAGAGCAGCATTCTCCACCAAAATCACCAGGTAATAGATGAAAAGCCGACACCTGCACAAAGAAATAATGAAAAGAAATGAATCAGATAGAGTAAAACCACATCAGTTAGCGAAGCATGAAACAGCTCTCCAGTATTAGCAGTATGGGCAAATGTATGGATGTTAACGCTTGTGTTGTTCTTTGACAGTGGGCAGTAAGGATGCAGGATATGCTAATCTGTTTGTCCATCCCTCCAACACAGTTACCTCCACGACTGCTATCCAAATTTATATCCAAAGAGGAGGATTCCTAATGTATTTGGTGATCCCTTGATTGTTCCCTTAGTGCCTCCATCAAGCAAAAACATTTATTAGTTTAACTTAATATTTAGAATATACTTGAAAGGTGTCAAAAATGCACTCTTTTTATTTTGGACACTCCATGAGCTTTCCCTTAAGCCCTGTTTCCACCAAGCAGTTTGGTACGATTCACTTCAGTTCAACATGTTTTTTCTTGTTTCCACTGTGAAAAATTGTGGATTGTACCGATGGAACCGTTCCTAGTTGTCCCCATTTTTGGGGACTCATTTTAGTAATAAGTGAATCTTCAAGTGTTTAAAAAAAAATTCATTAATTTTAACTGGATTATGTAAAGTGCATATATTCTAATTGTCACTTGGAGAAAAAAAAAAGCCTTGCAGGACGTCATTCCTGTGGGCTACGGCAACACTAAACCGCTGTGCTTGCCTGAGAAGGACTAAATACTATTTTTTAAATATCCCATGGAGAGAGACTCTCACTGCAGCCTGTTCAATTTTGTTCTGAAAATGTTGGCATGCAACCTCGTTCTGTGGAAAATAAATAAGATGCAGACTTCCCTCTGTGTCACCAGTGATGAGGAAATACAGCGAGTGCTGGATGGAGTGTTGAGTGACAACAACCTGCCCACATTTAAGAGTACTGTTTGCGGTGGAAACACTAAATGGATCTAGGGTCTAGGTACCATGTCTGAAGAGTTACTTTTGGTTCCAAGGTACTATACCAAAAGTGTTTGGTGGAAACGGGGCTTTAAGGCCAACACAGGGTGAAATGTCAAAGTTGTATACAAAGTATTGATGTTGAAAACATAGCGAAGAGACTAAATTTTCAATGGATGTTGATGGTCTCCAGAGGATAAATCCCTCTGATTGTGATAAACCCCACAACTTAGGCCAATAACAGGCACATTAACAAGAAATTGGCTAAGCACGTTAATGCTCCCAGAGTTAAAAATGTAGCGGTAAGGCTTTTTTTTTTGTAAATGTCCAGAGCTGAAAAGACTATGTGCGGAATCATTCAGTGTCGGCGCCTTTGCCTTGTGATGAACCAACAAATTACTACCTGCCATTTCCATCAGCTCTATCCTCTCTTATTTAAAATCATTGGTCAATTAATAAATTATGTGCCTTGATTCACTAAACATATTGCAGCCACAGCAATCTGGTTTTTGCCCGGGTCATAACACAGTAACACCTACAGTTTCATTGATTTATTGGGCCTCATTCACCAACTGTTCTTTAAAGAAAACCACAATAAGCTGCGTTGTCCTTAAAATTAGTACAGTTTCACCCATTTCTTGTCTAGAAGTTTGTTTCTAAGAGCTTCTGAAGAGAACTAGCAGCTTTAGATATTTAGCTGATATAAAATTCATTCTTTTTTTGCTTTTTTCTTTGTGAGAAATGCTTATATTGAGAAACTGCTGTTTTAAAACAAGTTATTAAGAAAGAGCACACTTAGGTACATTTTTTGCTGACATGTTTGTGAAAAATAGCTGCTTATTGTGTTTCATTTAACTCCAAAGTTGTATCACAGTAGAGGATTTCAATTATAATAATAATATTTTTACAATTTAAAATATGTTTTAATAATTATTTTGATAAAGCATTATGGTCTTTCAAAATACACACTACAGTAACACTCTAATTTGCATCAGTTAAGGTAACTGGACCCATGCCATTTAATATTTAGTGATTTTTCATACTAGAAAATATCATGGCACTATCAAAATATTGTCGCGCAGGACAAGTAATGACAAAGTGAGTAAGTTATTAATAACTCACAGAAACACTGCGTGAAAAAGACTGCCTTTATTTGCTTTCCCCGGGGTGCTCATCTTTGTCCTCGGTCCTGACAGTTGTGCATAAAGTTTGTGGTTTGCAGGTCAGGTGGTTGATTAACGTGCATTTTTAGCATCCCATGCTTTTTTGTGTGATTTTATATCCACTCCTACTAAATATGACGGCTTGTTTCCTCTTCTTCTTCTCCCCCAGTTCCTGTGTGCACGGCCCTGTGTTCTCATGCCCTTTCATGGGGATTTGTGGGCATTTACCTATGCTGATAAGGATTAACTGGCATGCACTATCAACTTTTGAGGACAATGGGATTCATCATTATATGACCACAGGTGCAAACAGTTCTGGGGTTTAAGAACACATCATGAATGTGACGCAGACTTTTCATAAGGACCTTTCTTAAGGTGCCTCCTCACAGATAAAAACTATTTTGTGCTGCCCCCTCATTGACCTCTCAAACTACGATACTAGTGATCATAAAAACCTCCTCCACAAACCACAGTCTATAGGTCGAGATGAAGCCATGCTTAACCGGTTCCATTCTTAACTTACAGAGAAAACTCAGATTGTTATTGATGATAATACTCACTCAGGTCATCTCACCATCAGAAATGAATTGTCACAGGGGTCTATCCTTAAGTCCATTGTTGTTTACAGTATACACAAATAACATAATTCTTTCTAATCAATACTTCATTGTCCATTTTTTTGCTGATGATACCATTTAATATGCTCCAGGCTCCACCCCAGCCCAGCCCAGCTCTGACTCATCTTCAGTCCGGTGGCTGATGCCCTCCAATTATCACTTGTTAATCAGAGAATAGTTTAAAATGCAGAAAAGACTGAGTACATGGTATGCTCTACCTCCACCAGTGATTCTGACCTTCCTGCCATTGAAAACTTTAAGTGGAACCCATATTACTCTTCCTACTCTTATTGCTACTTCAAAATCTGGCTTGACAGCAGACTATCATTCAAGATTCATATTCGACATTTGACCCAAACAATAAAAATCAAACTAGGCCTCTAGTATAGAATTAAAGGAAGTAAAAAGTTGGAAAAAGCAACTGTAAAACCACTGTGCAGTCAACCTTCATGTCTGTCCTTGAGCAAACTTGATTCTTTCACCCTGTTGGAGATATTAAAGCTTTATTATTTTATGGTTTTTTTTATGATTCCTGTAACGTTTTCTTGCACTTGCTTTAGTTGTTGATATTGTTATATTTCAGAATTGCTTTGAAAGCCCATTCAAGGTAGTGAATACGGAAATATAAAAGAGGAAGTTCTAAAAGATTACTCCTATACTATGAATGATTTTAATCCCTAAATTCCTTCCCAGCTCATCGTAAATCTGTTTTAAGCACCATAGAGCTGGTTAAACTTAATGTGACTTGTCTTCAAAATAAACAATAATAAACAGAATAATTAAGAGCTTCAATTAAATTAAGACAATACCAGCTTCTGCCTGCCAACAGGTGATTCAGAGTCCCCCCATTTCAATTCAACATGCTGGAAAATTGGTTTATGCACCAGTCTATCCCATTGCTAAACCAAAATCAGTGTGCTGCTAATTGAGATCTCAGTCTGAGGATAATATGTGATATGTTCCATGGTCATGAATGTTTTGTGTGCTTTTAATGGGTATGCCCTTTTTGTGAAATTGTATGTCTGTCTGTGAACTTCTTGAGTGGAGCTGTCTAAGGATGCAAAATGAATTTGAATTTCAGTGTGAACTGACAATGAAGTTGTATGGTATGGTATGGTATGGTATGGTAATACTTTATTTAAAAAAAAAACAAGCCACTGATGCAGGTTATTCTTCAGGTCTATGTCACAATGATTGAAGTTGAACTTTCTTACCTTGTTCGTCCCTCCTTGACGTTGAACCAGGAAAATATGTAGATTATGCCCACCACCATGTCAAAGACAATCTCCTCCCACTTGCTGATGCAGAAGTCTGTCTCACAGTGGACAATCCAGAAGGTCATGATGCACCAGTGCAGGACGATGAAGATGCCAAAGTAGAGTTGAAACACAGAGGCAAACAGGGCAAAGGTAATGACCCTCGCAGCAATCGTGAAGAAGTGCCAGCAGAACTGGATGATGACAGCCAGGTAGCTAATGGGCTTCTTGTCATCACGAGACTCTCGCAGGGCCTTCTGGTAGGAGGCCAGGGCCCAGGCTAGAGAGACAAGGGAGGCTGCTGCTGTCATACCTACAAAAGGCACACAAACAGAGACACAGTGGGTTTGATTCCACATCATGGGAACAGTACAGACGCACACACATTTTAGAAAATGTGCTTTTTTGCCATCAGAACCATGGTCAGATTAGAAAATAAATACAGGTTTCATCTATGCGTGTCTATTACACAGACTGGTCCATTATGTGTTTATCCTAGCTTAGCACAAACTCTGCAAGCAGGGGTAAACTGTTAGCCTAGAACATTTTCTTTGATTAGATCACATTCATTCATTAATTTTACATGACTGCTTATCCTGTTAGGGGTCGCGGGGGAGCTAGAGCCTATTCCAGCTGACATTGGGCGAGAGGCAGAGTATACCCTGGACAGGTCCCCAGACTATCACAGGGCTGACACATAGAGACTGACAACCATTCACAGTCACATTCACACCTACGGGCAATTCAGAGTCAAACAAGCACATACGGGCTCCCCACACCTCAGGGCTCGAACCAGGGACCTTCTTGGTGTGAAGTGACAATGCTAACCCCTGCAACACTGTGAAACTTCTGATTAGATCACAGGGCCAAGAAATACCACATGCATACAGTAGTGCATGTAAAATTTGAGCGGTGCACATGAACCCACAAACATGTATGTTATTCAATAACCTGAAACTGTCGAGCAAACCAGGGTTGAAAGTTTCTAATGTCCATCACTATTAATGACCTGCTTGCTGTCGACTACATTATATGTCACTTCCAGTAAATACCACAATATAACGTGTGTTTTCTGTTTATAAAGTACAAACATATGATGACAGCAAGTAGCCTACTTACCCATCTTTAAAGTCGTTACATCTTAGGTATGATCTCGAGTGCACAGCTGATACCCTATGTCGTTTGTTTACATGAACGCACAGCTGATAAGCCTGACACCCATGGTATTTTCTAACACGCTTACCTGAACCACCCGACCTGCTGTGGGTCGAGTATTACATGTTCATTTTCTCAGTCAATTAAAAACAAATTCATGTCCCGATGACATCATTGCATGAAAAGGGGACACTGATAGTGCACAGACAAAGCAGCACAGTTCAACAACAGCTCCATAAAACACTGTGGTTAAGCCAGCCGCTGCCATCACACTGCAGTAACATTAGTTCTTAAACTGGATATTGAGTTGGCTTATTTATACATTTACGGGCATGGACATAGCCTCTAAAGAGACATGAGCTTATATATACACACACACACACATATATATATATATATATATATGCACACAAACACATAAAAATGGTGGTGGTGTGTCTTCTTCAAGCTCGGGCCCTCTACCAGAGGCCTAGGAGTTTTAGGGTTCTGCGCAGTATCTTAGCTGTTCCTAAGACTTCTTCTGGACAGAGTCCTCAGATGTTGTACCTGGAAAGGAGCCACTCTTCCAGTTTGGGAGTCACAGCCCCGAGTGCTCTGATTACCACTGACACCACTGTTGGTGTTGCTGTCACTTGGGATTGCTACATCTATTACCACTGCCTTCTGTTGTTTGTCGATCAACACAATGTCTGGTTGGTTAGCCATCACCATTTTTCCTGGATTCCTGGATCTTAGTTGTTTCATCCTGGATAGTGGCTCTGACGCTCACCAGTCATCAACCCCCCCCCCACTACGCTTAGTGTATAGTCTCAAGGTGCTGCACATGGGATGAAACTCTGCATATGGAGCTAGAACAGTCTCAAAATGAATAAATGCACACAGAAATTAATAAATGCACAACAAAGGATTCACAAATGTATTTGGGGATTTTTATATATATATCTATATATATATATATATATATATATATATATATATATATATATATGACTCAATACACAAACACATTTTCAATGCACACAAAAATAAGTTTCATTCCATATATAAGTAAAAGAAAATCCACATATAAAAAATAAGATTGATAAACAGATCTGTGATGCACACACAAATATTTCTTGTTTTAAATATGTGCAATTGAAATTCACAAATGTATGCATTCAAAAGTATTCAAAATCAAATACATATTTGAAAGTTGTTACATTGATATATATGAACTGTCGAACCTGCATGTACAAAGTGCTTTTAATTTGTAAACTTCCCTACATTTGTGTGTGCGAGTTTTGAGACTCCCCTGACGTGACTCGATTCACAAATGCATTTTTTGTAAGAGGGGATTGTCTGCAGCCAATCAGATGTCTCACTCCTTTACAGCCAATCACATGAGTGCCTACCCACGAGGAGTGTTATATGACGTCATTAAAGTGCGCGCAGGTGGCCAGAGGCTGGAGGAGGTTTTTTTTCTTCCTTTTTTTTGGTTACAGTGCTTTATTTGCAAATATGAGGTTTTACAAACACAAATGACATAAAATCATTAAACATTAAACATAAACATCATGAAACAGGCCAGGGGGTTTTAGAGTTCACTGACAGTCTTTTCAAAAATCAAATAAAATGTACAGTCTTCAACAGGTTGAGGGTCTTTGCAGCTTTGTTGTTGTTTACACATTCAAGTGTGGTGCCGTGCTGCTGGAGTTCCACAATGAAACTACGAAAGCAGGGTATGGAGTCAGACCATTTTGATTTGTGTATATGAAACTTTCCAAGGATAATTAGAAGTTGTATTATGTAGGCAGTGTTATTCTTCATCCTACTGAAAATAAAATATAGCACCACATCAAACTGGAGGAGGTTTGTCACCCGCCAGTATTCAGAGAAAAAGAAGGCTGGACTGCAGCAACATGGCGTCTGGTAACGGGAATCGTGGTAATTTAGGTGTAAGTGAAACATAACAGGTAGAAGCGGCTCGCCGCCCCGCTCCGCTAAAATTACGTGACATTACGATCTCGCGATCCGCCAATTCCAGCCGCTCACGTGCGTGCCGCCATAAATACGCTTCCAGTGGGCATTGACACCTGGCACAAGATGGAGTGAGTCCCCCCCACAGCCGAATCGCGCTCGCGACGGATCCAGTGGACATCCGGCGTTACACTTAAATTGCCATGGTTCCTGTTACCAGACGCCAAATTGCTGCAGTCCAGCCTTCTTTTTCTTTGAATACTGGCGGGCTACAAACCTCCTCCAGCCTCTGGCCACCTGTGCGCGCGCTTTAATGACGTCATATAACACTCCTCATGGGGAGGCACTCATGTGATCGGCTGTAAAGGAGTGAGACATCTGATTGGCTACAGACAATCCCCTCCTAGAAAAAATGCATTTGTGAATCAAGTCACGTCAGGGGAGTCTCAAAACTCGCACACACAAATGCAGGGAAGTTTACAAATTAAAAGCACTTTGTAAATGCAGGTTCGACAGTTCATATATATCAATGTAACAACCTCCAAATATGTATTTGATGAAAATTGCAAATACTTTTAAATGCATACATTTGTGAATTTCAATTGCACATATTTAAAACAAGAAATATTTGTGTGTGCATCACAGATCTGTTTATCAATCTTATTTTTTATATGTGGATTTTCTTTTATTTATTTATTCTTTATTCTCCTCGAAATATAAAACATCCTTAAAAAAAATTCTTTAAACAAGATACAGTATTAAAAGTGTGCTGGTTAGGCTTTAGGTTAAGGGTCTGAGTAAGGCCTGTAGTCGTGATGGTTAAGGTTAGGGTTGAGGACCAGGGATTGCATTACATCAGAGACAAGTCTGTTTGTGTGTGTGCTTGTGAGTGAGTGTGTTACCTTGTACAGCCTGGAGCTTGTGTGTCTGTATAATGATGCACAGCTGCAACACCAGTTGTGGAGCGCTCTCCAGAAAGGTGGCCAGTAGATGCAGCATGCTCACATCTGCAAACTCATAGACCATCCTCCAGTAGTAACGCCAGCGCTCCGTCTCAGCACTCTGACGACTTCGAACGCCCAGGTAGATGGTATGAAAATACCTGGAGGAAATGGAGAAAAAAATACCATGCTTCAACATCAACCAGACAGGATACATTACATGTAACAGTGCATAGAGAAGGAGGAAGGCACAACACACCAAACTTTTCTCTACTAATCTGTTTTCACCATTTCATTTTTAATTACCTGAGCAAACATCATCAGGTATTTTGATCAGGTTGGTCACCACAGCTTACCAAATGTTTTCTCCACTTAAACAGCTTTCTACTTGTATCCATATATAAAACACAGCTGGTTCAGTGCAGAGTTACATTGGAGGTTGTAAGCAAATGCTGCCAAAAACACAGTAAATCAGTGGAACAGTAACAGAAACTCCAAAAACTCTTGGTTGTGATGTGGCTATAGTACAGCGGCCCTGAGAGCTCAACACACTGAAAATTAAGAAAACACATGCAAATAGACAAAACACAAGCAAATTAAGAAAACACTTTCACCAATTTGACAACACGTGAAGCATTTAGGAAAAAATAATGCAAATACAGAAAACACAACCAAATACAGAAATAAGCCTCAAGAAATGGTTTCCAGGGGATGTTGCAAATGGCTGGGACATGCTTGTTGTTGCCATAGTTTTGATTTATGATATTACTGAAGTCAGCTATCCATAAATGGTTTTGAAATGCATGTATGGGTTTAGTGAGTGTGTGGTGGTGCAAGAGAGACAGAGAGTGATGGTACTCAGAGCAGACAGGTATTGGAGATTGGGGCAGAGAAGGAATTAACAGTGTAATGTAATGTAAAGTGTGGGTTTCACTTTGTCTGTTAATAAACACAGCTAAAAAGAAAGTTAAGTTCCTGCGTCTTGCTCCCCAGCTGTTGAGGGCACAGGCTAACGTAATGTTATCTGGCTTTAACATTAGGTTTACCAGATTTTCTAGTTTATCCTGCAGTGCTGATTCTGCTTGCCAAAAAGTAACCCACTAGGCGAACTGTATTCCACACCCGGCTCCAAGCCAGCGAGCCAGGCTTCTTACCCAATTTAAGTCTGACAATAGGTTGAGATCACCACATTCTCCCTCCGTCCTCGTCACACATCAATGTTTGGTCATGGACTTTCCAGGTCGAGATATGACGTGACAGGACCTTCTGGGATGCTGTGTCAACTTCAGCCTGTGAACATGTGTTGTCTGTTTTTCATAATACACTTCCGTTTTCACAGGAAATGTACAGTTTGCATACAGTCTCTTTCAAAATAAATGCACTACATCGGTACAACACTGAAAACTACGTTTTATTTTCCATCAACAACAAATGCACATGTTTAGGTTTTGCCAACACATGCACGTGGTCGGGTTTAGGCAACAAAAGCACGTTGCTGGGTTTAGGAAAAAAGAACAGGGTTTGGCTTTACAATTAAATGGGAAGTGAACAATGCCCTCCTGGGTGAAAGTGGGTGGTTGTAGGTTCCATTCACCACCCCTCCCACCTGCCCTACTCTGACTTTCACCCCCTTAACTTATGCTGCTGTCCTGCTGCGTTCCCCCCGGATACTGCCGGGCACCGTTACACAATAACGGCAACCAGCCGCATATCATACTGGTGTGACAGGACGCCCTGTTCGTCTGCATCTGATGACGGAAGTCATTGCCCATGTGCCAGTATTCAACGACTTTGGAGTGAGGTTGCTTTAGCTCATCTCAACTCAACCTTATTTACCCTTAAACCTATTTTTAGTTAACAGCTGGAGAAAACAGTGGGAGCAGGTTTCAAACTGACTGCACACAAAATCTGGATGTTTACCAAACTTAGTGAATTCTTACATCTCTCTAATCCTGATTTGTAGATGAAGCACGGCTAGAATTTTGCTTTTTGTCTAGAATACATTTTAAAAGTGGGCAAAGTACATTTAAAGAGCAAGAAATATCATCTTTCTTTGCAGACACGAAGATCCTCTGCTATATAGTCAAAACAATATTTCCACCATGCAGTTTCACTAGAAAAGGCTGGATTGCGACATGGACATTGCCTGAGCAGCACACATACTGCAGCTCCTGGCAATCCAACTCCAACTGTACGTCTCCAGACCTCAGGCAAGAGCTCATTTAATGAAGTGAATTCATTATTACTTTTCAGTCTGTCTGTGGCCTACATTTTTATGTGTCTCTCTCTGTCACTATCTCATTCATTTCCATTCTCTCTCTCCCTCTATCTCTGAAATATCACCAACACATGGCAGTCATTTAGCAGCAGGCTAATAGGCCGTGAAATGAAGTTCCATTATCAATAAAGAATTTGAAAATTAAATCTGGGCTGAGGGCATTAAAGCTGCAGCCTGTACATGGACAGATGGACATGGCACATTTTTTACTCTGTGTGTGTGTGCGTGTGTGTGTGTGTGTGTGTATTTTTTTGGTGCTGGTCTTTCTAACTCTGCAGATACAGATCAGACTTGTTAACCTGTCACCCAAGATACATTCACACTGTAACTGAAGGTGTCCCAGTTCTGACTGCTTCACTCACATCTACTAAAAAGAAGGGTCAGGTTATTCAGTTGTATATTCAGCCTCCAAGCAAGGCCAACGCCACCGGCATCAGTACTACCAGCATACAATGGCAATTCTATTTTCATGGACAGCACACATTCTGTGCTAATGCTAGTGTTTGAGCAATTGAGCATTGCATCCCCCATGCCATTTCCTGTCCTATCAAATAAAACACTTAAGGTGATACTGATTATCCCGATTTGATAATCTTGAAAAGTCTGTATCTGGATCAGGGTGATCCAATCCAATGCTGCTTTGGAAAAACCAATACGAAAGTAAGCTGGATTGGCTGATCCTGGATAGCAAAACATGGGATTTCCAAATCTGAAAAATTTTAATCCAGATTAAATGTTTTGAACACCTGGGCTGTTGGAGTTACTAGATACATAAAGCTTCATAAAGCTGTGTGTCATCCGCATTAAAATGGTGGGATACACTGTGGTGTTGAATGATTTGTCTGAAAGGGAGTGTATAGGCAAAACTGAAAACAACAGTGGGCCAAGAATGGACACTTGAGGAACCCCACAATTAAAATGAGCAACAGAAGAACTGGCTTTTTCTACCCGTAACAACAGAGAAAGGTCTAATCCATTGTAAACATCTTGGAGCAAAACCATATCTGGAGAGAGTATAAAACAAATATGACAATTCTATGCAATCAAAAGCTTTCTCAGCATCCAGTGATACTGCGACAACTGGAAGCTGGAGACAGCTGGCCACATGCATAATTTGTAAGAGTCTCCTCATATAACTGAATGAAAGCCGTCCTGAGATAAAGCCTACTTGATCCAAGTGAATTAACGTGGATACAACTTTCTCTAATCGTTTTGCTAATATTTTTGCTTGAGGTTTATAATCATTATTAAGCAAACTCAAAGACCTGTAACTGCTTACATCCAAATGCTCCTTCCAAGGTTTGGGCAACAAAGATATGATAGCTGAGTGCATTGTTGGTAGCATGTATTGCTTTTGTATAATGTCATTTTGTAAGCAGACTAACAGAGGACTTTTTATCTTTTGAAATACACTTCAAAGATTCTGTGGTGTAGCCATCACAACTTGGTGACCTACCATTTCATAAACATTTAATAGTATTGTGTATTTCCACCTCTGAAATAGGGGCCTCTAGTATCTCTTTTTCATTTAATGGTAATGGCAATGATAAATTCAAAAAGGAATTGTTTAACTCTTGTTCAATTTATATTCACATTTATAAAGAGATGAAAAGAAACCTCTAAAAGTATCGCTGATAACCTCATGATCCCTTATAATTGTACCACTGCAGCCTCTTTAAGTAGTAACCCAATGCTTCTCTTCGTTTTTCTTCAGTTGGTATACAAGCATTTTACCAGCTTTGCCCCATTTTCATAATGCTTGCTTCTCAATTTATATAATGAAAAAGCTGAATCTTCATACATCATTGCTTGTACCTCAGCTCTTTACCAAAAGCAATTCCTGCTTCAGAAAATTATTACATGGATCCCCCATATGTTTCACCTCTAGATCTTTAAGTCTGGATAAAAGCTCTTTTTTTTCTGAACTGTGTGTTTCTTTTTATGTGATGAAAAGCTTATGATCCAGCCCCTGCATGTTGCCTTAAAGGCCTCCCAGAGTATATGGATGGGGGTTACAGGAGTCGTGTTTAATTCTATAAATTTCTCTAATATTTTTTTCTAATAATGTGACCAATTTATCATCTTTTAACAGTGAGTTGTTAAAGCTCCATCGTTTAAAATTCATTTTCCTCTTAGATGTGGGGGTAAAAGTTAATGAGACTGGAGCATGGTCCGAAATGGTGATGCTATGAATAGTGGGGTCAACAATATTCTCCAACATTGAATTTGACAAAAGAAGATTTCAATTCTGGAATAGGAATTATGTGCCTATGAATAAAACATATACTCTCTTGAGTGTGTGTTAATTAGGTGCCACACATCCGCTAACGACTGTATCTCTAGAAATTCTTTAAAGGCTCAGGAGCTGGTAAAGGGTGACCTGAACGATCTACTAGAGCATCCTTTACTAAATTCAAATCCACAAGCTATGATGCATTTTTACACTGTGCTAATTGAATATTTATTGAGGACAAAAATTGGCTGTGCTGAGTTTGGGGCATATAGATTTACTTAAGTTGTAAATTATTTCATCATTCTGCAATTCTCCTGGCACTATCACCCATTGTCCTTCCTTCTTTTCGTGTGCGTCATATACGAACTTTTCTCCATTGATGGTGACAACAAGGCGTTGGATGTTGTATTCCCACTCTCAGCTTCTTCAGATCTTGGATTATGTCATTATATTCTGCACGTTGCTTCTGCACCTCAGCTGATAGATCTTGCCTAATATAAAAAAGCTGCCCATTCCAGGGGAGGGATTTTTTTCTTCTTTACTTCGGCCAGGATCTTCTGCTTGTCTCTTTATCTCAGAGAGCGCACTATGATGTTACGTGGTGAATCCCCCGGGTTCGGGCACAGCCACAAGGCACGGTGCACCCAGTCCACTTCAGGTGGGGCATCATTTTCACTCAGGCCCAATATATAATGAAATATGCGGTTCAGCAGCCCTAGATCATCTGCCTCTGTGTCCTCTTTCAGGCCCATTATTCTGATGTTATTTCTCCTGCTGCAGGACTCAAGGTCATCAACCTGATGGCAGAGGAGTGACACGTTTTTGGATAATTCCTTAACAAGAGCATTTTCCCTCCCAAAACCTAGATTGTTTATGTGTTTTTCTGCATTTGCGACCCTGTGCTTCACTGCTTTGAAATCTTTGGATAATGCTTGACTGGCTGAGTTGATCTCTTCGAGTTTGGTGTTTAGAGATTCTTGGTTACTTTTGAATGTGTCAGTCAAACATTTCAGCCACGTTGGAGCCTCATCATCAATGTCAGCATCATGTAGGTGAGCCTTACCTGCACTCATACCTGTGTTCTTTAAAGAGTTCTTTACTTTGTATCTTTGTCTTGTTACCTGGTCTTGAGACATCTAGTTGTTGAAACTTTTGCATATTTTATTTAGTTCCCTACTTGTCTTTCAGCTGTTTTTAAGATAAAGAGTACAGTCTACAGTACAGAGCACAGTCTCTATTGCACTCTATAAAGGAAGATCTTGGAAGATGGTCCATCTTACCTCTGTCCTCATGGGGCAGAGCTGAGGTGCTGATGATGAATGTTCTTCTAAGATTAATTTATCTAAATTTTTCAGTTCCATTGTTTATTGCCAAAGGTTGATTTGACAGTCTAGAACGTTCTCTTCCTTCTTGTAGAGGGACAAAAGGAAACTGTCAATGCCGAGAGACAGAGGAGGTCTTGGAATCCAAGATTTTACTTATATTATCTCGCATTTATTGCCAGATATGCCCTGATTTGGGGCTATAGAAAAGACAGAGTCAAAGGCAGTGGGGATTGGCTAGAGGAGTATATTTTGAAGGGGAATAATACATCAATCTCATTATCGTCACTTTGGTATCATCTAGTCCCACCTATGAAATTAGATAATAGCAGTATTACATTCTCTTGTGATATTATTAAAAACATTAATAAAAGAATAGGAATTGCTAAAACTGCGTTAGCATCTTGTCCAATAACGCACAATGCAATCTTTAAAGCTGCAGGTAATTCACTGTCAAACTACATATGGCAGCAACAGAACATTACGGAAATTTCACAAATTATTCAAATCAGGGAGATGTTGTCTTTTGAGGAACTCAGAGGGATATACAACTTGAACACAAATGCCTTTTTAAAGTATGCACAATTAAAATCAATTTTCTCAAAACTCCCCAAAGAATGTTTGGATTATGATCACGAGACAGATAGACAATTCAAATCTGACTTTACCCCGGCAGGAAGCCGTGCCATCACAACAACAATAGTGACGGATTACAGACAGCAATAGACAACTATTTACGCTACAGTTTGTTTACAGTCCTCTATTCTTCAGCTGGGAAATAAAAGGTGGAACACAGCACCTGTTATAGCTCAAACAGGATCATGTGATCATACCTCTGCCATCTCTGACAGCCATCTCAAAGCAACCGAGCATGCTAACAATTAGCTCACCTTGCTCCGTTAAAATGTAGTTAACTTTAGCCTGTCCCGAGCTAGCTTAAGGTAAACATGTGCTCCTTCTAAAGATGATTTATAATTTCTAATGACTTATTAAGAGACACAAACACATAAGTCAGTATTAACTGTAGCTCCATGTAAAGTGAATAAATGGGATGTTTCCCAGCTAATCCTCCGCTCGTCTGCGTTAATCACGCAGTTTAGTCTGCTAGAACCAGAGTTATACAATTAAAGATCCTCCACAGAGCTTACATCACACCCTCCGGAATTAAAAAATACAGATCCAAGCTCTTCCGATCTCTGCTGACATGGTTGTGGGCATCTGGGAACTTTGACTCACACGTTATGGCACTGCCCTTCAGTCAAGTACTTTTGGGCGGAAGTGTGCCTTTAAATCTCAGCAATAATGAACATAAATCTTCCCCCATGTCCTCTGGTTTGCTTGTTGGATTGTAGGGCTGCACAAGTTAAGTCAAGAGAAGATTGGAAAACAGTAGGCTTAGCCTTATTGGCCGCTAAAAGAATTACATTGTTGAACTCAAAAATTCAGAGCCAGCATGTTTCTCAATAGAAACTTGCTTGAGTTCTTCAGTCTTCTTGGTATGGAACGAATAGCTGATATGATCAGTGACACAACGTTTTGAAGTGGGACCAAATTTGGAATTGCGTTTCAACATGGTATATTTGAAGCTCTGTTAAACTGACACTGAGCAGCCAGGCCCGGCGCCAGAATTGATAGATGCAGGGGGGCGACCGAGTTGCAAGGAGGAGGCGGCGGTGTCTAAAAAAAAAAAAGTCTGGTAAGAGGTGCGTGCGGTGCGTGCAGTGCGTGCAGTGCGTGTGGTGCGTGCTCGCCGCATTTGCTGCCAGACCACACGTAAAAGTAGAACTATCCAATAAGTGATCTCATGCATTATGCCTCACAACCAGATCAACAAAACCCTGACCAAGATGGTGCCGCCTGAGTGGCAGCCTGTTGCAGTAGGTCCGACCCCTTTCTGTTCTTTAAGTGTGTTTTTTGTTATTTTTTTCGTTGCAAATCTCACTCGTTCGCATTCAACAACGGATGTAAAACTGCTGAGATTTGTTTTATGCCTTTTGCTCACTTCTGGACAGTTTGAAGCAACTTTTGGAGACCCATTCAGCCACAGATCGATTGATTACACCCGCGATCAGCTGTTGGCGCTGTGCCACACTCGTGTATTCCCCAACGAGAGACCGGAGATCCCCAAGGAGTTACGGAGAAGGAGACGGGTGTGCAGAGCTGGAACTAAGCATCAGGAGCCGAACAGACGGTACAAACCATCTATACTGTCCTTTATTATGGGGAATGTAAGATCTCTCCCTAATAAGATGGATGAGCTCATGGCGCTGACCAGACTGCAGAGGGAGTACCAGGAGTGTAGCATGATGTGCTTCACGGAGACCTGGCTGAATGAACTCACTCCAGACTCGCACATTACTCTCAACGGATTTCAGCTGTTCAGAGTGGACAGGAGAGCAAAGGAGACCGGTAAGAGGAAGGGGGGGGGCTAGCGATGTATGTGAACTTGAGAGATGGTGTCACCTAAGGCACATAAGTGTTAAGGAGCAGTGTTGCACCAGGGACATTGAGCTGCTGGCGGTTAGCATTCGGCCATACTACCTCCCGAGGGAGTTCTCGCAGATCATCGCGATAATGGCATACATCGGCGTGCAGCCTGTGAGCTCCTACACACTGTTGTGTCTCAGCGCCAAACATGGTACCCCCAGTCCCACATCCTCATCTCTGGCGACTTCAATCATGCTTCCCTGTCTGCCACCCTTCCCACTTTCACACAGTATGTGGACTGCCACACTAGGGACTGCAAAACACAGGACTTGCTGTATGCAAACATCAAGGATGCATACAGCTTATCACCCCTCCCCCCACTGGGCCGCTCGGATCACAACCTGGTTCATCTGTCCCCTGCTTACAAACCTGTGGTGAGCAGACAACCCCCCACCACTAGGTATGTGAGACAATGGTCTGAGGAGACCAGCATGGCACTGAGGGACTGTTTTGGAACAGCTGACTGGGGAGTGCTGTGCAGTCCACATGGGGAGGACATTGGCAGTTTGACCGACAGCATCACGGACTACATTAACTTCTGCGTGGAGAACACTGTACCGACCAGGAAGGTACGGTGCTTCTCCAACAACAAGCCGTGGGTGACCCCTGATCTGAAAGTGCTTCTGAATGAGAAGAAGAGGATTTTTAGATCATGGGACAAAGATGAGCTGAGGAGGGTCCAGAAGGACCTTAAAAGAGAAATAAGGAGGGGCAAAGACAGCTACAGGAGGAAGTTGGAGGAGTGCCTTCAACAAAACAACATACGGGAGGTGTGGAGAGGCCTGAATACAATCTCTGGCCACAACAACAACAGCAGAAGGAGCCCAGAGTCTGGAGACCGGGGGTGGCGAATGAACTGAACCTGTTTTTCAACAGGTTTGATTCTGCCCCCCCCCTCCACCCACCAGAGCACAGACACAGAGTCATGTTTTTTGACTTCTCCAGCGCTTTCAATACAATACAGCCTTATATATGGCATTATAGCTCGGATAGGAGCTTTATTTCCACAAAGCCAAACATATAAACATGATGCAACTTAGCGCTGAAAGCCATATGGTTACCAGGTCAAATGGTCTGAGAAATAGTATGGCCAACTGAATACAGAACCAGCTTTAATGGACTACATTTAAAGAGGACCTATTATACTCATTTTCGGGCATTTGTATTGATTGTTGGACCCCTATAGAGCAGCTACACACGATTACCCGCACCGAAAGCTTTGTAGATCTTTGGGACGCTGTGTCTCTTGCTGCATCGCTTCCTTGTATTTCCCGCATCCCATAAAAATGGTCTGTGTTATTTACTCCAACCCCCTGGCCCACTCCGCTGTGACTGGTCACACTCCCGAGGACTTCCGAAGGGCTGCCAAGCGCTGCCGAGCCCCACCTCCTTATTTTGCCGGTGGTTTGCAAGTTGAGAGAATTTCACTTTTGAAAATGTCAACTTTTGAAATACAACCGTATGTGCTTGTGCTTTGGCATCGTTTAACACGAGTATCTCACATTGTAACAACATTTATAGGTCAGAAAAGAGGAAAAGCATAATAGTTCCCCTTTAAGTTAACACATAGCCATCATCATGTCATACTGATAGCTGGCACACCTGCCATGATGCTGTGACATGTATTCGATACCACACTAATACGTCCATATCATGCCAGCCAGCACAACAGCATAGATGGGATAACATGCTACCTTATCAGTAGAGTTGAAGCCTTCGGTTTGATGCTGAGGTGAATCTCCTGAGAAGGCGATCCTTCCACTCTACGTTAAATTTCCTGCTCAGGTCACTCTCGAAGGCCAGCTTGATCAGATTCGCCTCTTGTCTATGCAACATACTGCGTCTGTGCTCACTAAACACTCGTTTCAGTGTGGATAAAGAGCTCTCGCACATAGCAGTCAATGCCCCGAATGTCAATGCATGTTTGAAGGCAGTAAGGACGTCAGGCATAGCACTGAATGCATGTTGGCTCAAAGTCATTGACTTGCCACCCTGGCTCCTGGCAAACTCATGCACAACAGTGAACTGTGTCTTGTTCATTTCAGTCTTGGTTAAATCCAAGAAAGGTCTCACTTTATCAGTGTTCACTAGCAGGGTCCAGGGCATTCAAGGCTTCTGTGTACTTGTGATTTCTCTCGCTGAAATGTGCAGCCATCTCTCCAAGTACACTGTCTATGATGGCAAAAAACAGTCTTTTGCATTCTTGTTCAGTGTATTGCTCTTGGTGGCTGAGAGTCTCCTCGAGCACGTAGTATCGAAGTGCTGCAGGTGCCTGCCGCGGTCGCTTTGCAGGAACAGGCTCATCACTGGCAGTCTCATTCCAGATGTTCCGAAACTCTTCATCACACCTTAGTCTTTTAAGGCAATCTGATGCACTGTGTATGAGCTGAACTGCTGTGAGAAGGTCGGTGCGCTCAGCTTGGAGCATTTTGTTTGGTGGGTCCATCAGTCCCAGCACCTTATGCATCACTCTGGCCAGAAATAAAAAACTCCACTCGGTGAGGGCCTTGTGAAGGCCAGCAGCCTCTATTCTCACTTCTGCAGTTGTTTTGTGGGTTCTTATCTCTGCCATAAACTCCACAAGAGTTGTGTATGATTTCAGAATTACTGATACAGTGTCCAAGTGTCCTGTCCACCATTGTTCGAGCAGTCTTTTGAGTATCTGTCCTTTATACTGTGCTGCTACAGTGGGCTTTCGCAGGAACTTGTACAGTGCATTCCAAACGTCAAAGAAACCTTTGACTGTGTCCTCCAATGAGAGAGCATGCACGATCACTCAATGAAGTTGAAGGTTAAAGCAATGAATGTATGGGATCTGTCTGTGTAGTCTGTTCTAAATGAGCCTCTGCATGCCCCCATCCTTCCCTGACCTAACACTGGCCCCATCATAACACAGACTCAGTATTTTGCTTGTGTCAAGACCAACATTTTGCAGTGCACTGAGCACCAAATCAGTGAATGATTGCGCATCACACTTGTCGGTGGTCAACATGGCCAGAAGCCTCTCATGGACTCGATATTCAATGTCCTCATTGCTGTAAACACTGGCCAAGTCTTTATCCTGTGTCAAGGTGAAGTTAAACAAGGTCAGGAAAAGCCCACATCCCTTTTCATCCCGATCATCAACTGCATCAGGTGAATCTCTCAGAGGCAGCTCATTTAAAACTAAGAGACAATAGTGTCCACAATCCCAGATATGTACAACCGGTTTCAGGAGAGCTGCTCGTAATTAACCAGTGTCGAAATCTCGCTGCCCATTGTGCATCGCAGCTCTTTCCCTTTTCAGGCAGCCACACAAGCTAAGTGCTCCTTACTGTTAGCATGCCTACTAAATCCCTTTGACTTGTCAGTGGCATGTTTCCAATTGCTATAGCTGATAGAAGTGAAAGTACAGTCGCTGCCACCAAATTTTCAGCATGCAAAACAGAAAGCCAATCTCGTCCTTTAAACCAGCTGCCTACGAATGATCTATTACAGTCATTTTTATGCTGTTTTTTCTGGGGGGGTATGTTAACTTAGGGCTGGGGAGGGCGATTGTGGCCAAGGTCCTTTGGCTGAATGCATCCCACTAGCATGTTGATTACCACAACAAGCAGACTGAAGTGACGGCTTGGTCGACTCCGCTGAAGTTGTTTGCAAGCCTGTGTCTGGTGGTGGTGGTGCTGATGTGCTAGATCCAGGGTCTTCAGAGGCAGAAGTAGGGGGCCTACTAATTTTCATCCACTTTCGGATATCCATTTCAAAATCATTCAGATAGCCAACAGTTCTCACCGATGACTGCCTGTAAACGTCACGCCAACTGAGGAAATGGGACTGTCGATCTGAGGGGGCAACACCCCCAAACGCCCCCTTGTAACACCGGGTGTGTGAGCAGCCCCATGTGAAATATTCCCGAATTTCTAGTTTTCCATATACATGGCATGCACTCCTTAAGATATATTAATTTATTTATTAATTATAAGGCATAGTACTGTATACCCCCCTTTTATGTCATATCTTGTCACATAATGTGTTATTGTATTATTTGATACCTTGTTGTGGTGTTTGTTATTGTTGCTGTCTTTGTTATTGTTGTGGTTGTTGTATGTCTACTTGTTGTTCTTTTGTTGTACGTCTATACTGATATGAAAATTCAATAAAAAAAAGAGAAAGGTCTATTTTAGAGACAAGAATGTAGTGAGTGTAGGGTTGTTCTCTTTAGACCAACCCAGGTTTCTAGACAGTGCAGGAAAACAGAGTGACTGATCCTGCTGAATGCAGCGCTAAGACACATGTATGTTTTCAATTGAAAATGCAGTTTTAAAATGTAAACAATCCCCATACACACAAGGGTTTCAGCACCATTTCAGAATTAATCTCAGATACTAACAGGTCGGAAAAAGCATATCACGTGACCATTCACAGAGACTGGGCAGTACCAGTGTAACAGGAAGTGGATTTTCTCTGCAGTTGGTTGCTTAGTTACAGAAAATACTATGGAGATGGTGAAAAGTAAGGCCAGAGATCTCTTTGCTTGGAACAACGATGAGGTGGAACTATTACTGAAAGTAACACTAGTATAAGACGGTCCACAAGACTGTAATAATTAGCCATGGAAGTTTTTCTTTGTCTTGAGCTTTAGGACTCGGTGTGACCTTAGCGTTGCAGTGTTTGTTTGTTTCTCTTATTAGCCATTAACCATATCAGTACTAAAATGATCAAAAAGTTTTAAAGCATACTCAGCCCTTTCTAGACCACACTAACATTTGGTTGAAAATAAAAATCCTTCCCATGCTAATCATACTGTACTTAAATGCTTACAGTCATTGAAAATGCATTCAGTGTTTGGAGCACCATACCACTGATTGATAAAGTGACCTATTAAATGGCTTTAAAGTATTAATAAGCAGCTGGATGAGCTCCACACAGGTTATCCAGCAGCTAAACTGAAATGTGAGAGCACCTTGTTTAACTGACTCATACTGACTGACCTGAGTTTGGCTTCTGATAAACACACCTTGTACTGTGGGTAAAAAAATAAACCATCTCTTTACACAAGTTCAAAATCCAGGAAGGCAATACTGCAGCAATATTGCAATATCTGCACCCTTTATACACCAGTAGAGTGAAGGTGGGATCAGGAGGAAGTTAGTGCTGAATTTGTGTGTATTGCATCACAGAATGGCACCCATTCAGAAAGACAATACAGAATATATACATTTCTGCAGTTAATTTAATACTTATAAACTTCATTTGAAGTAACATTAAAAAGCTTAAAATGTAAAAACTCACTAATTTGCTCATATCAAATATCTAAAAGTTATTTAAGATGACACTGAATTCAGTTTTGTGGATGGTGAGGTGCTGCATGTGCTCCCTCTATTGGCAGGCTGCCACAGGTGAGAACACAACTTCTCCACACACACAGTTCACACTACAATAAACACTACACACACATACTGGTACAGACATTTATTGTAGTCCTGGAATCAAACACCTCTACAAAAACCAGCCACCTACTTTCTCACTTGTTTGTGAAATGTTTCTACAGTGTATATGTTTCATATAGCATGTTTAGTGTGTCTAAAGGCAAAATTACTGTAAAACTTAAATGATTTTCCGGGGATACTATTTGCTTAAATTACTGATCTCAGCAGGCCGATATTTGGGACAGGCTTATATTAAGGACAGGCCTTTAATTCCTTTCACAAAAAACTGTTGCTTGGCAAAGATCGGGAAATACAATCAAATTGTTTATTTAAACCAATATGAATATTACTTGTATAAAAATTAGGCCTCAGATAATAAATCAATTATGAATCATTCATTTGATCTAGCTCCAAGAGACAGCACATTAGAGAAACAAGAGTTATGGCACATACTGGCACATCACCACTTCATCCTGTTAAAACAATACTCACAACTTGGATTAATTTTTATGAAAAAAATTTTTATGATTCTTTTGACTAAGGACCCTTACAGACTACAGGTATATGAATAACATATTAATAATATGAATAGGATGATCGAGGAACAGACACATAATTTGAGGAAGCCAACTACCCACGTTTATACTTCCGAAGAACTTCTATAAAAAAATTAACTGCTTAGAAACCAGACCATGCGTCTAACTGAGACAGGAGTTTATCTGTCAAAATGTGTAGCTACACTGGGCTAGTAAAAGGGACTGGGCATTTAACTAGGACTGGGCTTTTAATTGAACTTCTACAGAATAATTAAGTTCTGACACTATTCAGTCTAGGGATGGGTATTTAAGTACTTCCCATATTCGAGTAGCCTACTCACATGAAATTATTACAGAGTAGTTGAGTATTCACAAATATAGAATAGTCTGGAAAATAGGACAGGAATGTAAATTGGCCAATAATGAAATCCAAATTAATTTGAAATTCATGTATTGAACAACCAGGCCTCAGTTAGCCTATTAAGCCATAAATTTAAAGTTAACATAAGAAAAATCAGCAAATTTTCTGCTGTTGCTGTTAGACACAGTGCTGAAGGACTGTCTTCAGAGCTGCTCTCTTGCCAGCCCGTTCAGTGTCTGCCCAATTAGCACAACCTAAAACTGCAGTAGCAGCTAACATTAGACCAGCAAACTCACATCAACACCAAACCAGCTCAGCTCTGTCGTTAAGCCTGTTAACCTTTAGGTATCATTAGCCGTATGCACTAACAATCACCTCCATCATTCTGTGTTTGTGAGACTCTCACCAACTTTCCCCAGCACAGAGCTCACACTCCTGCAGCAGTAGGCTCATGAAAGTACTACAGCAGGGCAAAGAGGCGCTGAGCAAAGCAATAACTTCACCAACAGTGAAATAAGATTTTACCCATTATAGAAATAGAAAAATAATGTTCGCATGTTAGGGTTTGCCCTGCAATTACTCTATGCGTTGAACGAACACCGATGTCCAAATCAAGCAGGCTACTCATGGCTATCCATAATTGAGTTCCGTTTTTGTTTTACCTAGTAGTGGCAATTAATTTTAAAAATTAGTAATGGTAGCTCATTTTGAAACCACTGACCACTGATTGTGCACAAATACTTATGTAACATTCTGACATACTATACAATACACATGCAATGCAACATCAAACATGTTACTATCCAACAAAGAAAGATGAGTTGAGCCAATTATTTTGCTGGCCTAATAGTTATGCTGGACAGCTTTGTTTTAGGTTTGGTGGTGAGTGAGAAGATTGAAGGTGAGAAGAGATTCAATGAGTGAGCAGTAAACTAGAGGTAAAAATGTCCTTGCTAACTTCAGCCCAATCCCCTTGTAAACTTACTATAGTGTAAGCAGGAAAATAACTTTATTAAAGTCAGAATTTTTTTCCAAGTCTGCAGCATGTTAGTCTGGAGGTTTAAACTTGTGTCCTCTCACAGAGTTGGTAATTAAAACTAAACTTTCATCTCTGTCAGAGAAAACTGATCTGAGTTCAGACTGTTATCTTACAGCACAGCTACACTGACAGATAACTGAGCCTCCTACCTGCCTGTCAAACAGCATCAACCCATAAACCTTCTCCAGTCCTGGACTGAGTGGAGTCCTGTGGGATCAGCTGTGAAGTCTGGAGGCTGGTGGCTGCTCGCTCTGCTGCCGTTCAGCATCTAGCGAAACATCCTAGTGCAAACTATTTACTGGAGTTTGCCAGCCTGTCGCTCATGCGGCATTTGGAGATACTTGTGTTCTACGCTTTAATGTCCAATAGTCCACCACTAACATTTTCGTCACGTCTCATCTCTTTAACAAACATGAAATATAATTTCATCTTAGTTTATATTTTAAAGATCTATTTTTGGCTCGTCATTGTCTCATTTATGTCATGGAAAAAAGGTAATTGATGAACATTTTTTGTCATAGGTTTTGTCAACAAAATTAACACTGAGGAGTAGCTGATGAAGTGGGCGTTCTACTAGGTAGAGGGGTAGGTTATCAAGGAGGAATTGGTATAATCTCTTATATATTCCAATGGCTAGAGGGTTAAGCCCGTATACCTGGGTATACCCTTCACTACACCACTGGTAATTTCCTCTATGTGCCCAGGGAATTTTCAAAGGCTGGTGAGATGGCATTCAGTATTTATGCATCTAAAGAATGATGACCTGCTCCAACACTGTGTTCTTTAACTACCAAACTAAAGATTTTCCTTTTAACTCTAGCATTTTCTTAAATTAACACACCATATTTGCACATTATGTTTCTTTGTTGGTATGTATGTGTAAGTATGCATGCATGGATGGCATTGTGTATTTACACCGTTTTACTGTTTTATTTTGATTTAATGTAATGCACTCTGAAATGCTTTTGTATGTCAATATCACATGCTATACAAATACATTTGAATTGAATTAATTGCGTATTATTTATGTGACCTACTTTCTTCCTTATTTATAAAGCTTCACTATCAAGGCTTATAGAAACACCCGCAAACACACTTACACTGCGCTTATTCAGCAGCAATGTTGGTGTGTTTAGTATCACATAGAAAGCTGGAATGTCTGCCTCATTTCACAAACACACTCTACATGTGTTTACTATGTACAGCACTCAGCGTGGAGCACTCTCTGCTACACAGCAGCAGGAAAACACTTTACAGTCAGTGTGTGAGTACATGTGTTTATATGGATGGCTGAGACACAAAAGTGATGAGGAGGATGTACAATATTTATATGCATACATATCATGCATGCAGTGTGCATCTACTTGCTTCTGAATGTGTATTAGTCTTTCCAATGTGTGTGTGTGTGTGTGTGTGTGTGTGTGTGTGTGTGTGTGTGTGTGTGTGTGTGTGTGTATTATATTTAAGTGTGTGTGTAAACAGATAGAGGAAGTGAAATCAAGTAGTAGAGGTCAAACACATGCAGCTGCTGTAAAGGCTGCAGCACTGGAAGTTGGCCTGTTGTGTAACAGCAGAGATTCATGGGAAAGCTTTCTAAAAACAACCAGCGAGGAGGAGAAGGAGGAGGCAGGAGGAGGAGTGTCCTGTAAGAATATCGAAACAGAATATGCATTAATTAAAATAGATACTGGACTGTGAAAAACTGTTTTCTTCATTAGAACAGTAGCAGAAACAGGGAGTGCATTTAAAATAATCAAGTAAGAGAAAGAAGGGTGCAATAGGTAATCTGTTTGTTTTGGATTTTAGTGACAAAACCAAGAGAGATTTTCATTAATTAATTTTTTACATTCCTAAAATTAACTATGTGTAGGATTTGAAAAAGTCTCACCTTGGCTCTCACTAGTTTTGACATGAAAAAAAAAGACATAATGTCTGACAGAAGTGCTACCTCTCTCTCCTCCCCCAACACCTGACCTCAGATCAGGAGAACACTTCTAAATAAATCAACAGGGACCACCAGGAGCATTCCAGTGGGAACAAACAGAACAGCCAGCATCACTGTCAGCAGTCAGCACTGAATAAAAACCATTCAAAAACCATTTCTGCTGCGACTTCCTATAGACAATACAATTTTTTAATTGGTTAAATAATATGACAATAACGTGGCATACATACATAAAGCAGTTATGATGGTGTATGTGCTGATTAAATAGGAGTCCAGAAGTAGAGATGTTATATTAGGTAGGGTATCTGTGGGAAATGTGTGTGCGTGCATGTTTGGAGGTTTGTATGAGAGGCAACAATATGTGTCAGTGTGTGTTGACTCTGGACTGGTTGGTGTGTGGAGTAAGGAGTAGGCTGTGGGATGCATGGCAAAGAAAATGAATAAGGCATAGTGTTGATTTTAAGCTGACAAAAATATGTGTAATGTAATAGCAACATCATTATAATAAAGTAATATAGTAATCAAAAATGATATAGCTATACAGGTAATCAGAGTCCACCCACACAAGAGCCATTTCGATGTTAGTGTGAGTTTGTTGGGACCATTAAATGGCTTGATACACATTTGTTCAACAAGATAATCTTTACAAATGAACACCTTTTTTTTTCTTTTTAATAATTTTGAAGCCTTGATGCAATCGTCAGAAGTAAAACGCTAATGTTAGGCTATAATTGAACTGCACCACAATTGCATGCCTTAAAATCCCTACCACAAAGGCACTGTAAAGCAGTGGTTGACGTGATGATGTTCTGTAGTCTCATTTCGCAACTTGTTAGCATTCAGCAAGCAATCATAGGGATAGATCTGCCTCTAGAGCCAGCGTTCTTTATACTGGGAGACACTCCAGAAGGTATAGACACTTAAAACCAGCGGTATTTGCTTGGGGTGTTGCTGTTGATTGCAAAAAAAATGATCACTGTAATGTGGAAGTTTGTAAAGCCACCAACTGTCCAACAATGAAGGGAAAGATTGAGGAGTATATATTGGATGGAAAGCATTAGGGCCAAGCTCCAACTGAGGACTGACGATTTCAACAGTAAATGGACACCAGTTATACAACAGTTCCCAAGACTGACTAAAGACACAACGTGTGTTTGTGGATGTGTAGTAGTATATGCACAGAGGTGACACAACAACAATGGATCGAGGTGTCTCTTTTTCTATACGACCTTTCCATGTCTCCCCTCCAGAGTTCCCTAATGGGCATAAAAGTATGTGGTTAATTATATGGCTGATTGTGCTTAAGAAGTAGGCCACATGGGTGCCTGTGTTGCCTCTGTACATTATATGAGCAAGATGGGTTGCTGCAAAGTTTACATCTCTTATGTGAAAACCCATGTCTGTTCAGTAGCTGATCTATATGAATACATTGAACTGAAGTTGAAACTAAAAGTCAAGTGCAAAAAAAAAAAAAAAAACACGTAAAGGCTTCCAAAGTCTTGATTGGGATATTTACTTATGTATTTCATGTCATAAAACAAAACATAAAATTCTCTTCAGCTTGTGTTAACCACAGACCTTATTTCAGGTATTGAACCAAAAACCCATTAACTTTGAGACGAAGGAACCAGGAGTGCTAAAATGCTAACTGGTAACAGGTTTTAGGACTCCCTACTGGGGCGCTCTATACCTCTACCCATTGTTTCAGAGTGTGTAGATGTTGCGCCTGTCTAGTCAATAAGAGCAATTTGTATTTGTATTATTAGCTTCATTCATCAGCTTTAATTTCATTATTGGAATAATAATAATAACAACATAAATTTACCATTATTGGTCTGATATATATGGTGCATCCTCACACTGAATTGTTTCATTATATTTTCCTAACACAACCCATAGACTGTCTAAAAGTTAAGCTAATGCAGAATTTCCCTATACGTGAATTTTTTCTCTTGGCCAGCAGGGGGCGATTCTACTGGTTGCAAAAGGAAGTATGATTGTATAGAAGTCTTTTTATAGGCTAATTACCTTACTTCTCATTTGATTTCTTACTTTGGTAAACATTTTCCTCAGGAGTTTATGGTCTCAGTCTTTAGTTTCAAGTCTTCTTCAATACAGCATGAGGTTCATTTTGTAAACTATGGCCCTATTTTAAAGTAAAACAGACGACAAAGCAGAGGATGCTTTAGGGTAGAGCTACCTAGTTATTGACAAGTTGCTATCACAGTGATCTGTCAATCAGGATTAAGGCGTACAGTAGCAGGGCTTCATTAGCCCCACAGGCAGTGTCTTGCTGTATATAAGTTAAAATCATGGAATGGGGGAAAGTGTGGTCTAGCCTTTGAGCCACTATAGGAGGCAGTAACAGCGCTGAAATTATGTTTTTGTAAACAGGACAGCTGGCAGGACAGGGCAATGGGCAGAAAGGCTGTGATGTTTTGACGACGTGTTATGTGTGCAACCCGTTGTGGGAGATTTGAAAAGTAGCTTATAGCAGTTAGCAGCTAACTCAAAGAAGAACAGTGGCCGAAAATATCTGGTAAAACAATGAGGTCCAGGAGCTCCCTACCCTCCGAACAGAGTACGAGATCAGCCGCCATAACAGGGACGGTAAGTGATTGTTATTGTAATGTTATTGTATAAAGGCGCTGCTGACGCATATTTTTTTATGTCACACTTGAGGACAGCACTGTTGTATTACATGTCATGCCTGTCATACCTTTTTTGATTCTGCCATGCCGGCATGCTGTCTGAAATCACACACTGGAGCAGCATGACGACGCCATTTGGTTCTGTGTAAAAATGCAAAGGTGGCATAAAGAAGGGACTTCATAGTGGCTTGATAGCACCTTCTCTGTATAAACAGGGTGAGTGAGAGTGCATCAGTCAGATCCACCTCTACTCCTTTCCAGCTTCACCCTCTCAACCAAATACAGTCACTTCTGGCTCAAAATCTAACATGGTGACAGCCAAAATGTTAAACTTGAGACTTCAAAATGGTAGTTCACAAACCAATGGGTGGTGTCATGTTGGCTTTGTCCACTTCTTTATACAGTTTATGACACAAATCTATGTATTTGAAAACTTTCAAACATGACAAAACCATATAAAAAAGTCTAATTTTCCCTGTTGTGTCTTTCCCAGGAAACCGTCTTTCACCAAGCATCCTTGGACATGCCACACAGCATTTTTAATGTTTAGAAGTGGGGAGTGATATTGTAAAAAAAAAAAAAAAATAAGAACATACTTTGTAAAAACAAGCAATATTCTGAAAATGCAACCTTCACTAAAAAAGTATAGCCTGTATAGTTTGTAGCATTTCTGCAGGAAATCAAACACCACAGAGCTACAACCTAATTTCACTGTTTAACATGTTTAACTCATCCAGATTGGCTTAGCATGAACAGTATTTTAGTTCAAACACGTATCTTTGTGTCCTTGTCTGAAAAGAGCATTAAACTATAAAAAAAAACATGTTCACTGAGTTTTCATTGTGGATGAAGACTTGGGGGTTTTATAGACTTTTTTTTTGTAACGTTTACTCTTTCTTTTAACCAGACAGATGTCAGCCTTAGACATGTTCAGGACTTGACAGTCTTACAGCTCTGTGTCACTTCTGTCCACCCCTGTGTGATCCCACAAATCAGCCATTCTTTTAAACCAGCCACATGGTTCAGGGTACCAACCCCTTTTTTGCATTATTCCCTGTAATAGTGACATCAGTTTACACAGGTCTGAGTCTGATCCAGACACAGATGAAACTGTCCAGCGATCGCCATTTGTTTAAACTTTTAAATGTTAATATTTTCTCAAGAATTTATTTGCATGATCTTGATTATTGTTGCTGCCACAAAAAGTGTTAGTGTCAGTGTGGAAAGTTGGATGTTTTTGAAGTGACAATAATAAATTTCTGGGGCTGTGGAACTTTACAAAAGGCTGAAAACACAACTTTGGCATATTATCACCTTATAAAGAACCTCTTACAGGTCCTGTAAAATTAATCTAAATTCACCTAAAACACCTATTCAAGGCATAGCCAGAGTAAATTAAAAGCCTTTCTTGTTCTATTTTTAGTACATGCATATGCATGGTCTCATTTGAACAGTCAACCTAAATCTAAAGACATCCAGCCACGCTTCTTTCCCTAAACCTTACTACAGTAACTTTACGTTAATTGCATTTCAGCATAAGACATAAATGAAAAAACATCCTTTTGTGAGATATGCTGCAGGGTGGCATCAGTTTATAAAGCAGCGATATGACATCGTTTGAAATGCTGCTGGAAAACAACATAATTTAAGGAGCTGGAAAGTCCCTACAGGGCAGGTGGGAGGGGTCGTGGATGAGTCCAACAAGCACTGGACTTTCTGATCGAGGGGCCCAGTGTTCACTTGCCCAATGAAGGTTGAGCCAAACCATGATGATTTTTTCCTAAACCTGACCAGCAGTTTTCATTGCACAAGTAAATAAACATAAGTACTAGGCATTTTATTGATGTTGTAAGTTTCTTCTGAAAGACTGTATACGTTAACAACTAGAAACTGTATATTTTCTGTGAAAACAAGGTGTATTTTGAAAAGACACTATGCACGTAGGAGGCATAAATTGACATACCATCCCAGAACGTCAACAACAAATGCACCCAGAATACCTAGCGTGTAATATGTAGACATGAAAATCCACGGACCAAGCAGCAATATGTGATGAGTTGGGAGTGAGAACATGTTGGATATGCATGGGCTGTAGATCTGAACTGACTTTAAGGCTTCATAAACCAAAAGCTGATTAATATTTGTTAAAAGCTGAGGCTACGGAGAATCTCCAACCACACTAAAAATGCTGGCTTGTATGTTCACAAACAGAAACAAGAATTTATTCATTCACTGGTGCCAGCTATAAGATTCACAGCACAACCATTTGGAGTATACAGTATAATGATTCTGCAATGAGAAAATCCTAAAATTAAGGTTTCAAAAAATAATAATAATACTGCAATTAATTTGTGATTACAGATTAAAACTGTGTGTAGAGCAGGCAGAACGTGGCTGCTCAACCTTGACATCTCAGTGAGGAGAATCCCTTGGGGACTGACTGGATCCAGAGTGAAGCTCTGCATGTCCATTAATAGCTCATTAAGATGCTGCATGTCCACTAATGAAAAGTATGATGAGCACCAACTTCAATATAATGACTGTAATGTATTGATTGACACTTAGTTTTATGATGTGGTGAGACTGTGCAATAGCCCACTACTGTTTATCATAAAAACACCACTAACACTAACTTTTGTGGTAATTGTGTTACATCACAATTGATAATATAAACTATTATAAACAATTTTTTCAATTCAGTTCAATTCAATTTTTATCTATAAAGCCCAATATCATAAATCACAATTTGCCTCAAAGGGCTTTATGAAATATGACATCCCTCTGTCCTTATAATCCGATCCTTATAATAATACTCTCCCCAAAAACCCTATAATGGGTAAAAATGGTAGAAACCTCAGAAACAGCAACTGAGGAGGGATCCCTCTTCCAGGATGGACAGACATCCTGTCCAAAGATGTTATGTACAGAACAGATCAACATAATAAATGTACAACAATCCACAAGACAAAATGATACAAGGAGAGAGAAAGACAAAGAGATGCACCAACGCAGGCTCACACTGAAGTCAAAGTTGTCGGTGCTTGGTCAGTGACTTTTGGCATCAGACATCAATGAAAAAACCTGTTCCTCTCACATTGGCATGATACGCAGCCAGTAGCTTTTATTTGGCCCAGCAGTGTCAGAGGGAATTCTGGCTGGGCAACAACATAAGTTAGGGGGGTGAAAGTTCGAGTAGGGCAAGTGGGAGGGGTGGTGGATGGGTCTAACAAACACCAACCTTTACACAGGAGGCCGATGTTTGCTTCATATATGAATGTTAAAGGATAAGTCCAGTATTTTGCACTTTGAGCCCCATTCCTGGGTTGTTTATGATGAAATAGAGTGGTTAAGACCAAAATCTTGATGATTGCTCCTTCTCTGACAGTTTGAGAGAATTGGGCTTTCCCCTGCCTGGCTTAACAATGCTGTCTATGGCCATGTGTAAATCTGTCCTAAAACCACCTTAAACGTTTGTTTTCAAAGCCATGAAACTCACTGAGTGGTCAGTGGTGTTCGTTGATGTTCCCACATAAAAATCGTAGCAAACTGTGGTTTCCGTGATGATTTATTTGACATTTTGTCCATGCATTGATTCGATCAAGTGGAAGTTTACAAACGGGTGTGAGGCAGCTTAAAAAATAGTTCCACAATTGAGATGAATAGAAAAAACATGGACGGAAACCACAGTTTGCTACGATTTTTATGTCAGAACATCAACAAACACCACTGACCGCTCGGTGAGTTTCATGGTGAGTTTCAAAACAAACGTTTAAGGTGGTTTTAGGACAGATTTACACATGGCCATAGACAGCATTGTTAAGCCAGGCAGGGGAAAGCCCAATTCTCTCACATTCTCAGAGAAGGAGCAATTGTCAAGATTTTGGTCTTAACCACTCTATTTCATCACAAACAACCCAGGAATGGGGCTCAAAGTGCAAAATACTGGACTTCTCCTTTGAGCCAAACCTTGTTCTTTTGCCCTTAACCCAACCGTGTGTGTGCTGGCTAAATTTTACCATGTAGTCACCATATAGAAGTGAATTTTTGAAAACAGACAATGCATGTAACAGGCAGAAGATGACATGCGACAAGGTCGGAGTGAGAATGTGTTGCAGTCTATCAGACTTTCTCGTAGACTGTGACCATTCTGTCCACCTATTATTTCATGTTTTCATGACAATGCATGTAACAGGCAGGAGTTGAAATGGTGTCCCAGAACATTAACAACCAGCGCAACAAATATTATATCTCCACTTGGAAAGTTCATGACCAGAGTCTGTTTCTCACTCTTCACATTGCTGTCTTAACATTCTGGGTCCCTTTTTACTGAAGCAGCTCATATCTTAAAGTCCAAACTCCATTCAAATCATTAATTAGTTTAATGATGATTTAAAGGTTCAGTGTGTGTGTTTAGTGGCATTTAGTGGTGAGGTTGCAGAACAAAAACTCCCTGTGCCAAGCATGTAGGAGAACCCAAGTGGCCAGCATGAAAATGTGAATGGCTTTTTCTAGAGCCAGTGCTTGGTTTGTCCATTCTAGGCTACTGTAGAACAATATGGCGGACTCAGTGTAAGAGAGCCTTCTGCATATAGATATAAACAGCTTATTCTAAAGTCCTGTTTCGACCAAACACTTTCAGTATGGTACCTATGGAACCAAAAGTAACACTTCAGACATGGTACCTAGACCATAGGTCCGTTTAGCATTTCCACTACAAACAGTACTCTTAAATGTGGGCGGGGTTATATTCACTCACTGTTCTGTCCAGCACTCACTGTATTTCCTCATCATCAGTGACACAGATGGAAGTATGCACCTCATTCATTGCCCACAAAACAGGGTTGCACACCGATATTTTCAGAACAAAATAGAACAAGCTGCAGTGAGAGTCTCTCAATGGGATATTTAAAAATGGTGGATTTGTGCATTTAGTCCTTTTCAGGCAAGCGCAGGTGTTTAATGTTGCTGAAGCCACAGGAACCACGCTCCACAATGCTTTTTTTTTCCTCCACATGAGTATTAGAATATATGCAGTTCACATAATCTGGTCGAAATAAATACATATTTATATATATATTTTTAAACACTTGAAGATCCACTCATTATTAAAAGTGTATGTCACCCAAGAGAGACAATAAAAACTAATGGAATGGTCAAAGTTGTCATATTGAAATTTAGGGTGTGCTGAGGGATTCACGTCCTCAACTCATGCATTTAGTAACATTACAGTAACCAGTTGGCCCACTGAATTAAGTTTTTTTCTCAGTCTACAGCTGCTGCAAGAGGCAGCAAAACATCCTTTCCTCTTATAATTTATGTAGTTTGATGTATGTAAGACTTGTCATGGTATGAACATTGGTTACATAAACCTCAAAACCAGCCACAACTCAGCCCTGAGCAAGAGTGACCATCCTCTACTGACCAATCAACGGACTGCAGTGTGTCTAGCTCCACCTTTTAGTACCAGATCTGTGTGCTAGGTACCCCAACAGAGGGGTGGCCAAAAATGGGAATGGTAAGCAGAGATGTAAAGTAACGAAGTAGGACTACTTCACTACCATACTTAAGTACTAAAAGGCTGTATCTGTACTTTACTGGAGTCTTATTTTTTTCTCCTACTTCCACTTTTACTTCACTACATATTTTCGATGAGTTGAATACTTTTACTTCGATACATTGTCTATGAGCAGCATCGTTACTCCTTACAATTATAAATATTTTGACGGACCATTACAGTATCACTGCCAGAGCGGTAGATGGCTCTGCCACTGACTACAAGCAGGTTTGGTGGAGCTGGCTTGTCATTGGCAGTGATCAAACTGCCTTATCACAACATCGCGTTCAGTTTGCTCCCGCTCTGCCTCTCAGTTTGGTGCGACGACAGAACCCTTCTGACAAAGAGTTCTCCTCTACACAGAGTTAAGCTCAGTGTTTTAAGGTGCTCTGATCACTTGCTTTGTTTTGACAACAGAAATACTTGTATGTGGGCTTTGAGAGCTCGAGTTGGTCTAACAAGTGATGTAAGCACCTTCTTTTAAGGTGCTGAATTAGTTTAAATATCCTGATGGTTTGCTGTCAAAATTCTGTTGTTTAGCCCTTCTGTTTTGGGCCTTCTAAGTTTGTTTAGAGAGTGAATTTAAGGCTCCATGTACATGTACTATGTCTTGTACATTCCCAGCCTTGTATTGCTGCTATAGCCAAAGGAAGATTGAGTGTCCTTCAGGCTACACTTGAAGATATTGCATAAACAATACGACATTCAAACTTTGGATTGCTTTCTTTATTAATTACATAACATATTAAAACTTCATACTTGTACTTTTACTTATAATACTTGAGTACATTTTGAAATAGACTCCTTTTAAAAAATATTGAATACTTTAAAAGTTCTACTTGAGTGTGGTGCTTAAAGAAGACTTCAACTTCTACTCGAGTCAATTTTTTGGTAGAGTATCTGTACTTTTACTCAAGTCTGGGTATCTGGTACTTTATACATCTCTGATGGTAAGAAACAGTTCCATTGGTACCATCCACAACTTTTCAGTGGAAACGGAAAAACATGTGTACCGAACTAAACTTAACTGTACTTGACTGCTTGGTGGGACAAAAACACAAGGATTCTTAATTCAGGTGTTTATACACTAATGAAAACATAGTTATGAATATTATATTCCATTTATGCCAATATATTGCCCTAAATCCTACACACTGCACTTTTAATGATTTTATTTGTTACAGAACTTGTCTTTATGTACTGTACATATAACAAATCCAGTTCTTTTTTCTGTTACTTCTCCTCTGCAGTCTGTGAAGCAGCTCCAGCTTTCCCTCAGCTTCTAACACTATTGAAGAAATGCAGACACAAACTAAAGATGATACATCATGCTGCATACAGTTATTGAAATTAGTTCAGTACCACACTGACAATAACAGAGCTGCAAATGCATTTAAAATACTGAAAAACAACAAACATCTATACAAATATGAGAAAAAATTTTTGAAAAAATAAAAAAATAAATAAAAAATCTAAAAAAAAAAAAATATCTATAAAACAATGTGACAACAATGTGTGTGAACTGAGGAACAGAACGTGACACTGCTACTTCCAGTAAACTTGAGGGCAAACCTTTTTTGACAAAAATTACTCAACTGGCCAGTAAGACTGATTTTGGCATTGAATCACATGTTGTGATGCGTGGACAGAATAAGTAAATTGGGGTATTCACCCAGTGATCACACCACCCAAGGCTTGAGGCCAGACAGGGACTATAGTTGCAGGTTTTTCCCCTTCTCTTTTCCTTCATTTCTTGTCACCTCTTTACTATTCACTGTCTAACAAAAATTAACAAAATTTCCCCAAATTTCTCTAATAAGACAAACAAACATCTCATTTGAAAAACGGTATTATGCCTCTACACACCTGTTAAGTTTCTCTTACAATAACATCCATGTGAAAACATGGACACTTCACACCCACCTACCCCCCGGCAGCACAGATCTATACAATCAGCCGAGTTTCAAGATTAGTGTTCCTGAGATATGACACTGAGTAATGGCCAGAAAAGTGTTTTATGTAGAACATTATGATGTCACAGTGAAGCTGACCTTTGACCTTTTAATATGAATATAAAATAAATATATAAAATGTCATCACTTCATTATTTTATCTTATTAGACATTTGTGTGAAGCTTTGTCATAAGTAGGTTGAGAATTCTTGAGTTATGGCCAAAAACATGTTTTGTGCGGTCACAGTGATCTTGACCTTTGACCTCTGACCACAAAATTCTAATGAGTTTATTCTTCAGTCCAAGTGGATGTTTGTGTCAAATTTAAAGAAATTCCCCTCAGGTGTTTTTGAGATATTGCGTTCACAAGAATGAGACAGATGAGGTCACATATACCTTGACCTTTTACCACCAAAATATACTCTGTACATCATTGAGTCCAAGTGGACATTTGTGCCAAATTTGAAAAAATATCTCAAGCTGTTCTTGAGAGATTGTGTTCATGAGAATGAGATGAACACAAGGTCAAAGTGGCCTTTACCTTTGACCTTGACCACCAAATTCTAATAAGCTTAACTTGAGTCCGAGTGAACGCTTGTGCCATATTGAAAAAATGTCCTTATAGTGTTCTTGAGATAATGTGTTCATAAGAATGAGACAGATAAGGTCACAGTGACCTTGACCTTTGACCTATGACCGTCAAAGACTAATCAGTCCAACATTGAGTCCAAGTGGACTTATCTGCCGAATCTGAAGAAATTCCCTTGAGACAGCCTTGAGATTTCATGTTCACAAGGATGGGACAGACTGAACGCCTCAGGCCATGGCTATTGCCGGTGCAGAAGCATAATCAGAGATTTTTGGCCAAGTTGTTAGCCTTATTTTCCGAGATGGGTCTGATACTTTGCATCAAGGGACGATTCAAGACAGATTTCAGTGGAGTGAGCATCATGAACATGCAAGCAATATCAAACCTCTAGCAACTTGCTGAGCAGCATTCATTAACCATGAGAAGGAAGACTGTCTCACTGGATTCAGGATGATGTGGAGATGCTGATTGATGCCATGTTTTATTTAAAAATAAGTGGAAATAAGTAAAACTATCTCTCCATCTCTATGACAGAGGATCTCTCATCTTTCTGTCCAATTTCTAATATTTCCAATGTTTTCTATTATTTCTGCTGACATTGTTTCTCCTTAACCCAGGATTCCAGGCATGAAACGTAAGAACAACCCTTTGTGTTCGGGCCCCTGCACACTGGATCACACGAGGTATTTGAGCAATGAAGTATGAAAAATGTGCTGAGCATTAATATGCTAAAAAATGCACAAAAAACAAAAACCTTATAAGCTGTCCTTTACTGTTACTGCTTTCAGTCTAAAGTTACTGCTTATCAAAGACAAAACACAGGGAGCGGACCTGATGCTCAGAGCTGCAGCAGCACAATTCACACTTGTTTACTGATGACTGTAACTATGTCACACACCAAGCACATGTATCTTTGACATTGTAAACATCCCCTCTTACAAACTAAAAATGTGATCTGTCACAAGCAAAGTATTTAATATCCATCCACCCTAAAAGAAGTCTGCAAAGATGGACATCTTACAGCAAAATACTGTCCTTAAAGGAGCTGAAGGAAATATTCAGAGCAAATTTATGATTCAGAGTGTGATTCAGGTTGTCTGCACGTGGTTCTCATCATGGAGAAGGCTGAGCCAGCGGCTAGTGGCTAATGGTGCCATCTAACTCAATAAACAATGCTAACAACGGTGACACCGCCAACAGTGCTGACAGAGCTAACGATGCCAGTAACCTGGGGGGTGGGTGCTACGCTTCCATGATGATGCTGTCCCAATATCAGCAGGAACCATGGGTTACTGCCACTAAGGTGTGTAACAGGTAAAGATATGCATATATATATATATACACACATATACATACATAATATATATATATATATATATATATATATATATATATATATATATATATATATATGTATGTATGTATATATGTATGTATGTATGTATGTATATATACACACATATATAAACGGGTGTGGGTAATAATGAACAACACGCGGACCGGCAACAACAAATGAAAAAAGATGTGAAGCATATGTGATGTAGATGTCAATATTTTGACATCTCAATAATTATTATCAAGCTGAAATGCCTCTTATTTTAAAAGTCAATGACGCAATTCGAACCTTTCGCCCCATGGTCACATTTGTCACCAACATGGAGGACTCCAGCCATGAAACTTTGCAGCCCGAGGATGAGTTGGCAGCCTCTGTGTTTAATCACAGGTGCGGGTTGGGTTGCGTGACATGGGTGTGTGTGGGTGACTTAGACATAATGACGTGTAACAGCTCGGTTCTGGGACTGAGCTTTGCTGTTATGGGCGAGTGCGGGTTTCCAAAAATGGACCCATGCAGGACTCTGTTGTGCGCTATGCTTCCATGATGATGCTGTCCAATTATCAGCAGGAACCACTGTATGAGCACAATGCAGTGCTGGGGCAATGAGCCAGCCAGCAGGATACACACACAGGGTGCAGTCCACACCCCCAGGAAGTGTGTCAGGCTTTGAAGCCAATTTTCCTTGTGGCCAAACAGTGGAATTACAACTTCTGGGTCTGTCACATGACACCATTGGGGCCAAATAGACTTTTTACCATTGACTTACATGGTGAATGAGACGCCTGTAAATCAGTAAATACATTTTATGAGTAATGAAATGGCTCATTTTACTGTCAGGATTGAATCCATTTGGTCTGGTAATATTTTGGTTAAGTTTAGAAGAGCTGCAAGATTAAATTATTTTATCCCTATTTAAGTTAGCAGAGTGCTAAACCAGAAGTAACTGACTTGGCCAGTGGAAGTCTTTAGTGCACCTGCTCTATGGGCCACACAATGAGGAAGCAGTGTCAATCATCTGGGTAATTTTATGTGTGGCAGTTGAACCATTTTGGTTTCACATGCCAATGAGCAACTTTCATAGGAATGAATGGGGCCCCACTTCCAATGCTGTATTCGGGTCTCTTTATATGTTACATGTTTTCAGCCTAGGGTTGCAGCAATATACTGGTTTGAAGGTATACCATGGTATAAAAGTTTACGGTTATCATACTGTGTACAATTGCTTGTTTACGATATTTTAAAAAAAGGAATCTCCCCTTTATTTTAGTTATTTTCAAAGGGGAAAGTTTTTACACATACTTCCATTAACAAAATGTTTTCAAGTTTCAATTATGGTATAAAACATTTGTCAAACCAGCAATAAGCCTTCCGCTTTCATTTCATTAAGGGTCATTCTGACTAATACCGCAGTGTTTCCCCTACCATTATATTAGCCCCCCCCCCGGAAGGTCAAGTTAATTTTATTTTATTTTATTTTCTATATAGCGCCAGATCATTACAAAAGTCATTTAAGGTTACCTTTCCTATAGAACAGGTCTATACCTTGTCCTTTTATTAAACTAACTAAATAACTCATGTTATTTATCTTATTTACACCACAGCATGTCATTTCTGTCTCTACATGGTTGCGCATTTACAATTCTCCACTGTTCTCTGTATCGTGCACGGCGGAGTTCTATGAAGTTGTTATTGGTGAAAAAGGTTTGAGCACCTGTAACAGTGGAATTTGTAGTTGTGTACAGTGATTTGTATGTGTATCAGTAAATTTGAGATCACATACTCTATGAGTTGTGTACTTGTAGATTTTTTTCTCTCCACAAATACAACACAACACTTACACATTCACAAATTCTTAATTACAGGTGCACAAATCCTATTTTACAAGTCACAGATTAAAAAACTGACACGCTCACATTTCGGCTCCTATTGTTGCAGTATATTTGGTGCAAAACATATTTGTGCACCTGTATCAAACAATGTGAACATGTGGACAAAATTTGAATATGTGCAAATCTGAATGTGAACTTGTGCAATAAATGTTCAATGTATGTAAAATAATTTCTCACAAAAATATTTGTTCCTTTAAAACACAAATACAAATCGATAACTATAACCGCTCGAATCTTCCCACGAGTCACAGATTCTGTTTCCTTCAACTACAAATCACAAATCGCGCCCTCCACTGAGATATGTGGTGAAAAAGGCGGGTGCTGATCTAAGATCGACTGATTCCACAGCCAGTCAGAGGCTTGCGAGTTCAACTGCACTTAATGGGAGGGGCCTACGCTGATGGATGAGAGAAGAGTTTCTATTGGTGGATTTGACGTGGCACTGGAAACGCTCGACAGTCTGGAGATGCTTTTTGAGCTACCGGGAGGTAAGTTGATAGTCTGTCACTTTTTTTAATTGAAATGTTTCCCATATGTAATGATTTATATAGCCAATGTCAGCACACAACAGACAAGACAGAGCAGAGGAACTCAACAGCAGCACTGTAAACAAATCTATTATATTGCCATGTATTCCCATGTATGTTGCTAATGCCAGTCAGTGGCCTGTATACAGCGACAGAGGCAGTTAGCCATTAGCGAAATGGTTCATGTTAACATGCACAGATTACTCTATGGGGTGTGTTCCCACCATGACCTGGGAGCACCCTGCTAGTGGCAATTTTTCAGGTGTTGAATGCTGCTGCTGCAAAAAGTAATTTTAGCATGCCTGTTTTTTGCTAACGGCTAACTGCCTCTGTTGCTGTATACAGGCCGCTGACTGGCATTAGCAACATACATGAGAATACATGGCAATATAATAGATTTGTTTACAGTGCTGCTGTTGAGCTCCTCTGCTCAGGGCGCGATTTGTGATTTGTAGTTGAAGGAATATTCGAGCAGTTGTAGTTATCAATTTGTATTTTTGTTTTAAAAGAACAAATATTTTCGTGAGAAATTATTTTACATACATTGAATATTTATTGCACAAGTTCACATTCAGATTTGCACATATTCAAATTTTGTCCACATGTTCACATTGTTTGATACAGGTGCACAAATATGTTTTGCACCAGATGTGTGAGCATGTCAGTTTTTTAATCTGTGACTTGTAAAATAGGATTTGTGCACCTGTAATTAAGAATTTGTGAATGTGTAAGTGTTGTGCTGTATTTGTGGAGAGAAAAAAATCTACAAGTACACAACTCATAGAGTATGTGACCTCAAATTTACTGATACACATACAAATCACTTTACACAACTACAAATTCCACTGTTACAGGTGCTCAAACCAATAATACCCTCATAGAGTCCTGCCCCAAACACACACACCAACAGACATGTACGCACACCCGAGTCCGATACAATTATAAGCGAGCCAGACCCAAACTCAACGCAGTTTGTTACCTGACATAGTTATTGTTATGGACAGTGTATAAACGACCATCAAAAGACTGCTGTTACTCACTGTCAAACACGCCACTCGCACAGCAGCGCAGCACGGCACTGCACACACACTCAGTTGGAGCAGAGCCATTGTTGCGTTTAGGCGTTGTCAAGTAAATAACAAATTCCAGCGCTTGAAAAGGCCATAGCACAACACAGCAGTCAAGTGGGCCGAACCCGAGCAAAATTTCAGATTTCTTTATCTGCCCCCCCAAAGCTGTAAACCTAGGGGAAACACTGTACCGTGATACCATGATACTGTGAAACCGCAATCTGAGGTGGTTATTGGTCATTGTTTATGAGAAACAACTTATTCACTGCACAAGGCATGCCTGTGATGTGGACCAAGCTGGCGGTGTGATGAGAGGACAAGAGGCAGTGTCAATTTCAAAAATACAAATACGGTGCTCACATCAAGAAAGCCAATCAACCTACAGCACCAGCGACTTCCTGACCAGCTCTGTGTACAACCAGGAAAGTGAGACTTATGATACTGTATTGTTGTTGATAATCTTATGATATTAAAAAAAGGTTTTTAAGCAAATGTCTTATAGTTACTATAATATTGTTGATGTAAATGTAAATCAGCCATTTCCACTTGTTCTTATACAGTATGTACTGTATGATGCATGATGGGAGATGATTTGATTTGAATTGACCAGTATGTACGCTCATGCCATATCCCTACAAAATCATCAGTCAGTCAGGAAGGCATTTCATTGACAAAGCTTGACAGAAAACATTTTTGTCCTGTTGCTTTTTTGTGAATAAATCACCCTTGTGTAGAGCGAGTAAAGAAGGGTGTGGAAGGATTGCAAGATGGACACCCACACCCACAAGTAACCTGTAGGGCAGGGCGGACAAAAGCAGGTCATGAACCCTAACATGCACATGTGGCTGGCATGGCTACCATGGTTACAACAACAACCCACAGAGAAGCTCAAATTACAACACACACAGAGGGAGTATCACTTCATTCTCTGTTCAGTTTGACATTACTTCAGTATATCTTTTTGCTATCTGCATAGCAAAAAGTGGTTTGATGCTATATTAATGTTCTGATATAATAAGGGAAAAAATATTAAATGCACTTGCTATTTATAGGATCGCCACAATCCCTTAATAATCACAGCCTTTGCTCTTCAGGGAGACCATTAAACTAATCAGTTTCTACAGCTGATGGTAGTGTAACTGATCGTAGCTGTGCATAGAGAGATCTTTGACTCAAACTCTCATTCATAATTCACAAATTCTCATTCACGTGTCAGAGAATAGTGCAGAAATACCCATTACAACTTCCCAGAGTTCAACATGTCTGGTTTTCTCAGACCAACAGTCTAAAACCCAAAGATAATCAGTTAACACTAACAGTGATAAAAAAAAAATAAAAGAACAGAGAAAGCAGCAAAAGAGGGGCTGCAATCAGTTTTAAATTAAATGATTAATTATCAAACACTGTCGATAAATATTTTTATGTCATTTGATTGACTTATTGTTTCAGCACTGTTCTACACTAGGCAGTTGTTTGTTATGTCTCTGTTATGCTACTGTTAGTAGTAATGAAGGTTACCAACTTTGGTTTGTACAACAGAGCATCTTGCGCATACAGAATGTCACAAATGTTACACCTTACCCTGTTTTGAGAAAAATTAAAGTAAATGAATCTTTCTACTTAGCCACAGACAATTTCACTGTGTTCCAACCTCACATTTCTGTCTGGAGTTCAGCTTCATAGACATCCAAAATGCCAAAAGCATATCTGAAATCTAAACCTGTTTATTCCTGTTTGTGGTCATAGTGCTGCTACAGTCTTATCTCAGCATGAATTAGGTGCAAGAAAGGACAGAGAAGACTTACAGTAATGTACAGTATTACACACTATACTGTAAATATCACAAGACAGACTTAGGAAGTCCTGGAATACGCCTACATAAGTGCAGCCCAGGACAGGTCGAGCAGACAGTAACACTAGGCTGCAGCCGAGCTGGAGCTACTACTGAGGACCCTGAGGTCATGTGATCTGGTTTTGGGGGATGTGGAAGTATTGGCAATCCACTGCTGAGTGTAACATTGAATTCTGAAATATGCACATTTATATAAAAAATAAGATGTTTAGACACTTTTCAAGTCAATTTGTTGAGGAATGGTTAGTATAACCTGAAGGCTAAAGGCTACAGTCTTAAGCTTTGCTGCTTTTCTTTGTCTTCTTTGATATGTAACTTAATTACTTAAGGTTTTGGACAAAA